>CM033474.1:190885511-191485511 GCA_019447015.1 Hymenochirus boettgeri | reverse complement strand
CAATTAAATACATTGTATACCACCAGCCTATTATTTATTTTTGGTAATCATGTGTAAACACATCTTTTATGCAGTCTGGGCTTTGAAAAATAAGATTTACAAGGAGTCAAGCGAGTTAGGGAGAGTTTTCCACACAACTCCCTTGCTTATTATGCAAATAAGGAGAAAGTAGACTTCTGGGGAATTATGTTGATTTTGCATTTCTAGTATGTTAATTAGACTTTCACAGCAGTGAGCATGCTCTAAACCAAGGCGGTGGTCAGATGATCTGGTGATCAATGGCTGCCTCCATAACACATACAAAATGGAGGACCACAGTTCCCCTTCAAGATTCAGAGGGAGGAAGTCAATCAAAGTGAATGGCATGTATAGTCACGCCCTCCTACTTCTGTGAATTACTATATACACAGTACTCCCTATGAAGCAAACTACCATATCACTCTATTAACAGTACAGACACTGCCACTATGTGTAAAAGTGACAATACATTAGGCCGATTTTATGTACAATCCGACATTTCCATTGATTGGACAAAAAATTTTTACTTTTTCCCGATCTTATTATGCGACATTAGATCGTAAAAACGATGGGGAAAGTCTGTTTTTTAAATTGATTGGTAAAATGATTGTAGTGTTTTCTGAAGTTCCGATTAAATGTCAATGTAATGTAACCTCACAATGGACAACATTCATCACAAAATGAATTGAATGTGTATGGTACATCTACGTACAATTAACATTGAACATCTGTCTATCAAAATATCAGTTTAAAATCATAATTACAATCGTAATAGTGTATGGCCATCTTAAGAGTAAGCAGGACATGTGTGTACTGGCAGACCTCTCTACTAGTCCCACATTATAATTATTAATAAAGTCAATAAATCTTCCAGTTTTTCCCTGGAAACTCCCAGAAACTCAGTAATCAAAGAAAAAAACTGTTTTATCCCATCTCTCCCCACACACATGTAAAAGCCATAGACGAAGGTTACATGGTAACAAACCTTGTATTACACAGAGCCTGACAGATAATGTAATTAGCAGGGCTGCATTATTGTAAATTTATTGCATTTTATAGTGTGATCATTCTGACTCCATGTGTTTTACCTGATTAACCTGTAGTTATCTATGTTTTCAATATAGAACTCCAACCATACACTGACTGCCCTCTGCTATTAGTTTCTTTAGGGGAAATGGTGGTAGATATAATTTAACTACACCAAAAATGATTTTGTTCAAATATCAGGCTTCATACTTGGCAACTAAATTCTGAAATAACTATATGAAACCTTTTTTTTATATCTCAAGCACCAAATAAAATTAAATGTAGCAAAAGAGAGCCTCCACACTGCAACTACCAGGCACCAAAACTAGGGCATTTAGAAAGCTCAGTTAGGCACCAAACATCTGACAGTTGCAATGCTTGCAGCACAAACTAGCAGCTCTGCTACTAAAACAGAAATGGGACTTACTGAAGGCCTCTGGCCGCTTTATACTGTCTCCTTGTCAAACCCCCAACATGATTGGTCAATAATACAAGAGCCAATCAGATTTAAGATTGGATCTTGACCAATCAAATTTTTTTTATGGGGGGGTCCAACCTGAGGCCCCCTAGATGTTGTAAAACTACAACTTCCAGTATTCCTTGGGTTCTTCTGCAATCGAGGAATGCTGGTAGTTGTAGTTTTCAAAAATCTGGAGGGATGCAGGTTGGAAATCCCTTATATACCTTATACAGAAAGCGAATGACTAGATAATCCACTGGAATGGCGGCAACTAAAGAGTTACTGTTATTTCACATAGTAACTCTTTAGTTGCCGCCATTCTCATGGCAGGACACACAAGTAAAAAGACCTTTCAAATACTGCAACAAAAATCAATGTTTATTGCAAGCACTTTCTGTACATTTACTTTAAGGTAACGGGTATACAAGGGCATCTATACTGCAAAAATAGTTATTTTTAGATATCCAATCTGAACTATCTTCTGCTAGGTGCAGTTTTGCTATAACTGGATTGGACACAGTGTTCATGCAAATCATGTAAATTGCACAATGGGAAATTACCTCTTCCAATGCTGCCTCTTAGTGATTACTGAGCATGCTTGCCCTTATAGAGAGTCTGGCCAGATGGAAGGAGGTATTGGTTAAGATTAGGAGGAAAGATACTGAGTATGAGCAAATCCATTACTGTATTGAAGGAATACAGCGACACACAAACCTCAGAGTATGTGCTACTTACATGTATTAATTTATAGATTAAGATGAGTCATTTTTTCACTATAGTTGTTAAGACACATACAAAATGGAGGACTACAGCTCCCCTTTAAGATGAGGCCATGTCTTTTTTTCCCTATAGTTGCCCTTTAAAACATATTACCAAATAATGAGGATCTGAGGCTCACCAGGGCCGAAGTTCGCTCATTGAGCCTAGCCAGCCAGGTGTATACTACAACAGCTAACTGTTGGGGACCTTATGCCTAAATACAAGACTACAACGTATCACTATAGCTGCTATTCAGATCTTTGCATTTTATAGTGTCCCCCCAAACACCTTTAAAATCTGATTGGGTCTAATTTAAAATTCAAATCAGTGTGTTTGGGAGACAAGATCTGAATTACAGCTTAGCAGCTTTACGGATAAGTTGTAGTCTGGTATTTTAGCTCCATAAAGCTTTGTACAGACATACAATTGACACCCAAGATGTCTTGCCCTTTCTCAGGGGCCCTCAACAATATAGCAAAATGTAAGCTACATATAAACAATGTCTGCGTCAGTACTTTGCAGGGGATGTTAGCCTACACAACTAAAATATTGCACATGGCAGTCAGGTTGAATTATTGAAACATGTGCAATGAATCATAAAAGTAATGAGGCCAGTTGCTTACCTGGTGATTACTGCTGGTTTGCCACATGCAGCAGTAGCCACTCAAAGTGGTCATTTGTGTTTCTATTATGAAGGATCTGCTGGGTTAAGTTTAAAGCCTGCCTCTTTGTCTAGAAATTTTCCTTGCCTTTCCCCTCAGCCGAGTAAACTTTTTTGACAACATCCATATAAAAACTTTTTAAACCTGAAAGCACTTCTACAATTTTTTTTGTTCTGTACAGCTATATCACACATGCGCACTATAGCTGTACAGAACCCAAAAGCGGTCAGAGATTTCAGTGCAGCCCCGGTGAATCACGCACCTCTTACCTGGACCCTGCGCTATTGAAGAACCAGAAGTAAGGCATAGTCCTCCCGGACTTCACTCTCAAAGCGAGCTATTCCTTTATTGTATTGATTGAACTATTCCTTTAATTAAAATAGCATTTTCACACTTTCTTGAGAAAATACTGGTATAAGAGTTTAAGTCCTAGAATGTGCATTGATCCAGTGTTTTTTTTTTTTTAATACCCAGTGTTCTGTCCTTATTTTTTGTTAGGATGGTTTCCTTTAAAGTAAATACTAAAACTTTTAAAGCTGAATGTCTGATCTTTCCAATATCTCACTGCTGTATGGACACCTTAAGTCACACCAAACATGCTTGAGTTAAATAAGTTAGGAAATGGAGCAGCAACCAATCAGATGCACCATAACCCAATAACCATGCCTGAAAGTGCCCCTCAACCTTTAAGCAAGATATTATATTGCATTTTCATTTCTTGTAGAATAATGAGCTATTTAAAATGTTTGTTGCTTTGCTTATCCTACCACAATACCCTATACTGTAGGCAGAGGTAATTTATATAACTTGATAACAGAAAAACGGTCCATGCCAAAAACCTATTAACAGGGTAAATATAACATTTACTACAACTATGAAACCTCAATGTAAAGCCTAGTACACACGAGCGATCGCGGGTCCCAATCCGTGACGCACGATGTGTCCAAACCTTCATTTCGGCCGATAATGGGCCCTTCGGAGATCCGCATGGTCAGTCAGTCAATGATCCCCGACCGACCAGCCGTTTCAGTGCCCATACACGGGTCGATTATCGGCCAAAACGAACATTCGGACACATCGTTTGTCGTGGGTTGGGACCCGCGATTACACGTGTACGAACCTTAAGCCAAGCCAAACTAGGGAAAGTGACCTGCAATAAGTTTCTCTAAAATGCATTCCAGCATATTTAAATGGAAATGTGTTGGTGGGTGTAAAGATCTTGTTCCCAAGATGAAGCAGACATCAGATTAGCCTTCAGTTCTGACATTTACAGCTCCTGCTAAGGATTTGCACATTTATAACTTAACCATGAAAGCTTTTGAAGAACAAGGCAGTAATAAACTTGTGGGTTAAAATATATGTTTTAGTTGTGTTCTGCACACTGCCAAATAAGGATATACATACATTTCTCCTAGTGTATTGCATCTTACCAAAACAAACACCTTTACCAGATTGCTATTTGAGTATTGATACAAGACTTTGGAAAAACTTAAGTGAAAACTCCATATTAAAATAACCTTTCATGGTCGATACAAAAGTAAAATAATCCATTTACAAACACCCAATTCTATTTTCATTCTGCAGTTCACTGTAATATTTATGCACAAAAGTGTTTCATACTTGTACTCTGGATGTTTGTTATATACTTTCAGGGAGATTCAATAAAAGTTATCGTTAAAAATGGTGCTAATTTTGCCCCAACCAATTAGATCTTATTTAACATTTGAAAGCTAACATCTGATTGGTTGGGGCAAAATTAGCACCATTTTTAACGATAAGAACTTTTATTGAATAACCCTGTACATAATTAGAAAGGTTACTTAATCTTAAATTAAATACGAAACTTGTGTAAATATATCCCCTACAATTAAACACGTTCAGTATACAGTAGAATTTGGGAAATTTTAATGGAAATATCAATTAGAATTGTTATTTGCACATCAGTTAAGAAAAAGATACAAACAATAGTTAGACTAAGAACAGGTCTATACCCACCATCTTGCCATTAGAACAGCAAAAGGAATGCCCTCTACTATTGTCGCCATTTGCTGCATATTCCCAGCACTAGCAAGGCAGTAGCTTGCGCAGTTATCTCCACAGCAGGCAGTGTAATAGCCTGACCAACAGCACAAACTACTACCTCAGCCAGGACTGGAACACCACAGATCTGAAAATTGAAAAAGGATTGTGTACTTCTACATTAAAAGGCAAAAACAAAGAAACTTCTAACAACATTTCACTCCTAGTACCAGACATTAATGAATTTGATACCTTTGCTCCTTCTATCTAGTGCAGATTCTTTTATTTGCAAGACAGCCACACCCACTTCACATTGGATTTGCACTTCCCTTACATGACCTGCAACAACTCACATCAAAGCTACAGCTACGAGGTGCATTAAAGTGTGCAGAACATGAGATCCATAGATGTGCACAGTAAGTGCAAAATCCCCACCAAACCTGTCTGTGTGTGGGAACAGCTTTAAATAATGTTAAACACACTGAACATATTTGCAGTGTAGTAGAAATATTGCCATTTAAACCCTGTGAACAACATGATAAACATTGGCAACTGTTTTATAGGTCAGTAGTGGCTCGTAAAACAAATACGTATTGTTAATAAATTACAGCCTTATAGTGTTTATTGTGGTCTTTATCCCTGCTTGTAAGTTTGGACACATCTGTACACAGCCATTATTGTGCTAATCCACATAATTACTGCCAAAGCCTGCCAGTGACTGAGCTAGGGATCCCTAACCAGGCGGGTCGGTTTGCTCGCTCTCCAGCTACTAAAACGCCCCAACCTCCACTCTCAACCCGTCTATATGGCGCCCGAGGAGCTGCAGGGCATCGACTGTGAAGCCCAGAACAGGCCGTCCCCACACATCTCTCTTTGGTACAGATGCCGTGGGTCGCACCCTCTGCACACACGTGCAGCTACCGGCGGGAGACTTCAATGTCACCGACTTCGTAGGGAACTCCGGAAGGGGAACGAACACAGGTTGGGATGAAAGGCTGGTGGCGGTTATCGCCGTGTATTCCGTCTGGTTTCCACTTCTCCGACGACCAGTCTCTCCCTACGGAGAAATAACATAAAACACATCGCCCTTCATACAGAGACACCCCGAGTGCGTCCCTCGACTCCCTCCCCACGTCTGCCGCAGTGTGATTAATGGCGACTGACAGACAGCAACAGCCTCCCGGGGCTACCACAGGTCCCTCAACCGAACGGCCTCCTCTCAGCGTGGCGCCACAAGGTCTCGGTAACCTCTTCTTCCACCGCCACCCAAGCTGCTCTGTCTTCTCTCGCCTGCCTTCTGCATGAAATTCGCGGGAGCATCAGACTGGGCGGGAATAACAATGCTGGTCCCGCCCCCGGATATTAAGCAACAGGAATGATGCTGAAGCTGTTTCGCGCTCAATTTCCTGGCGTTACCTCAGTAATCTGTGGGGGGAGAAAAAACTACGTGATTGGAACTCCACGTTTTGGAAACTACAACTCCTAGCATGCCTTGGTTGTATTATGCGATAAAGGCATTCTGGGATTTGTAGTTTCCAAACATCTGGAGTTCTATGGTTTGAAATCACTAGTTTAAAGCTCCTTGCTTGTGAGTTTGGACACACGCCATTATCAAATTACAGGTAACACTGACACATCGATATCAAATTAATTTCCCTGCGGTGCCTGATGATAACTATCTCTGTGCAAAAATTTGCCTCAGTTAATAATCTGCAGCAACCAATCAGATTGTTTTACTGGTATCACTGCTGCTGTTAGAATTATAGGCCTCAAGCAAACTTTCATACCTTCAAAGCTCCCCTAGCCACGTTACTGCCATAGTCTGTCAGTCAGCAATATACAGTGGTAATCGCATTCACTGCTACAATGCCTTTAGTTATTATTCTGTCCATACCAACTGACCACGTGGTAGTTGTTCTCAGCCCATTACACCATGCCAAATATTTTTAAGGTGTATGGCCACCTTTACTATGAAAGGCCCTTTAATGTACAATAAGCATAATACCCTGCGTTGCCCTCTGATGAAGTGACAATCGTCATGAAATGCATCAGGGAAAGATCTCTGGAGCATGTTTTCCTCACCTCACGTTTGTTGCCACTAATGTTACAATAAAGGATTATTGTGCACAAGGTTGAAGACTCATCCCAGTCATTTGGTATGTTGCCCACTTTTTTCCAATCAAAAACTTGTCTAATCACAAAGGTCAGATTAGAGTCCTGTGCAGGTCATTTTTCAGACCTGCAAACATAACCCACACTCGAAATTAAACAGACCTGCAACCCGACACACATCAGCAAAACCTTTTGGTAGGTTCCAATACATAACTGCACCCGAACTGACCTGCAAGTAGTCAGACTTGCTACCTGACCGGACCTCAGGATTCCCAGATCTTGGCTGCCCCGAGAGGGGCTGTGACCTCACTGTGGGCAGGGGCGTGTCAAAGGCAAGGGGCATAACTGGGCAGGGAGTGGGCATAACTGGGCGGGGCTGCCAGGGCCGGTCTCTGATTTCAGCCCTGACTGCAGGACCCAGGATTTTGGCCGTGCGGTCAAGGCAATCCCGTCCAATTCGGGACCCCTGGCAACCCTTCCTGACCTGCACCTACAGTGTCCCACAACCTGTCCCAACCCACAACCACAGCAAAGTTTTTCTGGAACATACATACATACATACACACATTGGGGGAGATTTACCCAGTTAAATTTCCCGCAATGGATTTAATATCTGCTTTGTGTCTGTAAATACCGAAAGTGATTTACCTACAGTGCGACTGTTGGCATTAAAATGATGTGCAAATAGTAGCACAAAGTGAATATTGAATCGATTAAACGGGTGTCTTTTGCGAAATCCGCGCAGCCAGCGCTAAAAATTAAACTCAGTATAACCAATATTAATTTGGTCAGCGCTATAAAATTAAAATTTAGACTCATTGATCCTGACATTTTCTATATCCCAGTCCTTAGGTTTGTCCAGGAAAGAAATGAGAAAAGAATCCTACAAATAAATGTGAAAAAAAGTGTTATAACATTTATTCAACCCCTCTGTGCACAACACGACAACGTTTCGGGCAAGACTGCCCTTTCACAAATTTCTATTTGGTTGCAAATGTTCCATGAATGTCCCTTCTGATAAGGGTTTTAAAAATTGTAGATGGGTGTACTAGGGTCCCAATGATATGCATATTCTATGCATTGATATTTTATCAATACTAATCTTCTAGAGGTGCTTTCTGTCTTTCGATTTCTAAGTGAAATAAACTTGATATATTTTTTATTTGCTTTAGTTTTCATGGCTAAAGCTGGGTACTCACAGTAAAGATTTGTAGGCAAAGGCAGACATATTCCACTGTAGGCTCTTCTCCCTATACTCAGGAAGCCAGTAGGCTCTATTTGGCTACAAGTATCAGTTTATACTCTAGTAACTGGATTTCTAAAATATAGCACTTTAACGGTGCTTATACACATAAATTCTGATCGTGGTTTAAATTGTATATTCTTATTCACATTGATTAACATATGTGGACTTACTTAGTAAGTCGGGTGACCCAGGTGCAAATGCCCCGAGTCACTCACAGAGGACAATCCTCAGATTCGTTACTTCAGATGAAAAAACACGTCTTGTCAATACACTCACCCGTATTCCTGGGTGGCCCAGGTGCTGCATGCCCCGGACCCTTTGCTTAGTCCCAATTACCAATAGGCATCAAATATGTACAAAACGGCCGCGCACTCCGGTCAACAAAAATCCAGCAGCAGTGCGCGGCCGTTTTGTACATATTTGATGTCTATTTGGCTACCTATACTACAGAACAGGGATACTGGTCAAGATAAATGTTTGGTCCGAAACAACTGATGCCTTGAGAAAATGTTTGTCGGCCTTGGGAAAGTAAAAGTCGTTTTTCAATACACACATCACTGATAAAGGGTTGATCTTGCCAGAAACAACAGGGTTTGCCCTTTATTGGGTCTGTCCGTTAAAGTCTAGTCAACCAATATAAAAACACCCGCCTGCCACAATGTTTGTTCGAAAGCAAAGACAATTAATATCTTAAGTGATAAATTTTCTTGGCTAACTCACATGCATTAGAATTTGCCATTAAAAGGTATAACATTACAAAATGTAATTTAAAAAAAGCTAACATTGTACAACTAATACTAATACTGTTACTATAAAAGTTATTTGAGGCCTTGCTAATGCAAGGTGCTTACAATGTGTTTCTTGTTATGATAACATTGTTATGGCAGGTTCATTGGTTGGTTTCAAGAAAAAGCTGGATGAGTTTCTGCAAACAAGGAATGTTGCAAGTTACTGGTATTGATATATAAAGTAGAGTTGATCCAGGGATATTTCCGATTGCCACTTGGATTCAGGAAGGAATTTTTTTCCCCTTCATAAATTTGGTGTTTTTTTTGTGCCTTCCTCTGGATCGTTAGGCAGGAAATTAGGGTATTGCTAGATGGGTTGGACTAGTTGGGTTGGAATGGATGAACGTATGTCTACTATACTATACTAATAATGTGTGTCTTGAAATAATGCTGGCCATATACTGTCCTGATACTTGGTCAATTTGAAGTTTGATTGCCGAATCAGTCTAATATTGGGCCATCTGGTTGAACTACCTGTCAATGTTCCCTGCAATATACCATTAATTTTTCAATATTTTTAATGTAATTCGCAAAAAGAAAGAGCCAGGGCATATGGTTTTATTTTTGTATATGTTCAATACCGGCAAATTTAATTCCACCGTAGAATGTTTGGAATTACAAAAAAGTTCGAAAATCTGAACCTATAGAAGTCAATTGGGGGAAAAAAATTTGAAAGTTTTGACGTAAGAGTAAATACAGCATGGTAACTTACTGTAGATGCGTCTGCCACCTAAGAAATGGCCAGGGGAACACAATCACCAAAATGTAAATAAATTTGAATTTCATTCACATGAGCTATTTTTAAGATTCCGCATGTAAATTTGTATTTTCAGTAACCCTCGAAAGTAGTTCATTACTTTCAAAGGGTTATCCAATATACGAAAATTTCTGCAGTTCGAACCCAGATTTCGTCTCTATGAAGTACTCATTATGTGACTGATCATTGGCACCAGTTTGTTATATTAATATACATTATTTAAAAAATTAGGCA
This sequence comes from Hymenochirus boettgeri, assembly GCA_019447015.1. NCBI lineage: Eukaryota > Metazoa > Chordata > Amphibia > Anura > Pipidae > Hymenochirus > Hymenochirus boettgeri. The sequence continues at coordinate 191,475,430 of CM033474.1, read as the reverse complement.
ATGTTTTATAATATTTGGCTGGTATGTGTTCTATAACTGTTATGTCCTTAAAGACTTTCAGATAGTTTAGAGCTTGTTCTCACTTTGCTTTGGTTTGCATTTTTATGAAACTGCCTTAATTTGTCTTGCATTTCCTTTATGCTAACATGGGTGTAATCGGAGCTTTTTAGGAAACCACACAATGCATTTTGTACAGCTTTAAAATGAGCTTCAAGTTCGTGGAACACGGTATATCATCTTAAAATCAGCGCACAGCTTAGGTCCCTCGGTCTGGTTGCATTGAAAGCTCAGATATACAAGAGTGCCTTAAAAAAGTGCACACAAAAAATCCTCACCAAAGCCAAGTAGGAATAAGCCCTTATTGTATTGTTGCAGTTTTTGCTAAATAAATGACAAATATTTTTATGAACTATCTAGGTCAAAAGACTTTTGCAAAGTATTATGTCTGCATACAAGGTTAGAAAAGGCAATCTGTATCACTGTGCTTTTAATATTAATTAGATCAATTACCAAATTTCATATGCAAATAATATAACATTCAAAAATATTAAACTGTGTCAGCAGCAATGAATAATGATATGCACCAATTAAAGAAGGCACATTTGTCAGTAATAGTGCTAGTAACACAGTTCACCACCCCACTATAAATGTTTGTTAAAAGTTCATTTAACACTTATAATACAAAAATCCATTTAAATAATAAATGGGACAATTTATTACAGAACTGTACCATTTATTTTACACACAAGTATGTCAGTTCTCTTGGTTTACAAAGGTGCTAACAAAAATATGGAATGTTGTAGTACTGTCCTGTGTAAAATGAAGTATGTGGCATACTTAACAGGATCAAAACTCAGTCTACTAAGGTTGACTGCTTTTAATACTTTAATTTACATATCAAGAGAATCTGATGAGATTTTGAACCAGCCTACTGTCAAGTATTACACCACTCCAACTTTTTCAATGGAAAAAAATAGTTTACTTCAACTTATTAATTTATATTCATAAAGTCCCACATTGCTACATAATCAGGAACATGTATTGAGGTGTAAGCATGTTCTCATGAAATACTGAGCTTATTATTATATTTAAAATAGTCCAAATTTGGCCTGCTCAGTGCAGTTCACACTTTTGTCCTTTCGAAAAATAATTTCACTTAGGAGCAAACATTCATTTGAAGCTTGATTTCAACAATAATTCCAAATGGTCAAGATTCTCCATTCTGGACCTTGGCTGCTGCTGGTGGATGCATAAAGTCTTTAAATGGAACTAGAGCTTCTTTGAGGGCTGTACACACTTCAGAGGATGAACATGTAATACAGTCTACCAGAGTTGGATACAGTGAAATCACCTGTGCCCATGTGTTGGAATCAACTGCAACAAAGAAGACATTATAATTAAGATACATTGTTTTTATCTGTTGAAACATCTTGTAAATCAATCAGAATTTTTATAAGGTTTCTCATAATTTTAAACATTATAACAGATGTGTGATAAAAACATAACCCATAATTTATGGAGCCTTGAACAATGTTTTTTGGAAAAATAGTGTATAATAAACAATATATTTCAACCCTACTGAAAGGCAGCCAGACGAGGCTGCCGACAATGCAAAGCGACGTGGGAGCGAAGGTCTGTAAGTAGATTTCCGATTCTTTTTTTAGTAATCTGACACGGCGGTTGGGGGTGGGCACGGGTAGCCTACGCTACAGTAAAAACCTTTAATCGTATATAATGTAAAAAAAAAGGTTAAAAGTTAGGACCTTCCATACTGGGGTTACCTTGACGTGGTTGGAAGTCTTTTCATTCATGTGATCACAGTAATGTATACTAAAACCCATTTGTTTACAATGTATGACAGCGTGCAGATAATATATTGTATGGGGCCCACAATGTGCCCAGGAATGTGCACTGATGATCTTTTCTTTGTTTGTATAAATTTTGACCAGATCAGTAGCAAAATTTAATTGTACACAAAATGTAAATGTAATATAGCCTAAATCCATTGAAAATGTGCAATGTCACCTATTCAGGTATAGGGTCTGGCAATGAGCATCTGGGCAATGAGTACATTGACAGATTACTACTTCATTTTATAATTATCCTCATAATATAAAAGACTCCACAGGCATTATAAATAAAGTGGAAAACAAATTATATTTGGGTTACTATGGGTGTAAGTACTCTGTACTCATCCATAAAACACAAAAAAATCATTGAAGCAGACTCATTCTGGCTAAACAGAGAATTGCTTCATCATTAAAGCCCTGAACCATCTACTGAATACAATTCAATTGATGCCAATTCCGACCTACTTTCCATTGTATGGCAACCTCCTTATGGGTTATTAGAAGGCATGCAGGGCCAGTTTTCCATAAACGACAATCCGAGCATATATATGCTACCAATATGAGCGATGAGACCTCAGCCATTTTCAAACATGTGCTAGAGATACATTATTGTACATTTCAGTTCACGTTTACCATAATTGATACGGTAGTAAACCCAGAAAGGGAGACAGACACAAGAGAATTTTGCACCTTGAGGCGTTCTAAATGCACAAATTACGTACCATTTGTCCAGAGGGTCTTAACAGAATTAAATTGTTTGTTTGATTTATGAAGTGTATTCATATGTAAATTCTATTAATTTTAACTTTAATGTGTCCCTTTAAGTTTCTATCATTTACCAACTCTGTCCAAATTTTTCAGAATATATATAAAGATTCATATCTTCATTATACTTTGTTTGTTACATTAAAATACGTTCATTTGTTTTATGATGTTACACATTATCCTTTGTTCTATTTCTATCTCATTTCTATCTCACTTTCTTTTCTCCCTACAATATATCTTTATAATTTATATGTTTATATAGTTAAGAATAACAAAAAAGGATCCTGCACTTAAAGTCACTTAAAGTATACTAGGCTGGGTGCTACCAGAATTGTTGCCAGCAGTATAAATATCCAAAAAAGTAGAAAAGGCTGGGTACACCAGACTTGAAGGTACCTGCAAGAATTGTTACAATAAAAAAGTACACATTTTTTAAGTCTGCTGGTCCTAGATTTTTCTACATTTTTGTATAGTTATGTTCCTCTTGTATAGTAATTTATCCAATAGCAACATATTGTAACATTTAGTGTTGACTTCACTTACCCTTTAATACTTACCTTTAGACTCTGATGATGCCACCTATAAAATTGTATGTGAGAGTGACTCACCTAGCATCTGAGGAAGTGGGATGCCCACAAAACGTGTCAGGTGGGTGACCCCATCACACCAACTCTATGAAGTGTACCAATCCTCGTTTTAAACATGTGTCAATAAAGATTCCAACTTTTAACTTCACCTACTTGAGTAGGCATCCTATTCTTATGTATCTACTGATCCGTATGGCCTAGAGTTGAGAGGCACTATCTTGAGTGCTGCCACATTTGTATCCGATTACTACGTATATATAGCTCCTTTCCCTAATATGGAAAAGCAGAGAGCTATCTGAACATTAAATAAAGTAGTTTGTTAAAAAACTCAAAATTAGAGGTAAGACACAGATTACTGGTTTTATATCAAGGTGTTCTGCCTTCTGGTTCAGTGTTGTTCTGTGGCTTTAGTTGCCCTTTAATAAACTTAAAACAATCTTGAAAATACACACACTGAAGCACTTACAAGCATAATAATTGGTGCATTATAATATAATGCACCAATTACACATATACCTATAACACCCAAATTGTACACACAAATAAAGTATTGCTGAGTCAACTCATCAATTAATACTGAATTTATAACAAAGGAAAACAGAAAAAAAAAACCAGGAAAATAAATTGCTGTCTATCAATATTTCTTTTTTTACAACTTCCCCCTACAACAAGAAAACGATGTCTAGACCACTGTTTCACAACCCGAGGTACAGGGACCCCTAGCGTTCCCTGAAAGGTTACTAGGGATGGCTATAGGAACGGAATTACACCGCATTCTTTTTAATATTGATATACCTATTGATCTATCTGTTCTATTTTAGGAATTATTTATTTTGATTGAGGACTAAAGACGCCTGTAGGGTTCTGAAAACCCGTGCCATTCAATTATCAGTTGGACTATGATTTGTGTGACATTTTTAAAAAATCTTCATGCCCTGTATTATTCCATTGTAAGTGAGTTAGTGACAGCTAAAGTGCTGCTTTATATTTTTTAATTGCCTGTGATAGCCATATGAAAAGACTTCCACCCTGTTGTGGTAACATCATTGGTCGTCAAATCTTTTGAGCGCATTATACTTGATCTGCTGAATGCTTACATTGAACTATCTGCTGACCAATTCCAATTTCCATAGAAATCTAATAGAACAATGAAGGTTGTGGTCAACATGATTTTGCATAAATGTCGGAGCGCATGCAAAAATGGTGATCACATGCGCTCTCCGATCAGCAGACCACAGCGCAACAGGCCCCAGCACACCTAGTGTGGCCAGTCCAATTGCCCAACACTAGCTAGCGCTTTTTAACATGCGATCACAACAATGTGGCCTAGCCCTAAGACTTTAGAAAAAGAATCACATTTAGAAAGACCCAATGCCAGATTACTTTTTCTGGATTCTTGTCCTTCAACACTGTCCCTGTTGTGAAATTAGTGGGCAAACTTCAACTACTTGGGGTCTATTGTGTAGATGGATTGCTAATTTTTCATTGTGTCGTTTGCAAATTGTTAAACTAAATAACCATGTTTTTAATTCTAACCATTAACTCCAGGGTACCATAGTGCTGCGTTTTATTTCCGGTATCAGTTTTGACCTACACAAGCTACTGCGGCTGCAAATGCTTACAAAGCTGTAAAAGGCTTCACAGTGCAATGAGGGAGCAGTGGACTACATGGTAAATATAATCTATTGTGAAAATAGGGTTTTTATAAGTGAATTTTGTGTAATTAAAAGTTTGTTACACTTTTAAGAGCCAGCCCTCTCCAAATAAATGTGCCCAGGGTGAATACCTAAACAGCTTACCATCAGTCACCAGAAATATCAGAGAAATAACTAATGGAACGATGCATGCTGCAAGAAGCACATTTTTCCATTACCCATGTCCTGGTCTCTGTGTGAGGGCAGAGCTGGAGAGCACAAGTGATTTGAAGTCTTACCATTTTCTGGATGAGTTTTCTTAAGGGAATCTATGAGAGTACTGACAGCCTTTAAAACAAATATGATTTCTGTTACACGTTGCCTAAAAAAAGAATCCAAATGCAAATTAATATTAGTTATGTTCAGCTATAATCAGCATCTCAGGCAATCACATAATAGTACATTCATTGTAAACAGGAATTTCCTACACTGCTCTATGACATCAATCAGAACTATTTTTATTGCACATTTTATTATGAAGTGTTCTACTAAAGACAAGAGTAGTATACACACATCACAGGGACATTTATTTTTTAAACGTAGCAAACTGAAAGCCAATGTTTTTTGTTTATTTTTGTCTGTGACCCTTAAAGGAATAGTTCAGTGCAGAAAATGAATTAGGTTTAACATGACCGATAATTTAAACAGATCCCATACCTTTCCTGTATGGGTGTGTGATGCTCCGTGCCCCCACAATGTTTCCCGGTAAAAGCACCCTTCTCCTTACTTCTGATCTTCTCTCTCTGCCCCATGCCATATTAGCGACCATGCCTGCTCCGTGACGCTTGCGCAGAGAGAGGCCACTGTAGTCGAGAATCAGTGACCTCTCAGCGTGCACGGAGCGAATGGGGACGCGAACAGTGTGCACGGAATGGGGACGCGATGTGGCAGGTACGCGCTTCTGCTGGGAACTGGGACTGGACATCGGCTGTTAATTTCACCCAGAGAGAGACAGAGGAGAGAGAGGAGAGAGGGAGACAGTGTGAGAGACAGAGAGAGAGGAGAGAGACACAGAGAAGAGAGACAGAGAGAGAGGAGAGACACAGAGAGAGAGGGAGACAGAGAGAGGAGAGAGAGAGAGACACACACAGAGAGAGGGAGAGAGACAGAGAGAGGAAAGACACAGAGGGAGACAGAGAGAGACACACAGAGAGAGAGAGAGGAGAGAGAGGAGAGCGAGCCACAGAGGGAGAGTAGAGAGAGACACAGAGAGAGGAGAGAGACCAAGTTCATGGGCAGTAGATTTCATCTGTGAAATTTTTTAACCACAAAGCCAAAACATGTCTACAAAATGGGACAGGGCTGTACATCATGAAGGGCTGTCATTATCCTACCTACACTCCTATGCCACACTGAAAGCGATGCACAGGCACTATGGGGAATGGGATAGGGCTGGGCATCATGGATGGCTGTCATTATCCTGCTTACACTATTATGCCACACTGAAAGCGATGCATAGGCACTATGGGGAATGGGAAAGGGCTGTGCACCATGGGTGGCTGGCTCTCTCCTACCAACACTACTATGCCACACTGAAAGCGATGCACAGGCACTATGGGGCTGTGCATCATGGGTGGCTGTCTCCTACCTACACTACTATGCCACACTGAAAGCGATGCACAGGCACTTTGGGGCTGTGCATCATGGGTGGCTGTCTCTCTCCTACCTACACTACTATGCCACACTGAAAGCGATGCACAGGCACTATGGGGCTGTGCATCATGGGTGGCTGTCTCTTTTTATTATGTTTTAATAATGTTTTATATACACTTTTACAAAGTTTGAAATGTTTTTTTATACAAGTGTGAGTGTCAACAGCTGTATATAATGTTATAGTATATTTTTTATACAGCAAAAAAATAGCTTTTATACTAATTTTGATTGGTTTACTTTAATATAAGTAGCCACAGACGGTACCTCTCCCAGTCATGCCCAGTAATTGTAGTACAACCGGGATGACCGGCCCATACAGACTGAACTAGGTATTATCACCATACTTGTGAACAGGGATGATCACTGCAGATTATATGCAGATGTGTGCCAATGCAGTAAAAGTGTCTGTTTTCAACAGAAAAGGGCCCTACAATAGGCCAGGAACCATTTTAGTGGCCATTCAAACCATTTCATGTTATTAGGCACACATTACCAGGCATTGATAGATTACTGTACTGATGCCAATAACAATCCTACTGGGGGGTTGCCTGTGGGAGTGTAGGATTCACGCTCTGAAGCAGAGTTTTATGAAAATGTCAGTTTCCTTTTAAATGCAAAGGCTGCCGTGACCCTGTTTGTAGCTCATGTGATCACATAAAGTCCAAAATGATCAGTGGTGTGTACCTAGCTTAAATGTTGAGTTTGTACGTCAAGTAGCAGAATGACAGACTGGACCATATGAGCATATAAATGTTTTTTTTATTATGTTTTAATAATGTTTTATATACACTTTTACAAAGTTTGCAATGTTTTATATACAACTGTGAGTGTTAACAGCTGTATATAATGTTATAGTGTATTTTCTATACAGAAAATACACAAAATATATTTTATACTAATTTTGATTGGTTTACTTTAATATAAGTAGCCACAGACGGTACCTCTCCCAGTCATGCCCAGTAATTGTAGTACAACCGGCATGACCGGCCCATACAGACTGAACTAGGTATTATCACCATACTTGTGAACAGGGATGATCACTGCAGATTATATGCAGATGTGTGCCAATGCAGCAAAAGTGTCTGTTTTCAACAGAAAAGGGCCCTACTCCTACTGGGGGGTTGTCTGAAGCAGAGTTCCAGTGAAAATGTCATTTTCATTATAAATGCAAAGACGTGACGTGGTTTGTTAAAATTGTACCTATTAACATGTATTACCTAGCTCATGTCTTTTTTTTTTACTCCACTTGGAGTTTATGCATCAAAAAAAAAATATATGTGACATCCCCCCCCCAAAAAAGGGCGTCACTTAAAATGAATATAAATGAGTGCAATAAAAAGAAAATTTGTTAATGAAAATCTATTCTATTGTGTTTTTACTAATAAATAATGTATATTTTTTGCTACAATGATATAATTCAGAACAGTTGGTGTTCCACTATTCTATGCACTGAATAAAGATTGACTAGGAACTCACAAAATGAAGAATATATAATAATATATAATTGAACACGGAGTACAAATTGCAAATGATAGGCAGGTAGAATGTGAGTTGCACCCCCTGCGTGCTGTGCCACAATAGGTGAGTATCAGAACATATATGGGCAGGGAGGCACACTCCAAGTTAGACTTGCAAAAGTCAACTCGGAGTAACCTGAAGACACTTTGAAAGTTTTTTTTTTTTTATATATATATACATGACACACATGCATAAAAACAAACAATGAACATTAAAAAAGTCAAATATAAAAATAAAGTCCATAAAAAAAGATAATTTTATTTTTCTTGATCAGGAAATCATACTGTCCTGCCAACTTACGGCACCAAGTCCAAAAAAAAATTCCATATACAATTCTCGATTTTGTTTTGCCTCCCAAGTTGGCCTTTGTGGGGGAGCTGGTTGCACATGTACCATTCCAGGTTGTGAGCGCCATTCACCTTCAGTCACAGTACAGGACTGTACCATCTTCAAAGTCTACCATTGCAGGAGGGCAGTAGGAATGAGGGTTTTTGCTACGTAGAAAATTATGTAGAACACAACATGCCAAAACGATTAAAGGGCATGTCCACCCTGAAATTTAACTTTTGATATGTGGTAGGGCATGCTCCCCCAGCCCCAACCGCATTAATATAATTGTTAGAAAGTCCCCCGATTCTTACTTACCTGCCCTCTCTCCTCCGCTGCAGTGTTCAGGCCCTCTGCTTGCATGGAATTGAAAGCAGGGGGCGGGACCGGCAGCCGCATCCGTGATTGGCTGAGAGGCAGGGAGGGCTGCACTGAGCATGCCTCAACCTTGATGAGGTTGAGGAAGTCTCAGGCACAGCATGAGTCACACACTGCTCCTACACAGCAGTTTCCTGGACTTTGGAGGGGCACAGCAGGGGAACTATTTTGAGCAGGAATGTAAGGTAAGGATTGTTTTAAACTACTTGATGTGGCCAGTAAGGGGTTAAATTTTAGTTTTCGGGGTGGACATGCCCTTTAATTCAACTTTTTCAGGTACAAGATTAATTGGACTTAAAAAAATTCTAAACCTTTGGGCTAGAATTCCAAAAGCATTTTCAACTACACGCCTTGCCCTAGACAGTCTGTAGTTATATATCTGACGCTCACGGGTCAAGCCACGCTGTGGAAAAGGTTTCAAAAGATGCTCACCAAGTGCAAATGCCTCATCGGCAACAAACACATAATTTAGATTATGCCGAGTAACAGAATTTGTAGGCAAGTTTAGTTCATTGTTTTTTAATCTTCGACAAAATTCTGTCTCTTCTATTACTCCGCCATCAGAAATACGTCCGTTTTTACCAACGTCAACCATCATGAACTCATACCTTGCATTTACCATGGCCATCATTATGACACTTAAAAACCCTTTGTAGTTATAAAAATATGATCCTGAATTTGCTTGAGGATAAATGCGAACATGTTTACCATCAAGGGCTCCTCCACAGTTGGGAAAGTTCCATACGTCGTTAAATTGATTAGCCACAGTCTTTCATTCTTCATGGTTACTTGGAAACTAAAAATAGAGAATCGGTCACAATAGTATAGTGGACACAGATACGCTATGCACCATTTTGTATTATGATTTAACCCTTGGTCTGAATGACCAAACTGCCACAGATCGTGAATATACGATCTGTGGCTTCCCCCCTCCAAAATTTTTTTCCCCCATGCTAGGGGCGATCGGGGGGCAGCATTCAACTGCCCCCCTAACCCCCTCGATCCCCCCTCGGTTTCGTCCAAATCCGAGGGGGGGATCGGGAGATATCCTACCTTAAAGCCGTGACCGCATAGGAGCTGCCGGTCCCACGTGGAGTTGGAGGAGGAAGCTGAATGGGAGACCCCGGTGACATCACAGAACTTCCTCCTTCACCGGGGTCTTCCCATATGTAGGTACACTGCTGCCTCTAGTTGAGGTACTGCAGCCTGATCTCCATTTAGATCATGCTGCAGTACCTGTATAGCACAAGCTGTCAACCTGATAGCTGATATTTAGTGTGGGGGGGTTATTTGTGGGGGGCATTTCCAAGTTTTGGGGCTGTTTGAAATTACAGAGAACTTTGATTTTTTTCTTGTAATTACACTTGTGCATGCGTCCCATTTGAGCTAGTTGGTGGCCACGTCTCTCTGTGCACCCACACATATGGCATACCGTTTGATGCAGGATACGTGGGAGATTGACATTTAGTGGGTTTTTTTGCTTGTCAAGTTGGTTTAGGTAGGATTTCAATCCTTGAATCATCTAATTTTATTTTTCACAAAACCTCCTAAAATGATTCCACGTTTGCGTATGTAACCATACATAGGGCATACCGTTTGAATCAGGACATTTAGGAAATTGATATTTGGTAACTTTTTTTTACATTACTTTTTGGATTTTGGGATTTTGGCATGATTTCTACCTTTGAGAGTGTTTTTATTCAAATTTTTTAGAAAATCTGCTAAAACTGCGAACTTCTACGAAGAACTGCTCCCACACCATTGATGGTACGAATGAACAAACTACAGAATTTCGTAGAGAGAGAGAGAGACACACACACACACACACAGAGGGAGAGAGAGAGACACAGAGAGAGAGGAGAGAGGGAGACAGTGAGAGAGAGACAGAGAGAGAGGAGAGAGACAGAGAGAGAGGAGAAAGAGACAGAGAGGAGAGAGAGACACACAGAGAGAGACAGAGAGACACAGAGAGAGAGAGAGACAGAGAGAGGAAAGAAACACAGAGAGGGAGACAGAGAGACACACACACACAGAGAGAGAGACACACACACAGAAAGGAGAGACACAGGGAGAGAAAGACACAGAGACAAGAAAGACACACAGAGAGAGACACAGAGAGAGAGACAGAGAGAGGAAAGACACAGAGGGAGACAGAGAGAGACACACAGAGAGAGAGAGAGAGGAGAGAGAGACAGAGGGAGAGGAGAGCGAGCCACAGAGGGAGAGGAGAGAGAGACACAGAGAGAGAGGAGAGAGAGACCAAGTTCATGGGCAGTAGATTTCATCTGTGAAATTTTTTAACCACAAAGCCAAACATGTCTACAAAATGGGACAGGGCTGTACATCATGAAGGGCTGTCATTATCCTACCTACACTCCTATGCCACACTGAAAGCGATGCACAGGCACTATGGGGAATGGGATAGGGCTGGGCATCATGGATGGCTGTCATCCTGCTTACACTATTATGCCCCACTGAAAGCGATGCATAGGCACTATGGTGAATGGGAAAGGGCTGTGCACCATGGGTGGCTGGCTCTCTCCTACCAACACTACTATGCCACACTGAAAGCGATGCACAGGCACTATGGGGCTGTGCATCATGGGTGGCTGTCTCTCCTACCTTCACTACTATGCCACACTGAAAGCGATGCACAGGCACTATGGGGCTGTGCATCATGGGTGGCTGTCTCCTACCTACACTACTATGCCACACTGAGAGTGATGCACAGGCACTATGGGGAATGGGATAGGGCTGTGCACCATGGGTGGTTGCCTTTCTCCTATCTACACTACTATGCCACACTGATAGCGATGCACAGGCACTATGGGGCTGTGCATCATGGGTGGATGTCTCCTATCTACACTACTATGCCACACTGAAAGCGTACACAGGCACTATGGGGCTGTGCATCATGGGTGGCTGTCTCTCTCCTACCTACACTACTATGCCACACTGAAAGCGATGCACAGGCACTATGGGGCTGTGCATCATGGGTGGCTGTCTATCCTACCTTCACTACTATGCCACACTGAAAGCGATGCACAGGCACTATGGGGCTGTGCATCATGGTTGGCTGTCTCCTACCTACATTACTATGCCACACTGAGAGTGATGCACAGGCACTATGGGGAATGGGATAGGGCTGTGCACCATGGGTGGTTGCCTTTCTCCTATCTACACTACTATGCCACACTGAAAGCGTACACAGGCACTATGGGGCTGTGCATCATGGGTGGCTATCTCTCTCCTACCTACACTACTATGCCACACTGAAAGGGATGCACAGGCACTATGGGGCTGTGCATCATGGGTGGCTGTCTCTCCTAATATATGCCTTTGATGTGCTTTAGATCTCTCTTTGATAAGCCTCTAATCTCTTTGATATGCCTTTGATCTGTTTGATATGTCTTTGATCTCTCTTTGACATGTGTTTGATATGCCTTTGATGTTTTTGTTATGCTTTTGATCTCTCTTTGATATGCCTTTGATCTCTCATTGATATGATTTAATCAGTTTTTATGACTTTAATCTGGGTTTGATCTCTCTTTGATATTCCTTTGATCTCTCTTTGATATTCCTTTGATCTCTCTTTGATATGCCTTAAACTCTTATTATCCAATCTGCCTTTGATCTCTTTGATATACCTTTCATAAGCCTTTGATCTGTCTTGTATGTGCCTTTGATCTCTTGTTGACATGCCTTTGATCTCTAAGTGATACGCCTTTGATCTCTCATTGATATGCCTTTTATCTCTCTTTGATATACCTTTTGTCTTTGATCTCTTTGATATGCCTTTGATCTCTCTTTGATATGCCTTTGATGTATGTATGTATGTATGTATAGTTTATTTATAAAGCGCCACTTGGGGACGCAGCTCTGTAAAGTAATAAAATACAATAAAGTCATACAAGGGGGATAAATACATAGATAGTTGAGTATAAAAATATATAAATTATATAAATAGAAGTGATAGAGCTTTGCCACAAGAGGAAAGGAGGTCCCTGCCCCGTAGAGCTTACAATCTAGTTAAGTGCTAGAGTGAGACTTTGATCTCTTTTTTATGCCTTTGATATGACTATGATCTCTTTTATATGCTTTTGATATTTCTTTGACATGCCTTTAATCTTTCTTTGATATGCCTTTGATCTCTCATTGATATGCCTTTAATCTTCCTTTGATCCCTCTTTGATATGCCTTTGATCTGTCTTTGATATGCTTTTGATCTGCTTTTAATACGCTTTTGATCTTCCCTTAATATGCCTTTGATCTCTCTGATATGCCTTTGGTCTTTCTTGATATGCCTTTGATCTCTCATTGATATGCTTTTGATCTTTTATTGATATTCCTTTGATCTCTTATTGATATGTCTTTGATATGCCTTTGATTTCACTTTGATATGCCTTTAATGTCTTGATATGATTTGATCTCTTTTTAATGACTTTGATATCTTTTCCATATGCCTTTGATCTCTTGTTGACATGCCTTTGATCTCTCTTTGATATGCTTTTGACCTCTCATTGATATGCCTCTGATCTCTTTGATATGCTTTTGATCTGCATTTAATGTGCCTTTGATCTTTTTTGATATGCCTTTTGATATGCAATTGATATGTCATTGATATACTTTTGATCTCTCATTGATATGCTTTTGATCTTTCATTGATTTTCCTTTGATCTCTCTTCGATATGCCTTTGATCTGTTTGATATGCCTTTGAACTCTATTTGATCTCTTTAATATGCCTTTTATGTCTCTTTGATATGCCTTAGATCTCTTTGATATCCCTTTGATCTATCTTTGATCAGCCTTTAATCTCTCTTTGATCAGCATTTGATCTCTTTGATATGCCTTTGATCTCTTTGATATGCCTTTGATATGGTTTTGATCTCTTTGATATGCCTTTCATCTCTCTTCCATATGCCTTTGATATCACTTTGAGGTGCCTTTGATCTTTCTTGATATGCCCTTGATCTTTCTTTTTTATGCCTTTGATCTATCATTGATATGCTTTTGATGTTTCTTTTTTATGCCTTTGATCTCTCATCGATATGCCTTTGATCTCTCTTTGATATGCCTTTCTCTCCTTGATCAAGTTTATCCCTACAAGGGAATAAGAGGGTATGGCAATAATACCTTTCCAATTGACCAGAAATATTTACCAGATCATAAACCTGCATATTTATGTTTTTTGGAAGCTTAGCTATATTTAGAATAATTTATTAATGTTTCATTTCCTGTGTGAGACATTAGGTAGTATTCCATATAACAATAACTCTGGCTTTGGAGGAAAAGTTTTGCTCAATGTGTTTTGTGTGATGACAGTGTTTTGAAGTGATCATATTCCATTGCCAAAAGATCCTTCAAACTGGAAATACTCCATCAGCATATCCTGAAGGTGTATTGGATGGCAAATATAGACCTGGAACATGTATTCTTTTATACATCTTAAGACCACAGAGTATATGATATTTTTCATCATTTAACATTATTTTCAGTTCAATACTAGAGATGGGCGAATTTCATAAAGTTTGTTCCGTTTTTGAACTTTCGAACTTCAGTAAATGTTCGAATTCTGACCCATTAAAGTCAATAGGAGAGGTTGAAAAGTCAGCGTAATTTACAGCTAAACTAGTTCTAGTCCATCTCTATTCAAGACTTTCTCCTGTTTTCCTTCTTCCCAGTTTCAGGGGCTAGGAAGCATCTTATCTGGATATAGAATCCCAGGGGCCTTGGAACAACGTTGCCTGCATATATTTACTAGGCAAAGCATGATGGCAAAAGGATAGGGGCTGGAAAAGTATTATAATTTTATACAATTTAAATATTGTTAAAATGTAATTACCTTTGATACATATTTGTATCCAGTATAAAATAGATGTTAAGATGAAAGTAAAGTGCACTTTCTCCTTCTTAAATAGAGCCATGTTTAGAAAATTATGATATACATACATTCTTTTAATGTATACAGAGAGTAGAAAATAAATCTGCTTTATCTACCATCAGCTATGAACCGTCAATCCTTAAAGGAAAAGTATACTGACATATTGCTCCCTGGGTGCAATGTGCTTGGGTTCCAATTTAGTTCGATCTAGAGATTGACTCACATACAGACATTGATCAGCATTTTACCGTGGCTCAAGCACTTAAAACAATTTGCATATATTGATTTCAAGTGAAAGCATTACTCTTGCACTGGAAGTCTTAGTAAGAAACCAAATGATTAATCTTATTAACATATTTTTGAACAGTCCTTGATCAATGATGCCAAACATGTAACAAAGGAAATTAAAATTAATAAATTAATATTCCAATCTTATTATTTTTAAAAATGATTTGAATGAATGAATCAAAAAATATTTTTAAAATTTTTATTTATGTAGGTAGTCCCTTTTCTATTTAGCTTTTTTTGTTTAGCTGTAAACTATGAATCTCTATGATTTACACCAATGAAACCACTGGCTGTAGTACAGCCTATCTAGCTAACCAAAAAGTCTTTATAGGGTAAAATTAACCCTAACATTTCCTTTGGTTAAAGTGAAAATGTGGTCCTTTGTTTTGTATGTGTCTTATGGAGGCAGCCATTGATCACCAGATCATCTGCACGACCGACTGGGTTAAGGGTTGGGCGCATGCTCACTGCTGTCAAGTTCTAATTAACATACCAGAAATGCAAAATCAACATAATTACCCAGAAGTCTCTTTCCCCCTTTAGCTGCATAATGAGTAAGGGAGTTTTGGGGAAAACTCATCCTAAGGGTTACGGCCACAATCGTACAGTTACACTGAATGTTTGTGAAAGGGCAACCTCCATTTTGTATGTGTGTTAAGGAGGCAGCCATTGATCACCAGATCCTTTGACCATCGCCTTGGTTTAGGGTTGGTAAACCCTGTTCCCTAATCCCTTCTACCCATCCCTCTCTCCCTTTTCTCTCTACCATGTACCCACATAACAGCCATTTTCTCCAAGAGACAGCAGATAACCCCTTTGTTCCCCCCCCACCTTATCCTTTCCCCATCCCCACAACACAAAGAAAAATGGTTCAAAAGAATAAAACTATTTTTAGATTGTTAACTTTATTGAATGCAATATTCAAATAAGAAAAATATATAACCAGCTACAAAAGCAATAACTCCAAAAACCTAAACAATTGTATCTACAGTTTTATAGTTAATATGCAATATACTAATGTTTAAACCATATTCTTTTCAATAAAAATCCATGAAAAAAAAAAAAAGGCTCCCTGTGTAAGATTTGTTACTGGTGCCTCTTCCAAAACACCCCCAAACACAATACGCTACTGAATGCTGCTTGGCCTGTTTCAAATCAAGTCCGCCACCTGGGTTTACTGTCTTTCAGTATCTGAAGTGCCTGCTTGCATATATCGTGCGTATATCATTACATAAAACGTAACCCACTAAATGCAGACAGAACAGCACAGCATGCAGACATCTTAAGTAAGGTTTACATGTTTTGGGGCTTTGTCTGTGGGTGGCACTGATACAGTGTACATTTGATCAGCAGGACTATAACTGGGGGGGTTGTGGCACTGAAGCACAACTTTGACCTACAGGTCCGTTACCTAAGACTCCCGGCTGGCACCACCCTGGTAATGCAACCTGCCCATATCAAACGCCCTAAGAGAAGAAAATAAATGGTACCAGCTAAGATGGCCATACATTAGATATATTAAAGATATTTTTCTAATGTTTAAAGCCTGCATTTTACCAGCAGCAGCTTTTATCTTGAGATAATTCCACCTGGCCCATTAATTTTGTAATCTCAAATTGACTGCATAAAAGAACAGGCTAGGCAGTTCTTAGATTGGACATTTGTCTATAGATGAACATCTAATCTGTCTAATGTCTTAAGCTAGGTACACACCTTGCGATTTTTTTTTTCCTCCTGAACGACCGTTCGATACTTTCGACCGTTCGGCCAGGAGGAAGGACTGTCGGTCGCGGCAAAAGCAGCCGCGCCCGACAGTTACCGCGACCGATCGTGCGGTCCATAGAGGACCGCATGATCGGACAAGGTTTTCCACCATGTCTGATCGTCCTTTCCTTCGATTCAGACGAACAATCGGTCGGACATGGCTGTATTCGGATGCGATAATTTCGGTCCCATCGTCCGATATACTGAACTATTGGTCGATCGGACCGAAATATCATATGTACCTAGCTTTATGTATACACTTCTCTAAATGCAGATGACCTGATATAAGCTATTTCATAATGCACTGTCCTACATTAAGGTTTAGAACTTGCTGTTTTTGTCGAGTGTCCTCACTCTTCTCATTAATTCAGTAAACTGCATATCCTTATTGCATTCTTGTGCTGAGACTTAATACTGTAATTTGAATCCTCCCTGGAGCTTTGTGAAGTGATTTATATTTCACCACACTCAGAATTGCAACATGAATCATAAAGCTTTTAAAATCCAAAAACCAAAATATATCAGTGATTTAGGTGTAATAGTACTGGATGTGGCTGGCCAATTTGGCTAAAAAAATCCCAAAGGGCAATGTTCCCTATAATATTATGTTAGCTTTGTGAGCAGATGTAAATTATCTGAGCACATTAAAAAAAAAACATTTTTTTTTGCACTGCATGCTTATTTTACAGATTTTTCTGTTCGTAAGCCAGTCAAGTTGTGTTAGAGGAAGTATAGTGTGTCTGTAAATTCATTGCACATAATGTAGGTCTTAAGCTACATATAGGACCAAATTTATAGACATGCGGTATTATAATTTAGCGATACATTTACACTGAGCTTTCGTTAATTAACAGATGTTCGTTTGTAGAATACTATCACAATGGTATTCTATGGGGATCACAAATCTACAATTGTGTTATCTAGATTTACGATAATGATCATAAATTAGATTGGAAATTAACTATCAGTTTAAAGATCGTTAAAGGCACAGCATCATTAAAGGGAACACTGCACCTTTATAAATATGGCCCCTAGGTGCCATGGGTGCTACAGCCAAAAATCGTCTTGTGTATAGACTGCTCTCTATACACAAGATGTTTCTCAGATGTACTGGCCCTTCATGTGTCGTGGGTCGCACCCATGATTTGCAGGTCTGTATGTAGCTTCTTCTAGAGGTAGGGTGGTAAACTTCACCAAGCAACAGGATGGACGGGCATCCTTCACTACAAAAAAAAATTCAGATCATGTGGTGTATGCTCTAAAATGTCAGTTCGGTCAAAAATACGTGGGACAGACCACACGTGCGTTTAAACAAAGAATATATGAGCATAGGTCTGTGAGTATATACAGAAATCACATACCAAAGACCAGACCAGGAGAGCTCACCAACAGCATCCGTGCAATATCCACGCTGTGCTGTGTCCCGAGGTGCAGATCCTCTCTCCCAGAACGAGACTTCAGCAGAGTCTCATGATACTAAGAACAGGAGGCGACATCAGGGAGCGGATCGCTCCAAAACTAGGAGTCAGTCATAGCGGGTAGTGTCATTATCTATTTTATTAAATCCACACATATGTACATGATCAGGCTGTGCCAACAATACAACGGAGGTGCAACCAAACAGTAGTCTGACGCGTTTCACGGTGTCATTGCCGCTTCATCAGAGACTCACTGAGGGAGAGGATTTTCCCATGATTCCTACTCCCTTAACTACCCAAAAACCCTATTAACCCTTAAAGTGACCATGTGAATAAAACACAATCTGTGTAACATAAAAACATCTGACATCCATAAACAGAGGGAGATCAGAACCTCTGTGTTCAGGAAGTGAATAGGCACATATCCGTCACCATTATCCAACAGTATTTAAATATAAAATATATAAAAACCAATCAGTCTAATATTGTGCATTATTTGTACAGTGTTCCCTTAAATAGGTACATGCCCAATTAATCTTAAGCTCGACCCTGAGGTGAGTAGAGTGAATAACACATTTAAGTGAGTATCTACAGGTGTTGTGTCAGCTATGTCCCCATAGTGAAACAGGTATTACCTCTATCCATATATAAAGTGACTGTGCTTAATCTAGTTTTAAATGTAGATCTAGAGTAAAAAAATTAGATTTGCTATTATAATAAGCATCTAATCCATTAGTATAGTGTATCGTGTATAAAAGGTAACTAAAGTAACCAACATACTGTCAACATGACAAATATGTTGTAACGGTGTTGTAATATGAGTAGTTATTTCTTATAATATTTTTATAGTTACACACTTTTATTATATTACTCATACAAACAGATGTTTCAATGTTACACAGATTGTGTTTTATTCACATGGCCACTTTAAGGGTTAATTGGGTTTTGGGGTATTTAAGGGAGTAGGAATCATGGGAAAATCCTCTCCCTCAGTGAGTCTCTGATGAAGCGGCAATGACGCCGTGAAACGTGTTGGGCTACTGTTTGGTTGCACCTACGTTGTATTGTTGGCACAGCCTGTTCATGTACATATGTGTGGATTTAATCAAATAGATAATGATACTACCCGCTATGACTGACTCCTAGTTTCGGAGCGATCCGCTCCCTGATGTCTGCCTCCCACTGTGAGTATATACAGTATGACCCTAAGAATACCCACACACAAGTGGGGAAACATTGTTTTGAATGCAAACACAATGCTGCAAGCCTACGTTGGCAGGCAAGTACTGGAGCAAATTCAGTTGCCCGAGGGGGGGATAGAAAAAAACTTCTCCAGGCAGAGTTAAAATGGATCGAAAAACGGTCTTAACAATTCAGGTACTTGATTTTTCCTTACAGATAATGGACTGTGAGAATTGTACAGGATTGCAGGTAGGTAGCACTGTTCCTACCCTGCATCCTGAAACGGGAACTGTGGTCCTCCATTTTGTATGTGTCTTATGGAGGCAGCCATTGATCACAAGATCATCTGACCACTGCCTTGGTTTAGGGTTGGAGCATGCTCACTGTTGTCTTTACTGCTGAGAAATTCTAATTAACATACCAGATATGCAAAATCAACATTACAATTCCCCAGAAGTCTCTTTTCTGCTTATTTGCATAATAAGCAAGGGAGTTGTGGGGAAACCTCTCCCTAATTCAATTGACTCCTTATCTTATTTTTCAAAGCCCAGAATCTGTATGTTTACCAAAAATAAATATAGGCAGTGGTATGCAATATGTTTGATGGTTTTTGTTTATTAAAAATATTATAAAAACAAAATCAGATTTCTGGCTCCGTAAGTAAGAAAAGCAAGAAACAAAGATTTTTTTTACAGGGCCTGCTCCAAAATAGCAGCAGTGCTATTGTAATATTTATTACTAAATAAGAAGGCTCTACGGTTCATCAGGGCTGAAGGTAATTCATGGAGCCTACCCAGCCAGCCAGATTTATACTAGACTTAATACAGCCAACGACTATAGACCTTATGCCAAAACACAAGACTACAACTTATCAGCATAGCTGCTAATTAATCACTAAGCTGCAATCCCTATCTCTTATAGTGTCTCCCAAACACACCTTTAAAATCTGATTGGTCGAATTTAAATTTGAATCTGATTGGATCTTGACTATTGGACCAATCCAATACCCCACCCCTAAATCTGATTGGTCCAATCAGATTTGAAAGGTGTGTTTAGGATACACTATAAAATGCAAGAGATCTGAATTGCTTTTTACTGTTGGTTTAGCAGCTATACTGATAAGTTATAGTCTTGAATTTAGGCATAAAATCTACAACAGTTAGCTGCTAGTTTACACCTGTCTGGGTAGGCTCAGTGAGCTACCTTTAGCTCTGGTGAACCTTAGATCCTCATTATTTGGTGAGAAGTATTAAAACAGCACCGCTGCTGGGTAGTTTTTTGTTAGTTATTTTGGAGCAAGCTCTATCTAATAAATCTTTATAGCTTACATTTTATTAATTATTGAGCCAGAAATCTGATTTTTTTTTCCCTGAGGCAAATACTTTCTAACATAGATCTAACATGTTACTTTTATTATTGTTTTTTACCAAAACAATTAAATACATTGTATACCACCAGCCTATTATTTATTTTTGGTAATCATGTGTAAACACATCTTTTATGCAGTCTGGGCTTTGAAAAATAAGATTTACAAGGAGTCAAGCGAGTTAGGGAGAGTTTTCCACACAACTCCCTTGCTTATTATGCAAATAAGGAGAAAGTAGACTTCTGGGGAATTATGTTGATTTTGCATTTCTAGTATGTTAATTAGACTTTCACAGCAGTGAGCATGCTCTAAACCAAGGCGGTGGTCAGATGATCTGGTGATCAATGGCTGCCTCCATAACACATACAAAATGGAGGACCACAGTTCCCCTTCAAGATTCAGAGGGAGGAAGTCAATCAAAGTGAATGGCATGTATAGTCACGCCCTCCTACTTCTGTGAATTACTATATACACAGTACTCCCTATGAAGCAAACTACCATATCACTCTATTAACAGTACAGACACTGCCACTATGTGTAAAAGTGACAATACATTAGGCCGATTTTATGTACAATCCGACATTTCCATTGATTGGACAAAAAATTTTTACTTTTTCCCGATCTTATTATGCGACATTAGATCGTAAAAACGATGGGGAAAGTCTGTTTTTTAAATTGATTGGTAAAATGATTGTAGTGTTTTCTGAAGTTCCGATTAAATGTCAATGTAATGTAACCTCACAATGGACAACATTCATCACAAAATGAATTGAATGTGTATGGTACATCTACGTACAATTAACATTGAACATCTGTCTATCAAAATATCAGTTTAAAATCATAATTACAATCGTAATAGTGTATGGCCATCTTAAGAGTAAGCAGGACATGTGTGTACTGGCAGACCTCTCTACTAGTCCCACATTATAATTATTAATAAAGTCAATAAATCTTCCAGTTTTTCCCTGGAAACTCCCAGAAACTCAGTAATCAAAGAAAAAAACTGTTTTATCCCATCTCTCCCCACACACATGTAAAAGCCATAGACGAAGGTTACATGGTAACAAACCTTGTATTACACAGAGCCTGACAGATAATGTAATTAGCAGGGCTGCATTATTGTAAATTTATTGCATTTTATAGTGTGATCATTCTGACTCCATGTGTTTTACCTGATTAACCTGTAGTTATCTATGTTTTCAATATAGAACTCCAACCATACACTGACTGCCCTCTGCTATTAGTTTCTTTAGGGGAAATGGTGGTAGATATAATTTAACTACACCAAAAATGATTTTGTTCAAATATCAGGCTTCATACTTGGCAACTAAATTCTGAAATAACTATATGAAACCTTTTTTTTATATCTCAAGCACCAAATAAAATTAAATGTAGCAAAAGAGAGCCTCCACACTGCAACTACCAGGCACCAAAACTAGGGCATTTAGAAAGCTCAGTTAGGCACCAAACATCTGACAGTTGCAATGCTTGCAGCACAAACTAGCAGCTCTGCTACTAAAACAGAAATGGGACTTACTGAAGGCCTCTGGCCGCTTTATACTGTCTCCTTGTCAAACCCCCAACATGATTGGTCAATAATACAAGAGCCAATCAGATTTAAGATTGGATCTTGACCAATCAAATTTTTTTTATGGGGGGGTCCAACCTGAGGCCCCCTAGATGTTGTAAAACTACAACTTCCAGTATTCCTTGGGTTCTTCTGCAATCGAGGAATGCTGGTAGTTGTAGTTTTCAAAAATCTGGAGGGATGCAGGTTGGAAATCCCTTATATACCTTATACAGAAAGCGAATGACTAGATAATCCACTGGAATGGCGGCAACTAAAGAGTTACTGTTATTTCACATAGTAACTCTTTAGTTGCCGCCATTCTCATGGCAGGACACACAAGTAAAAAGACCTTTCAAATACTGCAACAAAAATCAATGTTTATTGCAAGCACTTTCTGTACATTTACTTTAAGGTAACGGGTATACAAGGGCATCTATACTGCAAAAATAGTTATTTTTAGATATCCAATCTGAACTATCTTCTGCTAGGTGCAGTTTTGCTATAACTGGATTGGACACAGTGTTCATGCAAATCATGTAAATTGCACAATGGGAAATTACCTCTTCCAATGCTGCCTCTTAGTGATTACTGAGCATGCTTGCCCTTATAGAGAGTCTGGCCAGATGGAAGGAGGTATTGGTTAAGATTAGGAGGAAAGATACTGAGTATGAGCAAATCCATTACTGTATTGAAGGAATACAGCGACACACAAACCTCAGAGTATGTGCTACTTACATGTATTAATTTATAGATTAAGATGAGTCATTTTTTCACTATAGTTGTTAAGACACATACAAAATGGAGGACTACAGCTCCCCTTTAAGATGAGGCCATGTCTTTTTTTCCCTATAGTTGCCCTTTAAAACATATTACCAAATAATGAGGATCTGAGGCTCACCAGGGCCGAAGTTCGCTCATTGAGCCTAGCCAGCCAGGTGTATACTACAACAGCTAACTGTTGGGGACCTTATGCCTAAATACAAGACTACAACGTATCACTATAGCTGCTATTCAGATCTTTGCATTTTATAGTGTCCCCCCAAACACCTTTAAAATCTGATTGGGTCTAATTTAAAATTCAAATCAGTGTGTTTGGGAGACAAGATCTGAATTACAGCTTAGCAGCTTTACGGATAAGTTGTAGTCTGGTATTTTAGCTCCATAAAGCTTTGTACAGACATACAATTGACACCCAAGATGTCTTGCCCTTTCTCAGGGGCCCTCAACAATATAGCAAAATGTAAGCTACATATAAACAATGTCTGCGTCAGTACTTTGCAGGGGATGTTAGCCTACACAACTAAAATATTGCACATGGCAGTCAGGTTGAATTATTGAAACATGTGCAATGAATCATAAAAGTAATGAGGCCAGTTGCTTACCTGGTGATTACTGCTGGTTTGCCACATGCAGCAGTAGCCACTCAAAGTGGTCATTTGTGTTTCTATTATGAAGGATCTGCTGGGTTAAGTTTAAAGCCTGCCTCTTTGTCTAGAAATTTTCCTTGCCTTTCCCCTCAGCCGAGTAAACTTTTTTGACAACATCCATATAAAAACTTTTTAAACCTGAAAGCACTTCTACAATTTTTTTTGTTCTGTACAGCTATATCACACATGCGCACTATAGCTGTACAGAACCCAAAAGCGGTCAGAGATTTCAGTGCAGCCCCGGTGAATCACGCACCTCTTACCTGGACCCTGCGCTATTGAAGAACCAGAAGTAAGGCATAGTCCTCCCGGACTTCACTCTCAAAGCGAGCTATTCCTTTATTGTATTGATTGAACTATTCCTTTAATTAAAATAGCATTTTCACACTTTCTTGAGAAAATACTGGTATAAGAGTTTAAGTCCTAGAATGTGCATTGATCCAGTGTTTTTTTTTTTTTAATACCCAGTGTTCTGTCCTTATTTTTTGTTAGGATGGTTTCCTTTAAAGTAAATACTAAAACTTTTAAAGCTGAATGTCTGATCTTTCCAATATCTCACTGCTGTATGGACACCTTAAGTCACACCAAACATGCTTGAGTTAAATAAGTTAGGAAATGGAGCAGCAACCAATCAGATGCACCATAACCCAATAACCATGCCTGAAAGTGCCCCTCAACCTTTAAGCAAGATATTATATTGCATTTTCATTTCTTGTAGAATAATGAGCTATTTAAAATGTTTGTTGCTTTGCTTATCCTACCACAATACCCTATACTGTAGGCAGAGGTAATTTATATAACTTGATAACAGAAAAACGGTCCATGCCAAAAACCTATTAACAGGGTAAATATAACATTTACTACAACTATGAAACCTCAATGTAAAGCCTAGTACACACGAGCGATCGCGGGTCCCAATCCGTGACGCACGATGTGTCCAAACCTTCATTTCGGCCGATAATGGGCCCTTCGGAGATCCGCATGGTCAGTCAGTCAATGATCCCCGACCGACCAGCCGTTTCAGTGCCCATACACGGGTCGATTATCGGCCAAAACGAACATTCGGACACATCGTTTGTCGTGGGTTGGGACCCGCGATTACACGTGTACGAACCTTAAGCCAAGCCAAACTAGGGAAAGTGACCTGCAATAAGTTTCTCTAAAATGCATTCCAGCATATTTAAATGGAAATGTGTTGGTGGGTGTAAAGATCTTGTTCCCAAGATGAAGCAGACATCAGATTAGCCTTCAGTTCTGACATTTACAGCTCCTGCTAAGGATTTGCACATTTATAACTTAACCATGAAAGCTTTTGAAGAACAAGGCAGTAATAAACTTGTGGGTTAAAATATATGTTTTAGTTGTGTTCTGCACACTGCCAAATAAGGATATACATACATTTCTCCTAGTGTATTGCATCTTACCAAAACAAACACCTTTACCAGATTGCTATTTGAGTATTGATACAAGACTTTGGAAAAACTTAAGTGAAAACTCCATATTAAAATAACCTTTCATGGTCGATACAAAAGTAAAATAATCCATTTACAAACACCCAATTCTATTTTCATTCTGCAGTTCACTGTAATATTTATGCACAAAAGTGTTTCATACTTGTACTCTGGATGTTTGTTATATACTTTCAGGGAGATTCAATAAAAGTTATCGTTAAAAATGGTGCTAATTTTGCCCCAACCAATTAGATCTTATTTAACATTTGAAAGCTAACATCTGATTGGTTGGGGCAAAATTAGCACCATTTTTAACGATAAGAACTTTTATTGAATAACCCTGTACATAATTAGAAAGGTTACTTAATCTTAAATTAAATACGAAACTTGTGTAAATATATCCCCTACAATTAAACACGTTCAGTATACAGTAGAATTTGGGAAATTTTAATGGAAATATCAATTAGAATTGTTATTTGCACATCAGTTAAGAAAAAGATACAAACAATAGTTAGACTAAGAACAGGTCTATACCCACCATCTTGCCATTAGAACAGCAAAAGGAATGCCCTCTACTATTGTCGCCATTTGCTGCATATTCCCAGCACTAGCAAGGCAGTAGCTTGCGCAGTTATCTCCACAGCAGGCAGTGTAATAGCCTGACCAACAGCACAAACTACTACCTCAGCCAGGACTGGAACACCACAGATCTGAAAATTGAAAAAGGATTGTGTACTTCTACATTAAAAGGCAAAAACAAAGAAACTTCTAACAACATTTCACTCCTAGTACCAGACATTAATGAATTTGATACCTTTGCTCCTTCTATCTAGTGCAGATTCTTTTATTTGCAAGACAGCCACACCCACTTCACATTGGATTTGCACTTCCCTTACATGACCTGCAACAACTCACATCAAAGCTACAGCTACGAGGTGCATTAAAGTGTGCAGAACATGAGATCCATAGATGTGCACAGTAAGTGCAAAATCCCCACCAAACCTGTCTGTGTGTGGGAACAGCTTTAAATAATGTTAAACACACTGAACATATTTGCAGTGTAGTAGAAATATTGCCATTTAAACCCTGTGAACAACATGATAAACATTGGCAACTGTTTTATAGGTCAGTAGTGGCTCGTAAAACAAATACGTATTGTTAATAAATTACAGCCTTATAGTGTTTATTGTGGTCTTTATCCCTGCTTGTAAGTTTGGACACATCTGTACACAGCCATTATTGTGCTAATCCACATAATTACTGCCAAAGCCTGCCAGTGACTGAGCTAGGGATCCCTAACCAGGCGGGTCGGTTTGCTCGCTCTCCAGCTACTAAAACGCCCCAACCTCCACTCTCAACCCGTCTATATGGCGCCCGAGGAGCTGCAGGGCATCGACTGTGAAGCCCAGAACAGGCCGTCCCCACACATCTCTCTTTGGTACAGATGCCGTGGGTCGCACCCTCTGCACACACGTGCAGCTACCGGCGGGAGACTTCAATGTCACCGACTTCGTAGGGAACTCCGGAAGGGGAACGAACACAGGTTGGGATGAAAGGCTGGTGGCGGTTATCGCCGTGTATTCCGTCTGGTTTCCACTTCTCCGACGACCAGTCTCTCCCTACGGAGAAATAACATAAAACACATCGCCCTTCATACAGAGACACCCCGAGTGCGTCCCTCGACTCCCTCCCCACGTCTGCCGCAGTGTGATTAATGGCGACTGACAGACAGCAACAGCCTCCCGGGGCTACCACAGGTCCCTCAACCGAACGGCCTCCTCTCAGCGTGGCGCCACAAGGTCTCGGTAACCTCTTCTTCCACCGCCACCCAAGCTGCTCTGTCTTCTCTCGCCTGCCTTCTGCATGAAATTCGCGGGAGCATCAGACTGGGCGGGAATAACAATGCTGGTCCCGCCCCCGGATATTAAGCAACAGGAATGATGCTGAAGCTGTTTCGCGCTCAATTTCCTGGCGTTACCTCAGTAATCTGTGGGGGGAGAAAAAACTACGTGATTGGAACTCCACGTTTTGGAAACTACAACTCCTAGCATGCCTTGGTTGTATTATGCGATAAAGGCATTCTGGGATTTGTAGTTTCCAAACATCTGGAGTTCTATGGTTTGAAATCACTAGTTTAAAGCTCCTTGCTTGTGAGTTTGGACACACGCCATTATCAAATTACAGGTAACACTGACACATCGATATCAAATTAATTTCCCTGCGGTGCCTGATGATAACTATCTCTGTGCAAAAATTTGCCTCAGTTAATAATCTGCAGCAACCAATCAGATTGTTTTACTGGTATCACTGCTGCTGTTAGAATTATAGGCCTCAAGCAAACTTTCATACCTTCAAAGCTCCCCTAGCCACGTTACTGCCATAGTCTGTCAGTCAGCAATATACAGTGGTAATCGCATTCACTGCTACAATGCCTTTAGTTATTATTCTGTCCATACCAACTGACCACGTGGTAGTTGTTCTCAGCCCATTACACCATGCCAAATATTTTTAAGGTGTATGGCCACCTTTACTATGAAAGGCCCTTTAATGTACAATAAGCATAATACCCTGCGTTGCCCTCTGATGAAGTGACAATCGTCATGAAATGCATCAGGGAAAGATCTCTGGAGCATGTTTTCCTCACCTCACGTTTGTTGCCACTAATGTTACAATAAAGGATTATTGTGCACAAGGTTGAAGACTCATCCCAGTCATTTGGTATGTTGCCCACTTTTTTCCAATCAAAAACTTGTCTAATCACAAAGGTCAGATTAGAGTCCTGTGCAGGTCATTTTTCAGACCTGCAAACATAACCCACACTCGAAATTAAACAGACCTGCAACCCGACACACATCAGCAAAACCTTTTGGTAGGTTCCAATACATAACTGCACCCGAACTGACCTGCAAGTAGTCAGACTTGCTACCTGACCGGACCTCAGGATTCCCAGATCTTGGCTGCCCCGAGAGGGGCTGTGACCTCACTGTGGGCAGGGGCGTGTCAAAGGCAAGGGGCATAACTGGGCAGGGAGTGGGCATAACTGGGCGGGGCTGCCAGGGCCGGTCTCTGATTTCAGCCCTGACTGCAGGACCCAGGATTTTGGCCGTGCGGTCAAGGCAATCCCGTCCAATTCGGGACCCCTGGCAACCCTTCCTGACCTGCACCTACAGTGTCCCACAACCTGTCCCAACCCACAACCACAGCAAAGTTTTTCTGGAACATACATACATACATACACACATTGGGGGAGATTTACCCAGTTAAATTTCCCGCAATGGATTTAATATCTGCTTTGTGTCTGTAAATACCGAAAGTGATTTACCTACAGTGCGACTGTTGGCATTAAAATGATGTGCAAATAGTAGCACAAAGTGAATATTGAATCGATTAAACGGGTGTCTTTTGCGAAATCCGCGCAGCCAGCGCTAAAAATTAAACTCAGTATAACCAATATTAATTTGGTCAGCGCTATAAAATTAAAATTTAGACTCATTGATCCTGACATTTTCTATATCCCAGTCCTTAGGTTTGTCCAGGAAAGAAATGAGAAAAGAATCCTACAAATAAATGTGAAAAAAAGTGTTATAACATTTATTCAACCCCTCTGTGCACAACACGACAACGTTTCGGGCAAGACTGCCCTTTCACAAATTTCTATTTGGTTGCAAATGTTCCATGAATGTCCCTTCTGATAAGGGTTTTAAAAATTGTAGATGGGTGTACTAGGGTCCCAATGATATGCATATTCTATGCATTGATATTTTATCAATACTAATCTTCTAGAGGTGCTTTCTGTCTTTCGATTTCTAAGTGAAATAAACTTGATATATTTTTTATTTGCTTTAGTTTTCATGGCTAAAGCTGGGTACTCACAGTAAAGATTTGTAGGCAAAGGCAGACATATTCCACTGTAGGCTCTTCTCCCTATACTCAGGAAGCCAGTAGGCTCTATTTGGCTACAAGTATCAGTTTATACTCTAGTAACTGGATTTCTAAAATATAGCACTTTAACGGTGCTTATACACATAAATTCTGATCGTGGTTTAAATTGTATATTCTTATTCACATTGATTAACATATGTGGACTTACTTAGTAAGTCGGGTGACCCAGGTGCAAATGCCCCGAGTCACTCACAGAGGACAATCCTCAGATTCGTTACTTCAGATGAAAAAACACGTCTTGTCAATACACTCACCCGTATTCCTGGGTGGCCCAGGTGCTGCATGCCCCGGACCCTTTGCTTAGTCCCAATTACCAATAGGCATCAAATATGTACAAAACGGCCGCGCACTCCGGTCAACAAAAATCCAGCAGCAGTGCGCGGCCGTTTTGTACATATTTGATGTCTATTTGGCTACCTATACTACAGAACAGGGATACTGGTCAAGATAAATGTTTGGTCCGAAACAACTGATGCCTTGAGAAAATGTTTGTCGGCCTTGGGAAAGTAAAAGTCGTTTTTCAATACACACATCACTGATAAAGGGTTGATCTTGCCAGAAACAACAGGGTTTGCCCTTTATTGGGTCTGTCCGTTAAAGTCTAGTCAACCAATATAAAAACACCCGCCTGCCACAATGTTTGTTCGAAAGCAAAGACAATTAATATCTTAAGTGATAAATTTTCTTGGCTAACTCACATGCATTAGAATTTGCCATTAAAAGGTATAACATTACAAAATGTAATTTAAAAAAAGCTAACATTGTACAACTAATACTAATACTGTTACTATAAAAGTTATTTGAGGCCTTGCTAATGCAAGGTGCTTACAATGTGTTTCTTGTTATGATAACATTGTTATGGCAGGTTCATTGGTTGGTTTCAAGAAAAAGCTGGATGAGTTTCTGCAAACAAGGAATGTTGCAAGTTACTGGTATTGATATATAAAGTAGAGTTGATCCAGGGATATTTCCGATTGCCACTTGGATTCAGGAAGGAATTTTTTTCCCCTTCATAAATTTGGTGTTTTTTTTGTGCCTTCCTCTGGATCGTTAGGCAGGAAATTAGGGTATTGCTAGATGGGTTGGACTAGTTGGGTTGGAATGGATGAACGTATGTCTACTATACTATACTAATAATGTGTGTCTTGAAATAATGCTGGCCATATACTGTCCTGATACTTGGTCAATTTGAAGTTTGATTGCCGAATCAGTCTAATATTGGGCCATCTGGTTGAACTACCTGTCAATGTTCCCTGCAATATACCATTAATTTTTCAATATTTTTAATGTAATTCGCAAAAAGAAAGAGCCAGGGCATATGGTTTTATTTTTGTATATGTTCAATACCGGCAAATTTAATTCCACCGTAGAATGTTTGGAATTACAAAAAAGTTCGAAAATCTGAACCTATAGAAGTCAATTGGGGGAAAAAAATTTGAAAGTTTTGACGTAAGAGTAAATACAGCATGGTAACTTACTGTAGATGCGTCTGCCACCTAAGAAATGGCCAGGGGAACACAATCACCAAAATGTAAATAAATTTGAATTTCATTCACATGAGCTATTTTTAAGATTCCGCATGTAAATTTGTATTTTCAGTAACCCTCGAAAGTAGTTCATTACTTTCAAAGGGTTATCCAATATACGAAAATTTCTGCAGTTCGAACCCAGATTTCGTCTCTATGAAGTACTCATTATGTGACTGATCATTGGCACCAGTTTGTTATATTAATATACATTATTTAAAAAATTAGGCAATGTTTTATAATAT
The DNA here is from genome assembly GCA_019447015.1 of Hymenochirus boettgeri. Classification (NCBI taxonomy): domain Eukaryota; kingdom Metazoa; phylum Chordata; class Amphibia; order Anura; family Pipidae; genus Hymenochirus; species Hymenochirus boettgeri. Next base: position 191,444,597 of record CM033474.1, on the reverse strand, counting down.
TTGGCTGGTATGTGTTCTATAACTGTTATGTCCTTAAAGACTTTCAGATAGTTTAGAGCTTGTTCTCACTTTGCTTTGGTTTGCATTTTTATGAAACTGCCTTAATTTGTCTTGCATTTCCTTTATGCTAACATGGGTGTAATCGGAGCTTTTTAGGAAACCACACAATGCATTTTGTACAGCTTTAAAATGAGCTTCAAGTTCGTGGAACACGGTATATCATCTTAAAATCAGCGCACAGCTTAGGTCCCTCGGTCTGGTTGCATTGAAAGCTCAGATATACAAGAGTGCCTTAAAAAAGTGCACACAAAAAATCCTCACCAAAGCCAAGTAGGAATAAGCCCTTATTGTATTGTTGCAGTTTTTGCTAAATAAATGACAAATATTTTTATGAACTATCTAGGTCAAAAGACTTTTGCAAAGTATTATGTCTGCATACAAGGTTAGAAAAGGCAATCTGTATCACTGTGCTTTTAATATTAATTAGATCAATTACCAAATTTCATATGCAAATAATATAACATTCAAAAATATTAAACTGTGTCAGCAGCAATGAATAATGATATGCACCAATTAAAGAAGGCACATTTGTCAGTAATAGTGCTAGTAACACAGTTCACCACCCCACTATAAATGTTTGTTAAAAGTTCATTTAACACTTATAATACAAAAATCCATTTAAATAATAAATGGGACAATTTATTACAGAACTGTACCATTTATTTTACACACAAGTATGTCAGTTCTCTTGGTTTACAAAGGTGCTAACAAAAATATGGAATGTTGTAGTACTGTCCTGTGTAAAATGAAGTATGTGGCATACTTAACAGGATCAAAACTCAGTCTACTAAGGTTGACTGCTTTTAATACTTTAATTTACATATCAAGAGAATCTGATGAGATTTTGAACCAGCCTACTGTCAAGTATTACACCACTCCAACTTTTTCAATGGAAAAAAATAGTTTACTTCAACTTATTAATTTATATTCATAAAGTCCCACATTGCTACATAATCAGGAACATGTATTGAGGTGTAAGCATGTTCTCATGAAATACTGAGCTTATTATTATATTTAAAATAGTCCAAATTTGGCCTGCTCAGTGCAGTTCACACTTTTGTCCTTTCGAAAAATAATTTCACTTAGGAGCAAACATTCATTTGAAGCTTGATTTCAACAATAATTCCAAATGGTCAAGATTCTCCATTCTGGACCTTGGCTGCTGCTGGTGGATGCATAAAGTCTTTAAATGGAACTAGAGCTTCTTTGAGGGCTGTACACACTTCAGAGGATGAACATGTAATACAGTCTACCAGAGTTGGATACAGTGAAATCACCTGTGCCCATGTGTTGGAATCAACTGCAACAAAGAAGACATTATAATTAAGATACATTGTTTTTATCTGTTGAAACATCTTGTAAATCAATCAGAATTTTTATAAGGTTTCTCATAATTTTAAACATTATAACAGATGTGTGATAAAAACATAACCCATAATTTATGGAGCCTTGAACAATGTTTTTTGGAAAAATAGTGTATAATAAACAATATATTTCAACCCTACTGAAAGGCAGCCAGACGAGGCTGCCGACAATGCAAAGCGACGTGGGAGCGAAGGTCTGTAAGTAGATTTCCGATTCTTTTTTTAGTAATCTGACACGGCGGTTGGGGGTGGGCACGGGTAGCCTACGCTACAGTAAAAACCTTTAATCGTATATAATGTAAAAAAAAAGGTTAAAAGTTAGGACCTTCCATACTGGGGTTACCTTGACGTGGTTGGAAGTCTTTTCATTCATGTGATCACAGTAATGTATACTAAAACCCATTTGTTTACAATGTATGACAGCGTGCAGATAATATATTGTATGGGGCCCACAATGTGCCCAGGAATGTGCACTGATGATCTTTTCTTTGTTTGTATAAATTTTGACCAGATCAGTAGCAAAATTTAATTGTACACAAAATGTAAATGTAATATAGCCTAAATCCATTGAAAATGTGCAATGTCACCTATTCAGGTATAGGGTCTGGCAATGAGCATCTGGGCAATGAGTACATTGACAGATTACTACTTCATTTTATAATTATCCTCATAATATAAAAGACTCCACAGGCATTATAAATAAAGTGGAAAACAAATTATATTTGGGTTACTATGGGTGTAAGTACTCTGTACTCATCCATAAAACACAAAAAAATCATTGAAGCAGACTCATTCTGGCTAAACAGAGAATTGCTTCATCATTAAAGCCCTGAACCATCTACTGAATACAATTCAATTGATGCCAATTCCGACCTACTTTCCATTGTATGGCAACCTCCTTATGGGTTATTAGAAGGCATGCAGGGCCAGTTTTCCATAAACGACAATCCGAGCATATATATGCTACCAATATGAGCGATGAGACCTCAGCCATTTTCAAACATGTGCTAGAGATACATTATTGTACATTTCAGTTCACGTTTACCATAATTGATACGGTAGTAAACCCAGAAAGGGAGACAGACACAAGAGAATTTTGCACCTTGAGGCGTTCTAAATGCACAAATTACGTACCATTTGTCCAGAGGGTCTTAACAGAATTAAATTGTTTGTTTGATTTATGAAGTGTATTCATATGTAAATTCTATTAATTTTAACTTTAATGTGTCCCTTTAAGTTTCTATCATTTACCAACTCTGTCCAAATTTTTCAGAATATATATAAAGATTCATATCTTCATTATACTTTGTTTGTTACATTAAAATACGTTCATTTGTTTTATGATGTTACACATTATCCTTTGTTCTATTTCTATCTCATTTCTATCTCACTTTCTTTTCTCCCTACAATATATCTTTATAATTTATATGTTTATATAGTTAAGAATAACAAAAAAGGATCCTGCACTTAAAGTCACTTAAAGTATACTAGGCTGGGTGCTACCAGAATTGTTGCCAGCAGTATAAATATCCAAAAAAGTAGAAAAGGCTGGGTACACCAGACTTGAAGGTACCTGCAAGAATTGTTACAATAAAAAAGTACACATTTTTTAAGTCTGCTGGTCCTAGATTTTTCTACATTTTTGTATAGTTATGTTCCTCTTGTATAGTAATTTATCCAATAGCAACATATTGTAACATTTAGTGTTGACTTCACTTACCCTTTAATACTTACCTTTAGACTCTGATGATGCCACCTATAAAATTGTATGTGAGAGTGACTCACCTAGCATCTGAGGAAGTGGGATGCCCACAAAACGTGTCAGGTGGGTGACCCCATCACACCAACTCTATGAAGTGTACCAATCCTCGTTTTAAACATGTGTCAATAAAGATTCCAACTTTTAACTTCACCTACTTGAGTAGGCATCCTATTCTTATGTATCTACTGATCCGTATGGCCTAGAGTTGAGAGGCACTATCTTGAGTGCTGCCACATTTGTATCCGATTACTACGTATATATAGCTCCTTTCCCTAATATGGAAAAGCAGAGAGCTATCTGAACATTAAATAAAGTAGTTTGTTAAAAAACTCAAAATTAGAGGTAAGACACAGATTACTGGTTTTATATCAAGGTGTTCTGCCTTCTGGTTCAGTGTTGTTCTGTGGCTTTAGTTGCCCTTTAATAAACTTAAAACAATCTTGAAAATACACACACTGAAGCACTTACAAGCATAATAATTGGTGCATTATAATATAATGCACCAATTACACATATACCTATAACACCCAAATTGTACACACAAATAAAGTATTGCTGAGTCAACTCATCAATTAATACTGAATTTATAACAAAGGAAAACAGAAAAAAAAAACCAGGAAAATAAATTGCTGTCTATCAATATTTCTTTTTTTACAACTTCCCCCTACAACAAGAAAACGATGTCTAGACCACTGTTTCACAACCCGAGGTACAGGGACCCCTAGCGTTCCCTGAAAGGTTACTAGGGATGGCTATAGGAACGGAATTACACCGCATTCTTTTTAATATTGATATACCTATTGATCTATCTGTTCTATTTTAGGAATTATTTATTTTGATTGAGGACTAAAGACGCCTGTAGGGTTCTGAAAACCCGTGCCATTCAATTATCAGTTGGACTATGATTTGTGTGACATTTTTAAAAAATCTTCATGCCCTGTATTATTCCATTGTAAGTGAGTTAGTGACAGCTAAAGTGCTGCTTTATATTTTTTAATTGCCTGTGATAGCCATATGAAAAGACTTCCACCCTGTTGTGGTAACATCATTGGTCGTCAAATCTTTTGAGCGCATTATACTTGATCTGCTGAATGCTTACATTGAACTATCTGCTGACCAATTCCAATTTCCATAGAAATCTAATAGAACAATGAAGGTTGTGGTCAACATGATTTTGCATAAATGTCGGAGCGCATGCAAAAATGGTGATCACATGCGCTCTCCGATCAGCAGACCACAGCGCAACAGGCCCCAGCACACCTAGTGTGGCCAGTCCAATTGCCCAACACTAGCTAGCGCTTTTTAACATGCGATCACAACAATGTGGCCTAGCCCTAAGACTTTAGAAAAAGAATCACATTTAGAAAGACCCAATGCCAGATTACTTTTTCTGGATTCTTGTCCTTCAACACTGTCCCTGTTGTGAAATTAGTGGGCAAACTTCAACTACTTGGGGTCTATTGTGTAGATGGATTGCTAATTTTTCATTGTGTCGTTTGCAAATTGTTAAACTAAATAACCATGTTTTTAATTCTAACCATTAACTCCAGGGTACCATAGTGCTGCGTTTTATTTCCGGTATCAGTTTTGACCTACACAAGCTACTGCGGCTGCAAATGCTTACAAAGCTGTAAAAGGCTTCACAGTGCAATGAGGGAGCAGTGGACTACATGGTAAATATAATCTATTGTGAAAATAGGGTTTTTATAAGTGAATTTTGTGTAATTAAAAGTTTGTTACACTTTTAAGAGCCAGCCCTCTCCAAATAAATGTGCCCAGGGTGAATACCTAAACAGCTTACCATCAGTCACCAGAAATATCAGAGAAATAACTAATGGAACGATGCATGCTGCAAGAAGCACATTTTTCCATTACCCATGTCCTGGTCTCTGTGTGAGGGCAGAGCTGGAGAGCACAAGTGATTTGAAGTCTTACCATTTTCTGGATGAGTTTTCTTAAGGGAATCTATGAGAGTACTGACAGCCTTTAAAACAAATATGATTTCTGTTACACGTTGCCTAAAAAAAGAATCCAAATGCAAATTAATATTAGTTATGTTCAGCTATAATCAGCATCTCAGGCAATCACATAATAGTACATTCATTGTAAACAGGAATTTCCTACACTGCTCTATGACATCAATCAGAACTATTTTTATTGCACATTTTATTATGAAGTGTTCTACTAAAGACAAGAGTAGTATACACACATCACAGGGACATTTATTTTTTAAACGTAGCAAACTGAAAGCCAATGTTTTTTGTTTATTTTTGTCTGTGACCCTTAAAGGAATAGTTCAGTGCAGAAAATGAATTAGGTTTAACATGACCGATAATTTAAACAGATCCCATACCTTTCCTGTATGGGTGTGTGATGCTCCGTGCCCCCACAATGTTTCCCGGTAAAAGCACCCTTCTCCTTACTTCTGATCTTCTCTCTCTGCCCCATGCCATATTAGCGACCATGCCTGCTCCGTGACGCTTGCGCAGAGAGAGGCCACTGTAGTCGAGAATCAGTGACCTCTCAGCGTGCACGGAGCGAATGGGGACGCGAACAGTGTGCACGGAATGGGGACGCGATGTGGCAGGTACGCGCTTCTGCTGGGAACTGGGACTGGACATCGGCTGTTAATTTCACCCAGAGAGAGACAGAGGAGAGAGAGGAGAGAGGGAGACAGTGTGAGAGACAGAGAGAGAGGAGAGAGACACAGAGAAGAGAGACAGAGAGAGAGGAGAGACACAGAGAGAGAGGGAGACAGAGAGAGGAGAGAGAGAGAGACACACACAGAGAGAGGGAGAGAGACAGAGAGAGGAAAGACACAGAGGGAGACAGAGAGAGACACACAGAGAGAGAGAGAGGAGAGAGAGGAGAGCGAGCCACAGAGGGAGAGTAGAGAGAGACACAGAGAGAGGAGAGAGACCAAGTTCATGGGCAGTAGATTTCATCTGTGAAATTTTTTAACCACAAAGCCAAAACATGTCTACAAAATGGGACAGGGCTGTACATCATGAAGGGCTGTCATTATCCTACCTACACTCCTATGCCACACTGAAAGCGATGCACAGGCACTATGGGGAATGGGATAGGGCTGGGCATCATGGATGGCTGTCATTATCCTGCTTACACTATTATGCCACACTGAAAGCGATGCATAGGCACTATGGGGAATGGGAAAGGGCTGTGCACCATGGGTGGCTGGCTCTCTCCTACCAACACTACTATGCCACACTGAAAGCGATGCACAGGCACTATGGGGCTGTGCATCATGGGTGGCTGTCTCCTACCTACACTACTATGCCACACTGAAAGCGATGCACAGGCACTATGGGGCTGTGCATCATGGGTGGCTGTCTCTCTCCTACCTACACTACTATGCCACACTGAAAGCGATGCACAGGCACTATGGGGCTGTGCATCATGGGTGGCTGTCTCTCCTACCTTCACTACTATGCCACAACTGACGCGATGCACAGGCACTATGGGGCTGTGCATCATGGGTGGCTGTCTCCTACCTACACTACTATGCCACACTGAGAGTGATGCACAGGCACTATGGGGAATGGGATAGGGCTGTGCACCATGGGTGGTTGCCTTTCTCCTATCTACACTACTATGCCACACTGAAAGCGATGCACAGGCACTATGGGGCTGTGCATCATGGGTGGCTGTCTCCTACCTATACTACTATGCCACACTGAAAGCAATGCACAGGCACTATGGGTCTGTGCATCATGGGTGGCTGTCTCCTACCTACACTACTATGCCACACTGAGAGTGATGCACAGGCACTATGGGGCTGTGCATCATGGGTGGCTGTCTCTCTCCTACCTACACTATTATGCCACACTGAAAACAGTTACACAAACACACTGACAGACTCACACAGCTACACAAACACACTGACAGACACACAAACAAACTGACAGACTTACACAGTTATACAAACACAGACATACTCACAGTAACACACTGCTATATACAAACATAGAAATCAATATAAACAGTAATAAATACATATATTTTATTTCACTATTCAATACCAAGTGAGGTGTAAGTTGTCTGTCAGTGATCCCTAAGTTCAGTAGATGAGCTGTGTGCTGATAACCCCCTCTCTGTGTACTAGCAAACTCATGCAGCAAAAAAAAGTGCACGTGAAGAGGGAACAGTCTATTAGTCATGGGGTCAAAGGGGGCGGGGTTATAACATGCTAATACTGCAGATGGAAAAAAAAGCAGTGAGGAGTGGAGGCCACACCCCCAAAAATAAGCAGAACTTTACAAGCTGATTGCAGAGGCTACAAGCAGATTTTTTTCATAAGAAAGGGATCCTGGGGGCTGGGGCACAGGGGAGTTTATTATACTGAAGTTTGTAAAATATGTCATTTCTGAGAGAACACTTCCTTTAAGGCACTTTTTCATATTAATGGACCAATGGAGTCAATTGTAAATCTTATTGGATGTTTCAGCAATTAAATATTCCAACAATAAAATCAGGAACAGTATGGGGTCTAGTGATTCCTTTCAGAACTAAGTCATAGATTGAAATTCACTCTAGACAGAGAGTACGTAACTGCATTACCCACTGTTTCTAACACATTGTCACATACAATTTTTATTTAAGGGAAATAAAATAAATCTGATCAAATGCTACACACTATTGACCTTAATGTTACTTTACCTTAAGTGTATATTTCTGTATTCTATATTTTGTAAAACCAATATGTTTATATTTATTATCCTAAAGCTAGGTCAGTATATATTCTTAAAGGATTATGCATCTAATGCAGGGGTGCCCAATCCAAGCCACACCGAGGAGTGCACTAGTGGCCCACTATGCAGTGACCATGCCGCGGATAAAGCATACAGGATAGTGCACCATATAGATCATGGACGTTGTGGAACGTATTGTATTACGTGGCTCCTAAGGGAAAGCCTAGTATAATACACAAAACAGGTTAAAGACAAGCCACATAAAAGCCTTTAGCAACGGGCGGCAACCACTTGTTCTTCCAATACAAAATTTATTAGCAAAAAACACAGTATCCACTACACCCATACAAACCCTACCTAACCCCATAAAAATACACATAATAATCTGGACGTCCCCAGATCAATAGGTCCCTCTTATAACAGGTAGTGTAAGAACCCTGATACCAATACGGGAAAATCGAAGATGGGAAAAGAACTTCACCATGTTGTTAACATTAAACACTGCTTGTGCACATCCTAATCCAAATCGGGACTTTGAAGGTATGCAAGTGCATGTACATTAAAGTTACCCTCTTCATGTGAACTCTCCGAACATCACTTCTTCCAAGGGTGATGTGATGTTCGGAGAGTATACCCCTCACATTTTTGTAAGCATTTAATTATATTTTTTCATGGGAGAACGCTGAAGATATAACACTTTGACACAATGTAAAGTAGTCAGTGTACAGCTTGTATAACAGTGTTAATTTGCTGTCTCCTCTTAACACACAGCCATTAATCCCTAAACCATTGGCAACAAAAGTGAGTATACCCCTAAGTGAAAAATGTCCAAATTGTGCTCAATTATCAATTTACCCCCTCAGATACCATGTGACTCGTTAGTGTCATGTGTGAATTGGGAGCAGTTGTGTTAAATTTGGTGTTATCGCTCTCACAATCTCAAATACTGGCCACTGGAAGTTGAATATGAATAAAAAAAAAAAGATTGCTTTTCTACATAAAGATGGACTAGGCTATTAAAAGATTGACAACACCCTGAAACAGAGCTGCAGCATGGTGGCCAAAACCATACAGCAGTTTAACAGGACAGATTCCACTCAAAACAGGCCTCACCATGGAAAACCTAAGAAGTTGCGTGTACATAGTCAGCACCATATCCAGGGATTTTCTTTGGCAAATATACGAGTCTTGCCAAAGTTAAAGGGCTGGGATGTCAAATAGGTCTGTGGCATGGCCAAGAAGGAAACCTCTTCTAAGGTTGATGAACAAGAAAGCCAGCAAACAGTTTGGGAAGACAAGCACACTAAGGACATGGATTAATGGAAAAATGTCCTGTCGTCTGATGAGACCAAGACAAACTTATTTGGTTCAGATGGTGTCAAGCATCTGTTGCATTAACCAGGTGATGATTCTGAGAACTACAGTATGGCGTTTGGTCTGAGCACTGATAGGCTTACCTCCCACCCCTTTAACCTCTGCAGCAATGGTGGCAGCACTCATAAGTCTATTTGCAAAAGACAACCTTTGGATAGGACGCTGAGCATGTCCATCAACTTCCAATGACCAGTATGAGTGTGAGAGTGATAACACCAAATTTAACATACCTGCTCCCCAGTCATATCATAGAAAAAGGAATAAACTGTACACACCAGACTTAATGCAACTGGTGTTAATAAATCAAAAAACACTGCATGATGTTTCGGTGCAGCACACCTTCCTCAGACACATACAAAAGTTAAAATAAGGGTGAATCCTTAAATAGGCTAGAAACAGCACATCAATGACACATAGTGTCTAGAAAAAGAAACAAATACAATCAGAAAAGCACATTAGAATGGTAACATTATACTTCCTTTTAAAGCAACCGGATCTGCCTGAATAAGTGTGGTGTACAAAGAGCAATCTTTAGTGTACAAAGATAAGGTATTACTTCGCGTCTCTATTCCAAGAGAAGCGTCACTTCCAACAGTGGGCCAGAATCTGTTCAAATTGCATCTGACCATTCACACTCACTTTTGTTGCCAGCAGTTAAGACATTAATGGCTGTGTAATGAGTTATTTTGAAGGGACAGCAAATTTACACTGAGAGCTAAGGAAGGGGCCCTGTCTCCCTGAAACGTTGTGTGGGTTTCAGCAATAATATTAAAGCACGTAAAATTTATTCAAGAGTGTGCTTCTTCTCATCCTTATTTCCTACATTTTCATTATACATAGACTGTACACTGACTACTTTACATTGTATCAAAGTGTCATTCAGTATCTTCAGTATTGTCCTATAAAATGATATAATAAATATAACGTAAGGAATTTTCTCAGGTTGTGTCACACTGTATGTATTTTCCACCCAAACCCCAAAACAGCAATAATTAATAAGATGAAACTGTCAGTTATGGATGTAACAGATGACACCACAATGACAGAATGCTATTCCCCTAGCCCCCTCCCCATAGCATGTAAAAGTTTGTAAAAAAGGTTGGAAAGCTTGAAGAGGACGAAGAAACTTTTATGAGGCAGAGGGAAGGGAGAGAGCATCATTTAGCTCCATAACAGATTAGCATTATGTCTATCAGCTTTCTAACTTTGCGTTTTAAGTGGTGATTTACCTATATACATTTTTTTCATTTAAGGGGTGAACATGCCCTTTCAGAACCCCCCTAGATTAAATGTTTTCTGTAAAACCAGGACTCTCCCTCCCAGCCCTAGGATCATAATACTATCCTGGCTTTCTTATGTTCCTGGAGGGACTTACATTCAAGTCTGCTGGTCCCTCCTCTACCTTATGCAAATCAGTCACGACCAATGACTTAGGAAGCTTTACAAGCTTTTACTGCTATGCAAGCTCATTAAGTTGTAAGAGAAGGCAGAAATGATCAGAAGAGGGATCAGCAGACTTAGTTGAAAGTATTCTTCTTTAGGAATTCTAGGTAAAAGTATTGAGAATCTAGGGTTTGGGGGGTACACATGCACTTTATGTTAATTATATTTATTTTTATGGTACATACCTTGGAAGAGGGCATTTACCACTCAGCCTTTCATCTTCTATGTAGCGATGCAAGACATCTTGTGATCTCTTTAGGAGCACCGAGAGTGCCATTCTAGATATATATCCTTCCTGTGGTGTTGTTACTTTATTGCTAAAAGAAAACTGAAGCAATGTCTCGAAACACACTTTTGAAAAGTCTTCTCGCATTCTAATGTCTATTTCGGCTTCTGCAAAACAAGATAACTTTTTTCTGTGAATCTTTTCAGATACTTCAGAGACCAATCAAATAGTACATAAAATGAGGAATAAACTGGAAGCAAAGAAATTACTTTAAACCTTTATTTCTAGAATGTTTCATATATACATAGAATTTTTTTTTATTTCACTCATGTTCATAGTGGGCTTTAACACACACTTGTACTGTAGGGGAGAGTAGACATTGAATTGGGGAGTCTACTAGTAAAAGATCAAAGCCACTGAAATTTTGTAAATATCTGTCATACTTTAGATCTCCCAAAGGAGCTTTAGACCATCTAAACTGTAAACTGCTCGATTGCATTATTTAACTGTTGGACTTCTGACAGATCCCTTTTAAGCATGTGCACCAAGTCAGGATTTGAAGAGACAACAGACTTCATCTTTGTGCATTAAGCATGCATAAGATGGGGAGAAAACAGTCAGAGCATCATGTTCAATTGAATGAAATGTTTGACAGGTCATAACTTTATAAAGATGAGAGAGAAATGCAATTATGAAACAATTTATTTCCCATATAAATATATATTGCAAAGTAAAAAAAGTTAATAATCACATAATTCCTGTTTAGGTTTCCCTTTAAGAGTTGTTTTAATACTAAATGTTTTCCAGGGTTTATCGCCATGCTTTAAAACCGCCATTAAACTCCATTATTATAACATCACTAGAAATCAAATCAACCAGTTGCCTCGTTCCCACTGTAATTTTCTTTCTGCCTTTTAAAAAACAGACAAATTATCTGTGTGTTTTCATCATGCAAGCTGATTAATTACACTAACTCTTAGGCCTCTTGACACATGCAGGACATATTACCGTTTTGCCCGGTAAAAGCATGTGTATGTGTTCAGTCGAGCATTGTTCGTCAATTCACCTTGCGAGTGATGCCCGACCAATCACATACGAACACACGATTAATGTCCAAAACACCCATTCATTGCATGTGTGTTGTGCGCTCAGGCCACATCCACACAACTGTACGTGTATATGAGGTCTAACACTCTGAGGTAGCCTTCTGTTCTGACTTTTCTATATCCTTTCTTTTTTTTCTAAAAGGCAGCATATTTCTTATTCCTGTTTTTAATTCCAACTGTCAAGGTAAAAAAAAAACATCACACTACAGTTGTTGTTTTAAGGTCCTAATTTTTGAATGTTGTTTTTAGTTTTAAATGTTTTATTAACATGGATTTACATTCCAAAGTTGGTTCCATTTATGATGTCAATTAATATTAGAGATAGTAGCAGTCAGGTGGTCTTACTGAGCTCATATCTTTATGTATGTATTCAAACTTTATATTTGTATATATATTGGGCTTGATGCCATGTCATTGGACCTTGGAGACTTCATACCTTATTTTTACTATGCACCTTTTAATGCGCTACATCATCTTTACTAGCTTGCACATGCAGAGGAGGTGGCTCTGCTGCTAACAGAAAGAACTAGCAGGTAACATAGTAATTGAGGTTAAATAAAGACATACATCCATCAAGTCCAACCTTTTCACCCTCCTTTTTAATGCTACCTAACAGTTGATGAAGAGGAAGGCAAAAAACCCAACTAAAAAGAGGGGAAAAATTTCTTCCCGACTCCAAACAATCGGAATGTATCCCTGGATCAACCAGAAACACTGGCGTAACTACCACCCCTGTGACCGCGAGGGAGCCCGCCACAAGCCCACTCTGTACTGCATATTCTAAATGAGGCCTTACCAGTGCCTTTTAAAGAGAGAGAATAATTTTCTCTCTTGAATCTATTCACCTCTTTCTACAAGACAAGATTTTTGTCTTTTGTCTTTAACAGAACTCCAAAATCTTTTTCCATTAGAGATTCACTTAACAGTTATTTATGGTGTAGGTGGCACGATGATTGTTTAACCCCAAATGAATCACCTTACATTTATCAACATCAAAACCATTTTGATAATCTATCTAGGTCTGCTTGCAGTAATTGCACATCATTTGAAGTTTCCAAAGCTCGGCATAAAATTAGTTCTTGTTCCCCTGTTTTTCCATCCAGACTTGCATTTATAAACATACATTTTAGATTATCAATTAATTTACTTCCATATTTGGACATACATGTCTCCTTATCCTCTATGCTTCCTTCTCCCCTATCTCCTCCCTCCATTATCTTATTAGCACCCTAATCACTAACTCCTCTATCTACCCCTTTATAGTCCAACATACCACCCCCTTACCTTGTTTAAAATCTCCTTCAGCTACATAGCCATCTTCTCCCCCAAAACAGCTGTACCATCATCAGTGAGGTGCAGACCATCTCTACTAAAGACCCAACCGAAAAGTCAGCCCAGTTTTCTAAAAACCCAAACCCCATCTCCTTACACCACCATTTTAGCCACACATTAATACTCCTCAGCTTCCATTGAGCTCTATCTGATTTAATTGTGCTAATGCTGTGGACGCTTAGATTGGCTTTTATATATAACGTATCGTTCACTGAGGCTACTCTGTTCACATATCCGGGATTTTAGGCTGTTAGCCTTTGATTCATGACTGCAGTGCCTGTGGATCCAGTGAAGGGGCCAGGGCGGGCCGCACCCGAAGGGAGCAGTAAGTTATTTTCTGTACTTTCTCTGCTTATATTATGCACACCTACTTATTAAGAGCGGACGCCCAGGTCTCATCTGGCACAGGGTTCGGGGCATGGTGCACCTGAACTATTGGACACTAAGAGTAAGTGTACCAGAGACCATATACAGAAAGATTTTCTCGCACACCTATGCATAAAATAGCTATGATTCATTGGATCAGAGCATTGTACACTTCCCCTTTCTCCCATTCTAATTGTATGTATAATATTTGAATGGTTTATTTTTTACATTTAGCATGGCAACTTACTCCCTTAATAATACATTTAAATAAGCATATGATTGCAATATTTAAAAAAATAACACCATTGTTCTTGTCTTTCTTGACATTAGCTACATGCAACTGTCACTTAAAACTCGGAGGACACAAGGTCAAGAGCAGCAGAGGAATCAAATAATGATTCAGTTTACCTTTACTCCAATGGTTATTCTAAAAATAAATACAGAAACTGGATTATAATAAGGATATAGTGAATTATGTGATATGACATACTACATGCCAAAAGCTTGTCTAAAAGGGCAGCTATGAAACAGCTTGCAGATTCTGGCAGTCAATGAGTAGCCTGGATAGAATTCAGTTCCCTTGATACTGACCCAGTTTTTCCCACAAATGAAATTAATGTTGGAGCTGACACATTTCTCCAAATTCTTCAGAAAATATTTTGTAATATGATTCATTGCTTTCTGGTAAAATGACTTATTTTCTTTCTGCCTATACACAGTCTTGCTTTGTAATTTATAGAACTATAATTTCTCTGCATGTTATTTAGTTCCATGTTTAAAGAAATTTGCCTAATATTACATTATAAATTACAAATGTTTTAATTGTAGATAGCCACCAAAAGAAACAAAATGTAATGGCAGATTTTTATACATAATACTGCTTCTAAATATAGGAGCTTTGAAACCAGGTGGTGATGAACCCGATACTTTGAATGTGTCCCTTCATATTAGAGAGACCAGTTTTGCCCATGCAGCTTTTAACCTGTAATAATCTCTAAATGTGTAACACAGCACTAAATCACCAATTTTGCCCCTGTATAAACTTACAACTTATTTTAAATATAAAAAAGGATATACACAAACATAATACATACAAAAACAAAATAGGCTTGGCAATACAACAGCAAGATATTTAGCTAGTATGGTTAAAAAGTCTTAAACTGTCTGATAGTATCCAGTATTAGTAAGGTATTTGCAGTTGAATAAAACATAGGCCCATCTACTTCAACATTGTTACCCTACACATCATGTCTGCCAAACAGTTAATCCAAAGGTAGGCAAAATACCCCCACTCTGGGTGAAAAACCCTGTTTCCAAATGGTGATTATAAGAACAACAACGTTACAAATTAATATATGTAACTTATTTTTAATTTTATAACCTAATCTACCCTCTTTTCCAATGAACCTGCCATTATCACATCTACCGGATTTATTTTTCTTCCATTCTACATCAGATTTAAGCCCAATGGGTGAGGAACATTTGTTCCTTTAATAGTATAAATCTAGAAGTGTAATAATGTAACACACAAACAATTAAAAGAAATCCAGTTAGACCACTGGGGTAAAAAAAAGAGTAAAATTTGCTATCTTGAAGTTAAATGTTATTGTTAATCCATTGCAAATAAATTTGTAACATGTATTAAATTACTGTCACGAACTTACCTGCCGCTCAGGTCCCGCGGCGCGCTGCACTTCCGGGTGGGCGTCGTCGTAGACGTCATGACGCCGACGTGCCGGGTGGAGCGAGGATTCAAAAACCGGCGTCCTCCTGGACCCAGTGTCTGATTGTAGCGTTTGCAACCTCCCCGGCTTCTTCTACTTACCTGCCCTAGTTCCTGTTCTCTCCAGTTACTTACCTTGCCTGCAACCGATCTTCAGTTACTTACCTAGCCTGCATCCAGTCTCCAGTTACCTAACTTGCCTGCATCCAATCTTCAGATACTTACCTAGCCTGCATCCAGTCTCAAGGTACTTACCTTGCCTGCATCTAGTCTCCAGTTACTTACCTTGCCGGCATCCAGTCTCAAGATACTTACCTTGCCTGCATCCAGTCTCCAGTTACTTACCTTGCCAGTTCCATCATCAGAGACTTACCTTGCCAGTTCCAGTATCCATACTCACCTGACCTGTTTCAGTGACTGTTTCTGCCTTGCCTGTTCCCAGTATCCTGCCTCCTCTCCAGCAGCACCTAGTCGCCATTCCTCAGCCTACAGTTCCCAGCAGTCTCTTGTATCCAGTTCTGCAATCCCAACAGCCATCAGAGCGCCTCCCCCTAAAGCGTACTCGTAAGTACCCAGGCCTCCCGGCCGATTATTACAAATTACATTATAAATAGTCACTTTTCTATTAGAATCTACATCTGACAGAAAAGCACTAGAGATGGACACAAAACCAAACTCGAACCCAGGATCGAGCCAAACTTTAAGAGTTTGGACGAACTCGAACTATCCAAACTAGTTCGATTTTGCAGATTCGTGGAATCCTCGAACATTCGGGAATTCTCAAATGTTCCAGGATTTTTGAGCATTCGGAGATTCCTGAAATCGCAGAAGGACAAAATCCAATTGTGACTGGTTTCAATGCTTGCAATGATATGATCACACATTAACCAATCATATTTGAATAAAGTATTTTTCATCATTATAAATGTTAACCAATCACAATTGGCCTTTCAGGGATTTTTGAAATCGGCCGTTTGAGTTTTATTGAATGCTCGAAAATCCTCGATCAGACATAAAATTCCCTAGGAAACTGAATTTGAATGAAAAAAATATATATAAAAAATACCTATGATTGGAATATAGAAGTGAATTTTCCTAGAACTTACAATTCTTAAAGTTGGAGGTAAATTGACAACAGAAACCTATTTTAAAGATACAACAGTAAACTCACTATTGGCAACATCGAGTCACCATCCCAGGAGCTTGACCAGAGGAGTCCCGGTGGGGCAGTTCCTTTGAATTAGAAGAAACTGCACCTTCACAGAGACTTTTCAGAATCAGGCATTGGAATTAAGCACGAGATTCATAAATAGAGGTTACTATGCGAAAGATGTAATAAGAGCCATAAAATCAGCAAAAGTGAGAAACAGAATGGATCTGTGGTGTGGCAAGAGGAAGAGAAGGAAAACCAATAAGGGATAAGAAATAAGGATTATAACAAGCTACAGTAGTGAGTGGTGGATGATCAATAACATACTACAAAAATATTGGTAACTGCAACATGAGGATCTAAGAGAAAAAGTGAAAAGCCCAAATAAACAGGCACAGATTTATATACTAGGGGCACCTGATTTAAATATGCTATTTATGGGGTAGTTAGGGAGTGGGATATGTGCAATATATGGTGTTGATCAGTGCCAACAAACAGTATTATTTGGGTGGCTATTACTGCCTCTCATTAGAAGCTATTAGTTCTAACTGCTAAATGTTTACAGCTAGCTTTTGTAAACAAGCATTTTAGGTTATTATCCTTACCGTAACTTTATTTACACACTTTGATGTTCATGACTCACACTCCTCTCCCTTTATCTTATTAAAACTTTGTTTCCATATTGTGCTATCTACCACTAATGTTCTCAGTACCATTCCACCCTATAACTACTTCAAAATCTCCCATAACCCTCTAGACATCTATTCCAAAACTGCTATACTATCATCACTGAGATGCAACTCATGCCTACAAAAGAGCTTGAAGCTGACAGAAAAGTCTGCCCACACTGTTTTACCTACACAGAATTTTAGCCACTTAGCCACATATCAATATTTTTTATAAAATACTAGCCAGGATGTCCTGCTTGTATCTTGGCCTGTAACTTATGAAAAATCATTTTTGAGGATCTCTTCTGTTTTTCTAGATTTGTCATATTAAATTCATAGCTTTTGGTTGCAAATAGATGCATTACCTAATACAGATCAATGTAAAATAAGCTTAACAATTGTTTAGCTATTCTTCTATGTTAGGTACCAGTAAACCTTGTTAATACTATTGTTTGTTTTGTAATTGGAAACACAAATGGCATGTATACATATACTTCCAGGACATATTTCTTTATTTAACATAACCCAAATATCTATTTTAAAATGACTAAGTATCCCTTTAAAGTAAAATATGACTTTTACTTCTGGGGTACACACAAAGAGTTAATTGAAATAAAAAAAAAAAAAAATTCACTTAATGTTGCTGACTGAGTCATATCCAGTCACACCCTTGCTTGTAAATCCATGTTTGTGAAACATGTTATCTACACTCATAGGGAATTTTTTTCTTTCCTGTGTTGGCAGTTACTATATTTTCTGGTTTTAATTTAATATAGCTCCCTTTTAGCCATATGTAATCATTACCTGCTAATGCATATGATTATGAGAACGGCTAAAGTTCAAATAAAAAATAACTTAAGCTGGTGTCTCCCATGTTCAATATCCTCATTCTAAAGTGGGTACAAAGCCAAGTTAAAATGTTGAAATGTGTTAAATCATCTTTTTGGCTGGCATGAACATGTGCTTAATAATTGCAGAATTGAACAAAAATATTTCTATTGAAATTCCCCATAACTTGTTGCAAAACAGTCAATCACTTAAAGGATAAGTGCACTATAAAAACAAGTTATGTTCATTTGGAAGCTGCAGCTTTAAAAATACTGTTGCCATATTATTTTTTACCTATGCCCCTCCAGAGCCTACCTTTGTGCCTTGAAAGTTGCTGACATTTTGTTACTGGTTTGCTGAATGTTAAGCTCCACCCCTCTGAGATTTCCTCTGCTTTCTCCTGATTGAGCCTCAAACAGTAATGCCTTACATACAGATAAATCACCCCCCCAAAACACTAAACGGTAATAGTTTAAAATCTGAAATATATAAGTCTAACCTGAAATCCTGCACATGTCCTGTTTCTGCTTCCTGGTTCTTCCAGTTAGCAACTGTCAGTTATGGATTTTGACAGTTGACATTGCAGCCAATGACTGGATTTTAATCCCCTGTCTGCCTCTTCTGAGCATGCACAGGCTCAGTACAGGCTCAGTACAGGTTTCTAAATTGCTCTTTTTCCATGGGGTACCCAGAAGCATAGCAGGCATACAGTAATGAATTTATAGGACAAACTATGATATATCAACACATTTTAAATTGGCTATTCTTTCTAAAAGATGTTCTTATGAGGGTGGAGTTGTCCTTTAAAGCTTATTTTTCTATCACTGCAGGTCTAATTGATTCCGCATTAAGATAAGGAAAGGTAATATGCATTATCTGTTGCTCTGTGCTCTTTCTGTGCAGATAAACCCAATCCTGCAGTTAGCTGCTGTCTGTGTTAGTTAAAGGGTATGTCCACCGTGATTTTAAACTTTTATGTTTCCAGTTTACCTGAAGGACAGGAGGTAAATGCGATATGTCTTACCTCCTGTCCTTCAGTAAAAACTTACAGGAGAGCAGAAGAAACTTCACTGACAGTCTCCGCCGCGTCCACGCTCCTATGCACTGTGTGCGCACACGCACACAATGCAAAGGACTGTGGATCCGTCGGGGAATGTCAGTGTAGTCGGAGGCTGTCAGCAGCGCTGAAGCGATACGCGGTAAGTTCCTTCTGCTCCTTACTGAAGCACAGGAGGTAAGACATATCACATTTACCTACTGTCCTTCAGTTAAAACTGGAAACATAAAAGTTTAAAATCACGTTGGACATACCGTTTAAGTCCCAATGTAGCAGTGTAGCTAAAGAAATCAATAACAAAGACACACACACACACACATTCAAACTCCTACAGCTAAGAGAAAATTCAAGCAGTGATTACAGCTCCCAGTGCTGCTTACCTTACTAGAGCAAAGCAGTTTTTCTTTCACTTTAAAGGACACTTTCACTTTAAAGGCCAATAGGAAGGCATGCTTGTTGCAGAGCGTGCCTTCCTATTGGCCTTTAAAGTGAAAGTGTCCTTTAAAGTGAATTTTTTTTTTTTTTTTTTTTTTGAGGCTCTGCTGTAAGTTACACAAACCCAGGGGTGAGGACCTAGCGGTTCAGGTCCTCACCCTGGGTAAAAGCTAATGCACAAAGAAAAGGAGCGGAGGGAAGGTGAGTATAATTATCCTTTAACACAAAATCACTGGGTGAATGCTATTGGCTGTAGTGAGGCACAGATCGCCTTCACTGCACATGCTCCAAACTTCATTTGTGCCTCAGTTTTGGGAGGGGGTGGATACATAGAGAGGAGACATGCATACTAACTAGGAGTGTGCTGAACAGGACATGAGATCTAGTGACAGAGAGCACTGACAGCATAAATGGCTAATGTGCCTGGCAGCACTAAAAATATAGAAATGGATAAAGGCAAGTCATTTTTTTCAGTTCAGTGTCCCTTTAATGTTGTTAATAATTGGCATTGTGAAATGCTGTTTTTAATAAAATATCTAAGAAACACAAACAAAAAAAATTGTAATGTTAAGCTTTCTAATGCTAAAGGAACCTTCTGCAAAATGTATACACTATATATAAATTTATATTTATTGTGGCTGTAAAACAGTATAAAATAAAAAAATGTAACCAACCTGTAAAGGAGGATGACTGAGAATGTATGGAGCCTCTGTTAAGCATTGTCATGATTTTACCTACAAAGTCCTTAGGAATGAAATTGGCATACGGTAGAATCTCTGTGCTGATTAGTTGCACCACCTGAAATGAAACCACATATCCATTTTACTGTATTTGCATCAGGTCTCAGGTATATATAACTATAAAGCAGCCCCAAACCCCCAAAACTGCAATAGTTAGAAAGCTGACAGATATCTAACCTGAAATGCTGCTTCCTGGTTCTTTCAGTTAGCAGCTGTCAGTCATGAATATAACAGATGACATCTCAGTCAATCATTAAATGGGGGGGGGGGGGATTAGCCCTTTTAATTAGGAGGATGATTTAATTATATAATTTGAGGAGTGAACATGCCTTTTAAATGCAGTTGCAGAAAAAAAGTTTTTTCTTGCTGTGAAATCAATATGTGTACAAAGATATGGCAAGTTGAAGCTATGAAAAAGTGAAAGTACAGTAATAAAGCACAAGAAGTAGCCTAATGACATTATGAATAGATTAGGATAACATTTTCTATGTCTAAGCAATAGATTTGGAGAACCTTTTCTATGTCTAAGTAACATATAATAACCCCATTGAGACTTATGGGGTGTTTAGGCTGCTGACAACACCAGCTAGCTGTCATTTTTCACTTCAGAATATCCTCCAATTGCTTTCACTTGTGCCTTTCCTTTTAGCACATAAAGATACCAAGTAACTACTGTAATTGTAGAATTATGCTCTTTCATCTTTGGTGAATCACATTGGGCATGTTCAACTTCAATAAGCTAGGGAAGAAGGCAGTAACTTTAGGGCTCTTTGTATTGTACAATATTTTATAATGTATCTGCGCTATAAATAACAGGAAAATGTGTTTTAGAGTGAAGTTAACCTAAGGGTAATATACATTTTTAATTTTAGTATATATCAGCCACTTCTGATATACTTCATACTTTTATGATGAAGCACATTTACATATTTAACCAGCACAGATAGGATCACAGCGAATATATTTTTAATGGCTTTTCAGTTCTGCTCACCTCAACGTCAACACTCTCATTTCTTTGAAATTCCTCAATTGAAAGATTGTCTGGTGGTGTGCTGAAGTGAAAAAAGAGACAATAATAATTATTACTCCCATCATATATTTCAAAGTACACAAGAAAAAGATTGAAAAAATAAATAAATTCAGTCAGTTTGTAGGTAAATAATCCATCTCAACCTTTTAAAAATGTACACATTGACCCACCTATTTTTTCTTTTGCAATATTTTGGAAAATGGGGATGCACCTCATTCTTTTCAGTTTAACATGAGCAATGCACACTTAAATATATATTTTTTTGATATGTTACTCATGTTCCCCCAACACCCCGGTTATGTTTTGCTTAAAGTTGTAATAATGCTCCCAGAGAGAGAATTTATACTTACAACCTCTATGATCCAATGCTGCTTGCTTCCTCTCCACTGCTGCTGCTATGTGCCTTTTCTGTTCACAAGCAGCAGCAGTGGAGGCCTGTCCGTTAATGGCCGTCAGCCATTGGCCATGATGTCACTGTCAGGGCTGTGACTGACTGCCTTACCAGGAAGTAGCAGAGAGCTGCGGCGGTGGACCGTAGAGGTTGTAAAAATAATTTCTCTCTCTGGAAGCATTTTACAACTTTTATGCAACCCCCCCTACATACTACAGAATGACTAAACCACAAGTAACATGGACTCAAAAATCTCTCCTACCCTTATTGGAATAATGAGAAAGGGAGGGGCTAACATTAATTCACCTTATCCCTAGTGACACTACTCTAATGGCATTTCACCATGTAAACCAAAAGCCTGTGTTGTACTGTACTGTAATGTCTCAATAAATGCCAAACATGTTCTACAACTTGCTCTATGGTTATGCATTTAGCTCATTGAATGCTGTGAAAGCCTCAAGGAAAGTATAACATTACTTGTGTACTACTATGATAACATGGAAACAACCCAGAAGTCTTTTCTCCTTCTATATGCAAAAATACGAAAAAGGGAATTCTAAAATTATTCCCCCATCCTTGATTCCTTAATGATGTCACCTGAATGGCACTTCACTAATAGTGAAGACGGATGCTGTTCAATAAAGCCGAAACTAATCTACAACTGACTCTCTGGTTCTGCATTTACAGTAGCTTGTGGAATACTGATGAAGCTTTGTACAAGGCATAGCATTCTCTTAAGGGGTACCATGGTAACATGAATACTATCTAGAAGTCTCTTCTCCCCTTAAACAACATGCTATGATCCATAAATCCTGAAAACTCTCAGTTAAACTGCAATTCATTAAATAACCTTCCTGTTCTAATAAATGTTGTTTAGAAATGTGAGAAAGGGATGGAAACTTCCAAAAAGTCTTTTCTCCCTTTAAATGACATGTTATGATCCACAAAAACTAAAATGTATGGGTAGTTGAGAACACCTTTGTCTCAGCTGCAAAAACCCTTGTATAAGCAAAACATGTTATTGGAGAATTTTGTCCTTTATAAATGGATGCACAAACACACATATTATAATGCCACAATCACCACTGCAAAAGATTGAAACTTTAAAAGTGAAAATATACACCTTGTAAGACAAGAAGCATACTTCCCCTTTCTAAAGATATTTCTGAAGCAGTCAGCAATGTAAAAAAATGATAGGAAGGACCAGCCTATGACCCTAGAGTGAATAGAAAAGGGCACCAAGCACAATATAAATGCTGCAATTTGCAGCATTTTTACTGTCTTCTCAGGAAATCACTGGTATTGCTTCAATCTTCATTCAAGAGAGTCTTTTAATTACTTTAAGTTTACCTCACCTAAACCATTTAGCTTCAAGCAAATATAATTATATATAAGACCGAAATAAAGCCTCGAGAAAGTTTACAGTTATGGCCAAAAGTGTGTACAGATGTGAATAAATAAGAAAGCAATTTGCTTAATGACTTACAGAGGGGCTTCTCATTGCATGCTTTTATGTTATATTTTTATATTGGTCCTATACAGTATATAAAATGAGGAGGTGTACGTAGGTTGGAGTGAGGTCAGCCCATGAAGAACAATACCAGCAAACTTTAGGCCAGTTTGTATCAGTATTATTACTTTTAGCTACAAGGTAACACACGTGCATATACTTATTGAAACTTTCATTGTGACTCAAAAATATTCTTCATTGTTATACTATCCTGCTCTCTAGTGGTTAGTTTGATAATCACACCGCTGAAAGGCACTATTTTTTTTTTTTTTACAGTTAAGATCTTATATCTGTTGTATTCAATTAGATCAACTGGACTTGAAATGTAGTTCAAAGATTTGGAGTGCGACCCTCAGTTACCTTTTTTCCTGTGAAATCCATCGGTTCCTAAGGGAAGAACCCACAGAGGTGTCTGCACCCTAGTTTGGTAGAGTGCACCTCCACCATTGTTTATTCAACTCCAGATAAGCTCAGAGTCACATCAGTGTTTCCTGTTGCTGCTTTCCTGAGATACACAGCGGTACAACAGGAAATCTTGCTATCCTGCGAGTAAGAGAACCTCTCGCAATTCAAAGTAGTAATGATGAGAGTGCACTTAAGGGTCTTTTTAATGTTTTTTCATTGCAAGTGCAACATAAAGTGCAATAACAAGTGCAATCAGCAACGTTTCAGTCAGGTTCTCAGGCCTTTATCAAGCTTGATAAGCTACTCCTGTAAATATCTCTTGGATAGAATGTAGCATAAACAAATGTAGAAAAATATATGTAAATACTATCAGCTACAAAATAACCAGTAGATACAATGTTCGTATGCAGAATATTACTCTAGTCCTAAAGCTTGTGTTTGTATACATATGCAGGATGGACCCCACAGAGACCAAATACTAGTCAAAAGTAAAGGTGGTAAGGTAAGGTAAGTAGTAATGTATCTCAAACACAATGTATCATCTAGTAGGGAACATATAAGGAAGACAATAGATACTTAGGTATGTAGTGGGTATCTCAGTTTGGGTCAATGAAAGCTGCTCTATATACAGATATAACAGAAAAAACTGCTGTGGATGAAGCCTACTGTATCTACTCATAGGGGAGAAACTCATACTCATAGGGGAGAAACATGTCCAGCATACTGCCTGTACTAGCGATCCTTGGATTGGCAGATTGAGATAATCACTACATACCTAAGTATCTATTTTGTTTCTTATATGTTCCCTACTAGATGATGCATTTGTTTGATTTACAGGACTACTTACTTTCCTTTGATTCTTATGGTACCCCCTTTACTTTTGACTAGTATTTGGTCACTAGAGTAGTATGCTGCATATGAACATGTTATCTTAATAAAGGGATTTTTATTATATTTGATCCTGTTTATGAATACAATATCTATTTCTTCCATTAAAGGGTATGTCCACCCTTAAAAATATTTTTTAATATGATGCTTGTGAAGGTTCTCATTCATCCAGGTCCTGGTATATCTGTTGTATTCAATTAGATCAACTGGACTTGAAACGTCTTCAAGAACTACATTTCAAGTCCAGTTGATCTAATTGAATACAACAGATATTTTTAATATGATGTTCCCCCATGTCTGCCAGCCCCAACCGCATATATTTTATTTTCCAAAAGCCCCCCAAACTCTTACTTACCTCCCCTCGTTCCTCCGCCGCACTGCCGGCCCTCTGCTTGCGAGAATGCAAGCAGAGAGGCGGGACCAGAAGTCGCGTCTGTGATTGGCTGAGCGGCAGCCAATCACGGACGCGGCTGCCGGTCATTCAGTGCAGCGGAGGAAAGCGGAGAGGTAAGTAAGAGTTTGGGGAGCTTTTGGAAAATAAAAAATATGCGGTTGGGGCTGGCAGACATGGGGGAACATCATATGAAGAGGGTTTAATGCTAGGGGGAGGGATAGTAGAACGGGAGGGAGAGGGAGGGAGGGGGGAGAAGGGCTGCAGTACGCATGACAAATATCTACCGGAGGCAAGGTAGCAGGCAGAGTCCTGCTAACCTCCTGGTGGACAGTTTTTGGGACTTTAGGGGGGGTCTACAGGAGAACCCTATGGAGCTGGGATGTGAGGTAAGGATTACACTACACTACATGGTGGGGCTATTACTGGGGGGATTATAGTTTTATAGACATGCCCTTTAAGCACCTATTACAATATATTTATTTTCTTTGATATTTAAAACACTGGTGTTTTTTCCCCAAACACGATTGACTAGCTTGCGGAGGATGTTAAATTTGGTTATGTTTAGTTTATACTGTATATCCACTGCAACAAAAGTTACTTATGCACACAAACTAGGTGGGTGCTGGCCTTCTAAAATCTTCCCACTTCCAAGGAAGGTAAGTATCAACCGGTTCTGGATTATGGAGTCGCACACCTTGATGAATTCAAGTGTTTATTAAAAACCACACATCAAAATACATACATACAAAAAAGTATTTTGATGTGTGGTTTTTAATAAACACTTGAAATTCATCAAGGTGTGCGACTGAGTTCAAGTGTTTATTAAAAACCACACATCAAAATACATACATACATACAAAAAAGTATTTTGATGTGTGGTTTTTAATAAACACTTGAATTCATCAAGGTGTGCGACTCCATAATCCAGAACCGGTTTATACTGTATATCCATCATATCACTCTTTGGCATCATTTAAGAATATGATCCCCTCCCCTAATCGGTATTTGGAAAGATTTAAGTAGCATTTATTTTAAACTGGTCGCTATATGTCCTTTCTCCAAAAAGTGTTTGGAAACTGGCAACTTATAAAGTGATGTGATTTAACCGAGCCCCAATCACATCACTCTAGGTAAATGCAGCTTCCTGTATTTAATACCAGATTTGCGCCTGAGGGATGAATACCGAAAGCTGGTATAGCTAATAGCTGGTATAAAATACCTTGTGCCTGTTGTACGGGTGCCTTTTGCAATACCCACGCAAATGAAGGTAAAGTCATTCTTAACTATTCAATATCGGTTAGCATGAGTTTAACTATTTTAGTGCACCGCCTGCTGGTAAATGAGGCCCCCAATGCTTAACGTATTTTGGGAGATCCTGGATTTAATAGACTGTGTGGTCTCACCTACTTCCTTTGTACATCACAGTGTTGAAACGGAAACATTATTCTTCTCCTCCCATCTAAAAATGTTCATTGTATAGTAGTTCTATGTTGGCTTTTGGACCTAGCCAGAGTACTGCCAATGTGATCCCTATAATAAAAAATGAAAGGATATGCCATAAACTCTGGTATGCATGTTTAGGAACATGCAAATGTTTACACATGGAGTTAAACCCATGCTTCCCTATGTAATATTGGGTAAGCATGGGTTTAACTACATTTTTCCAGGGCCTGTGCGCTTTGATTTAATGGCACAGGCACCTAATGTTATACATCTTAGCGTTTGTTTTTCCGCTACATAGTAGGGCAAAATGGAATGCCTTTTAAATAGAGGCGTTAACCTCCGTGCTCCTTACATGTCTGGTTTCTGCAACTCCGTTTTCGGTAACTCACACTATGCGAGTATTCCATCATGAGAAGTAAGTAAAAGGAGCGCTGAAGGTAAGTATTAAATCTCCCAGGAAATTGCCAATCTGGTTAGTCTCCACTTCATAATTCATAGCAAAAGGTATACATGCCCTTTTTGAGGGTCTATCAACTTTAACAACTTTTCATATAGCTGAATCTAATATCAAGCCTTTGCTCCTAAACTTCTTATACTGTACATGTCTACCATCTTTTCATTCTTCTGTGTGTATCTATCACAACAGTATATGTTCCACTCTATTGAATCAGTTCATTGGAATAGATCTTTTAATATGTTTAGGATGGAAACTCTTAAAAGAAAATAATTGGTTTCTTTCTGTAATATTAGAAAAAAAAGGCTCAGTTTGTATTGTATCCCCCATCCCTCCTCACACCAACATCTAAAAAACAAATACAGTTGTGGCCACTTTTAGACAGCACACTATCTAAACACTTTTTTTTTAACGAGTACATGGTTAAACATGTTACATATATCGACTTTAACCCCAAGGTTGTGGCGGCTTTGTGAATACCACAAAAGATATTTGTGCAGCATCTGGCTCTTTTAGCTTATAGCAGGTGTTAAAAACTTACGTGGAGTGAGATTCACACAGAGGTGAATCTCCCTACAAGTGTGCCCAGATGATATGTTCCCCTTCTCTAACAGGTGTCACTGAGTGATTTTTATAAGAAAATGTTCCACTGCAGCTAATGTATGCAATATTTTAGTTAAAGCCTGAAACAGTTGGGACATGGAGGAGCCGGCGGTGGATCATAGGTAAGTTTTCTATCTTTGTTAAATAATGGGGATAAGATGGTTATAAGGGATGCTGAAAAGCCAGACAATTTTTTCCCTCTGTATACACTATAGAGAATTCTAGTCCTTAAGTAACAGTAACAAAATGAGTCTGTCTGACAGGGTGTGGTAATGAACCAATAAGACAAGTTAATATCACTAAGGCTGAGGCCCCAATACAATGCACCAGAATCTTGCACGCAATTGTGTGCATTGTCGCATCTTTTGCACGCAACTTCTCTATTTTCCATTATTCTCGATTGCGAGAAAAAAACAGTTGCATGCATTACCAAAAGGGAAACAGATGCGTAATAACAGGAATTTTTGCGATTGAAATTGCATGCACAGTCGCATGCGCAAACACGAGAAAATCGGGTTAGTGTGGCCTAGACCTAAAGCCCCAGGACCTGATAAAAGTCTTTAACTTATTTGTTTAAGTGCCGTTAAAAGACCACTTTCCGGAATCCACACAATACAAAATGAATTTAATTGAAAACATACTGATTGCTCCTACAATGCCCTTCTTATAAAGTAAACAACTGATTTTCTGCAACAGAACACTTGTATTTGTGACTGCCAGTGTTCATTTAAAGCTGGGTACCCACAGTAACGATAAAGTCCCGATACCGTTGGCCAAACGCTCGTTCGGGAAAGACCGAAAATTTCCATCGGCCTCTATAGATAGTCTAGCACTGCCGATGGAAACACACAGTCCCGAGCGTTCTCCCTATGATGTTCATAGGGAGAATGCTCTGGACTGTGTGTATGCAGATCTTTGAGAGAAGGCAGTCAGGATCTTGCAGATCCTGTCTGTCATCTTTCAGAAATCTGTACTGTGTGTACCCAGCTTAAGTTAGTCAGCTTTCAAACTGCTACATTATGCAAATAGCATTCTAATTGATCAAATACAGCTGAGATAATATACATGATAATATATAAAAGATTATTTTGTGTCAGTGTGTTATTATTGTGCAGGAGTCATTTTATGCAGTTTAACAGTTGCAGGTTTCTGTGCCTCTTACTCTAAGGATGTAATCCATTTCACATGGGGCAGACACACACCATTTAATAATACTTTATTCATTTAACAGAAAATAAGAGACGACACAGATCATTTTTTTGTTGGAGGCAGCTTTATTTATTGTAAATTAAAGGGGAACTGTGGTGAAAAAAATTAATGGCTAAATAGGTTCTTAAGGGTGCACTCTGGCATCCTATTGGGCTTACTGTTTGGCTTAAATCCCCTAAATTTGTTGTCCATATGCCCCTCCACTTTTCAGGTTCTGGGAGCAGCCATGTTTGTTGTGGGCACTCCCTTGTCATCTTCATCAATCAGCTGCACCCAGTAAATCATAATGTACACTGCAAACTCTAGCTGATATAAGAAATATGTGTGCAGCTACTTAATGTGCCCTGCTTCTCACTGTATTAAAAACTAATATAAGTTAATATAGGAACTTTATAGAATAGTAGGCTGCTATAGATAGAAATCTGCACTTTCAAAATTTGGAGTATTTACTGTGCAGATTAAAACAAACTTGTCTCTCCCAGCTGTCTGCTGCACTGTAACGCCCCCATTCTAACTACTTCTGTCTGCTGTTATAGCTTTGTTACACTAGCTCTCCCTTACTCACCGTTTGTAACTCTGTAATCTCTGCCTTTATCACTATTATTGCTGCCCGAGACCTAAACACCCTCAGTTCCCTTGCCGGGACCAGAGCTGATAAGGAACTTGACAGATCAAGTTACGAGCAGTACTAAGATGTACCATAACAAAGCAGATAGCAGAGACAGGAAGGGGGGAGTACAGGAGAGAGAGAACCATGCGTTTGTTTGAAACTGGATCGTAATAGCACATTAATACTGACAGGTTTGCAGAGGGGAGGGACTTCCAGTTTCCCCTAAACATATAGTAATCTGCAGCTGAGCTCGCCGCTGGCAAAGGGGGGAGGAGCCTTTATCATAGGGTTCTATAAGTCTCCCACCCCTTCAGTTTTTGATCACTAAATTCCATGCAATTTGAGCCGTATTGCACACAGAGAGGTGACTGATGGCTCATTTTAAAGGTAGTAACCTGGCCATTAATTTAGAAATAACTTGTGTGGAGACCACAGTTCCCCTTTTAATACACCAAGCCTTTCTCTGACTTATATATATTATTAATATAAACACTTACTTGACCCTTTTCAAAATTCTTATCTTGAAGTATAAAGGTAAGGGGTGCCTCAGAAAAGCACCCCCCCAAATTAATTCAAACCTCCAAGCTGCGACAATAACTTAAAGGGCATCTCCACCCCCCATAGTAACATTCATTTATATCAAAGTCATATCCTCCCACCCCCAAACGCTAAGTTAAAAATCTATTCCTAACTCTACTTACAGCTCCTGGTTCCAGCGTCGCTCTGGTCCAGCTCCCCTGCCTGATCTACTAACGGGGCAGCCGCGTCTGTGATTGGCTGATAGGCTGATAGGCAAGCAATGGAGAAGATGCTGGAAGCCGGGAGCTGTAACTACAGTTTGGAAAAGATTTTACAATTTTTAACTTAGTGGTTGGGGGTGGGAGGATATGCCTTACAATATGTATAAAAGCTTTTACGCTAGGGGAGATATTTGAAGAGAGGGATCGTAAGGGAGGGGTGTGTGTGTGTGTGAAAGGGCTCCTGTGCCCATGTCACCATCCCTCACGGAGGAGAGACAGAAGGCAGCAACTTTTGGACAGGAAGACAGCTACTACCCTCCACTTTCCTGGACTTTGGACATGGATTGCAGGAGATCCATAAGGAGTAGGATTGTAAGGTAAGGAATTTTTAAAACTGTACAGTGGGGCTAGTATGGGGTTAAATTTTAGTTTGGGGGGTGGACATACCCTTTACAAACACCTCTTATTCAGACTTTTTTTTTTTAATATACAAATATAACAACACAAATAGTTCAAACAACATTAGATTAACAATAGTATATAAGTAAGGAAGTGTGGGAGGGTGAATCCACTTGAAAGTCAGCTCACTGTTAGTATAAAAAGGAAGCTGCTTCCTGAGTGCAGCTATTTATAATCTCACCTCCAGACTCGATTCCAGCTAGTTTTCTAAAACACCTGCCAGGTAACAATCAGCCCCAGCTGCATTTGAGAGAGATATTAAAAGAGGGGTGAGTAGACAGCAGGTAGAGAGTGAATCCAGGAGAGCTGTTAACCCTTTACATACCTTGCCTAATAGAACTGCTTTTATACTCTAGTACTTTATATCTGCGCTAAGTGTAAGGGTGCGCAGTCGCAGGTAAGTTTAAAGGGTATGCCCACCCCAAAACAAAAAATGTATATGCTGCAAAATGGACCCCCCCCAAACCTAGACTTTGCTAGGTTGAAATAACTCCAAAGTATCCCTCGGCTGCCTTCTGCTGCTGCAGGGGTGAACCGGCAGCTGCATCAGTGATTGGCTAAGGATCATATTTATTTTTGCCCCTTGATGTTCCATGCACGAAAGCAGCAGCAGAAGCAGCCAGAGGCAGTTAGAGGCGGAAACAGAATAGGCTTCTACTCCTTAGTTTCCAATACTGTATATTGGCCATGCAGGACAACTATATGCAGCAGAAGAGAAAGGTAGGGGTCATTTAATACTACAGTGTGCTCAACATTTGGTAAAATTTCAGTTGTGGTGGACATTTAACATTTTCCCTGCTGGCTCTATTTTCATTAATTGAAGAATGGGAGGTAAGATTAAAATGGACACAATTATAAAAAAAATGACTTTTCCTCATCTATAAGTTAAGTAAGTAAGTAGCACTTACTCTAAGGTGTGTGTGTTGCTGCATGCCTTCAATCCAGCACATGTTTTGCTCAGGAGCAGTCTCCCCCTCCCTCTTTTAACCACTCCCACTTCAATCTGACCTGACTTTGTTCCCACAAACCAACTGTCAAAAATACATACAGCATTCCAACTGTCTCCATTCCAGCTACAGAAAAACTACTAACTGAAGAATAGTTTATGAGAGCAAGGCACTTGATTGACAACTTAAAATGTAAGATGTTTTAGACTGGCTATCTAAAGAAATAGAGCACGGATAAAAAAAAAATAATAGTAGTGGTTGGGAAAAATTTATAGTTTTCAGTAATGGTCAATTTAAAATAACTTTTTTTCAGTATAGCTGCCCTTTAACTGTCTGACCTATTCTTTGGGTTTTTTGATAAATCGTTTAAAATTGTGCAGTGGCCAATCGAAAAATCACTAAACCAATGTCAATATTTTGGCTAAATTGATTGAATTTGCAGAATAGGTCAAAATATTGATGCTGTATAATTTCTTCAGCATCCAATACATTTTTTATCTAACTTTGGCAAAAAACTGGACCAAAAGCTCAATTGCTGTGAAAAAGCGACAGTCAAATATCATTCCGTGTGTACACAGCTTTAGTATCACCCTAATATTGATCATTGATACTCTTTCTCCAGCTTCCCTTTGTCCGAATAGCGAATAGAAATCCAATTTTTAAGAATAATGAAAAATAAAATTTAGGGTATATGGAAGATTTTACCAGCAGCAGAGAAATTTAGGAAGAGGTGCACCCACATATACAGGGAGATGTAATAAAACCGTATCCTTAATACTGGTGCTAATTTTGTCCCAGCCAATCAGATATTATTTAACATTTGAAAGCTAACATCTGATTGGTTGGGGAAAATTAGCACAATTTTAAACGATAAGAACTTTTATTACATGTCCCTGATAGAGGATATATATGTCAGTTATCAAATTACCTTTTATCATGATTTAGGACTGTTTGCTGGCCACTGTTGCCCACACATTTAAGGCTCCCTCTTCCATCAAGCTGCCATTTCAGATTTCAGAATCTTTTGGAACCATAAATACAATTTTTGAACCACGGTTTGTCGATTTCTGTTAAAAACACTAAAGGGCATCTATACCGAAAAAAATAGATTATTTAAAATTGACCATTACTGGAAACTATAATATTCCCTGGGAATTTGCTGGTAAAGGACCTGGTTCAGAGTCTGTGCTATTGGGTTGTCCATTCCATTTTAATAACTCTAATATAGAATTAAAGGGTATGTCCACCCTTATTTCTATTTTTTAATATTGCCTTCCCCCTGGTCCCCCAGCCCCAACCGCATGGTTTTTATTTTTAGAAAGCCCCCCAAACTTTTACTTACCTCCCCTCTTTCCTTCGCCACGCTGCCGGCCCTCTGCTTGCGAGAATGCAAGCAGAGGGGCGGGACCGGCAGTCGCGTCTGCCGGTCATTCAGTGCAGCGGAGGAAAGAGGAGAGGTAAGTAAGAGTTTGGGGAGCTTTCTAAAAATAAAAACCATGCGTTTGGGGCTGGGAGACATGGGGGGATACTGTATTAAAGGGGTTTTATGCTAGGGGGAGGGATAGTAGAACGGGAGGGAGAGGGAGGGGGAGAAGGGCTGCAGTACGCATGCCAAACTACTCCCGGAGGCCACGTAGAAGGCAGAGTCCTATATGGACTCTGCTAGTCTCCTGGTGGGCAATTTTTGGGACTTTGGGGGGGGGACTACAGGAGAACCCTATGGAGCTGGGATGTGAGGTAAGGATTACACTACACTACATGATGGGGCCAGTAGTTGGGGGGATTACAGTTTTGGGGGTGGACATGCCCTTTAAAGAAGGATCTGGCAGCCTGAAATATGAAATTTGTTTGTATTGTTAGTGGTATTGTTAATGCCAGAAAGTACATTGTTAAATAAATAAATTTAAAGTGCCTTAACACACTGCAATATTTTGTGCAAGAGCAAGAAAAAAAAATGTGCAAACATAAACTGCAACCCCATTTATTGTGTCAAATAATATACAACATTTCTGGCACTCCCCCCTTTCCTCAGTTGAAGCTTCATTCATTCTGACTAAACTTTCCAGCATGTTGTTTTCTAATCCAGGCAGGGCCATCTCCCTAATGAGGCAAGGTGAAGCACATTATAGAGCAGCACCCTGCAGGGAGGCAGCAGTTTTGATGCCAGAAAAATAAGAACAATTCTGGCATCATGTACCTGGGGTACATGATTTTTCCATGTGCCTGGGGCCCAGATGCCAGGGCCCCCCAAAAATGCTGTTTAAAAAACCACATACTTTGGGAGGAACTGTAATTTTAAATAGCAGGGGAAGCCATGACTTACATTGCACAACAGAATGCAGCTAGGACTCCTCCCCCTCCCTTCTGACTGGCAATTCATTTGGTCAAAATCAATGTTTGTTAGCTCTGCAAATCAAAAATCAATGATGGGCATCATTTACCAGTCACTCTGGGTATCATTTACCAGTCATTGTGGGCATTATTTACCAGTTATATGTATTAAGCCCCTCCCACTTCTGGACAAGTCACACCTACTTCCAGACAAAACCCCACCCCTTTCAGCAACATGGCAAGAGGGGCAACATTAGGGATTTTTTTTCAGGTGCCAAAAAGTTTAGAGATGGCCCCGAATCCAGGGATTCTCAAATGGCATTCTTCCAGATTCTAAAACTACAACAACCAGCATTCCTCAACTACAGAGGAGAGCTAGGGCATGCTGGGTGTTGTAGTTTTCAAACATTTGGAGGAACACCGTTATCTAATCTGTCTTTAGAAATTTAGCTGACCTAGAAATCCTAATGGAAGACTGCTAATTTACCTGTATGTTTATGTCTTTTTTACTCCCATTCTCCTACAGAATGCTTAGATGGGACTTTTAGATTTTAGTTGGCCAGCCCTGCTCCTCCCCCTTGAAGTAGTAGAGCGAACTTGAGGTGGCCATACACGCCATATCAATCAATCTTTTATATCTGACCATAAGGAATAATGGTGGTATTTTGGAAACTCTAACCTATAGGAAAGATGTGGCGGTGAATGCATTGCCACCAGCCACCACCCTCCCAGTCTTATCCATAGCATACCAATTGGTCAATTTCAGGACATACTCTATGGTAATAAAAGGAAAAAAACAGCTGACAACCCACAATCCAATAAGATACGACTTGATCACATCCTTTAATTAGGAGTGAGATAAGATCAGAACTTTTAGGTGATAAAAACTGGTATTTATATGGACTTGTGTAAAAAAGTGAGAATGATACCTTCGGTCACAGCGAATAGATCAAGAAACACAAGACATAGATTATCTCCCTGCTACTACAGAGAACCCAAGAGGAAAGAAAAGAAAATTGTTAGTTGGGTTAAAGTAGGTAGCAAGGGAATATAAAATGTGGAAGGTCTTGGTTGTGTGAATTAATTAAGGAAACCCAGAGGTGCTCCTACCATGAAGCAAACCGAAACATTTGCTCAGGGCGCGCTCCTGCAGCACACTTAGAAGGCGGCAGTAAAAAAAAAAACGCATTTTAGCACCAGTCCACCAATCAGTGTTAAGTCAGCCCTACAGTCCACAAGTCAATGTTAAGTCAGCCCTCCAATTCACCGGTCAGTGTTAGTCAGCCCACCATACCCACCTCCACAAGCTACACCTATGTTCTCTGATTAAGTCACGCACGCTTCACGTGCCGCGTGAGGTGTTTCAGGTGTCCAAAACCCTAAGAACACCCCTGAGGAAACCCACAAATATATTGGCCTAGATGGAAAGTGTTATGAAAAAAAACAAATACTGACATGCTTGTAAATGTGAAATGAATTATATAGGCCAAACGAAATGCACTATGACAGAGTGCAAGAGCATTTTAGGGCAATAGAGAATAACAAACCAGTGTGGCAAAGCCCTTTACTGTCTGTTCATGACAGGATAACAGATTATTTGTTTAAAGCACTGGAACATATTGTGTTGAATATGAGGGGGAAATGTGGAATGTAAGTTATTACAAAAATAATTCCAAAGAATTTAGAAAATGAAAACATACAGTAAAATCTGTGAGGTTTAATCTATAGTGAAATGTATACATTGCTCTATTCCAAA
The DNA here is from genome assembly GCA_019447015.1 of Hymenochirus boettgeri. Taxonomy (NCBI): domain Eukaryota; kingdom Metazoa; phylum Chordata; class Amphibia; order Anura; family Pipidae; genus Hymenochirus; species Hymenochirus boettgeri. Next base: position 191,409,084 of record CM033474.1, on the reverse strand, counting down.
CATAAAAAAGTTAGTGTATGTTGCCTTATTCTTACCTTCCTCTATGGCTCCATGGTTGCACTCAGTTTGATTTACTGCAGAGCTCCCCACTCCCCCTCCCATCTCTGGTCATTCCCCCGTTCATACAGTCCGTCTGTAAATTAGGCCTGTGAAACAAGTCGCTCATGCGCATTAATCCTCCTACACATGACACATCGCTCTAATCTTTGTAAACAAAACAAACCCTTCGGTATGTAAGCAAGTATCTCTGTTGTTCTGGTTGAGTTAGGAGAGAGCCAAGAGAGAGCAGCCTGATCTCTCTTTGACAGGCAATAAATTGGTGAAAACTTGGGGAGGAGGGTGACTTCTCCTTCCCTTTATTTCAGTTTATAACCCAGTATTTGCCAAGCATTTTAGTGACCAGGAAGGAGTGTTCTCATGTTATTTCTATGTTATTTTATAAGAATTTGCAGCAAAAATGTCATTAACACAAAAGCCATATTATTATGATAATATATTAGGGATGTATAACATTTAAGGAAAAAGTACCAATCTATGTAATAATTTCTGGTATGTGGATTGTAGAGATACGCAAGTTTGTGTTTTTAAGCATTGCCTTAAGAGTCTGCTTCAGGTTCGGTGGAGCACACGTAGGAGGGCAGCATTGAGTTTCACTGTAGGTTTAAGGATTTTTTTATATATAGTATGTATTTATGTAGTATTTGATGTATTAGGGTCTTGTATTTTCTAATAAAATGACTCTGTTTGACCTACAAGTGGGTGCTGCTCCTTACTGGGGGGTCTATATATGGGTGCTTTTACCCTATCCTATTTTTATAGCTGGAAGGTATGCACTTTATTATTTATAAAACAAAAGTATTTTATAATTTATTGAACAAAAGTACTTTTTTTTTTAAGGGTTGATTTGCATCTTAAAAGGCTCTATATTGGAATCGCAAGGAAAATTGATGGCACCCATCTCGCCCATATAGTCCCCTTTCCCACTAACCGAATACTACCCAGCTCCCATACTAACTGAATACTACCCATCTCCCCCCTATAGCCCCTCCCCATACTAACCGAATACACCCCATCTCCCCCATATAGCCCCCTCCCCATACTAACCCGAATACTACCCATCTCCCCCATATAGCCCCCCTCCCCATACTAACGAATACTACCCATCTCCCCCATATACCCCCCTCCCCGTACTAACAAATACTACCCATCTCCCCCATATAGCCCCCCTCCCCATACTAACCGAATACTACACATCTCCCCCATATTGCCCCCCTCCCTATACTAACCAAATACTCCCCATCTCCCCCATATAGCCCCCCTCCCCATACTAACCGAATATCCCTATCTCCCCCATATTGCCCCCCTCCCCATACTAACCGAATACACCCATCTCCCATATAGTCCCCCCTCCCCATACTAACCGATCACCCATATCTCCCATATAGCCCCCCTCCCATACTAGAATACTACCCATCTCCCCATATACCCCCTCCCCATACTAACCGACATACTCCATCTCCCATCCCCCCCTTCCCATACTAACCATCCCTCCCCCCCATACAGCCCCGCTCCCCATACTAACCGAATACTACCCATCTCCCCATATAGCCCCCCCCCATACTAACCAAATACTACCCATCTCCCCTACTATACCAAATTTACCCATCTCCCTCATATAGCCCCCCTCCCCATACTAACCAAATACGACCCATCTCCCCATACTAACCGAATACTACCCATCTCCCCCATATCCCAGCCCCCCTTCCATACTAACCGAATACTACCCATCTCCCCCATATAGCCCCCCTTCTCCCATACTAACCGAATACTACCCCATCTCCCCCATATAGCCCCCCTCCCCATACTAACCGAATACACCCATCCATAGCCCCTCATCTAAGTCCTAACCCATCCCCCTTCCTATAGCCCCCCTCCCCATGCTAACCGAATACTACCGATATCCCCCATATGCCCCCTTACCCTACTAACCGAATACTACCCATCTCCCCCATATAGCCCCCCTTCCCATACTAACTGAATACTACCCATCTCCCCCTAACCAACCGAATACTACCCTCTCCCCCATATAGCCCCCCTTCCCATACTAACCAAATACTACCATCTCCCCCATATAGCCCCTCCCTCCCATACTAACCGAATACTACCCATCTCTCCCCCATATAGCCCCCCTCCCCATACTAACCGAATACTACCATATCCCCCATATAGCCCCCTCCCCTACTAACCGAATACATCCCATCTCCCCCATATAGCCCCCCCTCCCATACTAACCGAATACTACCCATCTCCTCCCCCATACAGCCCCCCTCCCCATACTACCGAATACTACCTATCTCCCCCATATAGCCCCCTCCCCATACTAACCAATACTACCCCTCTCCCCATACTAACCAAATACACCCATATCCCATCCCCCCATATAGCCCCCCTCCCATACTAACCGAATACCCATCTCCCCCATATAGCCCCCCCTTCCCATAACCAAATACTACCAATCTCCCCCAATTAGCCCCCCTCCCCGTACTAACCGATACTACTACCCATATCCCCCATATAGCCCCCCCCATACTAACTGAATACTACCCATCTCCCCCATATAGCCCCCCTCCCCATACTAACCGATACCCATCTCCCCCATATAAGCCCCCCTTCCCATATTACCGACTCGTAACCTCTACAATCTCCCCATATAGCCCCCCTCCCCATACTAAACCGAATACAACCCATCTCCCCCATATAGCCCCCCTGTCCACTATCTAACCGAATACTACCCATCTCCCCCATACAGCCCCCCTCCCCATACTAACCGAATACTACCCATCCCCCCATATAGGCCCCCTCCCCATACTAACCAAATACTACCCATCTCCCCATACTAACCAAATACTACCCATCTCCCTCATATAGCCCCCCCTCCCATACTAAACCGATATACTACCCCATCTCCCCCCATATAGCCCCCCCTTCCCATACTACCCATCTCCCCATACTAACCGTATACTACCCATCCCCCATATAGGCCCCTTCCCATAACTAACCGAATACTAACCAGCATAAGCCCCAATAGCCCCCCCTCCCCATAAAAACCGAATACTACCCATCTCCCCCATATAGCCCCCTTCCCATACTAACCGAATACTACCCATCTCCCCCATATAGCCCCCCCTCCCCATACTAATGAATACTACCCATCTCCCCAACTAACCGAATACTACCCATCTCCCCCATATGCCCCCCCTCCCCATACTAACCGAATACTACCCAATACTCCCCCCTCCCCATACTAACCGAATACATCCCATCTCCCTCCCCATAAGCCCCCCTTCCCTTACTAACCGATACTACCCATCTCCCCCATACAGCCCCGCTCCCCATACTAACCGAATACTACCATCTCCCCATATAGACCCCTCCCCATACTAACCGAATACTACCCTATACCCCCCATATAGCCCCCCTTCCCATACTAACCAAATACTACCCATCTCCCCATACTAACCAAATATTGCCCATCTCCCTCTATAGCCCCCCTCCCCATACTAACCAATACTACCCATCTCCCTCATATAGCCCCCCTCCCCATACTAACCGAATCTACCCATCTCCCTCATATAGCCGCCGCCTTCCCATACTAACCGAATATTACCCCTCTCCCCCCATATAGCCCCCTCCCCATACTAACCGAATACTACCCATCTCCCTCATATACCCCCCCTTCCCATACTAACCCCGATACTACCCATCTCCCCATACTAACCGAATACTCCACCCATCTCCCCCATATAGCCCCCCTCCCCATACTAACCGAATACTACCCATCTCCCCCATTGCCCCCCTCCCCATACTAACCAAATACTACCCCATCTCCCCCATATGCCCCCCCCCCATACTAACCGAATACTACCCATCTCCCCATATAGCCCCCCCTCCCTATACTAACTGAATACTACCCATCTCCCCATATAGCCCCCCTCCCCTCTACTAACCCGATACTACCCATCTCCCCATATAGCACCCCTCCCATACTAACCGAATACTACCCATCTCCCTCATATAGCCCCCCCTTCCCATACTAACGCGAATATTACCCATCTCCCCATATAGCCCCCCTCCCCATACAACCGAATACTACCCATCTCCCTCATATAGCCCCCCTTCCCATACTAACCGATACTACCCTCCCCCCATACTAACCGAATACTACCCATCTCCCCCATATAGCCCCCCTCCCCATACTACAACTCTAACACTCCCTCTCCCCCATAGCCCCCCCTCCCCGTACTAACCAAATACTACCCATCTCCCCATATAGCCCCCCTCCCTACCCCCGTCCCCATCTCCCCCCAACCCCCCTCCCCATACTAACCGAATACTACACCATCTCCCCCATATTGCCCCCCCTCCCTATACCACAAATACTCCCCCTCTCCCCCCCATAGTAGCCCCCCTCCCCATACTAACCGAATACTCACATTTCCCCCATATGCATCCCCCCCCCTCCCCATACTAACCGATACTACCCATCTCCCCCATTACCCCCCCCTCCCCATACTAACCGAATACTACCCATCTCCCCCATATAGCCCCCCCCCCCTCCCCATAACTAACCGAATACAACCCATCTCCCCCATATGCCCCCCTCCCCTACTAACCGAATACCTACCCATCTCCCCATAAGCCCCCCCTATCCCAGTACTAACCATCTTCCCCCATCATCGCCCCCTCCCCATACTAACCGAATACTAACCCCATCTCACCCTATAGCCCCCTCCCCCTACTAACCAAATACTCCCCATATACCCATCTCCCCATACTACCCAAAATATTACCCATCTCCCCATAGCCATAGCCCCCTCCCCATACTACCAAATCTACCCACTCCCAATAACCGACTATACCCATCTCCCCCCATATAGCCCCCTTCCCATACACTACAACCGAATACTACCCATCTCCCCCATATACCCCCCTTCCCTACTAACCGACATCACCCACTTCCCCCATATGCCCCCTCCCCATACTACCGAATACTACCCATCCCCCCCATATACCCCCCTCCCCATGTAACCCGAATACTACCTACTCCCCCATATAGCCCCCCTACCCCATCTAACCGATCTACCCATCTCCCCCATAAGCCCCCCCTTCCCCATACTAACCGAATACTACCCATCTCCCCCATACTAACCGAATACTACCCATCTCCCATATAGCCCCCCTTCCCAACTAACTCCCACTACCTATACCCATTCCCCATGAATAGCCCCCCTCCCCATACAACCGAATACTACCCATATCCCCCATATAGCCCCCCCTCCCCATACTAACCGAATACTACCCATCTCCCCCATACAGCCCCCCTCCCCATACTACCGAATACTACCCTCTCCCCCATATAGCCCCCCTCCCCATACCTCTTACCCATCTCCCACCCCACTACCAACTACCAACACCTACCCCCTCAATACCCCCTCCCCATACAACCAATACTACCAATCTCCCTACTACCAATACTTATCCCATACCTCCCCCATATAGACCCCCCTCCCCTACACCGAATACCCATCTCCCCTATAGCCCCCGTCCCATATCATAACCGATACTACCAATCTCCCCCATATAGCCCCTTCCCCTACTAACCGAATACTACCCCATATCCCCCATAAAGCCCCCCCATACAACGGAATACTACCCATCCCCCATATACCCCCCCCCCCATACTAACCGAATACCCATCTCCCCCATATAGCCCCCCTTCCCATATTAACCGAATACTACCAATCTCCCCATATAGCCCCCCTCCCCATACTAACTGATACACCCCATCTCCCCCATATAGCCCCCCCTTCCCATACTAACCGAATACTACCCATCTCCCCCATACAGCCCCCCTCCCCATACTAACCGAATACTACCACCACATCTCCCCCACCCCCTATAGCCCCCCTCCCCATACTAACCAATACTACCCATCTCCCCCATACTAACCAAATACTACCCATCTCCCTCATATAGCCCCCCCTCCCCATACTAACCGAATACTACCCATCTCCCCCATATAGCCACCCCTTCCCATACTACCCCTCGCCCCATACTAACCGTATACTACCCATCTCCCCCATATGCCCCCCTTCCCATCCTACACCGAATACTACCCATCTCCCCCATAGCCCCCTCCCCATAAAAACCGAATCTACCCATCTCCCCATATAGCCCACTTCCCCATACTAACCGAATACTACCCATCTCCCCCTATAGCCCCCCTCCCCATACTAACTGAATACTACCCATCTCCCCATACTAACCGAATACTACCCATCTCCCCATATAAAGCCCCCCTCCCCCCACTAACCGAATACTACCCATATCCCCCCTCCCCATACTAACCGAATACATCCCATCTCCCCCATAAGCCCCTTCCCACTAACCGAATACTACCACATCTCCCCCATACAGCCCCGCTCCCCATACTAACCGAATACTACCCATCTCCCCATATAGCCCCCCCATCTACCAATACTACCCCATCTCCCCATCTAACCCCCCTCCCCATCTAACCGAATACTACCCATCTCCCCATACTAACCAAATATTGCCCATCTCCTCATATAGCCCCCCTCCCCATACTAACCGGATACTACCCATCTCCCTCATATAGCCCCCCTCCCCCATACTAACCGAATACTCCCCATCTCCCTCATATAGCCCCCCTCCCATACTACCCGATGATTCACCATCTCCCCCATATAGCCCCCTATGCCCCCCCCCGATATAAACCGAATACTAACCCATCTCCCTCATATACCCCCCTTCCCATACTAACCGAATACTACCCATCTCCCCATACTAACCGAACTACCCATCTCCCCCATAAGCCCCCTCCCCATCTAACCAATATAACTACCCATCTCCCCCATATAGCCCCCCTCCCCCTACTAACCGAATACTACCCATATCCCCATATAGCCCCCCCTACACCCCCCTCCTATACTACCTGAATACTCCAACACCAGTCTCCCCCATATAGCCCCCTCCCCATACTAACCAAATACTACCCATCCCCCATACTAACCGAATACTACCCATCTCCCTCATATAGCACCCCTCCCCCATACTACCGAATACTACCCATCTCCCTCATATACCCCCCTTCCCCATACTAACCATCTCCCCCATATAGCCCCCCTCCCATACTAACCGAATACTACCCATCTCCCTCATAGCCCCCCTTCCATACTAACCGAATACTACCCATCTCCCCATACTAACCGATACTACCCATCTCCCCCATATAGCCCCCCTCCCCATACTAACCGAATACTACCCATCTCCCCCATATAGCCCCCCCCATACAACCGAATACTACCATATCCCCATATAGCCCTCCCTCCCCATACTAACTGAATACTACCCATCTCCCCCTATAGCCCCCCCCCCCAATACTAACCGAATACCCATCTCCCCATATAGCCCCCCTTCCCATATTAACCGATACTACCAACCCTCCACCATAGCCCCCTCCCCGTACTAACCATCTCCCCCTATAGCCCCCCCCTCCCATACTAACCGAATACAACCCATCTCCCCCATATAACCACCTTCCCATACTAACCGACTACCCCTCTCCCCCATACAGCCCCCCTCCCCATACTCCGAATACTACCCATCTCCCCCATATAGCCCCCCTCCCCATACTACCATACACCCTCTCCCCATAATCTCCCTCATATAGCCCCCCCCCAACTAACCAATACTACCATCCCATCCTCCCATATAGCCCCCCCCCATACTAACCGAACTACCCCTCTCCCCATAAACCTAGCCCCCCTTCCCATACTCCCATCTCCACATACTAACCGTATCTACCCTCTCCCCCATATAACCCCCCTCCCCCATCAACCGAATACTAGCCCTCCCCATATAGCCCCCTCCCCATACTAACCGAATACTATCCCCCCATATAGCCCCCCTTCCCATACTAACCGAATACTACCCATCTCCCCATATAGCCCCCAAGCCCCCCTCCTCATACAAACCGAATACTACCATCTCTCCCCCATCTAAGCCCCATCTACCCCATCCCCATACTAACCGAATACTATCCATCTCCCCCATATAGCCCCCCTCCCTACTAACCGAATATCATCTCCCCCATATAGCCCCCCTCCCATACGAACCGATACGACCCTCCCCATACTAACCGAATACTACCCATCTCCCCCATATAGCCCCCTCCCCATACAAACCGAATACTACCCATCTCCCCAATATAGCCCCCTTCCCCATACAACCGAATACTACCATCTCCCCCATATAGCCCCCCCCCCCCCATACTAACCGAATACTATCTCCCCCCATATGCAGCCCCCCTTCCCATACTAACCGAATACTACCCATCTCCCCATACTATCCGCATACTACCCATCTCCCATACTAAACCGAATACTACCCATCTCCCCCATATAGCCCCCTCCCCTACTAACCAGAATACTACCCATCTCCCCCCATATAGCCCCCTCCCCATACAACCGAATACTACCCATCTCCCCCATATACCCCCCCTCCCATACTAACCGAATACTACCCATCTCCCCCATATAGCCCCCTCCCCATACTAACCGAATACTATCTCCCCCCATATAGCCCACCTCCTTCCCATACTAACCGAATACTATCCATCTCCCCATACTAACCAATACTACCCATCTCCCCCATATAGCCCCCCTCCCCATACAAACCGAATACTACCATCTCCCCATATCCCCCTTCCCCATACTAACCGATACTATCCATCTCCCCCATATAGCCCCCCTCCCCTACTAACCGAATACTATCTCCCCCATATAGCCCCCCTTCCCATACTAACCGAATACTACACCATACTCCCCATACTACCGAATACTACCCATCTCCCCATACTAACCCGAATACTACCCATCTCCCCTACTAACCGAATACTACCCATCTCCCATTATAGCCCCCCTCCTCATTCTAACCGAATACCCATCTCCCCCATTTAGCCCCGCCCCCTTCCATATTACCGAATACTACCAATCTCCCCCATATAGCCCCCCTCACCTATACACTGAATACTACCACTCTCCCCCATATAGCCCCCCTCCCCATACTAACCGAATACTACCTATATTCCCCATATAGCCCCCCTCCCCATACTAACCGAATATACTACCCATATCCCCCATATAGCCCCCCTCCCCATACTAAAACCGAATACTACCCATCTCCCCCATATAGCCCCCCTCCCCCCTCCATACTACCAAATACTACCAATCTCCCATACTAACCAATACTACACCATCTCCCTATTAGTCCCCCCCCATTAACTACCGAATACTACCCATCCCCCCATATAGCCCCCCCTCCCCATAATAACCGAATACTACACATCTCCCCCATATTGCCCCCTCTCCCATACTAACCGAATACTCCCCATCTCCCCCATATGGCCCCCCTCCCCATACTAAACCGAATACTACACATCTCCCCCATATTGCCCCCCTCCATACTAACCAAATACTACCCATCTCCCCATATAGCCCCCTCCACATACTAACCGAATACTACCCATATCCCCCATATAGCCCCCCTCCAAATACTAACCGAATACTATCCATCTCCCCCATATAGCCCCCCTCCCATACTAACGAATACTATACCCATCTCCCCATATAGCCCCCCCCCTATACCAACCGAATACTACCCATCTCCCCTATTAGCCCCCTCTTTTACTAACTGAATACTACCCATCTCCCCATATAGCCCCCCTCCCCATACTAACCGAATACTACCCATTTCCCCCCTATATAGCCCCCTCCCATACTAACCGAATACCCATCTCCCCCATATAGCTCCCCCCTCCCATACAACTGAATACCCATCTCCCCCATATAGCCCCCCTCCCCATACTAACCAAATACTACCCTCTCCTCCATATAGCCCCCCTCTCCCCATACTAACCGAATACTATCTCCCCCATATAGCCCCCCTCCCCATACTAACGAATACTACCCCTCCCCATATAGCCCCCCTCCCTATACCAACCGAATACTACCCATCTCCCCATATAGCCCACCTCCCCATACTAACCGAATACTACCCATCTCCCACATATAGCCCCCCTCCCATACTAACCGAATACCCCATCTCCCCCATTATAGCCCCCCTCCCCATGCTAACTGAATACTACCCGTCTCCCCACTTTAGCCCCTCCCCATACTAACCGAATACTACCCATCTCCCATATAGACCCCTCCCCATACTAACCGAATACTACCCCTCCCCCATATAGCCCCCCTCCCCATACTAACCGAATACACACATCTCCCCCATATAGCCCCCTCCCCATACTAACCAAATAACTACCAATCTCCCCATATAGCCCCCCTCCCCTTACTAACCGAATACTACCCATCTCCCCCATATAGCCCCCCCTTATACTACCGAATACTACCCATCTCCCCCATATAGCCCCCCTCCCCATACTAACCAAATACTATCGATCTCCCCCATATAGCCCCCCTCCCTTACTAACCGAATACTACCCACTCCCCCATATAGCCCCCCTTATACTAACCGAATACTACCATCTCCCCCATATAGCCCCCTCCACATACTAACCGAATACTACCCATCTCCCCCATATAGCCCCCCTTCCCCCAGTAACCGGATACTACCCTATCTGGCCCCTTCCAATTTGTTCATCCTCTCCCTGTTTACATTACAGGTGTGAAGATAACGGTCTCGCCCATCTCTAACAGACAGTTGGAAGCTTCGCCTTGCAGCCCTGCACGATATAGTGAGCCTATGTAGCACAGTCATGGGCAGTTTGTGTGACAGAAACAGACAGACAGGGGTGGGGCGAAGGAGCAAGAACTTCCGGGAGGGGTCAAAAAAACGTCATCATGAAGCTGCGGCCTGTAGTTTGGGGAAAGAGATAGGGACAGTACGGAGGTAAGTGGAGGGGAATGAGGAGACAGGGTGTAAAAGTAAGTAGGAGAGTTAGATAAGTTTAATACTGGATTAGAGGCCATAACGGGGGGGGGGGTGTCCGGGGAGTCAAAGGCGAATGGAGCACGGTATATGGGGTATGTGTGTACATGTCTGTATGATGGAGTGTTGCTCCGTTACAATCTATTTGTTTAATCTTGTATAATGTCCAGACATTGTGATTCTGATTCTTTTCGCAAGGAAAAGACTTTTGTTGGTATGTGAGGATTACCTTTACCATCTGTAAATGCTTCTGTGCTTTGTGTCTTGTAATGTGTGTAGATACTAGCAGGTCCCAGAGTCCCTGGCCCAAATAATATACAATGTCCCTGAAATGGATTTATTTCATTAAAGGGCATGTCCACCCCCAAAACTCAAATGTAACCCCATAGTGGCCCCACTCTGTAGTGTACAAAAATCCTTACCTTACATCCTAGCTCCTTATGGTTGCCATGCTGTGCCCCTCCAAAGTCCAGGAAAGTGTAGTGTAGAAGGTCTGGGTGACATCCTGCACCTGTCTCAGCCTTAACCTCAACAAGGTCTGAGGCATGTGCAGGAGAGTCCCCCCTCCCCCTCCCGTCTTCTTCTCCCCCCCTAGTGTAAAATTCCCAGTATATATTGATCCCCCAGTCCCAACCGCCGTAACAGAATTATTAGAAAGTGCCCATATAGTTACTTACCTTCCCTCTATCCTCGGGTGTTCTGAGCAGCCGGTCCCGCCCCCTGTTTGCATTTCCGTGCAAGCAGAAGGCCTGGAGAGTGCTGCGCAGGATAGGGGGAAGGTAAGTACATATCGGGGCACTTTCTAAGAATTTTATTAGGGCGGCTGGGGGATCAAGATGTATAATATATAAAAAGTTCAAAAAAGGGCTGGACATGCCATTTAAAGGGACACAGCAGAGGAAACACTTTCTAGTTACACAAGTCTTTCTCTATGCATTCAACACACAGTAACAAACCTTTATAAATACGGCCCTGTGAAATAATGTGTCAAAGGATCGTTGTCTGGTCTAGGAGCAGCACCTGGGCAAATGAGTATGGGGTAAAGCAGTGACTATGTATGTATGAATCTAAGAATAGTAATGTATTAGCACTCACGTTTGCATTGTGTTATATGCCCGGGTGCTCCTTATCTGGATCCAACTTATAGTAGCAAAAATGTACTTGCACTCCAACGTCATTCCAATTTTATTTTGTGGTACAAACGGCAACATTTAGGTTGGACATTTTTCAAGCCAACCAATGGAGTGCAAGTACATTTTTGATATATATATATATATATATATATATATATATATATATATATATATATTATATATACACATGGAAAATGTACCGATTTACAGATTCAATTGTTGCTTCAATTTATTGTCCACATATAAAATGCGACGTTTCGAGGATATACAACATCCCCTTTCTCAAGCAGGACAAAAAACATTCACCTGTTCCACTCAGTCTCCTCCCCTTTTATCCTTACCAACAGGAAGTGACCTCGTGGACCAAAATTACATATATTGACATGTCAACATTACAAACTCTCCAAAATGTTCATAGTCACAGAAGACATCAGAGAAAACATCAAATATAGCATCAAAAAAGACATCAACAAGAGACTTCAAATAAAGACGGATCTTGAGTCCCCTCACTCCCAATTCATACAAATAGGTGTAAATTGTAGTCCCTATTTAGACCTTTGGGATAAAGCGTATCTAACCGTCCAATCCACCAAACCTCGCGTTTCTGTAGGAGCGCAACCCTGTTGCCTCCCCTCTCCGGTATAGAGACAGACTCCAGCACCATAAACTTCAGATCATTTTCACTGTGGTTCGCCTCCACAAAATGTTTTGGCACCAGTAATTTCACATCACGAGTTTTGATGCTTGATCTATGTTGGGAGATGCGAGATTTGACGGACTGGACGGTTTCCCCCACATATAGTAGCCCACATGGGTACCAAAGCACGTACACTACGTATTTGGTGTCACAGGTAAAGAAACCCCGAATGGGGTATACCTTACCAGACGTGGGATGTTTAAAGTAGTCACTCTTCTGTACATATCTACATTGCACACATCTTAAACATGGATACATTCCTTTTCGTCGTGAACCCAAAAACGTTTCCTTCCCTTTATCGGTTCTAGTTTTATATGTGGACTGTACCAAGCCTATTGTGTTCCCCCTTCTATATGAAATCTGGGGGGGCTGTGTGAATTCCTCAATATCTGGATATCCCCTCGCCAACATTGGCCAATTTTTCCGGACAATCTCTGTTATCCTAGTGGTGCCCACTGCATAATTCAAAACCAAAGGTATCTTTTTTGGATTGGACTGTGCCTCCCTTCTCCTTTCTGTACTTTCACCAACCCTTTTTAAAGCTCTATTCAGGATAGGTTTAGGATTCCTCCTTTCAATTAGTTTAGCATACATCTCCTTCATCTGACTCTCTTTGACTTGGGGGTCACTGACAATCCGCTGTACCCGAGAAAACTGACCAATCGGAATTGCCCTCAAAACATGAGCTGGATGAAAGCTTCCATATAATAACAGCTGATTTCGATCGGTCGGCTTTGAGTACAGTTCGATTGTCAGTCCTTCATTAACCTTTACACATACATCAAGATAGCATATTTCCTGTTTACTGAAATTCATAGTGAAACCTATGTTTGGATGTATCTTACCCAATTGCTCGTGGAAGAACTGCAGGGATGTAACGTTGCCCCGCCATATGAGGAAGACGTCGTCTATGTATCTCCACCAGGCCAAACAATGCCTGGTGAAGGATGGTAATACATAGACCCGTTCCTCCTCTATCCATGCCATGAAGGAATTGGCATATGACGGGGCGACGTTAGAACCCATTGCAGTGCCTCTGCATTGAATATAGAAGTCCTTATCAAATTTGAAGTAACTCCTAGTCAATATTAAACATAAGCAGTCCATAAAAAATTCAAGTTCCTCCATATTATATTTACCTCCCTTCTCTAATAATCTATATGTGGCACGGATCCCATCCTCGTGAGGTATGGACGTGTACAATGCTGACACGTCCAATGTCACGAGGATGACATCTTCCCAATCAGGTATATCCAATGAATTTAATTTCTCCAAAAAGTGTGAGGTATCCTTAACATACGAAAGTATGCCCTGTACTAGAGACACAAGAACCCTGTCCAGCATGGTAGCCATAGGGCTAAAGACCGAATCTATCCCTGCCACTATTGGCCTCCCAGGCGGCTGGACAGGGTTCTTGTGTATCTTGGGCAAAGTGTACAATTCTGGTGTAACTGGGTAGGCCACCACAAGGTGATTTTTTAATTCAATAGAAATTACTTTTTTTCTAACCATCTCGGCTAGGAAGTCTTCAATGCTCTTTTTAATGTCCAAAACTGGATCTTAATCAACCTTGTTGTAAACCTCCCTGTCACTCAATTGCAGTATTTCTTGTACATAATAATCTGTATCTAGCACCACGATAGCACCCCCTTATCGGAGGGCTTTATCTTGATGTCCGATAAGTTCCATAAAGTGCAAGTGTTCATTCAAATATAAAAGACCAATAAAAAGTGTAGCTGTGGAATAAAAAGCATAAACCCATCAGCTGATATACACAAGTAGTGGGAACTATTTGCAAAAAGCATAAATAGGCAATAATTTGCGTGATAAGTAATAAATACAGCTAAATATCTATAAAAAGTTTTAAAAGGATATCTAAGTAAAATTGGGATCCCTAATAATATGTTACACAGAACAGGGAAGCTTTTTAAACTAGTTGTAACAAGCCAAGGAACATATTTTATTCAATCCCTTCGGGGTAACAGTGTCCGGTTTTCATATCCACCATGTCTCGCATTGTAATAAGGCCCTATCTCTATCAAGTCCCTCAGTTTGTATGAATTGGTCAATAGCCATCCATTTAAAGCTAGCCTGAGTGTGTTTCGCCTCTTTGTAATGTCTGGCTACTGGTGGGGCTAATAGGATCTACAGCAAGGGCTGTTCTTATGGCTTGCCTGTGGTTAGCCATTCTGTCCCTTATCGTAGTTGTGGTTTTTCCCACATAGTACAATCCACAGGGGCATGTGACAATATACACCACGTGTCTGCTAAGGCAAGACAACCTATGCTTGATTTTAAAACCTTTCCCATTCAGTGGGTGCTGGAATTCGGTGCCTTTTATGATGTGTCTACTGGTTTGGCACCCTGTGCAACTATAACAACCCAACTTGGTCGTATTAAGGCAATGTGTGTTAGTCCTGTTAGGACCAACTGTGACCTCTGTTTTTACCAGTAGATTTTTTAAAGTTCTTTCCCCTACGAAAGGCAAAAAGGGGCCTAGTGTTTTTAAATGGTAAGGTATCATCTCTTTGTATGATGTTCCAATTGCGCTTAACGCTATCTTTTACCCACTCACTGCCCGGGGCAAAATCTAAGCTAAATACAATCTGCTCCATAGGTTTCTTTTTCTTGGATTGCTGATTTGGGTTGCAGAAGAAATGTCTGGCCTTATCGAGTGCCCCAAGGATGATGTTATCCTTGTAGCCACGTTGTTTGAACTTGTCTACCATTGTCCGTACTTGTTTCTCTGCCACCTCAATATCAGTATTGTTACGAAATACCCGAAGGAATTGTGAATAAAGAATCCCTCGTTTATGGGGATCTGGCTGGTAACTCTCAGTATGGAGTATGGTATTTCGGTCAGTGGCCTTAGTAAATAGTGTAGTCTGAAACCCCTTTTGGTGTCATAGAAATTCTTAAATCCAAAAAATCAATGGTATGAGGGTGGCTATTCATGGTAAATCTGACCGGAGTATTTCATTCATTAAGGTATTGCACAAATTCAGTGCACTGCTCCACTGGGCCCGCCCAGATAATAAACAGATCTATATATTGTCTATAGAGGATTATTTTGTTAGCAAATTTTGGTTAGATGTATGTTTCCTCATATGCCACCATGTAGAGATTAGCAAAAGATGCACCTACATTTGTACCCATAGCTGTCCCTGATATCTGCTGTAAATACTTATTTCCAAATCTGCAGTAATGTTTTACCCAGAATCATATCTAATAGATCCATGAGTCTATGGGGGGATGTTCATGATGATTTTTGATAAGTGCGTCCCGACAAGCCACTGTGCCTTCCCCTTGGGGTATTACTGTGTACAGGCTTTGGACGTTGCATGTCATCAGTGAGCATTCACCCTCAACTCTGTCCATGGTCCTCTATTTCCCTGAGGGTTCCACTGTCTTTCAAGTATGACTTCATTTTTTTCACTGCTGGTTGTTGAAAATGGTCAATAAAGGCCGACACTGGTTTGATCCCCGTGTCAAAACTATAGGTCGGCCAGGCGGGGCCACTAGGGATTTATGTATTTTGGGCACTGTATAAAATAATGGGACTCTTGTGTACTTGGTGGTGAGAAACCTAGCGGTCCGATTGTCAAGCCAACCCAATTGCTCCCCCATGTTAATTTTCTCATCCAAGGAACTCTTAAGGGAACTGGTGGGGTTGCTTTCCAGGGGTTTATATACAGTGTTATCATTTAACTGGGACATGGCCTCAGTGCAATAGTAGTCCTTATTCAACAGTACAATGCCCCCTCCTTTGTCAGCTGGTCTAATTATCAATTCCCGATCACTTTGCAGTGAAATAATAGCCTGTTTTTCAGATGATTTTAGATTGTCCCTATATGGGCTTCTTTCCCAAGTATTTGTAATATCCGACCTGACCATATTGTTAAAAACCTTAATAGAAGGTTGGACCATGGGTGGATCAAAGTGGCTAATTGGGGCAAAGGGCAAGTTACTCTGGGGACTATTTCTAAAAAGGTCCCTCAACTTCAATTTTCTCTGGAATCCTGTATAGGTCCACTTCAGATCTAAATGCATTTAAGCGAGGTGTTGGTACAAACGATAAGCCCTTACAAAGGGTCTGATGTTCCTCTTTAGTAAGACTGTGTCTACTCAAATTGTAAATCACATCAACTTCCTCTGTCGAGGGGGGCGTCCTGCCCTTCTTCTTGTACCGACTCCTCCTCGTAGGTTTCCTCTTATGCCTGCTATGGTATCCCCCGGGCTGGTGCCGCCCCCTAAAAAAGACTCCGGGTGAGGGGGGTCCCGTTTTTGGTTGTGCGTAGATGCCTGCTCAGGCTGAGTTCTAGTATCCGTACCCTCATTCTCCGAATTCTGGGACTCATCAGAGCTCTCAATAGTCTTAAGGGATCTCGGCCGTAACCTTTTCCTCTGATAGGGACGCTTCGTGGTTTTTCCATACAACCACCCGTATACATTTTTGTCCCTGTAGTCCGCCTCAACGGTAGTCAATTTCTTTTTTTTAAAGGCAATCAGTTCCTCCTTGTATTTATTTATATGGGTATTTTATTTTGATACCCAATCGCAAGTAGTGTCAGCTGTTAATTCCAGATTTTTTTCGGACTCAAGGGACTGGATCTCCGTCCGTATCAATTGTAATTCTTTACCCACTTGTTCTATTACCAACAGCATTAAATCGAAGGAGCATTTATTGAGGATGCCACACCAGCGTGAACAGAATTCACTGTCTGTTCTGCCAATTGTCGGGATATTCCTAACTTTAAATCCTCTAGGTAACTTCCTGCTCCGGTGATAATCCGATAAGAATATGCCATGTAGATATAGGTCTACCTCCTTTCTTTTTAGGCGTAGTAATTGGAAAAAAGTATCCCGATTGTCAGTTTTTTCACTCAGTCTCACTGCAGTGTCCGTGAATAATATTCTTTGGGCATCCTCCTGGGAGAAATAGAAATCATTTTCAGTGTCCATAGTAGTGGAACCGCTACATTCTTGTTCTGTGGTATTTATCTTAAATGGACCCCGAGCCTATCCCAAATGGAGATGTAAAAGGTGCTGGTGGCTGGAGGTGTGATCTCTAGGTAAATGGCGTGGGTGCTCAGTTCACAAACAACAAATTTAAAGAGATAACCGGGGTAGAGCGGCACTCCACTAGCTAGTCTCACAGCTACCCGGGTGCTGCTGTGATGCAAATTTACAAAGAAGTAACGAAGAGCAGAGCACTCCTGGGAAATTTCCAACTAAAGGATTTTTATTAAACACACGTGTTTTTTCTAGCCAGGTAGCATGAAAGTAGCTACCTGGGGGTGGGATGGGGAAGTTTGGTGGTGGGGGTAAATGTGCACTGCATTATGCTCATTATATAGGTCAGGGATGTCTAACTTTCAGCCCACTAGATGTTTGAAAACTGAATCCCAGCATTCCGTGGTTGTAGAGTTCAGGCAGTTGTAGTTCTGCAACAGCTGCAGGGAGTTGTAAGTCTACAACATCTGAAGGTAATCCAGATGTAACATGGCAGCTAAAGCACATGTGCCACCATTTTGTGGCCTTGGATCTTGGAAAAGCTAGTTAACATAAGAAAAAATGATCTTGCAAGTGTAATAAAAGTGGTCTGGACTGGGCAGTTTTGGTGGGAGTTTTTACTGACCAACTGGCACACCTATTAAACCTACATCTAAATCTAAATTTTTTCCTGCCGGGTGGCATGAAAAAGTAGCCGGATGGGCTGCCCGGCTAAAAGACCCTAGGGAGAACACTGAGCACAACACACAAGGTCAAACAATTTCCCCTATACTTACCTTTACCAAAATTGCTTCTATTATTACTTACACAGCATGATCCCTTGCTGTGGCTCTAAAGTCTCCTTGGCAGCTTCTGGGTCTGGCAGTCACTCAGCTGCAGAAGAGAAGCCTCCTGTGCTGCAGAGTGGCACATATTTAACAAGTACTGCAATAACCGAGGAGGTGTCTTCCAGCTGGCAAATGATAGAAGCATTTTTTGTAGAAGTAAATATAGGTAAAATTGTTTTGGGGGGGGGGGGGGTGTTAAGCGGCTGCTAAAAGTAAATGGTGAGCTTAGACATGACCTTTAATTAAAATAAACCTACTAAATTAATAGCCTTAGCTCTCTGCTGCTGCTGTCCCGTTCCACAGCAGCAGAAGGAGGGGCTGGACCGGCAGCAGCATCTGATTGAATGAGCCACTGCTGGTCCGGCCCTATCTGCTGCTGCCATGCATGGAGAGTAGCAATAGGTAAATGTGAAGGTCCAAATAACTGTTGCTATGCATATGTTTTTCTGCATCACCCAAATGAGTTACTTACTCAGGCGAGTGGATGGTTCAGGTGTGTAAACCCAGTATCGTTCACTTAATTCCATTCCTCTCTGTAGGGATTCTCCCAATGCCTAATCTAGGCAGGATATACCACGTGTATATATACAAATATTTAAAACCGCATACGGGTGCACTACTCACCCGTTTGTAGAGGTGGTCCAGGTGCTGAGATGTCCAGGACCCGTCTCTTGTTCCTTATACAGTTACTTTTGTAGATACCTCTTGGTTGGGGATCTCGCACGCTGATATCTCAGCATGCTGGTAATTTAAAACTAAACATATGGTCGCCTGATGTGTTTTGGGCGCCATGCACCCTTACTCATAGGTGCAGTGCTAGATTGTTACTTTCCTCCTGAAATGGACATAAAGCAGCTGTCTGAGCCAAATGAAATAATCTACTTCCCTGTGTACATAGCTTTGCTTCCTTACAGAGGAAGAAGGCTCTACTCACTGGATTCTTGGAGAGTGTGTCGGGACAATTCAGCAGTACTGTATTGTATGCTGTGAATGTTTCGTATGTATGTGCCAGCAAAAAGGCAAACTATACTACCCACCCCCTGCTCCACTACCACATATGCATTGTTCCCAGGGTGAGGACCTAAACCACTAGGTCCTCACCCCTGGGTTTTTCTTGGGTTAAGCAGCATTACTTCCGATCTTAGCACAGCTCTGTGCAATGCATTTTTCAATAGTGTACCTGTCTGAAATTAAATGTTGGAGTTTATGCATCTGCTCGCATATTGATTTTAATCTGACAGTCCTATACTACCGTAGGTCCTCACCCCGGCTTTCCTGTAAGCTACACGATACTTCCAATATTATAGATGAGGCTGTGCTACCCAGCTAACACACAGGGAACTCCCGTAAAAGATCTATTGTTTATTTAGAACTTACATATATGTACACAAACTACAAAGCGCCAATGCAAACTACAAAGCACCAATGCCTGATGCGTTTCGTGTTTGAAAAACACTTCATCAGAGGCATGACACTGTATCACATCACTTACTTTTTAAAGGGAAAGGCCACCCACATCCTCAACAAGTTACAAATATGGCAACCAACAAACAGCCCATGGTGTAACCAAAAAGGAAAATAGATGCATAATGATGTATTAAATATCAACCATAATATTACTCAAATATAGTAAAAAAAAGAAACAAAACAAAATTACAAAGTGAACATCAAATGGATAAACTGATAAGTATGCATAAAAAGTAAATAAAGTAAAAGCAAACAAATGAAAATGGAAACACGATCGTAAAGCAAGGCTGTAAATATTAAAGATTTACAAAACATGACACATCCCAAGCACGATTTAAACCAGACGGGATAGGTGTCTTGAGACGAAAAATCCATTCTATTTCGCCCCTCAAATCACAAGCATTTCTATTCCTTCCCCTATATGGTATGAATACTCTGGATACCTTGAATAGTGGCTATATTCAAATTAGAATCATTGCATTTCATAAAGTGCCTAGCCACTGAAATGCAATGATTATAATTCAAATCTGGTCACTATTCAAGGTATCCGCCTGGTTTAAATCATGCTTTGTTGAGAATGTGGATGGGCCCTTCCCTTTAAAAAGGAAGTGATGTGATACAGTACCATGCCTCTGAAGTGTTTTTCAAACACAAAATGCGTCAGGCATTGGCGCTTCGTGGTTTGTGTACATATATGTAAGTTCTAAATAAACAATAGATCTTTTATGGCAGTTCCTTGTGTGTTAGCTGGGTAGCACAGCCTCATCTATAACGTTGGAAGTATTGTGCAGTTTTGGCCTAGTGAAGGGCCTGGGGCGTGGATGTACCTAGGCCACCCTGGAATTGTGGGTAAGCTGACCTACGCTGATCCTTGAATGTTTTGTTATTGCTCCAGGAATCGTTTATTGACAACAAGTGACTAGGGCTGGGGGTGTATCCACATAGCCCTACCATTGTACAAAGTAGGTTCCCGCAACCTTTTACTTTGTAACTAGTGGCATTCTATTTGCTAGGTCCTCTTAGCTAAGCAGCATTACTTACCTAAAATTTCCTTCTCTGCTCCAGTCCTCTCTGCCTTCCTTGGTCCATTGTTGTCAACGAGGCCAATGAGAAGACTCTCTATTGGCCCCATTGCAAACCTGGGAGAGACACCGGAGCAGCGAAGGAAACTTTAGATAAGTAATGCTGCTTAGCTAAGAGTAACGCAGGGGTGAGGACCTAGGATGGGACCGTTAGATTAAAATCTATATGCGAGCAGACAGCAGATACATTTATGTTCAGATTGATACACTATTGAGAAATGCATTGCATAGAGCTGTGCTAAGATCGGAATCGGTTCATAATCATCCCCCTGCAGCTCTGCTCTAATTTGTTTTTGTAATTGTAAATATTAGTTAATTTTGAAGGATATGCATCTGAGACATTGTGGCAAATTGAAAGCAATTTTTGGGAGAGTGAGAGGGAAAAGGGTGTAAACACCCTTTACT
The DNA here is from genome assembly GCA_019447015.1 of Hymenochirus boettgeri. Lineage (NCBI taxonomy): Eukaryota > Metazoa > Chordata > Amphibia > Anura > Pipidae > Hymenochirus > Hymenochirus boettgeri. The sequence goes on along the minus strand of CM033474.1, from coordinate 191,387,429 downwards.
GAACCAGCCCAACACTATTGTTTTTATATCTGAAAGGTATGAAGAATTATTACAAAATTGGGTTGTACACACACTGGCTGATACTCACTGTTTTAGTACTGTTCTTCGTTGAGCACCCTCTCCCATGCCTTTCTGTCCTTGATCAACTGTACACAGACATGCACGAGCTTCCCTATGCATGTTCCTTTGTGCATAAGGCAGTTCCTATACTGATTTTAGTTCCTAAACTGATTTTAGCAGACATAGCTGCAGTCACCCAGCCAGTAGGCTAGATATTTCCATGTATTGGTCAGTCATCTTAAAAATCTGAGGTTTTAGTGGGTCGGTTGTCTGTTCACCTGCATAGGATGAGTGGATGATCAGATGATCGTGCAGGTTTGTGGAAACTGCTGGCCGCTTATGGCGTGACCAATAGTAATTCGTCCCAGTTGACCTCTCACAAGCGGCGAATGGTCAGTTGGGACAGTTTTTCTGTACTAGCCCTTAGGTTTTATTATGTTATGTTTTTTGTGAGATGTGCTCTCAGAATGGCGTTGGATTTTACATGGGAAGGTTTAACTTGATTGACTTTTCTTTTTTCAACCCAAAATAACTACCGTATGTAATATTTGCTTTAAATCGGCTTTGCTGTTTTAAATCTGAATCACGAAATGTGCTGCAAGCCAACATGTCACCTTCTGATTTGAACTACTGCTTTTACACTTTGTTTTTGTTTAATTGGCAGTGATTAATGTAAGAAAAGAGAAGGCATGAGAAAAGAAGCAAATTATAGCTTTGTTTTTAACAAACTGTTGAGGCATTATTTCACAAGAATTTATTCCAGTTTAAGTTAACATTGCCAGGAAGCAAAAGAAAATGCAGGTCCACCTCAATATTTTTTAAATTTCTCTTTAAACTGACCATTTTCTGCACCTTCTACAAAATGGCAAAATACTTCTTATAAAACGTTCTTATAAAAGAATTTTGCTTGTAGCCTTTGTGTCTGTCAGTGTATACCTGTGGCTATCCGTGTTTGTGAGTGTGACTGTCAGTCGAAATGTTTGATTGTAAGTGTGTGTGTCAGTCAGTGTGTGAGTGAGTATGTGGTGTATCCCATAAAACAGTTCAGGTACAGTACTACTTCCCACGTCACCCCCTGTCTGTCTCCCATAATTCTCTGCTAACAGAAAAGGTTAATTCCCCCACCACTTTTCCAGGTCAGCCATACTTTATCTTTGCTGCAAAACGCAAAAATCTGCAGCACTATTTTCCCGACTGAGAGTACCAGCTGTGGGCCGCACATGTGCAGGCAACCAATCACAAGAAAGCATTGTTTCTATAGAAACCAGCACACGCGCAGGCAGCTGTTACTGTCACACTTTCCCGACTGCAGTGTGCTCTCATTGCGCAATCGCACAAGGGCTGTCACTGATATCGGCAGAGGCAGACTGTAGGTTTCAGGAAGTCAGAATGAGGTCCTTCATTCGGGATATTTTACTGGGGAACAGCTGCGGATGTGCAAACAGGATAGAGGTGTGGGATCCATGCAAATTGTGTCATATGTGATCACTAAGTTGTTTTTATGAGAGAACTATTCCTTTAATAGCTTGCGCCAATTGTTCGGGAGGTCTTTTGCGATATCAATGCAGCAGTCTAAACTCCCTGGGTAATAATCACGCTAAAAACCACTGCGGCTAAAAAAAAATACTGTGGCTGTATGTAAACTGCCTGTGTAGTGTCACTTCAATGTCCATGCAGTACTAAAGTCGCAGTAAAATAGCAAGTTGGATATAGCACAATTTTATTAATAATATCATGTGAGTGTGTGCAGATACCAGGCTTTTTTTTGGCTTGTCAGAACCATACTCTCCATTGTAATGTACTTTTCAGTTACTTTTCAGGCAGCTACAAGTAAAACAATGTTTACAATCAATAATTGCTGCTTAGGTAAAAGGGGTGGTCGCCACTGGTCACAGGAGAACCTGAAAGAAAATGCACACTGGCAGCTTGAATAAAACACATTGATTACTTTTTTTGCTTCCTGGTTCTAACTTACTTACACTGCTGTCAAAAAAAAATCTGTAATCTTAATGGTTTCAATGCTGTATTGCTACATAGTCTTATGTGTTTACCAAGTGAAAGCAGAATATATTACATACTAATATTTCTCCAATGGATTGCTAAAAACATCAATTAAGAAGTTTTCTTCTGTGTAGCTTTCTTATTCTCTATTTTCTGTTTTTAGGTGATGGCTAAAAAACCTAAATGACAATATTCTTAAAGAAGGTATGATTAATGGCAATGTGCAACGACTAATCTGCTGGAAGACTCTAAAAGCATCAGAGTTTATTGGTTTGCCATAATGAAGAAGATCAGTCTAAAAACATTTAGGAAGTCTTTCAATTTGAACAAAAGCAAAGATGAAAACGACTTTGTAACGGTACCCCAGCAATCTATGACAAATAACTTTGTGAAGGATGACTCTTTGTTTAGTAGCTATGACATAAGTGAAGAAGAAAAAACTGGGAAAAATAGACCCAAAAGTGAGAGTTTAATGGGAACATTAAAAAGGCGACTTTCTGCTAAGCAGAAGCAGAAGGGAAAGAGTAGCACATCTGGAAATTGTGCAGAGGAAGACACTTTTTCTTCTTCTTCTGCTCCAATAACTTTTAAAGATTGCAGAGCGCAAAGACCTTTACGATCAACATCTCTCCGAACACATCATTACAGTCCAACTCCATGGCCTTTACGGCCAACTAATTCTGAGGAGACCTGCATAAAAATGGATGTAAAAGTTAAAGCATTGGTCCACTCCTCTAGCCCAAGTCCAGCACTGAACGGAGTTCGAAAGGACTTTCATGAGCTGCAGACAGATAATGTTTTTCTGGAACAAGGCAATCCATTGAAAAGTACAGAGTCCCAAAATGGAGAATTACGTCTCCATATTAATGAACATGTGCCTGTAGTTATAGGACTTATGCCTCAGGACTATATTCAGTATACTGTGCCTTTAGATGAGGGAATGTATCCTTTGGAAGAATCTCCTGCTTTTTGTTTAGATGGCTCTTCACCAATGGAAATTTCAACTGTACCTTCCCAGGTGGGAAGTCATTTTCATGAGGAGGAGAGTCAGGTGACCCTGGATGTGGCTGTGGCACCAGACATTTTTGTGGACCAAGCTGTTAATGGTCTATTGCATACAACCAATGGAACACTGTTTCATAACTCCATTGTTAATCACAATGATGCCCCTCCTCTTTCACCATTGCTACCTCCTGTCCAGAGTAATCAAATCCAAAGGAACTTTGCAGGACTTCATAGCACAGATGGAAACATTGCTGAAAATATGCGTTGCCATTTAAATTTTGATCCCAATACTGCGCCAGGTGTTGGTCGTGTTTTTGATTCAGTACAAAGAAGTGGACCTATGGTAGTTACGAGTCTGACAGAAGAGCTTAAGAAACTTGCTAGACAAGGCTGGTACTGGGGGCCTATCACCCGATGGGAAGCTGAAGAGAAACTTGCTAATGTAACAGATGGTTCTTTTTTGGTTCGAGACAGTTCTGATGATAGATATCTTTTAAGTCTAAGTTTTCGTTCTCATAGCAAAACACTTCATACTAGAATTGAACACTCAAATGGAAGGTTTAGTTTTTATGAACAGCCAGATGTAGAAGGGCACACTTCAATAGTTGATTTAATTGAACATTCCATCAGAGACTCCGTTAATGGAGCTTTTTGTTATTCCAGGTCTCGGTTACCAGGATCAGCAACTTACCCAGTAAGATTGACAAATCCGGTGTCAAGATTTATGCAGGTGCGGTCCTTGCAATACCTGTGCCGCTTTGTCATACGTCAATACACAAGAATAGACCTGATTCAAAAACTGCCTTTACCAAACAAAATGAAGGATTATTTACAGGAAAAGCACTACTGAACTTGAAGGCAATTTGCAACTTGCACTTTGTGAACAAAGAGATTTAAATACAGTTTACAAACTTTTATTAATACATAAATATTTTGCTGCCATACCAATATTTTAGTTCTGAATGGATAAATGGGTGTTATGCATTTTCTTTGCTTTGGTTTGATAGAAAATCTAAGTATTTTTACTTTGTGAAATCGCCATCATCAGCATTTAAATAATCACAATGTGAGTTATTAGATTCTCCTATTTTTTTTCATGTTCTTAGCTGCTATCCACTGTGGACTATTTTGCCTTCAAAGCACACATTTCTTGTGTTCTATCCACCGCTGACATTCAATTAAACATCTAGATTGGAAGTTTGTTTGTATGCTTTACTATGTTTCATTTATACATGATACCACATTCCTTGTTTGTCCATATAGGTTTTTAAGTCCAGAAGTCTTTACTGTTTTTTTTTTTATTATCAAGGGCTAGTTAGAATACAAACTACAAATAACATTCTAAAGAAAAAGCACATTTCTCAACTCCAGTAAGAAGGATATAATGGAAGTCCTGTTTGTGGTCTATTAAGGAAATCTTAAGCTCAGCTTCGTTTTTGTTGTAAAAGGAAATAAGTTGTACACATTAAAATCCAAAAATCTGCTAAATTGACTTTTTTTCTTTTTTCCCATCAGCTAAAAAATGAAAAATAAGCAATGCCTAATAAGGCTAACTCAGAATATTGTATTTATATAAAGAGCTTAAAATCAACAAAGAAAAGGTTGCTAGGGTTTTTTCAATCATTGTTAGAATAACCACCCAAAAAAGTTACAGGATTAAATCTGGTTTGGATAGCAGAGCATAACCCTTTAAAAGAGGAACATTTATTTTTAATGTACTAATTAAATATTTTCCCTAACTGTTGTAATGTAGTTTTGTATTTGTAATCACTATTAAACTATAATCATCATATTAAGGGGGTAAGAGTTACCATTAAATTGAAAAACTGCTCAGGTTTCTGCCGGCCCCAAAACCATCAGCTATATTCAGCACTAGTTAACACAGTAAAAACAAGATTTTTAATATAATGTATAATGCTCCCATGCAGAGGTGCTGCAACCAACTTCCACACAGGCAATTATGGTTGTGACCACTGATGTTACTGCCAATGATTAACTGCTCGTCCATCTGCTGCTCTATGCATTTTCTCAAGGAGGAGGCCGCTACCTCAGGAAGAACAGAAAAGGATCAGGGCATTACTTTTACAAATTGTTAAAGTTTTCTTTCAATGCCATCACCTGCTTTCCAATATAATACGCTACACATTGTCTGCTTGCTACCTAAAAGTGTAGGTGCGAAGCCATAGTTTTACCCTAGAATCCCACATTTCATATTAATGCTTACCTGTTACAATAAGGCACGTACTTTAGCTAAGTGATGTATTACCGGTACATCTTGTCTTTAATCACCTTTGATGCTGTTACTATTTCTTTTTCAATTCTTAACAGTTTAGCTTGAACGCCAAATTGATCTTTATATGTCGTCTTTTATTCCTCCGAAGTGTGGACAGTCTTCTCCCTCAGTTTTTAGGTAGAGGCTTGAAATGTAACCTGCAGGACACATTAAAGAAGTGTGCTGTCTTCTAGCTAAGGAATCTGTTGAAGAATTTCTGAGTTACCTGTGAATATCTAGATGTTTTCGCCTGTAGGCTAGAATGGATATGTCCCCACTTAATGCTGATTTCCTTTCTTAATTGCAGTTACCTGTGTTACAGAGATTCTGCTGATTACCTCCCTTCATTACATTCACCTGTGTTGCAGGGAGAATCAATGCTGATTATTTCTATTTGCATTTCTGTTTCACAAATGTAGTCATTCCAAATTTTATTATCCAAAGGCAAATCTTTATATCGATATGCAGTGGCTAATAGACTGTTGCAGCAATACACACAAACACTTCTATTAATGGTGCTGCTTTCTGCAAAGATAAACACCTTAAAATATACAAGCTGCTGTTTCAGAAATGCTCACAGATATAAGAGGGTTAACCAGTGGTTTCTTTTTAAATAAATATGCAAAGGATTTTTATAGGATTTTAGGCACACCGATTGAGAATCCCTGTCGTAAGGAACAGAGATGCTAAAAACTGACGTGATGCCATCAAGGCTGATGGTTTAGCATTATCATGTTGATACACCTCTAAATTTTTACTGAGCACTCTGTAGATTTGGTAGAACTGATAATGGGAATGGATGGAGTTTGAATTTAGTACATTAATCTCCTTTTTAGTCAAATCTTTTTACAGTACCTGGATCTTAAAGGGCATGTCCACCCCCAAAACTATAATCCCCCCAACTACTGGCCCCACCATGTAGTGTAGTTTAATCCTTACCTCACATCCCAGCTCCATAGGGTTCTCCTGTAAACCCCCCCCCCCCAAAGTCCAAAACTAACACCAGGGGAGATACGCAGGGCTCTGCCTGACTACTCTGCCTCGGTAGAATTTTGCCATGCGCACGGAGACCCAGATCAATCCACAAAAAAAACAAAAAACAAACACACCCTCCTCCCACAACCCCACTCCCCTTCCCTCCCTCTCTCTCCGTTCTACTACCCTCCCCCCTAGCGTTAATCCCTCTAATATGCTGGTCCCCCAGCCCCAACCGCATATTTTTTTTTTCCAAAAGCTCCCCAAACTCTTACTTACCTCTCCGCTTTCACTCTGAATGACTGGCAGCCGCGTCGTATTGGCTGCCGCTCAGCCAATCACAGACGCGACTGCGGTCCCGCCCCTCTGCTTGCATTCTCGCAAGCAGAGGGCCGGCAGTGCGGCGGAGGAACGAGGGGAGGTAAGTAAGAGTCTGGGGGGCTTTCTGAAAACAATATTTATGCGGTTGGGGCTGGGGTACATAGGGGAGCAGCATATTTAAAGTAAGTTTATGGGGTGGACATACCCTTTAAAGTGCAATAAAAATGAAAAAACAACTTGGACTAGAAATAAAGTACATAGGGCATAGTACATAATGCACCTACTCAGCCCAATGACCTTCTATTGTACCCTTATAGAAACAACATGGTGCAGATCTGCAAAGTGAAGGTATGCAGTTAGTTATGTCTTAAAGTCATAAGACCTGAGTTAATGTGACTTTTAGGGCACGGCCACACTGCAGCGCAAACGGAATCGCATGCAATTTCATGTGCGATTTTGTTGCGTTTGCACATACTTTTTTTTATTAGGTACAGGAAAATGCATTCGATTACGGAACGCAAATCGCAACGCAACCAGAAACGCGGGTTTTCGGTGCGTTGATGCATTTTCAATGATTTGAAAAAATGCAAATGCAGAAAAATCGCTGCAGTGTGGCCTAGCCCTAGCGTTTGCGGCTTTCGGTACATAGCACTGTATGTAATACTGGGAAGTGTAGTTTATGTATCAACCAAGATTATTTTTACCATGTGTTGTCATGACATAATTCATTGCTGCCCCAAATTGTGTAGTTTTAATATCACTTAAATTACTTTGTTCAGTAAGGGATGCTGGGAGGTGTAGTTAAACCACCAACCAGGGTAATTTTAAACATCCATTGTTGTGGCTCATTATTGCTTCCCTGAATGATGCAGTTTTTATATCACTTTAAACCAGGACAATTTAAAAATAAACACTAGAGCTGAGGTCACACTATGTTGGACAGCAACACACGTTAATATTGTGTGCGAACAAAAGAGGTGATCGTATGCACTCCGAAAATGGATTGCAGCATGTGCAATGTGGCCACCCACAATTCTCACATGCTAATGCATATCTTATGGATAGCAATGATTATATAAAAACAACACATGGTTCAATCTTAGTTGATATTGAACTACAAATTCCAGCATCCCCATACAAAAACAGGTAACCTATAAAACACCACATTTTTCAGTAATGCATATATAACAACAAAAAAGTCAGATTCGTCAACTACCGAACTACAGTTGGCATCATCACTTAGTACCGGATTAAAAAAATTATTTGTTTTAAGCATATGCATACCCTCCTGTTTAAATAGGTACACTGATGAAAAATGCATTGCATAAAGCTGTAATAAAATCAGGTTTGCTTCATTATCCTTTCCCTGCAACTCTGCACCATGTTGTTTCTGTAAATGTAACTAATGAAGGGGAATGTATCTTTAAATAATATAGATCCTTCCTTGCGCTATGGAATGGATTGAGTTTTATGGAGAGTGCTTTAAAAGTCCCTTATCCACTGTATCTTTAAATCTTCATTGAATTTATAATCTTATAGGACTGAGCTCTCTCCTCTCAGTGGTGTATTACCCAAAAATAGAGCTAAAAATATAAAAAAATAAAATATAGTATTAGTGTCTTATCAGTTTAAAATCCAACAACAATCACCCTATATTTAAAACTATTTAAAACCATATAATAATTTCAATTAATTTATGGTTGTAATATATGATTTTAAATAGTTTTAAATTTAGGGTGATTGTTTGTATATTTTATTTGTTTATATTTTTAGCTCTATTTTTGGGTAATACACCACTGAGAGGAGGGAGCTCAGTCCTGTAAGGTTATAAATTCAATTAAATATTTGCATGCACTGTGATCCATTATATGACCGTATGCAATTCCCAATGTGCTCTGATTTCGTACTATTGTGCGGTCCATGGGAAATTCAAAGCTAGCTTCTTGCAATTTAGTTGTCAATCAATTCATTATTATCATAAACACTTCCCCTGTGTGTAGTTTTGATGAAACTTAAATAGTGACAATTGGCTCGGCTGAAATATCAATAGTCAACCGTGAATGAACTGAGACTAAAAATGAAGGCGTGACCAATAGTACGTTCCATTGAAGAGTTCACAAATGTAAGAAAATGTAATAATCCATTTCAAAGTTTTTCAGATTCAAACGTTTGACTGACATCAATGCGTTGCAACCGAAAATTGCTTATGATATTTTGGCCTGATCAACCAAAATTTTGATCGGTCTATTGTGTAATATTTGTCTATGAGATGGCAAAACATTGTGAATCATTTACTTTATTATCAGGGATACTTGGTTGAAGTGGAAAGTTACCAATAATCAGTTTCATGCTGATTTTGAAATAAAGAGTGTAAAGGAATAAAGCAAGATGTGGTACATGTTTTATATTTTCTTTTATGTTGAATATCCTTTGTTTGTTTAGACCTGTGTGGGTTTTATATGCAAAGCTTTGCAGTATAAGCTTATGACAATCTTCTATCTTGACAAGGTTTTAAATGGTTCTGTTCTGTTTTCTCTTATGCCCCTTGTGTATTTGTGACTTTTGAATGAATCGATAAACCTATTTTCTACATTACTCTGCTTTATTAAATTTTTGACTTCCCAGGGATCCATTCTACACTGCAATCTTCCTTTTCTTTTAGATATATGTAATAAATTTCATTTTCTACATTTTTAAATGACAAATTATGCAAAGAAATATTTTGGGGAAAGGCTATTAACAGTAATCAAGTAGAGATATAGACTCCCCAAATGATTTACCAATATTATATAACATGCTTTATTTTTATCTCTTTATTTCCGCAGCATAGTGTCGTTAAAATTATGATTATTTTATTTAATTTCCCCCTTTTTTCCTGGAGTACTGCTAGCCATGGTGGCGGGACACAACAGACAGTTTGGAGACATGAAAAACCAATACCTATGTATAGGTATTCTGGTTACATTGGACCATGCCATGTATATAGGGCTTTTTATATGTATTCTGTCTTTTCTCCCACCATATTTTTTGTTGGTTTTTAATTAGTTAAACCAACACCCAAAGGTTTCTAACTTCAAAGGTTTTCAGGCTCTTTTAAACAGAGAAAAACTGACAGAAGTAAACAATTCATAGTCCTTATCATGTTAATAGTTTTTCAATTACCTTGTGTCACGAACTTACCTGCCGCTCCGGTCCCGCAAAATTCAAAAGCTGGTGTCCTCCTGGACCCGGTGCCCGATTGTAGCTCCTGTACTCACCTGCCTTGGATCCTGTACCTACCTTTACCGCTCCAGTTACTTACCTAGCCTGCATCCAGTCTCCAGTTACTTACCTAGCCTGCATCCAGTCTCCAGTTACTTACCTAGCCTGCATCCAGTCTCCAGTTACTTACCTTGCCTGCATCCAGTCTCCAGTTACTTACCTAGCCTGCATCCAGTCTCCAGATACTTACCTTGCCTGCATCCAATCTCCAGTTTCTTACCTTGCCAGCATCCAGCCTACAGTTCCCAGCAGCACCTTGTTCCGGCATCCAGCCTACAGTTCCCAGCAGCACCTTGTTCCGGCATCCAGCCTACAGTTCCCAGCAGCTCCTTGTTCCGGCATCCAGCCTACATTTCCCAGCAGCCTCTGTGTCCTGCAATTCCCGGACTATACGCCTCCTCCTAAAGCGTACTTGTAAGTACCTGGCCTCCCGACCATTTATTACAGTACAATCGGGCCCTGGAAACACCTGAGGGGGCTATGGCAGAGTTGAGTAAAACTCTCCAAACCTTGTCCAAACGCATGGACATTTTTGAACACCATCAGGGCCAGTTGGCTCAGTTCATGGACACCCTAGCTGTCCGGCTACCCCCAGCTTCTGCCTCTGCTCCGGGGTCTATGCCGCCTCCTTCTACATCCGGATCCAGTGACCCTTCTCTTCGGAGAGAGCCCCGCATACCTCCGCCCTCACGGTTCAATGGTGATGCCCAAGCCTGCCGTGGATTCATTAATCAGTGCCGAATCCAATTTGAACTTCAACCATCTCATTTTGCATCGGATCGTGCAAAGGTTGGTTATATCATCGCCTTGTTGGAGGGCAATGCTCTGGCCTGGGCTTCTCCCCTATGGGAGAAAGACGATCCTCTTATCAATAATGTTACCGACTTCCTGAATATGTTTCGCAAGGTCTTCGATGCTCCAGGAAGAACCTCTGCTGCCTCCTCCCGTTTGATGCAGCTCCGCCAAGGGTCTCGTTCTGTGGGTCAATATGCTATTAAATTTCGTACCCTTGCCGTGGAGACTTCTTGGAACAATGAGGCACTTACAGCAGCCTTTTGGCAGGGACTCTCTGATCGCCTCAAGGATGAATTAGTATATATTGGAAGACTTGATTACACTATGCATCCAAATTGATACCCGCTTTCGTGAACGGCAGGCAGAAAGGTCTGCAGCTCGTTCCAGCTTCCCTAGAACCTTCCTCCTGCTCAGACCTTTCCGCAACCAATATCTTCGGTTGAAGAGCCGATGCAAATTGGCGCACTCATCTGTCTCCTGAGAAAAATCACGCCGACATACTAATGGACTTTGTCTCTATTGTGCTGGGCAAGACACTTGTAAGAAATTGTCCCCGAAGTCGGGAAAACTCTATGACCTAGAAGTTAAGGAGGAGCTCCTTCTAGGTAATGTTAAGTCTCCTGCAAATTTTAACCATTGAAACTCTTTCTCCCAGCAACATCACTTAATGGTAAAACTTTTTCCTCCCAGGCCTTTGTCGATTCCGGTGCAGCTGGAAACTTCATTGATTCTACCTATGCAGCACAATTGGGGCTTCCTCTCCTTCACTTGCAGCACCTCTTCGAGTTCTGGCTAAGACAATAACACTTTGGCTTCTGAATTCATCTCCAAATCTACATACGATTCCTATTTCGCATTGGCATATTTCACCAAGAATGTTTGTCTTTTCTTGTCCTCAAAGCCCTTCTGTCTCCCTGATTCTCGGACTTCCATGGCTCAGATTACACAACCCTGTTATAGATTGGTCTAGCAATGAACTCAAGTCTTGGAGTCCTTTTTGTTTCAAAATTGCCTTTCTACTCATTAAAACCCACCATTACCTGTGAAAAAATCTGATAAAGATATCCCTGAATGTTATCATGATTTCTCTGATGTGTTTGTAAAAAGCGAGTGAGAATTTACCACCCGCACCGTCCTACGATTGCCCCATCGATCTTCTCTCAGGTACTATCCTCCCGGGGACGCACATACCCACTCTCTCCTTCTGAAACTCGAGCCATGAAAAGTACATTACTGAACATTTGTCTAGTGGTTTATACAACCTTCCACTTCCCGCTGGAGCTGGTTTTCTTTTGTTGGAAAAAAAAGACGGAGGTTTTCGACCCTGCATCGACTATGTGATTAAATAAAATCACAATAAAAACGGTATCCTCTTCCTCTCATCTCTGAACTGTTTGACCAGATAAAAGGGGCAAAATATTTACCAAACTTGACCTTCGGGGGCATACTATCTGATCCGTATATGTAAGGTGACGAGTGGAAAACAGTCTTTAACACTCGGGACGGTCACTACGATATCTCTTAATGCCCTTTGGCCTTTTGTAATGCTCCAGCAGTGTTTGTGAATGACATTTTCCGGGATATGTTGGGAACTCTGTAGTTTGTTTATCTAGATGACATTTTAATCTTTTCTCAAGATCTGCCCTCACACACCCGCCTCCATTTTAAACTGGTGTTACTACGTCTGAGGAGAATAGCCTATATGCCAAATTGAAAATGTCTGTTGAGTGTTGTTGATCTGCAAGTACCCTTTCTGGGCTACATTGTATCAGCGCAAGTTTTCCAATGGATCCTGTGAAGTTTCAGCCATCCAGATTGGTCTCTTCCTATGGGAACCAAAGCTATTCAAAGGTTCATTGGCTTTGCCAATTACTACAGACAATTCATTCAGGGTTCTCTTCTTAATTTCTCCAATATTAGCCCTCATCAGTAAGGTGGTAAGCCTCATTCATGGACCCCTGCAGCCCTCGAAGCCTTCAACGACCCAAGCAGCCTTTGCTGATGCACCTGTTCTAGTACATCCAGATCCTAGTCTTCCCTTCTACATCGAAGTTGATGCCTCGGACTTGGGAGCAGGAGCGGTCCTTTCCCAAAGAAAAGGCACTAAAAGGAAACTCCATCCCGTGCATATTTCTCCAAGAAGTTTCTCCCCAACGAGCAGAACTATGATGTTGGCAATAGGGAACTTCTTGCTATCAAACTGGCCCTCGAGGAGTGGCGTCATCTATGGAAGGCACCTCTGTACCTATCACCATCCTTACCGACCATAAAAAACCTCGAATACATCCGAATCTTAAGGTTAAATCCCCGTCAAGCACTGTGGTTCTTATTATTTCCCGATCAACTTTATCACTTACAACCTGGTTCCAAAAACAAAAAAGCTGATGCCCTTTCCAGATCATTTGTTGCTTCCGACTGTACTAAACAAGATAAGGGCTCCATTATCCCAACCACTAAAATCTTGGCCTCTAGATCTCCTCAACTCTGTTCCAAGATTCAAGCCGCACAAGATTCTGCTCCTCCGGACACCCCTTCTGGCAAAATATTTGTTCCTGTTTCTCTTCGGAAAACTATCCTTCTTCATACTCACTGTTCCAAGCAAGCCGGGCATCCCGGTGTTAACAAAACTTTAATATTATACCCGTTCCCTTTGGTGGCCCAAAATGAGAAAAGAGATTAAAGTCTTTATTCAAGCGTGTACCAGCTGTGCCAATCCAAATCTTCTAGAACCCTCTCTCGTCGTCTTCTTCAACCCCTCCCCATTCCGTCCGGACCTTGGACCCATCTATCCTGGACTTTATTGTTGAACTTCCGCCTTCCAAGAAAAACACGGTTATATGGGTGACAGTAGACCGCTTCAGCAAAATGGCCCATTTTGTACCCCTCCCCAAACTACCATCTTCAACGGAGTTAGCTCAACTATTTATTTCACATATCTTCCACTTTCATGGACTCCCTTATGAAATAGTATCTGACAAGGTACTCAATTTGTTTCCAATTTTAGAGAGCACTTTGTAATCCATGAACATCAAGTTACAATTTTCTTCGGCTTACCACCCACAGTCCAACGGGGCTACTAAACCACTAACCAGTCTTGGAACAATATCTTCGTTGTTACATTTCCTTAACTCAGGATGAATGGGCTGAGTTTGCCCATAACAATTCACCTCATGCTTCTACTGGAAATCTCCTTTTTTTGTGTCTTTGGGACGAATCCTAGATGTTTTCCTCAAGATTTTCTTTTCACACAAGTACCCACGCGGCCATGAATCTGCGGCCCAGATGACCGCTATCTGGCATGCTACAGAAATCAGCTTTCAGAAATCTGCTTTGGTACAAAAAACTGCAGCAGATAGGAGACGTAGAGAACCCCCAGCTTATTCTGTTGGAGATAAATTGTGGTTCTCCTCTGCTCATATTACCTACGGGTTCCTTTAAACTGGGACCCAAATTTATTGGTCCTTTTCCTTCCTGGAATTAGTCGGTCCAGTGGCTGTTCGCCTCCAACTTCCTTCCAGCATGCGGATTCCTAACGTGTTTCATATTCTCTCATCAAACCAGTATGCTCTAATCAGTATTCCACATCTTTACTACTCCCGTTCCAATTTCCATTGATGGTCAGCAGGAGTTTGAGGTCGAGAAGATCTTGGACTCTAGATTCTTGAGGAGGTCCTCTCAGTATTTGGTCCACTGGAAAGGTTTTGGTCCAGAAGAAAGGCTTGGATTAAACATTCTGATTTGCACGCTCCTCGTTTAGTCAGAGCTTTCCACAGGAGTTTTCCAGGGAAACCTGGCCCGTTGGGTCCTGTGGCCCCCCAGGGGGGGGGGGTACTGTCACGAACTTACCTGCCGCTCCGGTCTCGCGCCGCTCTGCACTTCCGGGTGGCGCGAAAATTTAAAAGCCGGTGGCCCCTGTACTCACCTGCCTTGGATCCTGTACCTACATTTACCACTCCAGTTACTTACCTAGCCTGCATCCAGTCTCCAGTTACTTACCTTGCCTGCATCCAGTCTCCAGATACTTACCTTGCCTGCATCCAGTCTCCAGATACTTACCTTGCCTGCATCCAATCTCCAGTTTCTTACCTTGCCAGCATCCAGCCTACAGTTCCCAGCAGCTCCTTGTTCCGGCATCCAGCCTACAGTTCCCAGCAGCTCCTTGTTCCGGCATCCAGCCTACAGTTCCCAGCAGCACCTTGTTCCCGGCATCCAGCCTAACAGTTCCCAGCAGCACCTTGTTCCGGCATCCAGCCTACAGTTCCCAGCAGCACCTTGTTCCGGCATCCAGCCTACAGTTCCCGAGGTTTAAGACATCATTCATCAGGCATCAGAGTCAGGTTTCATTCATCGGGTATCATTCATCAGGTATCAGAGTCAGGCATCATTCATCAGGTATCATTCATCAGGTGTCAGTCAGGCATCATTCATCAGGCATCAGAGTCAGGCATCATTCATCAGGCATCATTTATCGGGTATCAGAGTCAGGTATCATTCATCAGGTGTCAGAATCAGGTATCATTCATCAATGATATCTGATGGCTGATAACTGATTCCTGACTCTGATACATGATGAATGATACCTGAATTTGATAACTGACTTTGATGCCTGATGAATGATACCTGACTCTGATACCTAATGAATGATGTGTGACTCTGATACCTGATGAATGATACCTAATGAATAATGAATAACACTGATAGCTGACTTTGATACCTGATGAATGATACATGAAACCTGAAACATGAGGAATGACACAAGATGTTTTTTTCTGTACATTTTAGGCATGTGCAGACTTTTACATGCAATAGATTCCAGCTTTATTTCTTACTTTTTTATTTTTTTAATTTCTTTCACTTGAAAATCTAAATTACTGTCCTTCTATTTCTTTATCTTTGTCTTCTTTTATTTAAAAAAACACTTTTTTGATTATTGATCAAAATTTTTTTTTTGACTATAGTTAGCCTTTAGGTATTGCTTCCATAGGAATGGAAAGGTAGTCAGTAGCTGGGTGTACCTGTGTCTGTTTTTATTTAAGCCTTTTTACTGACCAATTATTTGACATTCTGAATATATATATTCATTGGTACAGAAAAATAAATCTTTGTGTCATTCCTCATGTTTCATGTATCAGGTATCATTCATTGTCTATTGGAGTCAGGTATCACATTCATTGTCTAGTGGAGTCAGGTATCATTCGTCGGGTGTCAGAGTCAGGTATCATAACATATCATTTCGTCAGGTGTCAGAGTCAGGTATCATTCGTCAGGTGTCAGAGTCAGGTATCAGAGTCAGGTATCATTCGTCAGGTGTCAGAGTCAGGTATCATTCGTCAGGCATCATTCATCGACTATCAGAGTCAGGCATCATTCATCGGGTATCAGAGTCAGGCATCATTCATCAAGAATCAGAGTCAGGTATCATTCGTCATTTATCAGAGTCATGCATCATTCATCAGGCATCAGAGTCAGGCATCATTCATCAGGTATCAGAGTCGGTTATCAGAGTCGGGTATCATTCATCAGGTATCATTCATTAGATGTCATGTATGGGGTGTCAGGTGTTGTTTATCTGGTATCGGTTGTCATGTGTCAGGTAACAAAAATGTACAAAGGAACAATCAAATGGTAATAAACTGATAAGTCTGCATAAAAAATAAATAAAGTAAAGCAAAACAATGAAAATGGAAAACACGATCGTAAAGCAAGGATGAATATTTAAAGATTTACAAAACAGACACTCCCAAGCACGATTCAAACCAGCGGGATAGGTGTCTGAGACCGAAAAATCATTCTATTTCGCCCACAAATCACAAGCATTTCTATTCCTTGCCCTATATGGTATGAATACTTCGGTTACCTTGAATAGTGGCAGTATTCAAAATTAGAATCATTGCATTCTCTAAATGCCCCCCAGCCACTGGAAATGCAATGATATAATCAAATCTGGTCACTATTCAAGGTATCCGATGGTTTAATCAGCTTTGTTGAGAAGGGAGGCCTCCCTTTAAAAAGGAAGTGATGTGATAACAGTACCATGCCTCTGATGAAGTGTTTTTCAAAACAAAATGCGTCAGGCAGTGGGCTCGTGTTCTGAACTGTACATATATGCAAGTTCTAAAATAAACAATAGATCTTTTATGGCAGTCATGTGTGTTAGCTGGGTAGCACAACGCTCATCTATAAGTTGGACAGTATTTGTGCAGGTTTGGCCTAGTGAGGGCCTGGGGCGTGGATGTAACTAGGCCCCCCACCCACTGGAATTGTGGGTAAGCTGACCTACGCTGATCCTTGAATGTTTGTTATTGCTACAGGAATAGTTTATTGACAACAAGGGACTAGGGCTGGGGCGTGCTACACATGCCCTACCATTGTACAAAGTAGGTTTCCCAAACTTTTACTTTGTAACTAGTGGCATTTATTTGCTAGGTCCTCTAGCTAAGCAGAATTACTTACCTAAATTCCTTCTCTGTCCAGTCCTCTCTGCCTTCCTTGGTCCATTGTGGTCAACGGGTTTCTAGGCAATGAGAAGACTCTCTATTGGCCCATTGCAAACCTGGGAGAGAACCGGAGCAGCGCAGGAAACTTTAGATAAGTAATGCTGCTTTAGCGTAAGAGTAACGCAGGGTGAGGACCTAGGATGGGCCGTTAGATTAAAATCTACTATGCAGCAGAAGCAGATACATTGTTAGGTCAGATTGACACTATGAGAAATGCATGGCATACGAGTGAGCAAGATCGGAATCGGTTTAATACATCCCCTGCAGCTCGCTCTAATTTGTTTTTGTAATGTAAATATAGTTAATTTTGACGGATATGCATCTGAGACATTGTGGCAAATTGAAAGCAATTTTTGGGAGAGGTGAGGAGGAAAGGGTGTAAACACCCTTTATGAAACCGGCCCAACCACTATTGTTTTTTATCTGAAAGGTATGAAGAATATTACAAAATTGGGTTGTACACAACATGGGGATCTGATAAAAAACTCACTGTTTTAGTACTGTTTCTTCGTGTGAGCACCCTCTCCCTGCCTTCGTCCTTGATCAACTGTACAGACATGCACGAGGTTCCCTATGCACTGCCGTGTGCATAAGGCAGTTTATTACTGATTTCTGTTGCCTAAACTGATTTTAGCAGAACATAGATGCAGTCACCCCAGCCAGTAGCGCTAGATATTTCCTGTATTTGGTCAGTCATCTTAAAATCTGAGGGTTTTAGTGGTCGGTTGTCGGTTTCACCTGCAGGATGAGTGGATGATCAGAGATCTTGTGCAGGGTTTGTGGGAAACTGATGGCCGCTTATGGTGTGACAATAGGAATTCGTCACAGTTGACCTCTCTAACAGCGGCGAATGTGTCAGTTGGGACAGTGTTTCTGTACTAGCCCTTAGTTTTATTTATGTTATGTGTTTTTGTGAGATGTGCTCTCAGAAGGCGTTGGATTTTAATGGGAAGGTTAACTGATTGACTTTTCTTTTTTTCAACCCAAATAACTACCGTATGTAATATTTGCTTTAAATCGGCTTTGCTGTTTTAAAATCTGAATCACGAAATTGTGCTGCAAGCCAACATGTCACCTTATCGGATTGAACTACTGCTTTACATCTTGGTTTTGTTAATGGCAGTGATTAATGTAAGAAAAGAGAAGGCATGAGAAAAGAAGCAAATATAGCTTTGTTTTTAAACAAATGTTGAGGCATTATTTCACAAGAATTTATCCAGTTAAGTTAACATTGAGGAGGAAGCAAAAGAAAATGCAGGTCCACCTCAATATTTTTATTTAAATTTATTCTGTTAAACTGACCATTTTATGCACCTATTCTACAAAATGGCAAAATATTCTTAAAAACGTTCTATAAACGATTTTGATTGTTGTAGCCTTTGTGTCTGTCCAGTGGTATACCTGGCTATCCGTGTTGGATGGAGTGTGACTGCAGTCGAAATGTTGATCTGTAGTGTGTGTGTCAGTCAGTGTGTGGTGAGTATGTGGGTATCCATAAAAAGTTTCGGTACAGTACTACTTCCCAAGTTCACCCCCGGTCTGTCTCCCATAATTCGCTGCTAACAGGAAAAAGGTAATTCCCCCACCACTTTCCAGGTCAGCCTACTGTACTCTTTGCTGCAAAAGCAAAAATTGCAAGCACTATTTCCCGACTGAGAGTACCAGTGGGCCAGCACATGGCAGGGCAACAATCACAAGAAAGCATTGTTTCATAGAAACCAGCGACACGCGCAGGCAGCTGTTACGTGTCACATTTCACGACTGCAGTGTGCTCTCATGCGCAATCGCACAAGGGAGGTAACTGGATCGGCAGAGGAGAGTGTAGGTTTCAGGAAGTCAGAATGAGGTCTTCATCGGGATATTGTACTGGGGGGACAGCTGCGGATGTGCAAAACAGGTAGAGGTGTGGAACATGGCAAATGTGTCAGTATGTGATCACTAAGTTGTTGTTTAGAGAGAACTATTCCTTTAATAAGCTTGCTCCAATTGTTGGGAGGTCATCTTTGCGATATCCAATGCAGCAGTCATAAATCCCTGGGTAATAATCACGCGTAAAAACACGGGCTAAAAAAAAATATGTGGTGTATGTTAACTGCCTGTGTCAGTGTCACTCAATGTCCAGCCGTACTAAGTCGCAGTTTAACATAAATAGCAAGGTTGGATATAGCACAATTTTGTTAATAATATCATGTGAGTGTGTTGCAGATACCAGGATCTTTTTGTGCTTGTCAAGAACCATAACTCCCATTGAAGTGTACTTTTTCAGTGACTGTTCAGGCAGCTACAAGTAAAACAATGTTTACAATCAATAATTGCTGCTTAGGTAAAAGGGGTGGTCGCCCCAGGTCACAGGAGAACCTTGAAAGAAAATGCACACTGGCAGCGGATAAAAACACATTGAGTACTTTTGTTGTTCTTCCGTCGTTCTAACCTACTTACACGATGTCAAAAAAAAAAAATTCGTAATCTTAATGGTTTCAATGCTGTTTGCTACATAGTCTATGTGTTTACCAGTGAAAAGCAGAATATTTACATTACTATATTCTCTCCAATGGATTGATTAAAAAATCAATTAGAAGGTTGTTTTCTGTGTAGCTTCTATTTCTCTATTTGTTTTAGTGTGGGCTAAAAAAACCTGAAATGACGAATTTAGTCGTTAAGAAGACGGTAATGATTTATATGGCAATGTGCAACGAAACTAATCTGCTAGGCGAAGCTCTAAAAGACATCAGAGTTATTGTTTTTTGCCATTAGCATAGCAAGACCCAGTCCTCAAACCAACATTTATATAGCTTTTCATTTGAACAAACAGCACAAGATTGAAAACGACTTTGAACGGTACACACAGCAATCTATGACAAATACTGCTTGTGAACGGATGACTCTTGTTTAGTAGCTAGGACCATAAGTGAGAAGAACGAAAAAACTGTGGGAAAATAGACCCCCAAAACGTGAGAGTTTACATGGGAACTAAAAAGGAGACTTTCTGCTAACGAGAAGCAGAAGGGAAAAGAGTAGCACATTGGAAAATTGTTGCAGCAGGAGGACAATTTTTCTTCTTCTTTGCTCCAAATACTTTAAAGTTGCAGAGCGCAAAGACCTTACGATCAAATCGTATGCCGAACACATCATACAGTCCAACTCCTGGCCTTTACGGCAAACTAATTTGAGGAGACACTGCATAAAAATGGATTGTAAAGTTAAAGCATTGTCCACCTCCTCTAGCCCAAGTCCAGCACTGAACGGAGTTCGAAAGGATCTTTCATGGCTGCAACAAGATAATGTTTTTCTGGAAACAAGGCAATCAATTGAAACAGTACAGAGTCCCAAAATGAAGAAGTTACGTCTCCATATAAGAACATGTGCCGGTAGTTATAGGCCTTATGCCTCAGGATATATCAGTATACTGTGCCTTTGATAGGGGAAGGGAATGCATCTTTGGAAGAATCTCACTGGCTTTTTGTTTAGATGGCTCTTAACACCATGGAAATTTTAACGGTACCTTCCCAGGTGGGAAGTCATTTCATGAAGGAGGAGATGTCAGGTACCCTGGATGGGCAGTGGACACCAGACATTTTGCTGTGGACCAAGCGGTTAATGGTTCTATTGCCATACAAACCAATGGAACACAGTTTTCATAACTCCATTGTTAAGCCAAGATGCCACCTCCTCTTTCACATGCTACTCCTGTCCAGAGTATCAATCCAAAGGAACTTTGCAGGACTTCATAGCACAGATGGAAACATTTGCTGAAATATGCGTTGCATTTAAAATTTTGATCCCAATACTGCGCAGTGTGTGGTGTGTGATTTGTGACTTCATAAAAGAAGTGGACCTATATGGTTGTACGAGTCTGAGAAGAGCTTAAGAAATGCTAGACAAGCTGGTACTGGGGGCTATCACCGATGGGAATGCGTGAAGAGAAAGTTGCTAATCTGTAAACAGATGGTTCTTTTTGGTTCGAGACAGTTCTGATGATAGATATCTTTTAAGTCTAAGTTTTCGTCACATGCAAAACACTTCACATATAAGAATGAACATCAAATGGAGGTTTAAGTTTTTATGAACAGCCCAGATGTAGCAAGGGCACACTTCAATAGGTGATTTAATTGAACATTCCATCAGAGAATCGTTAATGGAGCTTTTTGTTATTCAGGTCTCTGGTACCCAGGATCAGCACTTACCCAGTAAGATCGAACAAATCCGGTTAGTTGTCAAGATTTGGCAGGTGCGTGTCCTTTGCGTACCTGTGCGCTTTGTTCATACGTCAATAACAAGAATAGACCTGATTCAAAAAACTGCCTTTACCCCCCACAATAGAGGATATTTACAGGAAAAGGCACTACTGAATTGAAGGACAATTTGCAACTTGCACTTGTGTGAACCAAAAGAGATGTAATACAGTTTACAAACTTTAATGAATACATAAATATTGTTGCTGCCTACAATATTGTTAGTTCTGAATGGATAAAGGGGTTGGGCATTTTCTTTGCTTTGGTTTGATAGAAAATCTAAGTATTTTTACTTGTGAAATCGCCATCATCGCCATTTGAAAAATAATCACAATGTGAGTTATTGAGATTCATCCTATTTTTTGTATGTTCTTAGCTGCTTCCAACTGTGGATATTTGCCTCAAAGACACATTCGGGTTCTATCCACGACGGACATACAATTAAACATCTAGATTGGAAGTGTGTTTGTATGCTTTTACATGTTCAAGTTATACATGATACCACTTCCTGTGTTGCCATATAGTTTTTAAGTTCCAGAAGTCTTACTATTTGTTTTTTGTTTTTTTAGTCAAGGGATAGTTAGAATAAAACTACAAAATAACTTATAAAGAAAAAGCACCATTCTCAACTCCAGTAAGAAGGATATAATGGAAGTCTGTTTGTGGTATAAGGAAATCTTAAGCTCAGCTTTCGTGTTTTGGTTGTGAAAAGGAAATAAGATTGTACACATAAAATCAAAAAATCTGCTAATTGACTTTTTTCTAGTTTCCCAACAGTAAAAATGAAAAAGAAAGCAATGCCTAATAAGGGTCTAATTCAGGAATATTGATATTATATAAAGAGCTTAAAATACAACAAAGTAAACGGTTGCTAGGGTTTTTTCAATCATTGTTGACATACCAACCCAAAAAAGTCACAGATTAAATCTGGGTTGGATAGCAGAGCATATACCCTTTAAAGGAGGAACATTTATTTTTAATGTATAATTAAACTATTTCACTAACGGTTGGTATGTAGTTGTTTGTATTGGTAATCACTATTAAACATAATCATCATTTAAGGGGGGGTAGAGTTACATTAATTGAAAAAATGGCTCAGGTTTCGTCCGGCCCAAAACCAACAGTATATTCAGCACTAGTAACACAGTAAAACAAGATTTTTAAATAATGTATAATGCTCCATGCAGAGGAGCGCAACCAAACTCCACACAGGCAATTATGGTTGTGACCCTGATTACTGACCAATGATTAACTGCTCGTCCATCTGCTGCTCTTATGCATTTTCTCAAGGAGGAGGCCGATACCTCAGGAAGAACAGACAAAAGGATCAGGGCATTCTTTTTAAATGTTAAAGTTTTCTTTCAATGCATCACCTGCTTTCCAATATAATAGTACACATTGTCGCTGTGCTACCTAAAAGTGTAGGTGCTGAAGAATAGTTTGACCCTAGAATCCCACATTTATATTATGCTTACTGTTCACAATAAGGCAAGTACTTTAGCCTAAGTGATGTATTACCGGTACTCTTGTTCTTTAATAACCTATTGAGCGTTAATGATTCTTCGTCAATTTAACAGTTAGCTGAACGCCAAATTCGATTTATATGTCGCTTCTTTTATTCCTCCGAAGTTGTGGACAAGTTCTTTCCACTAGTTTTAGGTAGAGGCTGAAAGGTAAACCTGCAGGACACATTTAAAACAAGTGTGCTTGATTTCTAGCTAGGAATCATGTTGAAGAGACATTTCTGAGTTACCTGTAATATTAGAGAGTTTTCGCCTGTAGGCTAGAACTGGACTATGTCCCCACTTACATGCTGATTCCTTTCTTAATTGGCAGTTACCTGTGTACAGAGATTTGCCTATTACCTCCCTTTAATTACATTCACTGTGTTGCAGAGGAAGAATCATGCTGATATTTTCATTCTTTGCATTTCGGTGTTTCACAAATGTGTCATTCCAAATTTTATATCCAAAGGCAAATCTTTAATCGAGATGCAGTGGCTAAAGACTGTATGCACATTACACACAAACACTTCCTATATGGTGCAATGCTTTCTGCAAAGATAAACACCTAAATATACACGCTGCTGTTTCAGAATAGCTCACAGATATAAGAGGGTTAACAGTGGTTTCTTGTAAATAAAAGCATAAAAGGATTTTTTAGGATTTAGGCACACCGATTGAGAACCCTTTTGTAGGAACAGAGTGCTAAAAAAAACTGACGGATGCCATCAAGGGCTGATGTTTCGCATTATCATGTTTGATACACTCTCTAAATTTTTACTGAGCACTCTGTAGATGTGGAGAACTGTAGGGACTATAATGGTGGCAATGTGTGAGTTTGAATTTAGTACTAATTCCTTTTTAGTCCAATTTTACAGGACCTGGATCTTAAAGGGGCAGTCCACCCCCCAAAACTATATCAGCCCACCATACTACTGGCCCCCCACTACGAGTAGTGTAGTTTAATCCTTACCTCACATCCCAGCTCATAGGGTCTACTGTAAAACACCCCCAAAAGTCCCAAAACTAACCACAGGAGGAGAGACCGGGCTACTGCATGCGTATCTGCCTCCGTAGATATTTGCCATGCGCCATGCAGCCCTTTAATCCCCTCACCTCCCTATCACTCCGGTATACTATCACTAAACGACCGCGTTTAATCCCTCTATATTAGACGCTCCCCATGCCCCCAGCCCCAACCGCATATTGTTGTTTTTTGTCAAAAAGCTACCCCAACTCTACTTACCTCATCCTACCTTCCGCTTTCCTCCACTGCACAGAATGATCGCAGCCGGTCAGTGATTGGCTGCCGCTCAAGCCCCCAATCACAGACGACAGACTGGGGTCCTGTGCCCCTCTGCTTGCATTTCGCAAGAGAGAGGCCGGCGTGCGGCGAAGTAGGAACGAGGGGAGGTAAGTAAAGAGTCTGGGGGGCTTTCTGAAAACCAATATGTTATGCGGGTGGGGCTGGGGTTAGCTTGTATAGGGGAGCTAGCATATTTAAAGTTAAGTTTATGGGGTGGACATACCCTTGAAAGTGCAATTAAAAAGAAAAAAAAACAAATTGGACTGAAATAAAGTACATTAGGCATAGTATAATGCACCTACTCAGCCCAATGACCTTATATGGTACCATTATAGAAACAAAACTGGTGCAGATCTGCAAAGTGAAGGTATGGAGTTACGTTATGTTTAAAGTCATAAGACCTGAGTTAATGTGACTTTAGGGCACGGCCACACTGCAGCGCAAACGGAATCGCATGCAATTTCATGTGCGATTTTGTTGCGTTTGCAAATACGTTTTTTTTATTAGGTTACAGGAAAAATGCATTCGATTACGGAACCGCAATCGCAACGCAACCAGAACGCGGGTTTTCGGTGCGTTGATGCATTTTCAATGATTTGAAAAAATGCAAATGCAGAAAATCGCTGCTCAGTGTGGCCTAGCCCTAGCGTTGCGGCTTTCGGTATCATAGCACTGTATGTTTAATACTGGGAAGTGGAGTTTATGTATCAACCAAGATATTTTTTACCATGTGTTGTCATGACAAATTCATTGATGCCCCAAATTGTGTAGTTTAATATCACTTAAATTACTTTGTTCAGTAAGGGAGCAGGGAGGGTGTAGTAAACACACCAACCAGGGGAATTTAAACATCCTTGTTGTGTCTCATTATTTGTTCCCTGAATGATGCAGTTTTTATATCACTTTAACCAGGAATGAATTAAAAATAAAACACTGAGCTGAGTCACACTACTGTTGGACAGCAAACACGTTAATATTGTGCGGCGAACAAAAGAGGTGATCGTATGCAATCGAAAATGGATTGGCGACATGTGCAATGTGGCCAACCCACAATTCTCCATGCTGATGCATATCTATGGATAGCAATGATTAATAAAAACAACATGGTTCAATCTTAGTGATATTGAACTACAAATTCCAGCATCCCCATACAAAAAAAGGTAACCTATAAAACACCCAAATTTTCAGTAATGCAATATAACAACAAAAAAGTCAGATTCGTCAACTACCGAATACAGTTGGCATCATCACTAGTACCGGATTAAAAAAATTATTTGTTTTAAGCATGCCATTACCTCCCTGTTTAATTGGTACAATGATGAAAAATGCATTGCATAAAGCTGTAATAAATCAGGTTGCTTCATTATCCTTTCCTGCAACTCTGCACCAGTTGTTTCTGTAAAGTAACTAATGAAGGGGAATGTATCTTTAAATAATATAGATCCTTCTTGCGCTATGGAATGGATTGAGTTTTATGGAGAGTGCTTAAAAGTCCCTTATCCACTGTATCTTATAATCTTCATTGAATTTATAATCTTACAGGACGGAGCTCTCTCCTCTCAGTGGGTTTACACAAAAATGAGCTATAAAAATATAAAAAAATAAAATATAGTATTAGTTCTTATCAGTTTAAAATCCAAACAACCAATCACCCTATATTAAAAACATTTAAAACCATATAATAATTTCAATTAATTTATGGTTGTAATATATGATTGTTTAAATAGTTTAAATTTAGGGTGATTGTTGTGAATTTAAAGTGATAAGACACTATATTTATTTGTTTATATTTTAGCTCTATTTTTGGGTAATACACACTGAGAGGAGGGAGCTCAGTCTGTAAGGTGTTAAATTCAATGAAATATTTGCATGCACGTGTGATCATTATATGACCGTATGCCAATTCCCATGTGCGTCTGATTTCGTACTATTGTGCGGTCCATGGGAAATTCAAAGCTAGTTCTTCTAATTTAGTTGTCAATCAAGTTCATATTTATCATAAACACTTCCCCTGTGTTGTAGTTTTGATGAACTTAAATAGTGACAATTGGCTCGGCTGAGAAATTCAATAGTCAGCCATGAATGACTGAGACTAAAAATGAAGGCGTGACCAATAGTACGTTCCATTGAAGACTTCACAAATGTAAGAAATGAATAATCCATTTCAAAGTTTTTCAGATTCAAACGTTGTGACTGACATCAATGCGTTGCAACCGAAAATTGCTTATGATATTTTGGCCTGATCAACCAAATTTTGATCGGTCATTGTGTATATTTGTCTATGAGATGGCAAAACATTGTGAATCATTTATTTTATATCAGGGATACTTGGTTGTAGTGGAAAGTTACCAATATCCAGTTATGCTGATTTTGAAATAAAGAGTGTAAAGGAATAAAGCAAGATGTGGTACATGTTTTTAATTTCTTTTATGTTGAATATCCTTTGTTTTGTTTAGACCTGTGTGGGTTTTATATGCAAAGCTTTGCAGTATAAGCTTATGACAATCTTCTATCTTGACAAGGTTTTAAATGTTTCTGTTCTGTTTCTTCTTATGCCCCTTGTGATTTGGTGACTTTTGAATGATACGATAAACCTATTTTCTACATACTCTGCTTTATAAATTTTTTGACTTCCCAGGGATCCATTCTACACTGCAATCTTCCTTTTCTTTAGATATATGTAATAATTTCATTTTCTACATTTTTAAATGACAAATTATGCAAAGAAATATTTTGGGGAAAGGCTATTAACGTAATCAAGTAGAGATATAGACTCCCAAATGATTTACCAATATATATAAACATGCTTTATTTTTATCTCTTTATTTCCGCAGCATAGTGACGTTAAAATTATGATTATTTTATTTAATTTTCCCTTTTTTCCTGGAGTACTGCTAGCCATGGTGGCGGGACACAACAGACAGTTGGAGACATGAAAAACCAATACTATGTATAGGTATTCTGGTACATTGGACCATGCCATGTATATAGGGCTTTTTATATGTATTCTGTCTTTTCTCCCACCCATATTTTTTGGTTTTTAATTAGTTAAACCAACACCCAAAGGTTTCAACTTCAAAGGTTTTCAGGCTCTTTAAATAGAGAAAAACTGACAGAAGTAAAAATTATAGTCCTTATCATGTTAATAGTTTTTCAATTACCTTGTGTCACGAACTTACCTGCCGCTCCGGTCCCGCAAAATTCAAAGCGGTGTCCTCCGGACCCGGTGCCTGATTGTAGCTCCTGTACTCACCTGCCTTGGATCCTGTACCTACCTTTACCGTCCAGTTACTTACCTAGCCTGCATCCAGGTCTCAGTTACTTACCTAGCCTGCATTCAGTCTCCGTTACTTACCTTGCCTGCACCAGCTCCAGTTACTTACCTGCCTGCATCCAGTCTCCAGTTACTTACCTTCGCTCCAGTCTCCGTTACTACCTTGCCTTATCCAGTCTCCAGTTACTTACCTTGCTGCATCCAGTCTCCAGTACTTACCTGCATGCATCCAGTCTCCAGTTACTTACCTAGCCTGCATCCATCCGTTACCTCTCATCAATCTCCAGTTTCTTACCTTGCACACAGCTACATTCCCCGCAGTCCACCGCCTACAGTTCCCAGCAGCACCTTGTTCCGGCATCCAGCCTACATTCCCGCAGCACCTGTTCCAGCATCCAGCCTACAGTTCCCAGCAGCACCTTGTTCCAGACCGCCTACGTTCCCAGCAGCACCTTGTTACAATCCAGCCTACAGTTCCCGCAGCACCTTGTCCAGCATCCAGCCTACAGTTCCAGCAGCTCCTTGTTCCGGCATCCAGCCTACATTTCCCAGCAGCCTCTGTGTCCTGCAATCCCGGACTATAGCCTCCTCCTAAAGCGTACTTGTAAGTACCTGGCTCCCGACATTATTACAGTACAATCGGGCCCTGGAAACGCCTGAGGGGCTATGGCAGAGTTGAGTAAAACTCTCCAAACCTTGTCCAAACGCATGGACATTTTTGAACACCATCAGGGCCAGTTGGCTCAGTTCATGGACACCCTAGATGTCCGGCTACCCCCAGCTTCTGCCTTGCTCCGGGGTCTATGCCGCCTCCTTCTACATCGGATCAGTGACCCTTCTTTCGGAGAGAGCACCGATACCTCTGCCCCTCACGGTTCAATGGTGATGCCAAGCCTGCCGTGGGTTCATTAATCAGTGCCGAATCCAATTTGAACTCAACCATCTCATTTTGCATCGGATCGTGCAAAGGTTGGTTATATCATCGCCTTGTGGAGGGCAATGTCTGGCCTGGGCTTCTTCCCCTATGGGAGAAAGACATCCTCTTATAATAATGTTACCGACTTCCTGAATATGTTTCGCAAGGTCTTCGATGCTCCAGGAAGAACCTCTGCCGCCTCCTCCTGTTGATGCAGCTCCGCCAAGGGTCTCGTTCTGTGGGTCAATATGCTATTAAATTTCGTACCTTGCCGTGGGAACTTCTTGAACAATGAGGCACTTACAGCAGCCTTTTGGCAGGGACTCTCTGATCGCCTCAAGGATGAATAGTATATATTGGAAGACTTGATTCACTATGCATCCAAATTGATACCCGCTTTGTGAACGGCAGGCAGAAAAGTCTGCAGCTCGTTCCAGCTTCCCTAAGACCTTTCCTAGGCCTGCTCAGACCTTTCCGCAACCAATATCTTCGGTTGAAGAGCCGATGCAAATTGGCGGCACTCATCTGTCTCCTGAGGAAAAATCACGCCGACATACTAATGGACTTTGTCCTCTATTGGTGTGGGCAAGGACACTTTGTAAGAAATTGTCCCCAGAAGTCGGGAAAACTAGACCTAGAAGTTAAGGAGGAGCTCCTTCTAGTAATGTTAAGTCTCCTGCAAAATTTTAACCATGAAACTTTCTACCAGCAACTATCACCTTTAATGGTAAAACTTTTTCCCCAGGCCTTTGTCGATTCCGGTGCAGCTGGAAACTTCATTGATTCTACTATGCAGCACAATTGGGGCTTCCTCTCCTTCACTTGCAGCAACCTCTTCGAGTTCTGGCTATAGACAATAACACTTTGGCTTCTGAATTCATCTCCAAATCTATACGAAGTCCTATTTCGCATTGGCATATTCACCAAGAATTTTTGTCTTTTCTGTCATCCCAGACCCTTCTGCTCCCTGATTCTCGGACTTCCATGGCTCAGATTACAAACACCTGTTATAGATTGGTCTAGCAATGAACTCAAGTCTTGGAGTCCTTTTTGTTTCAAAATTGCCTTTCTACTCATATTACAAACCACCATTACCTGTGAAAATAAATCTGATAAAGATATCCCTGAATGTTATCATGATTTCTCTGATGTGTTTTGTAAAAAGCGAGATGAGAAGTTACCACGCACCGGTCCTACGATTGCCCCATCGATCTTCTCTCAGGTACTAGCCTCCGCGGGGACGCCACATACCCACTCTCTCCTTCTGAAACTGAGCCATGAAGAGTACATTACTGAACATTTGTCTAGTGGTTTATACAACCTTCCACTTCCCCTGCGGAGCTGGGTTTTTTTTGTTGGAAAAAAAAGCGGAGGTTTTCGACCCTGCATCGACTATTGGATTAATAAAATCACAATAAAAAAACGGTATCCTCTTCCTCTCATCTCTAACTGTTTGACCAGTAAAAGGGGCTAAAATATTTACCAAACTTGACCTTCGGGGGCATACATATCTGATCCGTATATGTAAAGGTGACGAGTGGAAAACAGTCTTTAACACTCGGGACGGTCACTACGAATATCTCTTAATGCCCTTTGGCCTTTTGTAATGCTCCAGCAGTTGTTGTGAATGACATTTTCGGGATATGTTGGGATCTCTGTAGTTGTTTATCTAGATGACATTTTAATCTTTTCTCAAGATCTGCCCCTACACACCGCCTCCATGTTAAACTGGTGTTACTACGTCTGAGAGAGAATAGCCTATATGCCAAATTGGAAAAGTGTCTGTTTGAGTGTTCGCAAGTACCTTCTGGGCTACATTGTATCAGCGCAAGGTTTCCAGATGGATCCTGTGAAAGTTTCAGCCATCCAAGATTGGTCTCTTCCTATGGGAACCAAAGCATATTCAAAGGTATTGGCTTTGCCAATTACTACAGAACAATTCATTCAAGGGTTCTCTTCTATAATTTCTCCAATATTAGCCCTCATCAGTAAAGGTGGTAAGCCTCATTCATGGACCCCTGCAGCCCTCGAAGCCTTCAAACGACCCAAGCAGCCTTTGCTGATGCACTGTTCTAGTACATCCAGATCCAGTCTTCCTTCTACATCGAAGTTGATGCCTCGGACTTGGGAGCAGGAGCGGTCCTCCCAAAGAAAAGGCACTAAAAGGAAACTCCATCCTGTGCATATTTCTCCAAGAAGTTTCTACCCAACGACAGAACTATGATGTTGGCAATAGGGAACTTCTTGCTATCAAACTGGCCCTCGAGGAGTGGCGTCATCTATTGGAAGGCACTCTCTGTACCTATCACCATCCTTACCGACCATAAGAACCTCGAATACATCCAGAATCTTAAAGGTTAAATCCCCGTCAAGCACGGTGGGTTCTTATTATTTTCCGATTCAACTTTATCACTAACAACCTGGTTCCAAAAACAAAAAAGCTGATGCCTTTCCAGATCATTTGTTGTTCCGACTGTACTAAACAAGATAAGGGCTCCATTATCCCAACCACTAAATCTTGGCCTCTAGATCTCTCACTCTGTTCCAAGATTCAAGCCGCACAAGATTCTGCTCCTCCGGACACACCTTCTGGCAAATATTTGTTCCTGTTTCTCTTCGGAAAAACTATCCTTTCATACTCACTGTTCCAAGCAAGCCGGGCATCCCGGTTGTTAACAAAACTTTTATATTATTACCCGTTCCCTTTGGTGGCCCAAAATGAGAAAAGAGATTAAAGTCTTATTTAAGCGTGTACCAGCTGTGCTCAATCCAAATCTTCTAGAACCCTCCTCTGTGTCTTCTTCAACCCCTCCCATTCCGTCCGGAACTTGGACCCATCTATCCATGGACTTTATTGTTGAACTTCCGCCTTCCAAGAAAAACACGGTTATATGGGTGACAGTAGAACGCTTCAGCAAAATGGCCATTTTGTACCCCTCCCCAAACTACCATCTTCAACGGAGTTAGCTCAACTATTTATTCAATATCTTCCACTTTCATGGACTCCCTTATGAAATAGTATCTGACAGAGGTACTCAATTGTTTCAAATTTTAGAGAGCACTTTGTAAGTCCATGAACATCAAGTTACAATTTTCTTCGGCTTACCACCCACAGTCAACGGGGCTACTAAACGCACTAACCAGTCTTGGAACAATATCTTCGTTGTTACATTTCCTATACTCAGGATGAATGGGCTGAGTTTGCCCATAACAATTCACCTCATGCTTCTACTGTGGAAATCTCCTTTTTTTGGTCTTTGGGACGAATCCTAGATGTTTTCCTCAAGATTTTCTTTTCACACAGTACCCCGCTGCCAATGAATCTGCGGCCCAGATGACCGCTATCGGCATGCTACAGAAATCAGCTTTCAGAAATCTGCTTTGGTACAAAAAAACTGCAGCAGATAGGAACGTAGAGAACCCCCAGCTTATTCTGTTGGAGATAAAGTGGTTCTCCTCTGCTCATATAACCTACGGGTTCCTTTAAACTGGGACCACAATTTATTGGTCCTTTTCCTATCCTGGAATTAGTCGGTCCAGTGGGCTGTTCGCCTCCAACTTCCTTCCAGCATGCGGATTCCTAACGTGTTTCATATTTCTTCATCAAACCAGTATGCTCTAATCAGTATTCCACATCTTTACTACCTCCCGTTCCAATTTCCATGGTGGTCAGCAGGAGTTTGAGGTCGAGAAGATCTTGGACTCTAGATTCTTGAGGAGGTCTCTCAGTATTTGGTCCACTGGAAAGGTTTTTGGTCCAGAAGAAAGAGCTTGGATTAAACATTCTGATTTGCACGCTCCTCGTTAGTCAGAGCTTTCCACAGGAGTTTTCAGGGAAACCTGGCCGTTGGGTCCTGTGGCCCCCATAAGGGGGGGGGGGGACTGTCCACAACTTACCTGCCGCTCCGGTCTGGCCGCTCTGCACTTCCGGGTGGCGCGAAATTAAAAGCCGGTGGCCCCTGTATCCTGCCTTGGATCCTGTACCTACATTTACCACTCCAGTTACTTACCTAGCCTGCATCCAGTCTCCAGTTACTTACCTTGCCTGCATCCAGTCTCCAGATACTACCTTGCCTGCATCCAGTCTCCAGATACTACCTTGCCTGCATCCATCTCCAGTTTCTTACCTTGCCAGCATCCAGCCTAGTTCCCAGCAGCTCCTTGTTCCGGCATCCAGCCTACAGTTCCCAGCAGCTCCTTGTTCCGGCATCCAGCCTACAGTTCCCAGCAGCACCTTGTTCCCGGCATCCAGCCAACAGTTCCAGCAGCACCTTGTTCCGGCATCCAGCTACAGTTCCCAGCAGCACCTTGTCCGGCATCCGCTACAGTTCCCGAGGTTTAAGACATCATCATCAGGCATCAGAGTCAGGTTATTCATCGGGTATCATTCATAGGTATCAGAGTCAGGCATCATTCATCAGGATATTCATCAGGTGTCAGTCAGGCATCATTCATCAGGCATCAGAGTCAGGCATCATTCATCAGGCATCATTATCGGGTATCAGGTCAGGTATCATTCATCAGGTGTCAGAATCAGTATCATTCTCAATGATATCTGATGGTGATAACTGATTCCTGATCTGATACATGATGAATGATACCTGAATTTGATAACTGACTTTGATGCCTGATGAATGATACCTGATCTGATACCTAATGAATGATGTGTGACTTGATACCTGATGAATGATACCTAATGAATAATGAATAACACTGATAGCTGACTTTGATACCTGATGAATGATACATGAAACCTGAAACATGAGGATGACACAAAGATGTTTTTTTCTGTACATTTTAGGCATGTGCAGACTTTTACATGCAATAGATTTCCAGCTTTATTCTTACTTTATTTTATTTTTTTTAATTTCTTTCACTTGAAAATCTAAATTACTGTCCTTTCTATTTCTTTATCTTTGTCTTCTTTTATTTAAAAAAACACTTTTTTGATTATTGCAAAATTTGTTTTTTGACTATAGTTAGCCTTTAGGTATTGCTTCATAGGAATGGAAAGGTAGGTCAGTAGCTGGGTGTACCTGTGTCTGTTTTTATTTAAGCCTTTTTACTGACCAATTATTGACATTCTGTAAATATATATATTCATTGGTACAGAAAAATACATTTTGTGTCATTCCTCATGTTTCATGTATCAGGTATCATTCATTGTCTATTGGAGTCAGGTATCATTCATTGTCTATTGGAGTCAGGTATCATTCGTCGGGTGTCAGAGTCAGGTATCATTCGTCAGGTGTCAGAGTCAGGTATCATTCGTCAGGTGTCAGTCAGGTATCGAGTCAGGTATCATGTCAGTGTCAGAGTTCAGGTATCATTCGTCAGGCATCATTCATCGACTATCAGAGTCAGGCATCATTCATCGGGTATCAGAGTCAGGCATTCATTCAAGAATCAGAGTCAGGTATCATTCGTCATTTATCAGAGTCATGCATCATTCATCAGGCATCAGAGTCAGGCATCATTCATCAGGTATCAGAGCGGTTATCAGAGTCGGGTATCATTCATCAGGTATCATTCATTAGATGTATGTATGGGGTGTCAGGTGTTGTTTATCTGGTATCGGTTGTCATGTGTCAGGTATTGGTTGATAGGTATTAGGTGTAGTTATTGTCTATCAGGTGTCAGGCGTGGTTTATTAATATCGTGTATTGGGTATCATTATCATGTATCAGTTATCAGGATTCAGTTATCAGGTATCATGGCCATACAGGAGGCAGACATTAGATAGATCTAATGTCTAAAGACTGCATTTTACAAGCAGCGGTTCTTTACCTTTAGATAATCCAATTTGGACCAATAATTTTGAAAACTTAATACACTAAGAATGGACCAGACTATTTAAAAATACATAGGGTTTTTTTTGTTTTTTTTTGGGGGGGGGGTGACATAAAAGGAGCACTGTCTGCCTCTTTCTACCTGTGTAAATAATAGAAATATATATTTACAGAATGTCAATTGGTCAGTATAAAGGCTTAATTAGTGTGGACCTATTTGAACTAATTTTATAGTGGTACAGATTGCACATTGGTATATTCTCATCTATTTTAATAGAAGAAAATAAAGCTAGAAATAGCGCCATCTATTGGATGTAACAGCAGTAAAATCAATCTGATGAATGATACCTGAGGAATGATACCTGATGAATGATACCTGAAACATGAGGAATGACACAAAGATGTTTTTTTCTGTACATTTTAGCACTAGATGGTGCTTATTTCTAGCTTTATTTTTTATTTCTTTTTTAATTTGGTTTGAAGAGCCAAATTACGGTTCTTTCTATTTCTTCTTCCGTTTTATTTTTTCGCTTTTTTGGACTGTATCTCCTCCCACAGTTTCTGAGCTAGACACATGAAATTCGGTACAGACATGCGGGGCATACAGGAGAAGTGTGTTATTACCTTAGCTAAGGAATCCGCAACAGCGTTACAGCATTATTGATAAATTTCGGGACATTTTTTCCCATAGACTATAATGGTAACAATCCTCAAATGTGGATATTTCAAAACAGCTTGTTTCATGGTCATAAACACAAACCTTTCCATTCCCATGGAAGCCATACTTAAAGGGTAACTGTAGGCAAAACATTTTTTGACTAATCATTAAAAAAGTCTGTTTTTTTTTTAACCCCTAACCTGATACAGGTACACACACCTACAGATCTACCCATCCATTTCTGTGGCAGCCATACTTAAAGGGTAACTATGGTCAAAAAACAAATTTTAATCAATATTCAGAAAAATGTGTTTTTTAACCCCCAATATTACCCAGGTACACACACCTACTGACATAACCTTCCATTTTTGTGGCAGCATACTTAAAGGGTAACTATAGTCAAAAAACAAATTTTGATCAATAATCAAAAAAGTGTGTTTTTTTTATGCCCAATCTTACCCATGTACACACACCTACTGACCCTTCCATTTCTGTGGCAGCATACTTAAAGGGTAACTATAGTCAAAAAAAATTTTTGATCAAAGATAAAAAAATAGAACAGTAATTTAGCTTTTCAAGCGAAATTTAAAAAAAACCCTAAAATTAAAGCTAGACATAAGCACCCTCTATTGGATGTAACGGTCAGCACATGTCCTAAAATGTACAGAAAAAAACATCTTTGTGTCATTCCTCATGTTTCAGGTTTCATGTATCATTCATCAGGTATCAAAGTCAGCTATCAGTGTTATTCATTATTCATTAGGTATCATTCATCGGGTATCATTCATCAGGTATCAGAGTCACACATCATTCATTAGGTATCAGTCAGGTATCATTCATCAGGCATCAAAGTCAGTTATCAAATTCAGGTATCATTCATCATGTATCAGAGTCAGGAATCAGTTATCAGCCATCAGATATCATTGATAAATGATACCTGACTCTGATGCCTGACTCTGAAAACTGATGACCGATAGCTGACTCTGATGCCTGACTTTGGTACCTGATGAACGATACATGACTCTGATACATGATGAATGATACCTGACTCTGATACATGATGAATGATAACTGACTCTGATAATTGATGAATGATACCTGACTCTGATACATGATGAATGATACCTGACTCTGATACATGAAACCTGAAACATGAGGAATGACACAAAGATGTGTTTTTCTGTACATTTAGGGACATGTGCAGACTTTTACATGCAATAGATGGTGCTTATTTTCAGCTTTATTATTATTATATATATATATATATATATATATACATTTTTTTTTTATTTTTTTTAGGTAAATCATTCATCATGTATCGAGTCATGTATCGTTCATCAGTGTACCAAAGTCAGGCATCAGAGTCAGCATTCGGTCATCAGTTTTTCAGAGTCAGGCATCAGAGTCAGGTTCATTTA
This sequence comes from Hymenochirus boettgeri, assembly GCA_019447015.1. Taxonomy (NCBI): domain Eukaryota; kingdom Metazoa; phylum Chordata; class Amphibia; order Anura; family Pipidae; genus Hymenochirus; species Hymenochirus boettgeri. The sequence continues at coordinate 191,351,147 of CM033474.1, read as the reverse complement.
TCAATGATATCTGATGGCTGATAACTGATTCCTGACTCTGATACATGATGAATAATACCTGAATTTGATAACTGACTTTGATGCCTGATGAATGATACCTGACTGATCCTAAGATGATGTGTGACCTGATACCTGATGAATGATACCCGATGAATGATACCTAATGAATAATGAATAACACTGATAGCTGACTTTGATACCTGATGAATGATACATGAAACCTGAAACATGAGGAATGACACAAAGATGTTTTTTTCTGTACTTTTAGGACATGTGCTGACCGTTACATCCAATAGAGGGTGCTTATGTCTAGCTTTAATTTTAGGGTTTTTTTTAATTTCGCTTGAAGCTAAATTACTGTTCTTTATTTTTTTATCTTTGATCAAAAATTTTTTTGACTATAGTTACCCTTTAAGTATGCTGCCACAGAAATGGAAGGGTCAGTAGGTGTGTGTACTGGGTAGATTGGGCATAAAAAAACACACTTTTTTGATTATTGATCAAAATTTGTTTTGACTATAGTTACCCTTTAAGTATGCTGCCCAAAATGGAAGGTTATGTCAGTAGGGTGTGGTACCTGGGTAAGATTGGGGGTTAAAAAACACATTTTTCTGAATATTGATTAAAATTTGTTTTTTGACCATTTTACCCTTTAAGTATGGCTGCCACAGAAATGGATGGGTAGATCTGTAGGTGGTGTTACCTGTATCAGGTTAGGGGTTAAAAAAAAACAGACTTTTTTAATGATTAGTCAAAAAATGTTTTGCCTACAGTTACCCTTTAAGTATGGCTTCCATGGGAATGGAAAGGTTTGTGTTTATGACCATGAAACAAGCTGTTTTGAAATATCCCATTTGAGGATTGTTCCATATAGTCTATGGGAAAAAATGTCCCAAATTATCAATAATGCTGTAACGCTGTTGCGGATTCCTTAGCTAGGAATAACACACTTCTCCTGTATGCCCCGCATGTTCTGTACCGAATTTCATGTGTCTACTCAGAAACTGTGGGAGGAGATACAGTCCAAAAAAGCGAAAAATAAAACGGAAGAAGAAATAAAGAACCGTATTTGGCTCTTCAAACCAAATTAAAAAGAAATAAAAAATAAAGCTAGAAATAAGCACCATCTAGTGCTAAATGTACAGAAAAAAACATCTTTGTGTCATTCCTCATGTTTCAGGTATCATTCATCAGGTATCATTCCTCAGGTATCATTCATCAGATTGATTTTACTGCTGTTACATCCAATAGATGGCGCTATTTCTAGCTTTATTTTCTTCTATTAAAATAGATGAGAATATACCAAGTGTGCAATCTGTACCCTATAAAAATTAGTTCAAATAGGTCCACACTAATTAAGCCTTTATACTGACCAATTGACATTCTGTAAATATTATTTCTATTATTACACAGGTAGAAGAGGCAGACAGTGCTCCTTTTATGTCACCCCCCCCCCCAAAAAAAACAAAAAAAACCCTATGTATTTTTAATAGTCTGTCCATTCTTAGTGTATTAAGTTTTCAAAATTATTGGTCCAAATTGGATTATCTAAGGTAAAGAACCGCTGCTTGTAAAATGCAGTCTTTAGACATTAGATCTATCTAATGTCTCCTCCTGTATGGCCATGATACCTGATAACGGAATCCTGATAACTGATACATGATAATGATACCCATACACGATATTAATAAACCACGCCTGACACCTGATAGACAATAACTACACCTAATACCTATCAACCAATACCTGACACATGACAACAACCGTACCAGATAAACAACACCTGACACCCCATACATGACATCTAATGAATGATACCTGATGAATGAATCCCGACTCTGATAACCGCCTCTGATACCTGATGAATGATGCCTGACTCTGATGCCTGATGAATGATGCATGACTCTGATAAATGACGAATGATACCTGACTCTGATTCTTGATGAATGCCTGACTCTGATACCCGATGAATGATGCCTGACTCTGATAGTCGATGAATGATGCCTGACGAATGATACCTGACTCTGACACCTGACATGATACTGACTCGATACCTGACTCGACACCTGACGAATGATACCTGACTCTGACACCTGACGAATGATACCTGACTCTGACACCCGACGAATGATACCTGACTCCAATAGACAATGAATGATACCTGACTCCAATAGACAATGAATGATACCTGATACATGAAACATGAGGAATGACACAAATGTATTTTTCTGTACCAATGAATATATATATTTACAGAATGTCAATAATTGGTCAGTAAAAAGGCTTAAATAAAAACAGACACAGGTACACCCAGCTACTGACCTACCTTTCCATTCCTATGAAGCAATACCTAAAGGCTAACTATAGTCAAAAAACAAATTTTGATCAATAATCAAAAAAGTGTTTTTTTAAATAAAAGAAGACAAAGATAAAGAAATAGAAAGGACAGTAATTTAGATTTTCAAGTGAAAGAAATTAAAAAAAATAAAATAAAGTAAGAATAAAGCTGGAAATCTATTGCATGTAAAAGTCTGCACATGCCTAAAATGTACAGAAAAAAACATCTTTGTGTCATCCTCATGTTTCAGGTTTCATGTATCATTCATCAGGTATCAAAGTCAGCTATCAGTGTTATTCATTATTCATTAGGTATCATTCATCAGGTATCAAGTCACACATCATTCATTAGGTATCAGATCAGGTATCATTCATCAGGCATCAAGTCAGTTATCAAATTCAGGTATCATTCATCATGTATCAGACAGGAATCAGTTATCACCATCAGATATCATTGAGAATGATACTGATTCTGACACCTGATGAATGATACCTGACCTGATACCCGATAATGATGCCTGATGAATGATGCCTGACTCTGATGCCTGATGAATGATGCCTGACTGACACCTGATGAATATCCTGATGAATGATGCCTGACTCTGATACCTATGAATGATACCCGATGATAACCTGACTCTGATGCCTGATGAATGATGTCTTAAACCTCGGGAACTGTAGCGGGATGCCGACAAGGTGCTGCTGGGAACTGTAGCTGGATGCCGGAACAAGGTGCTGCTGGAACTGTTGGCTGGATGCCGGGAACAAGGTGCTGCTGTGGAACTGTAGGCTGGATGCCGGAACAAGGAGCTGCTGGGAACTGTAGGCTGGATGCCGGAACAAGGAGCTGCTGGGAACTAGGCTGGATGCTGGCAAGGTAAGAAACTGGAGATTGGATGCAGGCAAGGTAGTATCTGGAGACTGGATGCAGGCAAGGTAGTATCTGGAGACTGGATGCAGGCAAGGTAAGTAACTGGAGACTGGATGCAGGCTAGGTAAGTAACTGGAGTGGTAAATGTAGGTACAGGATCCAAGGCATGGATACAGGGGCCACCGGCTTTTAATTTCGCGCCACCCGGAAGTGCAGAGCGGCCAGACCGGAGCGGCAGGTAAGTTGTGGACAGTCCCCCCCCCCCCTTATGGGGGCCACAGGACCCAACGGCCAGGTTTCCCTGAAAACTCCTGTGGAAAGCTCTGACTAACGAGGAGCGTGCAAATCAGAATGTTTAATCCAAGCTCTTTCTTCTGGACCAAAAACCTTTCCAGTGGACCAAATACTGAGAGACCTCCTCAAGAATCTAGAGTCCAAGATCTTCTCGACCTCAAACTCCTGCTGACCACCATGGAAATTGGAACGGGAGGTAGTAAAGATGTGGAATACTGATTAGAGCATACTGGTTTGATGAAGAAATATGAAACACGTTAGGAATCCGCATGCTGGAAGGAAGTTGGAGGCGAACAGCCCACTGGACCGACTAATTCCAGGATAGGAAAAGGACCAATAAATTGTGGTCCCAGTTTAAAGGAACCGTAGGTTATATGAGCAGAGGAGAACCACTTTATCTCCAACAGAATAAGCTGGGGGTTCTCTACGTTCCTATCTGCTGCAGTTTTTTTGTACCAAAGCAGATTTCTGAAAGCTGATTTCTGTAGCATGCCGATAGCGGTCATCTGGGCCGCAGATTCATTGGCAGCGGGGTACTGTGTGAAAAGAAAATCTTGAGAAAACATCTAGGATTCGTCCCAAAGACCAAAAAAAGGAGATTTCCACAGTAGAAGCATGAGGTGAATTGTTATGGGCAAACTCAGCCCATTCATCCTGAGTATAGGAAATGTAACAACGAAGATATTGTTCCAAGACTGGTTAGTGCGTTTAGTAGCCCCGTTGACTGTGGGTGGTAAGCCGAAGAAAATTGTAACTTGATGTTCATGGACTTACAAAGTGCTCTCTAAAATTTGGAAACAATTGAGTACCTCTGTCAGATACTATTTCATAAGGGAGTCCATGAAAGTGGAAGATATTGAATAAATAGTTGAGCTAACTCCGTTGAAGATGGTAGTTTGGGGAGGGGTACAAAATGGCCATTTTGCTGAAGCGTTCTACTGTCACCCATATAACCGTGTTTTTCTTGGAAGGCGGAAGTTCAACAATAAAGTCCATGGATAGATGGGTCCAAGTTCCGGACGGAATGGGAGGGGTTGAAGAAGACACAGAGGAGGGTTCTAGAAGATTTGGATTGAGCACAGCTGGTACACGCTTAAATAAGACTTTAATCTCTTTTCTCATTTTGGGCCACAAAGGGAACGGGTAATAATATAAAAGTTTTGTTAACAACCGGGATGCCCGGCTTGCTTGGAACAGTGAGTATGAAAGGATAGTTTTCCGAAGAGAAACAGGAACAAATTTTGCCAGAAGGTGTGTCCGGAGGAGCAGAATCTTGTGCGGCTTGAATCTTGGAACAGAGTTGAGGAGATCTAGAGGCCAAGATTTAGTGGTTGGGATAATGGAGCCCTTATCTTGTTTAGTACAGTCGGAACAACAAATGATCTGGAAAGGCATCAGCTTTTTTGTTTTTGGAACCAGGTTGTTACGTGATAAAGTTGAATCGGGAAAATAATAAGAACCACCGTGCTTGACGGGGATTTAACCTTTAAGATTCTGGATGTATTCGAGGTTCTTATGGTCGGTAAGGATGGTGATAGGTACAGAGAGTGCCTTCCAATAGATGACGCCACTCCTCGAGGGCCAGTTTGATAGCAAGAAGTTCCCTATTGCCAACATCATAGTTCTGTCGTTGGGTAGAAACTTCTTGGAGAAATATGCACAGGGATGGAGTTTCCTTTTAGTGCCTTTTCTTTGGGAAGGACCGCTCCTGCTCCCAAGTCCGAGGCATCAACTTCGATGTAGAAGGAAGACTGGATCTGGATGTACTAGAACAGTGCATCAGCAAAGGCTCTTGGGTCGTTTGAAGGCTTCGAGGGCTGCAGGGGTCCATGAATGAGGCTTACCACCTTTACTGAGAGGGCTAATATTGGAGAAATTATAGAAGAGAACCCTTGAATGAATTGTTCTGTAGTAATTGGCAAAGCCAATACCTTTGAATAGCTTTGGTTCCCATAGGAAGAGACCAATCTTGGATGGCTGAAACTTTCACAGGATCCATCTGGAAACCTTGCGCTGATACAATGTAGCCCAGAAGGTACTTGCGAACACTCAAACAGACACTTTTCCAATTTGGCATATAGGCTATTCTCTCTCAGACGTAGTAACACCAGTTTAACATGGAGGCGGTGTGTAGGGGCAGATCTTGAGAAAAGATTAAAATGTCATCTAGATAAACAACTACAGAGATCCCAACATATCCCGGAAAATGTCATTCACAACACTGCTGGAGCATTACAAAAGGCCAAAGGGCATTAAGAGATATTCGTAGTGACCGTCCCGAGTGTTAAAGACTGTTTTCCACTCGTCACCTTTACATATACGGATCAGATATTATGCCCCCGAAGGTCAAGTTTGGTAAATATTTTAGCCCCTTTTACTGGTCAAACAGTTAGAGATGAGAGGAAGAGGATACCGTTTTTTTATTGTGATTTTATTAATCCAATAGTCGATGCAGGGGTCGAAAACCTCCGGCTTTTTTTCCAACAAAAAGAAACCCAGCTCCGCAGGGGAAGTGGAAGGTTGTAATAAACCACTAGACAAATGTTCAGTAATGTACTCTTCATGGCTCAGTTTCAGAAGGAGAGAGTGGGTATGTGGCGTCCCCGCGGAGGCTAGTACCTGAGAGAAGATCGATGGGGCATCGTAGGACCGGTGCGTGGTAACTTCTCAGCTCGCTTTTTACAAAACACATCAGAGAAATCATGATAACATTCAGGGATATCTTTATCAGATTTATTTTCACAGGTAATGGTGGTTGTAATTGAGTAGAAAGGCAATTTTGAAACAAAAAGGACTCCAAGACTTGAGTTCATTGCTAGACCAATCTATAACAGGGTTTGTAATCTGAGCCATGGAAGTCCGAGAATCAGGGAGCAGAAGGGTTGGGATGACAAGAAAAGACAAACATTCTTGGTGAAATATGCCAATGCGAAATAGGACTTCGTATGAGATTTGGAGATGAATTCAGAAGCCAAAGTGTTATTGTCTATAGCCAGAACTCGAAGAGGTTGCTGCAGTGAAGGAGAGGAAGCCCCAATTGTGCTGCATAGTGTAGAATCAATGAAGTTTCCAGCTGCACCGGAATCGACAAAGGCCTGGAGGAAAAAGTTTTACCATTAAAGGTATAGTTGCTGGTAGAAAAGTTTCATGGTTAAAATTTTGCAGGAGACTTAACATTACCTAGAAGGAGCTCCTCCTTAACTTCTAGGTCTGAGTTCTTCCCGACTTCTGGGGACAATTTCTTACAAAGTGTCCTTGCCCAGCACAATAGAGGACAAAGTCCATTAGTATGTCGGCGTGATTTTTCCTCAGGAGACAGATGAGTGCCGCCAATTTGCATCGGCTCTTCAACCGAAGATATTGTTGCGGAAAGGTCTGAGCAGGCCTAGGAAAGGTCTTAGGGAAGCTGGAACGAGCTGCAGACTTTTCTGCCTGCCGTTCACAAGCGGGTATCAATTTGGATGCTAGTGAATCAAGTCTTCCAATATATACTATTCATCCTGAGGCGATCAGAGAGTCCCTGCCAAAAGGCTGCTGTAAGTGCCTCATTTTCAAGAAGTCCCACGGCAAGGGTACGAAATTTAATAGCATATGAACCCACAGAACGAGACCCTTGGCGGAGCTGCATCAACAGGAGGAGGCGGCAGAGGTTCTTCCTGGAGCATCGAAGACCTTGCGAAACATATTCAGGAAGTCGGTAACATTATTATAAGAGGATGTCTTTCTCCCATAGGGGAGAAGCCCAGGCCAGAGCATTGCCCTCCAACAAGGCGATGATATAACCAACCTTTGCACGATCCGATGCAAAATGAGATGGTTGAGTTCAAATTGGATTCGGCACTGATTAATGAACCCACGGCAGGCTGGCATCACCATTGAACCGTGAGGGCAGAGGTATCGGTGCTCTCTCCGAAGAGAAGGGTCACTGGATCCGATGTAGAAGGAGGGCGGCATAGACCCCGGAGCAGAGGCAGAAGCTGGGGGTAGCCGGACATCTAGGGTGTCCATGAACTGAGCCAACTGGCCCTGATGGTGTTCAAAAATGTCCATGCGTTTGGACAAGGTTTGGAGAGTTTTACTCAACTCTGCCATAGCCCCCTCAGGCGTTTCCAGGGCCCGATTGTACTGTAATAAATGTCGGGAGCCAGGTACTTACAAGTACGCTTTAGGAGGAGGCTATAGTCCGGGATTGCAGGACACAGAGGCTGCTGGGAAATGTAGGCTGGATGCCGGAACAAGGAGCTGCTGGGAACTGTAGGCTGGATGCTGGACAAGGTGCTGCGGGAACTGTAGGCTGGATTGAACAAGGTGCTGCTGGGAACGTAGGCGGTGCTGGAACAAGGTGCTGCTGGGAACTGTAGGCTGGATGCTGGAACAGGTGCTGCGGGAATGTAGGCTGGATGCCGGAACAAGGTGCTGCTGGGAACTGTAGGCGGTGCGACAGTGCGGGGAATGTAGCCTGTGTGCAAGGTAAGAAACTGGAGATTGATGAGAGGTAACGGATGATGCAGGCTAGGTAAGTACTGGAGACTGGATGCATGCAGGTAAGTAACTGGAGACTGGATGCAGGCAAGGTAAGTAACTGGAGACTGGATAAGGCAAGGTAGTAACTGGAGACTGGATGCGCAAGGTAAGTAACTGAGACTGGATGCAGGCAGGTAAGTAACTGGAGGCCTGGTGCAGGCAAGGTAAGTAACTGGAGACTGAATGCAGGCTAGGTAAGTAACTGGAGACTGGATGCAGGCTAGGTAAGTAAACTGGACGGTAAAGGTAGGTACAGGATCCAAGGCAGGTGAGTACAGGAGCTACAATCAGGCAACCGGGTCCGGAGGACACCGCTTTGAATTGCGGGACCGGAGCGGCAGGTAAGTTCGTGACACAAGGTAATTGAAAAACTATTAACATGATAAGGACTATAATTTTTACTTCTGTCAGTTTTTCTCTATTTAAAGAGCCTGAAAACCTTTGAAGTTAGAAACCTTTGGGTGTTGGTTTACTAATTAAAAACCAAAAAAATATGGGTGGGAGAAAAAGACAGAATACATATAAAAAGCCCTATATACATGGCATGGTTCCAATGGTACCAGAATACCTATACATAGGTATTGGTTTTTCATGTCTCCAACTGTCTGTTGTGTCCCGCCACCATGGCTAGCAGTACTCCAGGAAAAAAAGGGAAAATTAAATAAAATAATCATAATTTTAACGTCACTATGCTGCGGAAATAAAGAGATAAAAATAAAGCATGTTTATATATATTGGTAAATCATTTGGGAGTCTATATCTTACTTGATTACGTAATAGCCTTTCCCCAAAATATTTCTTTGCATAATTTGTCATTTAAAAATGTAGAAAATGAAATTATTACATATATCTAACAGAAAAGGAAGATTGCAGTGTAGAATGGATCCCTGGGAAGTCAAAAAATTTATAAAGCAGAGTATGTAGAAATAGGTTTATCGTATCATTCAAAAGTCACCAAATCACAAGGGGCATAAGAGAGAACACAGAACAGAACAACATTTAAAACCTGTCAAGATAGAAGATTGTCATAAGCTTATACTGCAAAGCTTTGCATATAAAACCCACACAGGTCTAAACAAAACAAAGGATATTCAACATAAAAGAAATATAAAAACATGTACCACATCTTGCTTTATTCCTTTACACTCGTTTATTTCAAAATCAGCATGAACACTGATATTGGTACTTTCCATACAACCAGTATCCCTGATACTAAAATAAATGATTCACAATGTTTTGCCATCTCATAGACAAATATTACACAATAGACCGATCAAAATTTGGTTGATCAGGCCAAAATATCATAAGCAATTTTCGGTTGCAACGCATTGATGTCAGTCCAACGTTTGAATCTGAAAAAACTTTGAAATGGATTATTCATTTTTACATTTGCTGAAGTCTTCAATGGAACGTACTATTGGTCACGCCTTCATTTTTAGTCTCAGTCATTCATGGCTGACTATTGAATATTCCGCTCGAGCCAATTGTCACTATTTAAGTTTCATCAAAACTACACACAGGGGAAGTGTTTATGATAAATCATGAACTTGATTGACAACTAATGAGAAGAACTAGCTTTGAATTTCCCATTGGACCGCACAATAGTACGAAATCAGAGCACATGGGAATTGGCATACGGTCATATAATGGATCACACCGTCATGCAAAATATTTCATTGAATTTAACACCTTACAGACTGAGCTCCCTCCTTCCTCAGTGTGTATTACCCAAAAAATAGAGCTAAAATATAACAAATAAAATATAGTTCTATCTCACTTTAACATCACAACAATCACCCTAAATTTAAACTATTTAAACATCATATATACAACCATAAATTAATTGAATTATTATATGGTTTTAAATTTTTTAATATAGGGTGATTGGTTGTTTGGATTTTAACACTGATAAGACACTAATACTATATTTTATTTTTTTATATTTTTATAGCTCATTTTTGGTGTAAACCCACTGAGAGGAGAGAGCTCCGTCCTGTAAGATTATTAAATTCAATGAAGATTAAAGATACAGTGGATAAGGGACTTTTAAAGCACTCTCCATAAACTCAATCCATTCCATAGCGTCAAGGTAAGGATCTATAGTTATTAAAGATACATTCCCCTCATTAGTTACACTTTACGAGAAACAACTGGTGCAGAGTTGCAGGGAAAGGAAATAAGCAACCTGATTTATTACAGCTTTATAGCAATGCATTTTCATCCCCCCCCGGCATGTACCATTAAACGGGGAGGGTATGATGCATGCTTAAAACAAAAATTTTTTATCCGGGGTACTAGTGATGATGCAACTGTCAGTTCGGGTAGTTGACGAATCGAACTTTTGTTGTGTATATATTGCATTCACTGAAACTATTTGGGTGTTTTATAGGTTACCTGTTATTTGTAATGGGGATGCTGGGAATTTGTAGTTCCATTATCAACTAAGGTTGAACCTGTTGTTTTTATCTAATCCTTGCTATCCTAGAATGCATAGAGACATGGAGACCCAATGGTGCGAGAGAGGGTTTGGCCACAGGTTGCCATAGGCATGTACGCCAACTCCATTTCGATTGCATCGATCCCCCTCTTTTGTTCGCACCACAATATTAACGTGTTGTGCTGTCCAACTATTATGTGCTCAGCTTCAGTGTTTATTTTTAATGTCGTTCTGTTAAAGTGAGTATAAAAACTGAATCTTCAGGACGAGAAATAATGAGCACACAACAATGGATGTTAACACGATATACCCCTGGTGGGTGTTTACTACACCTCCCGACTCCCTCATGAAACAAAGTAAATTAAGTGCATATAAAATACACAATTTGGGGGCATGCAATGAAGTTGTCCATGAACAACACATGGGTAAAAAAATTATCTTGGTTGATACATAAAAACCCACTTCCCAGTATTACAAATACAGTGCTATGAGTACCGAAAGCCGGCACAACGCTAGGGCTAGGCACACACTGCAGCAGGATTTTTGCATTTGCATTTTTTCAAATCATGTGAAAATGCATCAACGCCCATCGAAAACCCGCCGGTCTGGTTTGCGTTGCGATGTTGCGGTTCCGTAATCGAATGCATTTTCCTGTAAACCTAATAAAAAAAAGTGAAGTAGGCTGCAAACGCAACAAATCGACATGAAGTTGCATGCGATTCCGTTTGCGCGTGCATGTTGGCCTGTGCCCTAAAGTCACAATTAACTCAGGTCCTTTGACTTTAAGTACATAACGAACGCCATACTTCACTTTGCAGATCTTCACCGTGTGTTCATAAGACAAAGTAAGGTTCTTGGGCTGAGTAGGTGCATTAGTACTATGGCCTATGTCTTTATGTTCTAGTCCCAAGTTGTTTTTTTTTTATCATTTTTATTGCACTTTCAATGGTATGTCCACCCCATAAACTTAACTTTAAATATGCTGCTCCCCTATGTACCCCGCCCCACCGTCATAAATATTGTTTTCAGAAAGCCCCCCAGACTCTTTACTTACCTCCCCTCGTCTCTCGCCGCACTGCCGGCCTCTTCTTGCGAGAATGCAAGCAGAGGGGCCAGGACCCGGCAGTCTGTCGTCTGTGATTGGGGGCTTGAGCGGCAGCCAATCACTGACCGCTGCGTCATTCCTTGCAGTGGAGGAAAAGCGGAGAGGTAGGATAGGTAAGTAGAGTTTGGGGGAGCTTTTTGACAAAAAAAACTATGCGGTTGGGGCTGGGGGCATGGGGGCGCGCAATATTACGAGGGATTAAACAGCAGGGGGAGGGATAGTATAACGTGAGGGAGAGGGAGGGAGGGGGGAATAAGGGCTGGCATTGGCGCATGGCAAATATCTACGGCGGCAGATAGGCATGCAGAGCCCGGCTTCCTCCTGTGGTTAGTTTTGGGACTTTTGGGGGGGTTTTACAGGAGAACCCTATGGAGCTGGGATGTGAGGTAAGGTTATAACTACACTACATGTTGGGCCAGTAGTTGGTGGGCTTATGTTTTGGTTGGACCTGCCCTTTAAGATCCAGGTCCTGTAAAATTTGACTAAAAAGGAATTAATGTCTAAATTCAAACTCCATCCATTCCCATTATAGGTTCACTCCCAAATCTACAGAGTGCTCATAAAAATTTAGAGGTGTATCAAACATGATAATGCGAAACATCAGCCCTTGATGGCATCACGTCAGTTTTTTAGCACTCTGTTCCTACAACAGGGTTCTCATCGGTGGCCTAAATCCTATAAAAATCCTTTTCATCTTTTATTTCAAGAAACCACTGTTAACCCTCTATATCTGTGAGCCTTTCTGAAACAGCAGCGTGTATATTTAGGTGTTTATCTTTGCAGAAAGCATTCACCATATAGGAAGTGTTTGTGTTGTAATTGTGCATAATTCTATAGCCACTGCATCTCGATTAAAGATTTGCTTTGGATATAAAATTTGGATGACTTACATTGTGTGAAACAGAAATGCCAAAGAACACTGAAAAATAATCAGCATGATTCTCCCTGCAACACAGTGACTGTAATTAAAGGAGGTAATCAGCATAATCTCTGTACACAGGTAACTGCAATTAAGAAAGGAATCAGCATTAAGTGGGGACATAGCCAGTCTAAGCCTACAGGCGAAAACATCCTAGATATTCACCAGTAACTCAGAAATTTCTTCTTCAACATATTCCTAGCTAGAATACAAGCACACTTGTTTAAATGTGTCCTGCAGGTTATCTTTCACGCCGCTACCTTAAAAACTAGGGAGAAGACTTTCCACACTTCGGAGGAAAAAGACGAATAAAATCAATTTGGCGTTTCAAGGCTAACTGTAGAATTGAAAAGAAATCATTAACAGCATCAAAGGTTATTAAATACAAGAGTAACCGGTAATACATCACTTAGGCTAAATACGTTCCTTATTGTAACAGTAAGCATAATATAAATGTGGGATTCTAGGGTAAAACTATGCTTCGCACCTACACTTTTAGGTAGCAAGCAGACAATGGTGTAGCGTATTATATTGGAAAGCAGGTGATGCATTGAAAGAAAACTTTAACAATTTGAAAAAGTTAATGCCCTGATCCTTTTGCTGTTCTTCCTAGGTATCGCCTCCTCCTTGAAGAAAATGCATAGAGAGCAGCAGATGGACGAGCAGTTAATCATTGGTCAGTAATATCAGTGTCACAACCATAATTGCCCTGTGTGGAGTTTGGTTGCAGCTCTCTGCATGGGAGCATTATACATTATACATTAAAAATCTTGTTACTGTGTTACCTAGTGCTGAATATATCTGTTGGTTTGGGCCCTGCAGAAACCTAGCATTTTTTCAATTAATGGTAACTCTACCCCCTTAATCTGATGATTATGTTTAATAGTGATTACCAATACAAACCTACATACAACAGTTAGTGAAAATAGTTTAATTATTACATTAAAAAATAAATGTTCCTCCTTTAAAGGGTTATCTCTGCTATCCAAACCAATTTAATCTGTCGACTTTTTTGGTGTTTATGTCTAACAATTATTGAAAAAACCCTAGCAACCTTTTATTTGTTGATTGTTAAGCTCTTTATATAATACAATATTCCTGAATTAGATCCCTTATTAGGCAGTGCTTATTTTTTCATTTGTAGCTGTTGGAAAAACTAAAAAAAGTCAATTAGCAGATTTGTTGGATTTTATGTGTACAATCTTATTTCCTTTTCCAACCAAAAACGAAAGCTGAGCTTAAGATTTCCTTAATAGACCACAAACAGGACTTCCTTATATCCTTCTTACTGGAGTTGAGCAATGGTGCTTTTTCTTTAATGTTATTTTGTAGTTGTATTCTAACTATCCCTTGATACAAAAAAAAAAAACAAATAGTACGACTTTCTGGAACTGAAAAACCTATATGGCCAAACAAGGAATGTGTATCATGTATAACTTGAACATAGTAAAGCATACAAACAACTTCCACTCTAGATGTTTAATTGCATGTCCGCGGTGGATGAACCCAAGAACTGTGTGCTTTGAGGCAAATATCCACAGTTGGAAGCAGCTAAGAACATACAAAAAATAGATGAATCTATATCACATTGTGATTATTTTTCAATGCTGATGATGGCGATTTCACAAAGTAAAAATACTTAGATTTTCTATCAACCAAGCAAGAAATGCCCCCCCCTTTACCATTCAGAAACTAAAATATTGTAGGGCGCAACAATATTTATGTATTCATTAAAGTTTGTAAACTGTATTAATCTCCTTTTGTTCACACAAGTGCAAGTTGCAAATTGCCTTCAATTCAGTAGTGCTTTTCCTGTAAATATCCTTCTTTTGTTGGTAAAGGCAGTTTTTTGAATCAAGGTCTATTCTTGGTGTATTGACGTATGAACAAAGCTGCACAGGTATTGCAAGGACAGCACCTGCATAAATCTTGACAAAACCGGATTTGTCAATCTTACTGGGTAAGTGCTGATCCTGGGTAACCGAGACCTGGAATAACAAAAAGCTCCATTAACGAGTCTCTGATGGAATGTTCATTAAATCAACCTATTGAAGTTTGCCCTTCTACATCTGGGCGTTCATAAAAACTAAACCTTCCATTTGATGTTCAATTCTTAGTATGATAAGTGTTTTTGCTATGTGACGCAAACTTAGACTTAAAGATATCTATCATCAGACTGTCTCAACCAAAAAGAACCATCTGTTTACAATTAGCAAGTTTGCTTCTTCAGCATCTTTCCCATCGGTGATAGGCCCCCAGTACCAGCATGTCTAGCAATTTCTTAAGCTCTTCGGTCAGAACCTCGTAACTAACCAGAGGTCCACTTCTTTGTATGAATCAAAACACGACCCACAACTGGCGCAGTAATTGGGATCAAAATTTAAATGGCAACGCATATTTTCAGCAATGTTTCCATCTGTCTATGAAGTCCTGCAAAGTTCCTTTTGGATTTGAGTACTCTGGACAGGAGGTAGCAATGGTGAAAGAGGAGGGCATCTTGTGATTAACAATGGAGTTTTATGAAAACATTGTTTCTCATTGGTTGTATGCAATAGAACCATTAACCGCTTGGTCCACAGATCAAAAATGTCTGGTGTCCACATCCACATCCAGGGTACCTGACATCTCCTCCTCATGAAAATGACTTCCCACCTGGGAAGGTACAGTTGAAAATTTCCATTGGTGAAGAGGCCACTAAACAAAAAGCCAGGAGATTCTTCCAAAGGATGCATTCCCTTCCCCTCATCTAAAGGCACAGTATACTGATATAGTCCTGAGGCATAAGGCCTATACTACCGCACATGTTCATTAATATGGAGAACGTAACTTCTTCCATTTTGGGACTCTGTACTTTTCAATGATTGCCTTGTTCCAGAAAAACATTATCTGTCTGCAGCTTCATGAAAGTCCTTTCGAACTCCGTTCAGTGTCTGGACTTGGGTCTAGAGGAGGTGGACAATGCTTTAACTTTACAATCCATTTTTATGCAGGTCTCCTCAGAATTAGTTGGCCGTAAAGGCCCCATGGAGTTGGACTGTATGTGTGTTCGGCATAGATGTTGATCGTAAAGGTCTTTGGTCGCTCTGCAATCTTTAAGTGATTGGAGCATAAGAAGAAGAAAAATTGTCTCCTCTGCACAATTTTTCCAGATGTGCTAACTCTTTTCCTTCTGCTTTGTTAGCAGAAAGTCGCCTTTTTAAGGTTCCCATGGTAAACTCTCACGTTGGGTCTATTTTCCCACAGTTTTTTCGTCTTCATCACTTATGTCATAGCTACTAAACAAAGAGTCATCCTTCAGCAAGAGTAGTTGTCTAGATTGCTGTGTGTACCGTTACAAAGTCGTTTTTCACATCTTGTCGCTTTTGTTCAAAATAGAAAAGCACTAATCATAACTATGGTTGGTTTTGTAGTGTCACTGGGTCTGTGCTCAATGTAATGGCTCAAAAAAACCAATAAACTCTGATGGTGCTTTTAGAGTCTTCGCCTCAGATTAGTTTTCCGTTTGCAGCATTCCGATATAAATCATTAGCCGTCTTCTACCACCGAACTCAACCATTCGTCATTTCAGGTTTTTTTAGCCCATCACCTAAAACAAAATAGAGATAGAAGCTACACAGAAAAAAACTTCTAATTGATGTTTTTTTAAGCAATCCATTGGAGAAATATTAGTAATGTAATATATTCTGCTTTTCACTGGTAAACACATAAGACTATGTAGCAATACAGCATTGAAACCATTAAGATTACAATTTTTTTTTTTTTGACATTCCGTGTAAGTAAGTTAAACGCAGGAAGCAAAACAAAGTATCAATGTGTTTTTATCAAGCTGCCAGTGTGCATTTTCTTTCAGGTTCTCCTGTGACATTGGCGACCACCCCTTTTACCTAAGGGCAGCAATTATTGATTGTAACATTGTTTTTTTACTTGTGCTGCCTGAACAGTAACTGAAAAAGTACATTACACTGGGAGTATGGTTCTTGACAAGCCAAAAAGCCTGGTATCTGCACACACTCACATGATATTATTAACAAAATTGTGCCTATATCCAACCTTGCTATTTTAGTTAAACTGCGACTTAGTACGCCTGGACATTGATGACACTACACAGGCATTTTATACATACAGCCACAGTATTTTTTTTTAGCCGCGTGTTTTTTGCGTGATTATTACCAGGGAGTTTAGACTGCTGGCATTGATTATCGTCAAAGGGATGACCGTCCCGAACAATTGGAGCAAGCTTATTAAAGGAATATTCTCTCATAAAAACAACTTTAGTGATCACATATGACACATTTGCATTTCCCACACCTCTACCGTTTTGCACATCCGCAGCTGTTCCCCAGTACAATATCCCGAATGAAGACCTCATTCTGACTTCCTGAAACCTACAGTCTGCCTCTGCCAGATCAGTGACACCCTTGTTGCGATTGCGCAATGAGAGCACACTGCAGTCGTAAAGTGTGACAGTAACATCTGCCTGCGCGTTGCTGGTTTCTATCGAAACAATGCTTTCTTGTGATTGGGTTTGCCTGCCATGTGCTGGCCACACTGGTACTCTCAGTCGGTAAATAGTGCTTGCAGATTTTTGCGTTTTGCAGCAAAGAGAGTGAAAGTATTGCTGACCTGGAAAAGTGGTGGGGAATTAACCTTTTCTGTTAGCAGAGAATTATGGGAGACAGACAGGGTGTGAACTTGGGAGTAGTAACTGTACCGAACTTTTTATGGATACACCACATACTCACCACACCTGACTGACACACACACTTACAGATCAAACATTTCGACTGCAGTCACACTCCAAACACGTATAGCCCAGGTATACCCTGGACAGACACAAGGCTACAGCCAAATTCGTTTATACGAACGTTTTTTAAGAATTATTTTGCCATTTTGTAGAATGGTGCAGAAAATGGTCATTTAAAGAAAAATTTAAAAATATTGAGGTGGACCTGCATTTTCTTTTGCTTCCTGTCAATGTTTAACTTAAACTGGAATAAATTCTTGTGAAATAATGCTCTCAACATTTGTTTTAAAACCAAGCTATATTTGCTTCTTTTCTCATGCCTTTCTCTTTTTTACATTAATCAACTGCCATTAACAAAAACAAAGATTAAAGCAGTAGTTTCAAATCCGAAGGTGACATGTTGGCTTGCAGCACATTTCGTGATTCAGATTTTAAAACAGCAAAAGCCTATTTAAAGCAAATATTACATACGGTATTTATTTGGGTTGAAAAAAGAAAAGTCAATCAAGTTAAACCTTCCCATGTAAAATCCACGCCGTTCTGAGAGCACATCTCACAAAAACCTAACATAATAACATAAGGCTAGTACAGAAAACTGTTCCCAACTGACCATGTCGCCGCTTGTTAGAAGGTCAACTGTGACGAATTACTATTGTCACACCATAAGCGGCCATCAGTTTCCACAAACCTGCACGATCCTCTGATCATCCACTCATCCTTGCAGGTGAAACCGACAACGACCATAAAACCCTCAGATTTTAAGATGACTGACCAAATACAGGGAAATATCTAGCCTACTGGCTGGGTGACTGCATCTATGTCTGCTAAAATCAGTTTAGGCACTAAATCAGTATAAACTGCCTTATGCACACGGCAGGCAAGGGAATCTCGGCATGTCTTGTACAGTTGATCAAGGACGAAGGCAATGGGAAGGGTGCTCAACGAAGAAACAGTACTAAACAGTGAGTTTTTTTATCATCCAGTGTGTGTACAACCCAATTTTGTAATATTCCTTCATACCTTTCAGATAGAACAAACAATAGTGGTGGGCGGTTCAGTAAAGGTGTTTACACCCTTTTCCTCTCACTCTCCCAAAAATTGCTTCAATTTGCCACAATGTCCTCAGATGCATATCCGTCAAAATTAACTAATATTTTACATTACAAAACCAATTAAGCGAGCTGCAGGGGATGATTAAGAACCGATTCCGATCTTAGCCCAGCTCTATGCAATGCATTTCTCAATAGTGATCAATCTGACATAAAATGTATCTGCTGTCTGCTCGCATAGAGATGTTAATCTAACGGTCCCATCCTAGGTCCTCACCCCTGCGTTACTCTTAGCTAAGCAGCATTACTTATCTAAAGTTTCCTTCGCTGCTCCGGTTCTCTCCCAGGTTTGCAATGGGCCAATAGAGAGTCTCTCATTGCCTCGTTGACAACAATGGACCAAGGAAGGGCAGAGCGGACTGGAGCAGAGAAGGAAATTTTGGTAAGTAATTCTGCTTAGCTAGAGGACCTAGCAACTAGAATGCCACTAGTTTACAAAGTAAAAGTTTTGCGGAACCTACTTTGTACAATGGTAGGGCATGTGATACACCCCCAGCCCTGTCCTTGTTTCAATAAACTATTCCTGGAGCAATAACAAAACATCCAAGATCAGCTTAGGTCAGCTTACCCACAATTTCCAGTGGGTGGGGGGGGCCTAGTTACATCCACGCCCCAGGCCCTTCACTAGGCACACTGCACAATACTTCCAACTTATAATGAGGCGGTGCTACCCGCTAACATCACAGTGATGCCATAAAAGATCTATTGTTTATTTTAGAAACTTACATATAGTACACAGAACACGAAGCGCCACGCCTGACGCTTTTGTTTGAAAACCTTCTCAGAGGCATGGTACTGTTATCACATCACTTCCTTTTTAAAGGGAAGGGCCCATCCCCTTCCTCACAAGCATGAATTTAAACCATTCGGATACCTTGAATAGTGACCAGATTTGATTATATCAATTGCATTTCAGTGGGCTTTGGGGGGCATTTATGAAATGCAATGATTCTAATTTTAATATCGCCACTATTCAAGGTACCGAGTATTCATACCATATATGGGAAGGAATAGAAATGCTTGTGATTTGATGGCGAAATAGAATGGATTTTTCGTCTCAAGACACTACCCGTCTGGTTTTAATCGTGCTGGGATGTGTCTGTTTTGTAAATCTTTATATTTCCATCTTGCTTTACGATCGTGTTTTCCATTTTCCATTGTTTGCTTTTACTTTATTACTTTTTATGCAACTTATCAGTTTATCCATTTGATGTTCCCTTTGTACATTTTTGTCAGTGTATAGCAGTAAAGCAAACACACAGGTCAATTATTCTTCTGTGTGGGCCTCGTGCGCCTGCACGCACGTGACGTTAATGCGCACGTGACATGACATCAACACATGCACGCGTACAACGCCACTGTGGGCGAACATTGCCGCAAACGTGTGCATTGATGTCACGTGCATGGAACAACTGGAAATTACCTTTTGCGACCAAGGAAGCAGGGATCTCATTGGGGTGGAGCTCCAGATGCCATTACACAGGAGAAGGGAGCCAGCAAGATTCAAGCAGTAAAGATGGGGGCTATGGGGGGGATAGAAAAAAATAAAATAGGCAACTTAGTTTTAAAGCCACAGCTTTCTATAACTTTTTTTTTTTTTTTACAGTGTACATATCCTTAAACATGTATATAAAGTGTGTGTATCAAAAGGAAGGAACCATTCATGCCAGCCTTTATATTAAACACAAGATTACATTCCAGTGTTTCCAGCACAACTTCCTCCGGATACAGACATAGTATTTAGTTAATTCCTTTTAACGTTATTTCTTGTGTTCAGCCATGAAATTCAAATAGAGTAGCAACTAGCAGTTTCCTGCTTATATCATTCTAGAGGAGTGGCAGCACAAAACAAAAATGATTCTGCCAGGCTTCAACGTGCTACAACGTGCTTCAATGCTATCTTAATATAAGAATGCCAAGGGCACTAACATGGCAGATGAAAACTGTACGTGGTAGATCTCAACAAAACAATATTTGGAGGAAAGAATAGCAAATCCTGCCTCCCTGCCCCAGGTACTATTATATTTAAAGTAAAAAAAAAATTCCCCCCAAATTGAAGAAAATGTGTAAAATATATAGGTATGTATAATGTATATTATAATTTAAGTAATGATTTCTTGTCTTTACTTCACCTTTAATATATATCTGTGACTGAAAACCTCTGTAGAGTGTAGTTTTCTCTGTGTTCACAAGGATTGTGTTCTAATACATACAATATATTGCACCTAAACATTTAATTTTAAGGCAGTTGCTGCTGGGAAATGTCTCTTTTTACTGTTAAGGTGCAAAATTTACACAATGTCACGATTAATTTGATATTTCAAAATTATATTATATGTAGAAGAATTAATGGCCTCCAGTATATGTTAGAAAACATAACCTTATGGTTCTGAGTAACGTTATGTGACCTTCGGATATACGACTGTGAAGTTATTCTGGAATTATACATACAAAGATCTTTTGTCTATTTCACAATAGAGTTTATTCTTCTTTATTATTGTTCCATAGACACTAATAACTGTTAAATGAAATATGATGTTCATTATAATAAATGCTTAAACCTCTGATTAATGTGTTGAATTGAGAATGTTCATTGAAACTAACAATACACAATTTCCCCCTTAGTGACGATACTCTGAACAATTCACTTCCATTCCTCCTATCTGTTTAAAGCAAATCTTTAATTTTATTTCTGTTAATGAATGGGTATAGCAAACAGCAAGAGTTTGAAACACTGTGATCAGAAGCTACATAGCCTCATTAAAATATGTTCCTGGATACTTGCAATAACCACGTGAAGATCACTTGATCACAAGATGTTTTTAGCAGTGACAGTGGCTGAAAAAGAAAACCCGTTAAAAGGCAGAAGATAACAATTTTAATGAGTTTGTTTTGTAACAACAGTTAAAAAACCTCCAGCTGTTTTGGAGACCAGTAATTGGCAGAAGCAATTTCTCGTAGAAGAAAAAATATTGCTGCGTTTAAGAAATGTGGACTTGAAGTTGCTTCAGAAGTCTGTCTCACAAGGGTTGATGCTAGACCAACTTGCTTTGGTTAAAACAAAAAATTATTTGTTGAAACATCTTCATTATAATTCTTTTTTACTTTTTATACATATTTTAGTCCATCACTATTTGTGGCTTTAGAAAAATCATGTTAATAGTTTTTGTTTTTTTGTTTTTTATTAAAAATCTTTTGATACAGCCATTTGTTATCGGTGAGTTGTAGAAAGATAAAGGCAAAATGGAGACAGAAGTAGTTTACTTAGAAGATAATCAAGTGGTGCTAGCTTTGTCCAGGAATGATCTTGCCAGTTTATAAGAATTTTACTTGTTTCCAAAATTTTAGAGTTCCATTCAGCTATTTTAGTTTGGCTCAAATCAGTTGATCTTCAATGTCTTTGGTAGGTGATGCTTATTTATATTACTTTTAGGTGTTATGCCAAATGAAACAGGTAGCTGCTTGTTAGCCATTTTGTTTTATTTCACTACGGTAATGAAAAAGTGAATTTATATTACAAATAAGGTACCCTAGACCAAGTCCATCAGTTCCACTTTGAAGATACAAAATTACTAAGGAAGGAATTTAAGAGTACAAACATCTACCTATTCTAGCAAGCTGAAAAGGTGCTACAATCATTTAAATATGTGAATATTATAATCAGACTTGTTGGTTTACCTGGATGGATATGGCAAAAGCTATGATGTGAATTAGACCATATTAGTTTGTGTACTTTGAGCCATACTAGTGATCTGTGTGCTAAGTGAAAACATCAGTTAAAAGTGACGACATATATATCCCAATGGTACTTTGAGCATTCTATTGTCTCCAAAAACATTTTATTTTCCCAGTTCACTGGTTTGATGTTTTAACTATGTGACCTCTGGAACCTTTAACTTTTAATCAGTTCAAACGGTGTGCAAGATTTTTGGTTGCAGGGTTAATGGTGCATGCATATTCTTGTGCAGAGAGCTTAACAGCTCCACTGAGGCATAATCATACACTCCTCCCTACATGACCCCCAGTCATTCTACTTTTCCCTGTATCACGCTTAATGCCTCCTCCTTCCTTAGCCTGTATATCTTCCAATTCTTGTATTAAGGTTTTGCCTCTCAGATGATTACCACTGACTTTTTCAGGTTCCATCATCCCCAGAGCAACCTACCTGTCCTGCACCTCCAAAAATCATGTGTAAAACATCAAAATTTAGGGGGTGATGTAACAAAGGGCAAAATAAGACCAAATCAGCGAAAAAACCATACAACAATTGACTATGCTCCCTATTATTCACGGCCTCTATGCAGTGTATTTTCTATACAGAAGTCTCACATCAATAGGGAGTCCCTCATTAGCATTTGAAACTGCTTTTTACCATGAAGTTTAGTGGCAAAGAACAGCCTACCAGCAGCAATATTAAATAGTCACTGGTTTACTTCCTTTTTTTTTGCTCCCATTCAATTTTGTGTACAGACTTCCGAATATTTGCTCTGGTGTTTAAGTGGACTGGTGCTTTTCTTTTAGAAAGAAAGAGTACATGAGGTTGCAGGTTAAAATCCACAGGCTTTAACTAGAAATAAAAAAAACTTTGTTCCCCAAACTAGATATATGGCTTATTTTTTAACACAAAAAAATCTTCCCTTTTCAAGAAAAGTATTCAATTCTTTGTAAAATCAAATAAACTGTTAAACTGTATTGCAAGTAATTCATACATATACTTAGCTATTTTGATTTCCCCTATACTTTATAAAACTTCATGAATATACTATGTTCACTGTGTGAGCTAGAAGATATTTGCAAAACTTTAGTGGAGGAGATTCTATACAAACCCTCTAGTCATTTACTTTGCCGTCTTTCGACACAGCCATGACTGTTGGTCTACCCAGAAGAGCTGGGAGATCCGTTACAGGATGAGAACACTGGGTGAATAAATCCTTGTAGCAGCACTTGAGAGCAGTGTGAATATTACAGTTTTTAAGGTTTGGGGTGTCCACATGTAGAAGGAATTTCATTTAGGGGGTGGACCTTCCTTAAATCTATTGACAGCTGAAAATGATTACTACTTCTCCAAAGGGTTGAAAGGAATAACGGAATTATTAGATTTGAGTTGTAACTCACTAGAGACAAATTAACAAAATTTATAAAGATGTAAGCCAAATTTAAAACCTGACAAGTGTCAGAACATCATTTTATTTTAAAGAATATAAAGAAAATATGTCTTAGATGTTATGAAGCCAAAGGAATGTTACTTATAATTGCTTGGCCTTCACCTGTCAAAGGTGAAGTTGATTACATTGTTAAGGCAGACATGATAAAAAGGCCACACACACACCCCCCCCAAAAACACAAAACAAAAAAAAACATTACTAAAATTATTCTTTATTGTAATGAAAATAGAATGACTGTCATTGATCATTTTTCTATGAAATAACTTTTAGTGACAGGTTTTAAATATAAACAACACTTTTTCTAATGGGTTGTTTTTGCTGACTGGGAAACAGTACAGAACATGCCACAAGTTTTGTTGTTTTTCCTCCAGTTTAAAATGCCACCACAATCAACTGTATTGAATTAATTATTTCAAATTAACTATGGAAAACTGAATCCTCTGTCAGGACCCTTAACTTGCTGTACTAAACTGAAATGGTGTGTCAAGTTGTAAGATTATAAATGACTCATTGTTCGATAAAAGCAAAAACGGCAGAACTAACAATACGTTATTCCATTTTGTTGTTATTGTGTACTACTGAGGGAGAATAATGTGAGAATTTACCTGCCTGCCCTGTTAAAATAAAATCTATAAATAAAGAAATATGTGATTTACATTTGTGACAATTTTTGGGGTCAGGTCACCTTTTATAAAATTAAAAAAATACATAATGTCATTTCCATTTCCACTCCTTAGAATCAAAATGAATGCATTGGCTTCCAACACAATTATAACAGTGAAAAATAACACAATGAATGAAGTGAAAAACTCCAACAGGGCACAGCACCCCTATGTGCTCTCTATGCAGAGTCACGCTAACTGAGTAATAATGGTTAGTGCAAATTTAACACCATGCTTATGGCAGCTAAATAACATATACAAAAGATAAACAAAGTAGCCACTGCAAGTAATGCTATTTGGACATAGAGTGTAAATCCTAATACGAAAGCTTTTCTTACCAGAAACACCAATACTTGTTAGATTCTCTCTAGTAAGTTGCATTTAGCATGGAGTACACTACTCACAGCCCATTTAGTCCTCAAAGTGCCACGCTGTTTCCACTGCTCTGGCTATATGCTGTTGCTGGAATATTCTGCGGGGATGTTGGCTGGCACTCTGTGGTCTGATGTTTCAGCAGTTGTAGCATTAAGCTTCTTCTCCCACAAAACTAAGGCCGCGAATCCGACAGTGAATATAATTTGTCTAGGGTCCAATTTGCGCCTTATCCAGGTTTGGTAAATTCAGCCCTGGCACGCTTTCTACTCATGAAACACATAGACATTTCTCTCTGGAACTCTTCCTGGTGCTGTAAAATGGATTTTTTTTATCAGAAACTTGAATTTGTGCACTGATTCACTTACAATACCTGGACATGGGACACTTTATTTCACAAGAAGACCAAATATCTATTTATTGAACAGAGGTGTATATATTAAATAGGGTTTAATGTAGTGTAAATGATTCTATTAATATATATATATTATATATTATATTATATGTGACCATGATGCAATAAATTGAAGATTTGACTATATATGTGTGGAAATGTGGAAATCTTCATGGTTTTTCACTATATAGGTCACCCATTTATTTTAGTGGTTATAGTGAGGTATTAGGTTTAAAGGACAATTATACTTACCATTTCCCCGATCCACTCCTGCAAAGTACCCAGGGTGAGGACCTAAAAAGCAAAGTTTACAGTCCGCACTACTACTTTTACTCTTTGGGCACTGCGGATGGATCCTCCTGTGAGACACAACTTTTGCATCTTTGTGTATGTGCTGTCTATTGGGGCAATTTTGTTGCAAGACTTAAGTTTCCCATCGATCATAAATATTTGAATTGAATGAATAGTAAATCAATAACAATATAAATAATCATATAGCACATGATGCAACAACGTTTGCTCATATTGCATCAGCCACAATGTTGTGAGTGGCAAATGTTCAAACAGTCATCACATATCTATACATCTGAGGATGTGGTATGATAAAAAGCTGGTTATAGTTTAATTGATTAGGCGATGGTAAATGAAATATTTACAAGCATAATATAAAGCATCACAATAACTTTAAAGCCATTAAGTAAGGAGGTATATATATTGACATCCAGATCACATTTTCTAAGCTCTTGTTATTATCCATTTGATAAACCGCACACTAAAGGTGTTGATTGGGTGGTTGAGGATCTTTTAAGGGTTAATCTACAGTGTTTTACTCTGCTTTTTTATTATTTTCTATTTTTATTCCCTTTTAAGTAAGAACTGCAGTAAATAACCCAAGGGTCAAGTGAAACAATATGAATGCTAAGCAACTTGCATCTTTTCAGTGAGCATGCGAAGTCTAATTGTTTTGAAATCCCATTTGTTCGCCTTCACCAGGTATTACTTTTATTGCTTTTTAATGATCCTTTTAACATAGAACACAATGTAGTAAAGCTCATCCAAAGTGAAGATTTTACTAAGTGAAATTGGAGTTTAACAAGGGAGTTCAACAATGAGAACGACAAGGAAAACTCTACCTCTACCTGACTTTTTATTTGTGATTTTCAACAATGTCTAAAATTGAGCTCTGCTTATCTCTTATCTAATCCCTGGCTTCAAAAAATCCTTCCCAGTCATTCCCTTTCTATCCCTATTCTATCTTATATCTGCCTCACTTCTTCCATCCAATTATCAGTATTCCTTCACACTCTACCAGCACTTACAAAATGCTGTTCCTTTCACTACATCCACTACATCCCAGGAAACTTTAGTATAAATCCTTAGCCCACCTTCACTCCGTTTATTACTCTCCTTCTTCTGGGGATATTGCTCCCAACCCTGTACCCTGCAACATTTCCATCTGGCATTGTCCTCATCTTTCTACCTGCTACTTATTCTTTTCGAGGCTCTAACATTTCTAATATGATAACCATCGCTACTCTTTAACCTTCACTAACTGCCTTGGTCCTGTGGCCTCTTAATAAAACGCTGTTCTGCCAACAAACACACCTTTATTCATGACGTGTTCTGTTGCTTTTTCTAATTTGAAGTCCATGCTGTCCAACTTTTCCACTTATGTCTAAGGGCTGTGTCTTTATTCAGCTCTTTCAGAAGCAAAAACACTCCTATGTTTTCGCTATTCAACACTCTCATGCAGCCCTCATCCACTGACACCCTTCATCCATTAACGCTCCTCAGGATTTTGCCAACTACTTTAGAACTAAAATAGATGATATCGGATCTATCCCCACCCCATAACAACTCACACTCTCTTCTGTCTCCCCCCACCACTGCAGTTCTGGAATCTTTCACTGTCACCAATTCTGAAGTCTTCGACCTCCTGTTGTCAGGGCCACATATGTCCTCGCCACTTACAATGTGTGACCCTGATCCTATGCCCTCCATTTACTCAGACAATGTGCTAAAATCCTTTCCCCTGCTCTTGCTCACATTTTTAAATCCACCCTGATCTCTGGGATTTTTCCTTCTGCCTTTAAAACATGCGGTGTTCAAACCTCTTCTTGAAAAAAAACCTCTCTGGACCCTACTGTCTCTCGTTACCGCCTGTTTCACTCTTACCATTGTTGTAAAAACTTTGAACATCTGTGTCTCACACAATTACTAATTACCTCCATGGTATAATAACATTGGACCCATTTCAGTCAGGATTTCGACCCGGTCATTCAACTAAAACGGCCTTCTGTAAAGTCTCGACCTAGAAAACTACCAAGCCAAGGCCAGTTTTGTTCCTCATTCTCTAGACCTATCGGCTGCCTTTGATACTGTGGATGACTATTATGCAAATTCTATATTCTCTGGGCATCCGAAATCAAGTGTGGCGTTGTTGTCTTCTTATTTCTCTACCAGAACTTTCTCTGTCTTTTTTGCTAATAAGACTTCTTCTCAAGTTCGCTTAGTGTGTGGGTCCCTCAGGGCTCAGTATTAGGGCCCTTGCTGCTGGACCCCCCGAAACATTGTGTACCTGGCTCGTATGTTGAGCACTTAATAAATGGAACTTTTGTTATTATATTCTATCTGAGTGCTTCCCTATGAATTGAAACAGAATTGATACTACCTGACGTGGCACAGGCTACAGGGAGTGCACCTCATAACCTACTGGTGGGATTCCACTGAACAATTGAACCTTGCTGTTCTCCCTTTACACTCTCTCTCTCTGGAGAAATAATCAGTTATTTTGGCTTTAAGTATCACCTATATGCTGATGATACCCAAAATACTGTCCATCCCTAATCTCTAAATGTCTGCTTCTATTGCTTTGGATGACGCACCGCTGCCTTAAACTCAATTTATCTGAAACGGAATCAATCATTTCCCCCCTAAACTAGAACCATGTCCTTCACCATCTCTATTGACAGTATGGTCATTAACCCAGTTGAATCGCATGGCCTTGGAGTAACCTTTGACTCTCTCTTTCCTTCCATCATCACATTAACAATGACTAGGACTTGTCGTTTTCCTGCACAATATTGGCAAAATCCTAGATGCTAATGCATGTCTTCTGTCTTGACTATTGTAACATTCTGCAACTTGGACTCCCAGCCTGTCATCCCTCTCCTGTCTCGGCAAGTCGGATCACCTCACTCTCCAAAAGAGAACCTGCAACCCAGATACTTCAGTCCAAGGGTGGCTTTCCATCAAAGATCATATTTAATACCCTTCTTTTAACCTTTAATCCCTTCACCTCCCTACTTAACTTCTTCTTGGTCCTAATGTTCCTGGCCGTGCCCTCATTCCTCACAAGGAAATCTTCTCCACAAATCCCCAACGAACACCGCCACCTTAAACCAAATCTCTTGCTGCTCCCTACTTTTGGAACTCTCTCCCTCTTTTGCTTCACCAGGTGACATCCATTAAAACTTCAGATTTAGACTGTTATCCTACCTTTTCTGAGCACTAGCAACACAAATGATTGTTAGCCACCTCAAGCCCATGTACCCATCCCCCACTTGTATCTGTTGTTGTCCCACCCAATTTCATTGTAAGTAGGATGACGGTTCCAAACCCGGACTGCAGCGGATTTCAGAGGGTCCGCGAAACCATTTTCTAAAAATCCTTGAACCCTTATGGAAAGTGCCTTTGCCGGCGCTGGCGACATCAATATCGCCGGTGTTGCCAGCCTCTTGATCCAAAGAATTCTTTCTTCTCAGCTGGTGATACCAACACCGCTGATGTCACCAACACCAGCAATGTCGCTGCGGCCACCAGTGACACCGCTGGCGTTAGCAACATCAACGTCACCGGCGTCTTCTTTCTTCTGCCATCAATGTGATGACTTCTGGGCTCCGCGGGGTTTGCACCACTTTATATAGGTTTGCTGAAGACCAAATCCAATTGTAATTGGTCCCAGAGCCATGGTTACAACTATTTAAACCCTTATTTTAGGCAGAAATTTCTGAAATTTTTTTCCATTGACTTTAATTGCAAAATTCACGGATTTTCGAACCTCCGAAATTTTGGGGGAAATCCACAAATCCTGAGCAATGGATTTTCGGAAAGTCGTCCATCTCAATTGTAAGCTCTTCGGGGCAGATATCTCATTCCAATGTGTCAAGGCATGCTGCAAATTATCATATATATATATATAATATATATATATATATATATATATAATATATTAATGTGTGTGTGTGTTCTATGTATGAAATTGCATTTAATTTTTATTAATCTGTATAATGCTTGCATTTATTCCCTGTTGGCATACTCTAATTTATAATGTACAGTGCTGGTACCAAGTGGCAATTATAAATAAAATTATACATACAGTGCATACATACATACCTTAGATGTTTGTAAATCTCATTGATAAAAAAACAAATATTGATTTTGCTTTGCCTTTATAAAAGGAATATGCATTCTTCTCAGTAAATTACAATATACCTACTTCCTTAATTCTGAACACATGATACAAATACAGTTTTTCATAAATCAAATAGTTAGGGGGGGAAACTGTCAAAGCTCTAGGAAAAAAAATATTTTATACTTTGTTAGGATATCAATTTTTCTCTCTTAGTTGATTAGATTTTGCAAAGAGACAAGATCTGACACAAAACTTTCATATAAAATAGCCAAAATAGTGGTAATGATAGATAGACCAGTAAGCCAAACAAATAAAAATACATTTATCGTTACAGAATAATATATATACAGCATTTCTTAAGAAGCTGGGGAAAGGTTGTGTTTGAGGTAAGAACCTTCCCTACTTTATATATAATTGCTTACACTTATTCCCATCAATAGAAATATTCCATTCCATAGGGCAAATGCAAAGAAGGCCACAATCACTACTTTTCCATCTCCGCAGAAAGTTCTTTGGACTATTCCAATCTTTGTTCTTCTTTGTGTGTTTAAGACCTGTTATCTGCCAGTGTAAAAATTGGCTTGAAGAATTCACAATTCCCTTCTAATTTTTAAATATCACTTTTACTGTATAAACATTTGATTGAGGAAAAACTAAACCCAAATTTTTATAATCTGAAAAAAAAAACACACACATAAACTGTAAAATACCACTCAAGTTACAGTAAAGTAAATGTAAGCTCTGAAGAAATTAGAACAGTGTGTGTATGTGCAGCTCTGTCTACACGCTACTTGTGGGTGTGACCAACTGTAACAAGTTCCTGTATAGCTTAGGACTGAGCATGTGTAAGAGACCATATGGTTTTGACCAAACTGTGTGATACTGGAGCACATTAGTAAGGTAAATTTCCCTGTGTCCACATCAAAATGAGAGATAAAAACACAGATTATTGGTTTTATGTGATTTAAAGGATTTCTGCCTTCTGATGTGTTGTTCTGGGCTGCTACATACCTGCTTTGTCTCTAGTTTAATTTACTAGGTTATTCTACACTTTTCCCTCTTTAGTAGTAAAGCCCATTCCAGGAAAGGGTTAAAAAGGTTTAAAGTAAAAAAAAACAAAACTAAAAAGCCTCTTACTTTTCTCTTTACTCCTGCAGGTCCACGGGTTCAGCTCTCATTTCCGGGTTTGAAGAAATCCCTGCTTAACTGAGAAAAAAGAATGCAAAGTGCTTTAGCTCAGATGCACACAGTTTCTAATGAGAGCAGAGAAGAGTTAGGCGTTAAATTTCCACAAGGGAAAGCCCTTCACATTCTCTTCCTCGGATCCTTGCCGTGCCCCCTCAAATCAGCAGGTCAGTTAGAGCAGGGATTTCATGAAATCGGAAGTGACAGCTGAACTCTGCTCCGTGGACCTGCGCTAGTTACTACTCAATGCAAGAGGAAAACAAGGGCTTTTAGTTTTGTTTTTTTTTACTTTAAAGGTGTGACCACAATGCAATTTCAGTCCAATCGACCGATAGTTAATGATTGCATGGATTTTCGGCCGTTGTCCGACCGGACATGGTGGGAAAACCATAGTGGACTGCACAGTCGGTCACAGTAAACTGTCGTGCGGGCACTTTTGCTGCGACTGACAGTCCTTCCTCCTGGTCGACCAGCCGGAAGAGCCGAACAAAATTTATAGCTACACTTATTTTTGGACTGGACCTTTAAAGGTGAACTAAAGTACCACACAACATTCCACAGAGCACATATCACAAAGATACAACAAGCTGTGTCTCACCTCTCTTTGTTGTGGCTGTTGAATGATTTATGAATACCCTGAAGGTACTAAAGGGTCAGCTCCCATAATCCACCTCTTGTTTTCATGGAAGTTAAGTGGTCACATGCTTTTTAGCCCCCATCAGATCAAAACAAGAAAGTTTGCAGCTTAGCTGAAAGCCAATCATATTACAGCACAGAGACCTGCTTTTGTTAGATACAGATCATATCAAAGCAGATCCTGCCTTTTGGGCACTGAACAGAGAGATTTAATAATGTACAATTGTTTTTGAACACATTCTTTGCTTTTCATACAAAACTAATCTTTATCATATCATTTCCTGTCAGCATAGAGGGGAAGTTTCGGTCCTGGACTAAGGACCTTTATCAAGTTTAATGCATTAATTTGGCAAACAGTAAAGTCCAAAAATAACCTCCAACAACAACATCAAGCCCTTTAAAGTGAACATAGTGCAATTACAAAACATCAATATTATTCATTTTAAAAAGTGTACAGTTAAAATAGTGTCTTATGTTAATCTGGCGCTTTATGAAGATGAGGAAAAGAGCAACCCATTGACATATATTACAGGATAAACATCTAACGCATTTAAAACAAACTATTACCATTAGCTAGAAAGTCTCCAGGTTTTTGTGTATAATATTTTACTGGATAATTTTTATCAATTTGTTTTCAGATTGGTCTCTTCTAAAGCTCACAAGAGGACTGAGAGTAATTATTTTGGTCAGATAATAGTATATTCCAATGTCTCTGGACTGAATTTTGAATCATAGGTCCCACTGGAGTATACTGAAATGTAATACAAAACAGTTCCTTGTTCTTGACCATCTTGGTAAATTAATCCAATTTGATCTTTGGTGGCCGCTACCTGTTTGGCTCGTTCAAGTACATTTATAGGTATTCTCTATCCTAAAACCTGTTTTACATTTCCTGCAGCTGGTATTCCATTTCGTACGGTTTCAGAGTTGTTACGCTCACCCCGCAGAATTGAGAAATGGGGAGAGCCCTTTTTAATGCTGGAGGACGAAAGCTGCAATAATGCAGCAAACCGTTAGGATGTTAGCTTTTCTAAACAAACTATATTGTAACTGTTGATCCTTAATATTAATTCTCATCTAAACAGTCAATAAGATCACTAATTATCACCTGAGTCAGCTTTATTTAGTAGGATACATTATTCACTTCCAGCAGCATGTTCTCCAGATGGATCCTCTCCCCCTGCCATATTGTAGTATGTATAATTTTATTTATAAAGGTCACTTGGGTACGCAGCGCTGTAACTTAAAATACAGAGTATACAATGAAGGGGATAAGTGCAAGCCATTATACAGATGATAAAATTAAATTAAATACAATTTCATACATCGGTTAAGAAAGCATATATATAAATAATGTATAAATGGATAAGTGCAACAAGCTTTGATACATTAGGAATGAGATCCCTGGCCCAAAGAGCTTACAATCTAAGTAAGATCTAGGGCAGGGATGATGATTATTGCTATCATCAGTAAAATTACAGTAAAATAAAAATTAGAGTTGTATCTGGATAAAATTTACCCATGGCTGTCCGTGAAAAATGGAAATAATAACGAGTCTCAAATTTGAAATAGTTCAGTTGCAATGCCAAAGTTAACAGTTGTATAATAAATGCTTGTTTTTCCAAAAAGCCACAATTATTCTCATTTGGTTTGCCTCTACAGCTTCTAAACCTTCTTTGTGGGGATAGTATACCCAAGTTGCACACCACCAGCCATATTTCCTGATTTTGGAAACGGTCTTTTGGTCCCCTTATGAAGCATCTCTGGGAAGAGAAAGGATACAACAAATAGCAGTAAAAGGGCAAAGAGAAGCAGGGTCAAGCAATAAATCAACTCACTGGGGTCTCCTAGTAGGTAATATTTCGGTTGTGTGTGACAAACATCTCTTTATGAGGATTTGTCTTTAGTAACATTATTCCAGTTTGCACAAATCTTAAAGAAATGTTTGGTAGTCTTGGGTTATGAGGAGTCAGGGTATAGACTACACTCATTTAGGACTGCTACCCAGGTGGCTCTACTAGGTTTTCAGGACTCCATATTAAACATATAAGGAGATGGGATTCGCACGGTTAAATGTCCGAACCGCCAAGGGAAAAAAAATGTTTTGCAGGCACACAGCGCCCTATAATTTGGATCATAGGACATTCTTACGTCTATAAATAATTCCCAGGTTAAAATGGAGGGTCAATTTTCCCCTAAAACTTTGGAAAAAAACAGAAAGAGGATTACCATATAGTTAATCACATTTGCAAAATTGATTGGTATTATTGTTCAAGGCACACAATGTTGGAGGCAAAGGCACAGCAATTTTAGGCTTGACTTGTACATCTCTCTGAAATAGCCACTGGCATTTTTAATATAGGTCTACACGACTCAATAGAACTTGCGATACGAGGGTAGAGAGTGGCCTAGCTAGTTTTAAGGTCTTAAAATAGGCTTGGCATGGAGAAAGGTTAAACTCAGGCTAGTAGTGACGTCACTACATCGGCGCCGGGCAGTAAGTTAGACAGCCACCAAGTACGGACGTCATTGCAGCGTGCAGACAGCAGAGTGCCAGCAGGATCCAGAGATTTAACTTACCGGTACCTGGTGTACATAGAGAGCAAGTAAGCAGCAGCAGATTTTGAAAAAATTACAGTGACCCGGTATAAGCCGAGTTTTAAGGCTATTTTTAAAGCCTGAAAACCTCGGCTTATACTCGAGTATATACGGTACTAACCAGTCGATTGTTCAAATGCTATTTTATTCACACTAGCACACTGTGCATTTCAGTAATCAAATTCACTGTAATTTCTTGATAAGCATTCAGTTGGGGAAAGCTGTAAACATATTGCATAGCAATAAGCAATGCAATTGTGTGGTGGTCTTACTAATGAACTTCATTTCATCATATGACACCTAATTTCTGCCAGTTTATTTCACATTACTGCTAAACAACAATTACTGTAATGCAATATCCTGCGTTTTTAAACGTTCAGGCTTCTGAAATAGCTTCTAGACTTTAAGATATGAACAGAGTGGAGGAAAAGCTTAAATGTTCAATCTTTGATACTGTTTAAAATTGGTCATTTTATTAAACTTGCATGCGAGTGTTGCTCTTTAACAATGCAAGATAACATTTTTATATCCTAAGAAAAAAATTCTCTAGTAAACAAGAGGAATTGAAATAAAAATTACAATTCAAGAAACTATAAAGGTGATGATTATAATAAAGAAAATGATGTTGTGACAATTAAAATAAAAATTCAATATTTAAATGAAATATTTAAAGAAATAGTTACTGCAAAAGTGAACTGTTCCTTTAATGCATTGTTGAAATATATAGTAAGGAAATATTCTACTATATTAATCAATGCATGTGAGCCAGGAACAAAGATAGAACAAACTTACCTTACCTAGAACTACCTTTCACACGATCCATCGCAGCAGCACTGACAGGTCCCAACCACTCTGGTTCTGCATTGATATAACAGGACCAGGAAGTGGTCGGGAATTTAATGCTGCGAAGGATTGCATGAAAGTTACGTTTTTTCTATCTTGGTTCTGGCTTCACAGGCATTGATTGAAAAGCAGAAGTACGGTGTCCATTTTAGGACATCATCAGGTATCGGGTATCAGTTTCGGTGTCGGGTATCAGGTGTTAGGTATCAGGATCAGGTGTCAGGTATCAGGCATCAGGTATCGATTATCAGGCATCATGTATCAGGGTATCGGGTGTCAGGTATCGAGTATCAAGTGTCAGGTATCGGGTATCAGGTGTAGGTGTCAGTATCAGGTATCGGGTATCAGGTGTCAGGTATCAGCTATCGGTTGTCAGGTATCATATTTTGTGTATTAAGCTGGCCATCACTAAGCAAACATTAAATAGGTTAGACATTAGACAGATTAGCAAAATGTGACCTAGCTTTTGGGGAATAACATAAAATTTTTTTTAATAGAGGTGTACATACCCTTAACAACAGTAAGTGAAGATAAATGTGTGTAAAAAGTATGTACCTGTATCTGTGTGGGGGTGGGAGGTATTAGCGTTTGCTTTACGACCATGAAACGAATTGTTTTGATGACATGACCCTTAGGCTGAGGCCACACAGCAACGCACGGAATTGGCACACAATTGCGAGCGGATCGCATGTGATTGGGTGTGCGAGATTCTGTGGGTTTTGCTTTTTCGCCATTTTGCGTTACCAAACGCTAATGGACGCGCAATCGCATGCGCATCGGAAATCGCGGGAATTTTCAACTCCCGTGATTTCCATTTTAGCAAAAATCACAGGCTCAAAACGCGCTAGTTTGACCTAGCCCTTAAACCTCGAAATATCCATATTAGAAGATTGTACCCTTATGGGAAAAAAATATCCTGATATTTGCCGATAAGCAGTTACGCTTCCACCGATTCCTTAGCTAGCTAAAATAGAAAGAACAGTAATTTAGCTTTTCAGCCAAATTATGACTCTGATACATGATGAATGATAACTGACTCTGATAATTGATGAATGATACCTGACTCTGATACATGATGAATGATACCTGACTCTGATACATGAAACCTGAAACATGAGGAATGACACAAAGATGTGTTTTTCTGTACATTTAGGGACATGTGCAGACTTTTACATGCAATAGATGGTGCTTATTTTCAGCTTTATTATTATTATATATATATATATATATATATATACATTTTTTTTTTATTTTTTTTAATTTGGCTTGAAAAGCTAAATTACTGTTCTTTCTATTTTAGCTAGCTAAGGAATCGGTGGAAGCGTTACTGCATTATCGGCAAATATCAGGATATTTTTTTCCCATAAAGGGTACAATCTTCTAATATGGATATTTCGAGGTTTAAGGGCTAGGTCAAACTAGCGCGTTTTGAGCCTGTGATTTTTGCTAAAATGGAAATCACGGGAAGTTGAAAATTCCCGCGATTTCCGATGCGCATGCGATTGCGCGTCCATTAGCGTTTTGGTAACGCAAAATGGCGAAAAAGCAAAACGCACAAGAATCGCACACCCAATCACATGCGATAACGCTCGCAATTGTGTGCGCAATTCCTGTGCGTTGCTGTGTGGCCTCAGCCTAAGGGTCATGTCATCAAAACAATTCGTTTCATGGTCGTAAATGCAAACGCTAATACCTCCCACCCCCACACAGATACAGGTACATACTTTTACACACATTTATCTTCACTTACTGGTTGTTAAGGGTATGTACACCTCTATTAAAAAAAAATTTTATGTTATTCCCCAAAAGCTAGGTCACATTTTGCTAATCTGTCTAATGTCTAACCTATTTAATGTTTGCTTAGTGTATGGCCAGCTTAATACACAAAATATGATACCTGACAACCGATAGCTGATACCTGACACCTGATACCCGATACCTGATACCTGACACCTAACACCTGATACCCGATACCTGACACTTGATACTCGATACCTGACACCCGATACCTGATACATGATGCCTGATAATCGATACCTGATGCCTGATACCTGACACCTGATACCTGATACCTAACACCTGATACCCGACACCTGAAACCTGATACCCGATACCTGATGATGTCCTAAAATGGACACCGTACTTCTGCTTTTCAATCAATGCCTGTGAAGCCAAGAACCAAGATAGAAAAAACGTAACTTTCATGCAATCCTTCGCAGCATTAAATTCCCGACCACTTCCTGGTCCTGTTTAATCAATGCAGAACCAAGAAGTGGTTGGGACCTGTCAGTGCTGCTGCGATGGATCGTGTGAAAGGTAAGTTCTAGGTAAGGTAAGTTTGTTCTATCTTTGTTCCTGGCTCCACATGCATTGATTAATATATAGTAAGGAATATTTCCTTACTATATATTTCAAACAATGCATTAAAGGAACAGTTCACTTTTGCAGTAAACTATTCCTTTAAATATTTCATTTTAAATATTGAATTTTTATTTTAATTGTCACAAACATCATTTCTTTTATTATAATCATACCCTTTATAGTTCTTGAATTGTAATTTTTATTTCAATTCCTCTTGTTTACTAGAGAATTTTTTTCTTAGGATATAAAAATGTTATCTTGCATTTGTATAAAGAGCAACACTCGCATGCAAGTTTAAATAAAATGACCAATTTTAAACAGTATCAAAGATTGAACATTTAAGCTTTTCCCTCACATCTGTTCATATCTTAAAAGTCTAGAAGCTAATTTCAGAAGCCTGAACAGTTTAAAAACAGCAGGATATTGCATTACAGTAAATTGTTGTTTAGCAGTAATGTGAAATAAACTGGCAGAAATTAGGTGTCATATGATGAAATGAAGTTCATTAAGTAAGACCACCAATTGCATTGCTTATTGCTATGCATATATGTTACAGCTTTCCCCAACTGAATGCTTATCAAGAAATTACAGTGAATTTGATTACTGAAATGCACAGTGTGCTAGTGTGAATAAAATAGCATTTGAACAATCGGACTGGTTAGTACCGTATATACTCGAGTATAAGCCGAGGTTTTCAGGCTTTAAAAATAGCCTTAAAACTCGGCTTATACTCGGGTCACTGTAAATTTTTTCAAAATCTGCTGCTGCTTACTTGCTCTCTATGTAACCAGGTACCGGTAAGTTAAATCTCTGGATCCTGCTGGCACTCTGCTGTCTGCACGCTGCAATGACGTCCGTACTTGGTGGCTGTCTAACTTACTGCCCGGCGCCGAGTAGTGACGTCACTACTAGCCTGAGTTTAACCTTTCCTCCATGCCAAGCCTATTTTAAGACCTTAAAACTAGGCTAGGCCACTCTCTACCCTCGTATCGCAAGTTCTATTGAGTCGTGTAGACCTATATTAAAAATGCCAGTGGCTATTTCAGAGAGATGTACCAAGTCAAGCCTAAAAAATGCTGTGCCTTTGCCCTCCAACATTGTGTGCCTTTGAACAATAATACCAATCAATTTTGCAAATGTGATTAACTATATGGTTAATCCTCTTTCTGTTTTTTTCCAAAAGTTTTAGGGGAAAATTGACCCTCCATTTTAACCTGGGAATTATTTATAGACGTAAGAATGTCCTATGATCCAAATTATAGGGCGCTGTGTGCCTGCAAAACATTTTTTTTCCCTTGGCGGTTCGGACATTTAACCGTGCAGAATCCCATCTCCTTATATGTTTAATTATGGAGTCCTGAAAACCTAGTAGAGCCACCTGGGTAGCAGTCCCAATCCTAAATGAGTGTAGTCTATACCCTGACTCCTCTAAACCCAAGACTACCAAACATTTCTTTAAGAATTGTGCAAACTGGAATAATGTTACTAAAGACAAATCCTCATAAAGAGATGTTTGTCACCACAAACCGAAATATTACCTACTAGGAGACCCCAGTGAGTTGATTTATTGCTTGACCCTGCTTCTCTTGCCCTTTTACTGCTTATTTGTTGTATCCTTTCTCTTCCCAGAGATGCTTCATAAGGGGACCAGAAGACCGTTTCCAAAATCAGGAAATATGGCTGGTGGTGTGCAACTTGGGTATACTATACCCACAAAGAAGGTTTAGAAGCTGTAAGAGGCAAACCAAATGAGAATAATTGTGGCTCTTTGGAAAAACAAGCATTTATTATACAACTGTTAACTTTGGCATTGCAACTGAACTATTTCAAATTTGAGACTCGTTATTATATCCATTTTTCACGGACAGCCATGGGTAAGTTTTATCCAGATACAACTCTAATTTATTATTTTACTGTAATTTTACTGATGATAGCAAATATCATCATCCCTGCCCTGAAGATCTTACTTAGATTGTAAGCTCTTTGGGCCATGGATCTCATTCCTAATGTATCGAAGCTTGTTGCACTTATATCCATTTATACATTATTTATATATATGCTTTCTTAACCGATGTATGAAATTGTATTTAATTTAATTTTTATCTATCTGTATAATGGCTTGCACTTATCCCCTTCATTGTATACTCTGTATTTATAATGTACAGCACTGCGTACCCAAGTGACGCTTTATAAATAAAATTATACATACATACAATATGGCAGGGGGAGAGGATACATCTGGAGAACATGCTGCTGGAAGTGAATAATGCGTATCCTAACATAAAGCTGACTCAGGTGATAAGTAGTGATCTTATTGACTGTTTAGATGAGAATTAATATTAAGGATCAACAGTTACAATATAGTTTGTTTAGAAAAGCTACAGATCCTAACGGTTTGCTGCATTATTGCAGCTTTCGTCCTCCAGCATTAAAAAGGGCATCTCCACATTTCTCAATTCTGCGGGGTGAGGCATAACAACTCTGAAACCGTACGAAATGGAATACCAGCTGCAGGAAATGTAAAACAGGTTTTAGGATAGAGAATATCCTATAAATTTACTTGAACGAGCCAAACAGGTAGCGGCCACCAAAGATCAAATTGGATTAATTAATACCAAGATGGTAAAGAACAAGGAAGACTGTTTTGTATGTACATTTCAGTATACTACAGTGGGACCTATGATTCAAAATTCAGTCCAGAGACATTGGAATATACTATTATCTGACCAAAATAATTACTCTCATGTCCTCTTGTGAGCTTTAGAAGAGACCATAATCTGAAAAACAAATTGATAAAAAATTATCCAGTAAAATATTATACACAAAAACCTGGAGACTTTCTAGCTAATGGTAATAGTTGTTTTAAATGCGTTAGATGTTTATCCTGTAAATATATGTCAATGGGTTGCTCTTTTCCTCATCTTCATAGAAGTCGCCAGATTAACATAAGACACTATTTTAACTGTACACTTTTTAAATGAATAATATATGATGTTTGTAATTGCACTATGTTCACTTTAAAGGGCTTGATGTTGTTGTTGGAGGTTATTTTTGGACTTTAAACTGTTTGCCAAATTAATGCATTAAACTTGATAAAGGTCCTTAGTCCAGGACCGAAACTTCCCCTCTATGCTTGACAGGAAATGAATGGTAAAGATTAGTTTTGTATGAAAAGCAAAGAAATGTGTTCAAAAACAATTGTACATTATTAAATCTCTGTTCAGTGCCCAAAAGGCAGGATCTGCTTTGATATGATCTGTATCTAACAAAAGCAGATCTCTGTGCTGTAATATGATTGGCTTTCAGCTAAAGCTGCAACTTTCTTGTTTTGATCTGATGTGGGCTAAAAAGCATGTGACCACTTAGACTTCCATGAAAACAAAGAGGTGGATTATGGGAGCTGACCCTTTAGTACCTTCAGGGTAATTTCATAAATCATTCAACAGCCACAACAAAGAGAGAGGTGAGACACAGCTTGTTGTATCTTTGTGAATGTGCTCTGTGGAATGTTGTGTGGTACTTTAGTTCACCTTTAAAGGTCCAGTCAAAAATAAAGTGTAGCTATAAATTTTGTTCGGCTCTTCCGGCTGGTCGACCAGGAGGAAGGACTGTCAGTCGCAGCAAAAGTGCCCGCAGCGACAATTTACCGTGACCGACTGTGCAGTCCACTATGGTTTTCCCACCATGTCCGGTCGGACACGGCCGAAAATCCATGCAATCATTAACTATCGGTCGATTGGACTGAAAATTGCATTGTGTGTACCAGCCTTTAAAGTAAAAAAAAAACAAAACTAAAAAGCCTCTTGTTTTCCTCTGCATTGAGTAGTAAATCAGCGCAGGTCCACGGAGCAGAGTTCAGCTGTCACTTCCAGATTTCATGAAATCCCTGCTCTAACTGACCTGCTGATTTGAGGGGGCACGGCAAGGATCCGAGGAAAGAGAATGTGAAGGGCTTTCCCTTGTGGAAATTTAACGGCCTAACTCTTCTCTGCTCTCATTAGAAACTGTGTGCATCTGAGCTAAAGCACTTTGCATTCTTTTTTCTCAGTTAGAGCAGGGATTTCTTCAAACCCGGAAATGAGAGCTGAACTCGTGGACCTGCAGGAGTAAAAGAGAATAGTAAGAGGCTTTTTAGTTTTTTGTTTTTTTTTACTTTAAACCTTTTTTAACCCTTTCCTGGAATGGGCTTTACTACTAAAGAGGGAAAAGTAGTAGAATAACCTAGTAAATTAAACTAGAGACAAAGCAGGTATGTAGCAGCCTCAGAACAACACATCAGAAGGCAGAAATCCTTTAAATCACATAAAACCAATAATCTGTGTTTTATCTCTCATTTTGATGTGGACACAGGGAAATTTACCTTACTAATGTGCATTCCAGTATCACACAGTTTGGTCAAAGACCATTAGGTTCTTTACACATGCTCAGTCCTAAGCTATGACAGGAACTTGTTACAGTTGGTCACACCCACAAGTAGCGTGTAGACAGACATATACACATACACACTGTTCATAATTTCTTCAGAGGCTTACATTTACTTTACTGTAAACTTGAGTGGTATTTTACAGTTTATTGGTGTGTTTTTTTTTTCAGATTATAAAAATTTGGGTTTAGTTTTTCCTCAATCAAAATGTTTATACAGTAAAAGTGATATTTAAAAATTAAGAAAGGAATTGTGAATTCTTCAAGCCAATTTTTACACTGGCAGATTACAGGTCTTAAACACACAAAGAAGAAGACAAAGATTGGAATAGTCCAAAGAACTTTCTGCGGAGATGGAAAAGTAGTGATTGTGGCCTTCTTTGCATTTGCCCTATGGAATGGAATATTTCTATTGATGGGAATAAGTGTAAGCAATTATATATAAAGTAGGGAAGGTTCTTACCTCAAACACAACCTTTCCCCAGCTTCTTAAGAAATGCTGTATATATATTATTCTGTAACGATAAATGTATTTTTATTTGTTTGGCTTACTGGTCTATCTATCATTACCACTATTTTGGCTATTTTATATGAAAGTTTTGTGTCAGATCTTGTCTCTTTGCAAAATCTAATCAACTAAGAGAGAAAAATTGATGATCCTAACAAAGTATAAAATATTTTTTTTGCCTAGAGCTTTGACAGTTTCCCCCCCTAACTATTTGATTTATGAAAAACTGTATTTGTATCATGTGTTCAGAATTAAGGAAGTAGGTAATATTGTAATTTACTGAGAGACATGCATATTCCTTTTTATAAAGGCAAAGCAAAATCAATATTTGTTTTTTTATCAATGTGAGATTTACAAACATCTATAGGTATGTATGTATGCACTGTATGTATAATTTTATTTATAAAGTGCCACTTGGGTACGCAGCACTGTACATTATAAATTAGAGTATGCCAACAAGGGAATAAATGCAAGCAATTATACAGATTAATAAAAATTAAATGCAATTTCATACATAGAACACACACACACATATATAATATATATATATATATATATATGATAAATTGTGCAGCATGCCTTGACACATTTGGAATGAGATATCTGCCCCGAAGAGCTTACAATTAGAGATGGACGAACTTCCGAAAATCCATTCTGCTCAAGGATTTGTGGATTTCCCCAAAAATTCGGAGGTTCGAAAATCCATGAATTTTGCAATTAAAGTCAATGGGAAAAAATTTCAGAAATTTCTGCCTAAAATAAGGGTTTAAATAGTTGTAACCATGGCTCTGGGACCAATCACAATTGGATTTGGTTCTTCAGCAAACCTATATAAAGTGGTGCAAACCCCGCGGAGCCCAGAAGTCATCACATTGATGGCAGAAGAAAGAAGACGCCGGTGACGTTGATGTTGCTAACGCCAGCGGTGTCACTGGTGGCCGCAGCGACATTGCTTGGTGTTGGTGACATCAGCGGTGTTGGTATCACCAGCTGAGAAGAAAGAAGTCTTTGGATCAAGAGGCTGGCAACACCGGCGATATTGATGTCGCCAGCGCCGGCAAAGGCACTTTCCATAAGGGTTCAAGGATTTTTAGAAAATGGTTTCGCGGACCCTCTGAAATCCGCTGCAGATCCGGGTTTGGAACCGGCCATCTCTACTTACAATGAAATTGGGTGGGACAACATACAGATACAAGTGGGGGATGGGTACAATGTGCTTGAGGTGGCTAACAATCATTTGTTGTGCTAGTGCTCAGAAAAGGTAGGATAACAGTCTAAATCTGAAGTTTTAATGGATGTCACCTGGTGAAGCAAAAGAGGGAGAGAGTTCCAAAAGTAGGGAGCAGCAAGAGATATTGGTTTAAGGTGGCGGTGTTCGTTGGGGATTTGTGGAGAAGATTTCCTTGTGAGGAATGAGGGCACGGCCAGGAACATTAGCGACCAAGAGAGAAGTTAAGTAGGGAGGTGAAGGGATTAAAGGTTAAAAGAAGGGTATTAAATATGATTCTTTGATGGAAAGCCACCCTATGGACTGAAGTATCTGGGTTGCAGGTTCTCTTTTGGATGAGAGTGAGGTGATCCGAGCTGCCGAGACAGGAGAGGGATGACAGGCTGGGAGTCCAAGTTGCAGAATGTTACAATAGTCAAGACAGAAGACATGCATTAGCATCTAGGATTTTGCCAATATTGTGCAGGAGAAACGACAAGTCCTAGTGACATTGTTAATGTGATGATGGAAGGAAAGAGAAGAGTCAAAGGTTACTCCAAGGCAGCATGCAGATTCAACTGGGTTAATGACCATACTGTCAATAGAGATGGTGAAGGACATGGTTCTAGTTTAGGGGGGGAAATGATTGATTCCGTTTCAGATAAATTGAGTTTAAGGCAGCGGT
The DNA here is from genome assembly GCA_019447015.1 of Hymenochirus boettgeri. Lineage (NCBI taxonomy): Eukaryota > Metazoa > Chordata > Amphibia > Anura > Pipidae > Hymenochirus > Hymenochirus boettgeri. The sequence goes on along the minus strand of CM033474.1, from coordinate 191,307,355 downwards.
GCGTCATCCAGAAAGCAATAGAGAGCAGACATTTAGAGATTAGGGATGGACAAGTAGATTTGGGTATCATCAGCATATAGGTGATACTTAAAGCCAAAATAACTGATTATTTCTCCCAGAGAGAGAGAGTGTAAAGGGAGAACAGCAAGGTTCAATTGTTCAGTGGAATCCCACCAGGTAGGTTATGAGGTGCACTCCCTGTAGCCTGTGCCACGTCAGGTAAGTATCAATTCTGTTTCAATTCGTAGGGAAGCACACTCAGATAGAATATAATAACAAAAGTTCCATTTATTAAGTGCTCAACATACGAGCCAGGTACACAATGTTTCGGGGGGTCCAGCAGCAAGGGCCCTAATACTGAGCCCTGAGGGACCCACACACTAAGCGGAACTTGAGAAGAAGTCTTATTAGCAAAAAAGACAGAGAAAGTTCTGGTAGAGAAATAAGAAGACAACAACGCCACAGCTTGATTTCGGATGCCCAGAGAATATAGAATTTGCATAATAAGTCATCCACAGTATCAAAGGCAGCCGATAGGTCTAGGAGAATGAGGAACAAGAACTGGCCCTTGGCTTTGGTAGTTTTCTAGGTCGAGACTTTACAGAAGGCCGTTTTAGTTGAATGACCGGGTCGAAATCCTGACTGAAATGGGTCCAATAGGTTATTACCATGGAGGTAATTAGTAATGTGTGTAGACACAAGATGTTCTAAGAGTTTTTACACAAATGGTAAGAGTGAGACAGGGCGGGTCCAGAGAGGGTTTTTTCAAGAAGAGGTTTGACACACGCATGTTTAAAGGCAGAAGGAAAAATCCCAGAGATCAGGGTGGATTTAAAAATGTGAGCAAGAGCAGGGGAAAGGATTTTAGCACAGTGTCTGAGTAAAATGGAGGGCATAGGATCAAGGGTACACATTGTAAGTGGCGAGGACATATGTGGCCCTGACAACAGGAGGTCGAAGACTTCAGAATTGGTGACAGGTGAAAGATTCCAGAACTGCAGGTGGTGGGGGAGACAGAAGAGAGTGTGAGTTGTTATGGGGTGAGGGGATTAGAATCCGGATATCATCTATTTTAGTTCTAAAGTAGTTGGCAAAATCCTGAGGAGCGTTAATGGAATGAAGGGTGTCAGTTGATGAGGGCTGCATGAGAGTGTTGAATAGCGAAAACAATAGGAGTGTTTTGCTTCTGAAAGAGCTGAATAAAGACACAGCCCTTAGACATAAGGGGTGGAAAAGTTGGACAGCATGGACTTCAAATTAGGAAAAAGCAACAGAACACGTCATGAATAAAGGTGTGTTTGTTGGCAAGACAGCGTTTTATTAAAGAGGCCACAGGAACAAGGCAGTAGTGAAGGTTAAAGAGTAGCGATGGTTATCATATTAGAAATGTTAGAGCCTCGAAAAGAATAAGTAGCAGGTAGAAAGATGAGGACAATGCCAGATGGAAATGTTGCAGGGTACAGGGTTGGGAGCAATATCCCCAGAAGAAGGAGAGTAATAAACGGAGTGAAGGTGGGCTAAGGATTTATACTAAAGTTTCCTGGGATGTAGTGGATGTAGTGAAAGGAACAGCATTTTGTAAGTGCTGGTAGAGTGTGAAGGAATACTGATAATTGGATGGAAGAAGTGAGGCAGATATAAAGATAGAATAGGGATAGGAAGGGAATGACTGGGAAGGATATTTTGAAGCCAGGGATTAGATAAGAGATAAGCAGAGCTCAATTTTAGACATTGTTGAAAATCACAAATAAAAAGTCAGGTAGAGGTAGAGTTTCCCTTGTCGTTCTCATTGTTGAACTCCCTTGTTAAACTCCAATTTCACTTAGTAAAATCTTCACTTTGGATGAGCTTTACTACATTGTGTTCTATGTTAAAAGGGATCATTAAAAAGCATATAAAAGTAATACCTGGTGAAAGGCGAACAAATGGGATTTCAAAAACAATTAGACTTCGCATGCTCACTGAAAAGATGCAAGTTGCTTAGCATTCATATTGTTTCACTTGACCCTTGGGTATTTACTTTGCAGTTCTTACTTAAAAGGGAATAAAAATAGAAGAAATAATAAAAAAGCAGAGTAAAAACACTGTAGATTAACCCTTAAAAGATCCTCAACCACCCAATCAACACCTTTAGTGTGCGGTTTATCAAATGGATAATAACAAGAGCTTAGAAAATTGATCTGGATGTCAATATATATACCTCCTTACTTAATGGCTTTAAAGTTATTGTGATGCTTTAATATTATGCTTGTAAATATTTCATTTACCATCGCCTAATCAATTAAAACTATAACCAGCTTTTTATCATATACACATCCTCAGATGTATAGATATGTGATGACTGTTTAGAACATTTGCACTCACAAACATTGTGGCTGATGCAATATGAGCAAACGTTGTTGCATCATGTGCTATATGATTATTTATATTGTTATTGATTTACTATTCATTCAAATTCAAATATTTAATGATCGATGGGAAACTTAAGTCTTGCAACAAAATTGCCCCAATAGACAGCACATACACAAAGATGCAAAAAGTTGTGTCTCACAGGAGGATCCATCCGCAGTGCCCAAAGAGAGTAAAAGTAAGTAGTGCAGGACTGTAAACTTTGCTTTTTAGGTCCTCACCCTGGGTACTTTGCAGGAGTGGATCGGGGAAATGGTAAGTATAATTGTCCTTTAAACCTAATACCTCACTATAACCACTAAAATAAATGGGTGACCTATATAGTGAAAAACCATGAAGGATTTTCCACATTTCCACACATATATAGTCAAATCTTCAATTTATTGCATCATGGTCACATATATATATATATATATATATATATATAATTAATAGAATCAATTACACATACATTAAACCCTATTTAATATATACACCTCTGTTCAATAAATAGATATTTGGTCTTCTTGTGAAAATAAAGTGTCCCAAGTGTCCAGGTATTGTAAAGTGAATCAGTGCACAAATTCAAGTTTCTGATAAAAAAAAATCCATTTTACAGCACCAGGAAGAGTTCCAGAGAGAAATGTCTATGTGATTTCATGAGTAGAAAGCAGGTGCCAGGGCTGAATTTACCAGACCTGGATTAAGGCGCAAATTGGACCCTAGACAAATTATATTCACTGTCGGATTCGCGGCCTTAGTTTTGTGGGAGAAGAAGCTTAATGCTACAACTGCTGAAACATCAGACCACAGAGTGCCAGCCAACATCCCCGCAGAAATATTCCAGCAACAGCATATAGCCAGAGCAGTGAAACAGCGTGGCACTTTGAGGACTAAATGGGCTGTGAGTAGTACTAACATGCTAAATGCAACTTACTAGAGAAGAATCTAACAAAGTATTGGTGTTCTGGTAAGAAAAGCTTTCGTATTAGGATTTACACTCTATGTCCAAATAGCATTACTTGCAGTGGCTACTTTGTTATCTTTTGTATATGTTATTTAGCTGCCATAAGCATGGTGTTAAATTTGCACTAACCATTATTACATCAGTTAGCGTGACTCTGCATAGAGAGCACATAGGGGTGCTGTGCCCTGTTGGAGTTTTTCACTTCATTCATTGTGTTATTTTTCACTGTTATAATTGTGTTGGAAGCCAATGCATTCATTTTGATTCTAAGGAAGTGGAAATGGAAATGACATTATGTATTTTTTTAATTTTATAAAAGGTGACCTGACCCCAAAATTGTCAGCAAATGTAAATCACATATTTCTTTATTTTATAGATTTTATTTTAACAGGGCAGGCAGGTAAATTTCTCACATTATTCTCCCTCAGTAGTACACAATAACAACAAAATGGAATAACGTATTGTTAATGTTCTGCCGTTTTTGCTTTTATCGAACAATGAGTCATTTATAATCTTACAACTTGACACACCATTTCAGTTTAGTACAGCAAGTTGAAGGGTCCTGACAGAAGGATTCAGTTTTCCATAGTTAATTTGAAATAATTAATTCAATACAGTTGATTGTGGTGGCATTTTAAACTGGAGGAAAAACAAACAAAACTTGTGGCATGTTCTGTACTGTTTCCCAGGCAAAAACAACCCATTAGAAAAAGTGTTGTTTATATTTAAAACCTGTCAGCTAAAAGTTATTTCATAGAAAAATGATCAATGACAGTCATTTCTATTTTCATTACAATAAAGAATAATTTTAGTAATGTTTTTTTTGTTTTTGTTTTTTTTGGGGGGGGTGTGTGTGTGGCCTTTTTATCATGTCTGCCTTAACAATGTAATCAACTTCACCTTTGACAGGTGAAGGCCAAGCAATTATAAGTAAACATTCCTTTGGCTTCATAACATCTAAGACATATTATTTCTTTATATTCTTTAAAATAAAATGATGTTCTGACACTTGTCAGGTTTTAAATTTGGCTTACATCTTTATAAATTTTGTTAATTTGTCTCTAGTGAGTTACAACTCAAATCTAATAATTCCGTTATTCCTTTCAACTCCTTTGGAGAAGTAGTAATCAGTTTCAGCTGTCAATAGATTTAAGGCAGGTCCACCCCCTAAATGAAATTCCTTCTACATGTGGAGCACCCCCAAACCTTAAAAACTGTAATATTCACACTGCTCTCAAGTGCTGCTACAAGGATTTATTCAGCCCAGTGTTCTCATCCCTGTAACGGATCTCCCAGCTCTTCTGGGTAGACCAACAGTCATGGCTGTGTCGAAAGACGGCAAAGTAAATGACTAGAGGGTTTGTATAGAATCTCCTCCACTAAAGTTTTGCAAAATATCTTCTAGCTCACACAGTGAACATAGTATATTCATGAAGTTTTATAAAGTATAGGGGAAATCAAAATAGCTAATGTATATGTATGAATTACTTGCAATTCAGTTTAGACAGTTTATTTGATTTTACAAAGAATTGAATACTTTTCTTGAAAAGGGAAGATTTTTTTGTGTTAAAAAATAAGCCATATATCTAGTTTGGGGAACATAGTTTTTTTTATTTCTAGTTAAAGCCTGTGGATTTTAACCTGCAACCTCATGTACTCTGTCTTTCTAAAAGAAGAGCACCAGTCCACTTAAACACCAGAGCAAATATATCGGAAGTCTGTACACAAAATTGAATGGGAGCAAAAAAAGGAAGTAAACCAGTTGACTATTTAATATTGCTGCTGGTAGGCTGTTCTTTGTGCCACTAAACTTCATGGTAAAAGCAGTTTCAAATGCTAATGAGGGACTCCCATATTGATGTGGAGACTTCTGTATAGAAAATACACTGCATAGAGGCCGTGAATAATAGGGAGCATAGTCAATTGTTGTATGGGTTTTTCGCTGATTTGGTCTATATTGCCCTTTGTTACATCACCCCCTAAATTTTGATGTTTTACACATGATTTTTGGAGGTGCAGGACAGGTAGGTTGCTCTGGAGGATGATGGAACCTGAAAAAGTCAGTGGTATCAGTCTGAGAGGCAAAACCTTAATACAAAGAATTGGAAGATATACAGGGCTAAGGAAGGAGGAGGCATTAAGCGTAGATACAGGGAAAAGTAGAATGACTGGGGGTCATGTAGGGAGGAGTGTATGAGTATGCAGCTCAGTGGAGCTGTTAAGCTCTCTGCACAAGAATATGCAATGCACCATTAACCCTGCAACCAGAAAATCTTGCACACCGGTTGAACTGATTAAAAGTTAAAGGTTCCAGAAGGTCACATAGTTAAAACATCAAACCAGTGAACTGGGAAAATAAAATGTTTTGAGACAATAGAATGCTCAAAGGTACCATTGGGATATATTATGTCGTCACTTTTAACTGATGTTTTCACTTAGCAACACAGATCACTAGTATGGCTCAAAGTACACAAACTAATATGGGTCTAATTCACATCATAGCCTTTGCCATATCCATCCAGGTAAACCAACAAGTCTGATTATAATATTCACATATTTAAATGATTGTAGCACCTTTTCAGCTTGCTAGAATAGGTAGATGTTTGTACTCTTATAAATTCCTTAGTAATTTTGTATCTTCAAAGTGGAACTGATGGACTTGGTCTAGGGTACCTTATTTGTAATATAAATTCACTTTTTCATTACCGGTAGGTGAAATAAAACAAAATGGCTAACAAGCAGCTACCTGTTTCATTTGGCATAACACCTAAAAGTAAATATAAATAAAAGCATCAACCTACCAAAGACATTGAAGATCAACTGATTTGAGCCAAACTAAAATAGCTGAATGGAACTCTAAAATTTTGGAAACAAGTAAAATTCTTATAAACTGGCAAGATCATTACTGGACAAAGCTAGCACCAACTTGATTATCTTCTAAGTAAACTACTTCTGTCTCCATTTTTGCCTATTATCTTTCTACAACTCACCGATAACAAATGGCTGTATCAAAAGATTTTTTAATAAAAAACAAAAAAACAAAAACTTATTAACATGATTGTTTCTAAAGCCACAAAATAGTGATGGACTAAAAATATGTATAAAAAGTAAAAAAGAAATTAAATAATGAAAGATGTTTCAACAAATAATTTTTGTTTTACCAAAGCAAGTTGGTCTAGCATCAACCCTTGTGAGACAGACTTCTGAAGCAACTTCAAGTCCACATTTCTTAAACCAGCAGGAATATTTTTTCTTCTACGAGAAATTGCTTCTGCCAATTACTGGTCTCCAAAACAGCTGGAGGTTTTTTAACTGATTGTTACAAATACAAACTCATTAAAAATGTTATCTTCTGCCTTTTAACGGGTTTTCTTTTTCAGCACTGTCACTGCTAAAAACATCTTGTGAATCAAGTGATCTTCACGTGGTTATTGCAAGTATCCAGGAACATATTTTAATGAGGCTATGTAGCTTCTGATCACAGTGTTCAAACTCTTGCTGTTTGCTATACCCATTCATTAACAGAAAATAAAATTAAAGATTTGCTTTAACAGATAGGAGGAATGGAAGTGAATTGTTCAGAGTATCGTCACTAAGGGGGAAATTGTGTATTGTTAGTTTCAATGAACAGTCTCAATTCAACACATTAAAATCAAGAGGTTTAAGCATTTATTATAATGATACATCATATTTCAATTTAACAGTTATGTAGTGCTATAGGGAACAATAATAAAGAAGAATAAAACTCTATTGTGAAATAGACAAAAGATCTTTGTTATGTATAATTCCAGAAATAAACTTCACAGTCGTATATCCGAAGGTCACATAACGTTACTCAGAACCATAAGGTTATGTTTTCTAACATATACTGGAGGCCATTAATTCTTCTACATATAATATAATTTTGAAATATCAAATTAATCGTGACATTGTGTAAATTTTGCACCTTTACAGTAAAAAGAGACATTTCCCAAGCAGCAACTGGCCTTAAAATTATAATGTTTAGGTGCAATATATTGTATGTATTAGAACACAATCCTTGTGAACACAGAGAGAAACTACACTCTACAGAGGTTTTCAGTCACAGATATAATATTAAAGGTGAAGTAAAGACAAAGAAATCATTACTTAAATTATTAATATACATTATACATACCTATATATTTTACACATTTTCTTCAATTTTGGGGGGAAAAATTTTTTACTTTAAATATAAATAGTACCTGGGGCAGGGAGGCAGGATTTGCTATTCTTTCCTCCAAATATTGTTTTGTTGAGGATCTACAGCACGTACAGTTTTCATCTGCCATGTTAGTGCCCTTGGCATTCCTATATTAAAGATAGCATTGAAGCACGTTGTAGCACGTTGAAGCCTGGCAGAATCAGTTTTGTTTGTGCTGCCACTCCTCATAGAAATGATATAAGCAGGAAACTGCTAGGTGCTACTCTATTTGAATTTCATGGCTGAACACAAGAAATAACGTTAAAAGGAATTAATCTAAATACTAGTCTGTAATCCGGAGGAAGTTGTGCTGGAAACACTGGAATGTAAATCTTGTGTTTAATATTAAAGGCTGGCATGAATGGGTTCCTTCCTTTTGATACACACACTTATATACATGTTTAAAGGATATGTACACTGTAAAAAAAAAAAAAAAAAGTTAGTAGAAAGCTGTGGCTTTAAAACTAAAGTTGCCTATTTTATTTTTGTTCTATCCCCCCCATAGCCCCCATCTTTACTGCTTGAATCTTGCTGGCTCCCTTCTCCTGTGTAATGGCATCTGGAGCTCCACCCCAATGAGATCTCCTGCTTCCTTGGTCGCAAAAGGTAATTTCCAGTTGTTCCATGCACGTGACATCAATGCACACGTTTGCGGCAATGTTCGCGCCACAGTGGCGTTGTACGCGTGCATGTGTTGATGTCATGTCACGTGCGCATTAACGTCACGTGCGTGCAGGCAGCGAGGCCCACACAGAAGAAATAATTGACCTGTGTGTTGCTTTACTGCTATAACTGACAGTAAATATATTGATAGCTCTTCAGGCCAGAGACTTGATTATTTGTGTTTTAAGTAACAGCAACATCTACACTTTCTTTATTTGAATTATGTATTCAATGACTGTTCATGTTTTATTTTCTCATATAGACATATGCAGAAATAGGGGAAAACTTGTGTATAGATTGGTATTATTTAGGTTGTGAGGAGTATTAATTATTATATACTGTAAGTAGGAAAATATAGGATTGCAAAAGAGACACTAAAATTGGAGAAATATACCTGTAAATCTCCTAATGAGATGGTATAGCGCAGCTTGAGTTTAGTAGTCCTGCCTACTTTTTTACCAAATAGAAACACATTGAAAATTGGGCTTATGGGTATTATTACTGAACCAATAACAATTAATTATGGAAGGGCACATGCTTTCTACCAACAAATTAAAAAAAAAAAGTTAAGTATGTTTTAGTAGGAACTCCTGTATTTATGTATACATTTCAGTAGAGTGGCTGATAAAAAAGCATGTGAAGTGAGGCCAGTTATGTCAGTTATGAACATTGAAAAATCCTGTGAGATCTGCCATGTTTGGATTCCAGAGGGGACATTAACATGAATTGAAATCTCAATGGTGAAACGTTTAATGGTGAGATTTTTTATTTTATTTTTACTATAGAACTGTTCATATTTGCATTCATCTCCATGATAGTTATAACTGTGCCTGGTATTTTTGTTTTCATTTTACTTTTCCCTCCCTACAATGTGTAACTGTTTCAGTGTTTCTGAAAAGTGCTCTCTTAGCATTATGAAAGGTGGGTGGGTGACTTATCCTGTACAGGGGAACACAAGGGCACATATATTACAGTAATATTACTAATTCAACTGCACAATGGAATAAAGGAACAATTGACTTCCTTATAGTTTTTTCTTTGGCAGCACTTGCTCTTATCTTCCATACTTTCTAACAAGCCAAGACATCAACAGCAGATATCAGCAGCACAATGCCTCTGCGTTGTAAAATTGGGGTTGTCGGAGGTACGACCAGGAAGGACACAGTGTTGGGTGTTGTGCAACTAACAGTTTAAATAAATGGCTATAAGATTCTAACCATTAGTACTGGCAACAAAGTGCTTCAATAATAATACAAGGACACATACAAAATTATATTAAAGGGCGTCTCTACCCCCAAAATCATTGTATAAAGTAGGGTACCCCAGCCCACCCCCAACCGCCAGGTTTAAAAGTAAAAAAAAAAAAAAGCCTCAGAAATCAACTTACCATCCTTCGTTTCCTGGGGTCCTGGTCGTACCTCCGACAACCCCAATTTTACAACGCAGAGGCATCACAGATGCGACCAACGGCTATGGAGATAGCTAAGGGAATGAAGCTTGGTAGGTCTATTTCTGTGCTTTTTGTAACATATAAACCAGGGGGTAAGGAGAAGAAGGAAAGAAGGGGGAAGGAGAAGAACAGTATAAGAGGGATCTGGAGGGAGGGAGGGGGAGAGCTCCCCTGTGCATGCCAGAGTCCTCCAGGAGGCACCGGATGACACGCAGACAGCTCCTACTCTTTACTTTTTGGGACTAAACAGGCACTGCAGGAGAACCATAAGAGCTTAGATGTTAGGTAAGGGTTTTTAAACACTACACAGTGGGGCAAGAACTGTGGCATATTTTATATTTGGGGGTGGACATGCCCTTAATAAAGACTGTCCACATATCCAGATACCAAATACCCTCTACACACCCTCTTACATGAATCCAAAGTTCTATACCTAATAAAACTGGAATATAAGCATTGATACTGTGCAACTGCAATATACAGTATTTCCATGGGTGCCAAGTAAAATACTGTGCAACTATAAGAAGATACCAATTCAATTATACTGTGCACATTAATGCATCCAGGATTTTTTTTTTTGTATAGATGGTAACTTTACAATAAAGCTGAAACAAGTTCTGAGAGAATTTGTCTATTTTTATTATTAAACATTTTATCGGGTACATAGAGTTTTTATATCATCTGTATCTACATATAGCAAAATATAAACAAAAATAATTTCCTCTGTGCATGATCAGGCACACTTTTGCTAATATAAATATTAAGATACAAAAATTTTTTGTATTATTTACAAGTGTGACCAAATTAATAATGGGTTTAAAAACTTCTAAAAAGAGAGAAGGGGGCAATTTTGAGTTTTGTAATGCAGGAATCCTTTGCTAGTTTCACATGAACACAATCTGAAATTCTTGAGTGAGGCCTATTAGCCCTGAGGAACCTTTTTCTGTAAAAGAACAGAATTTAATAACCTCCAGTGTCAACTTGTGAATATTCTACTGTCTTAACTTCTGCTTTCCTTCTGCTATTCTCACTATTTTATTGAAAGCAGAGACTATCATCCATTTAGCCTGATGTCAGTTACCCAGCTAATAGGAAACAAAACCATTAAAATTTGGCACTTATTACAAAACAATCTTATGAACCATCCTAAACACAAAAAAATGTTTGGCATTGTCTTTATGATTGACAGCTCAGCTGTCAATAAAACTGAAAACAATAAATAGAATCATATTTTCAAATGTATTTAGTGTTTCTTTAAAAAATGGCAGCATGCTGAGTTTTGATCTTTCTTTTTTTTTTAATAACGCAATGTTCTAAGGTTATTAGGCGGTCAGTGTACTGTATTGTGTGTACTTTAGCATCAGGGAATCTCTGAAGTCATTAAGTCCCATTTCACTCGTAGTCCTTTTTTCATCTTCAGACTCTGATTGCAAAATGCCACAAAAGCCAATACACTGAAATCCATTTATTTATTACACTCACTCAATCTAGTAAAACAAGCAAGGTATTGACACCAGGTCCTGCAATCTGTAGTTCATTAAACTGTGTTTTAATATGAACATTATTAGAGATCTCCTGTTTAATTAAAACTAAATGAACAAAAAAAAAAAAGCCACTATCAATCATATCACCAGACACTTGTTTAATGAAAAGGCTGTAAAATGAAAACAAAGCATTTGGGTGATAATTATACTTTAAAACTGTTATAATATCCATTTTATTTTGAGTGGTTTTACGGGTGGAGTTTTTTTGCCTTTTCTCCTGTGTTCCTGAGTTATGAAGCATCTCTGGGTGCCTGCAGAGTTTATTTCAACTTTAATAATTCTAAAAGCCCTTATCTTGCAAGATTATACTTTACTTTGCAAAATAAACAATGACATCAAAGCTATAAATACATTTTAGATTGCTGTCCTATTAAAATTTTTCTTAATTCTTTATATATGTATGCATGTATAGAACACAAAAAACTAAATCAGTAAAATTGTTATTTACATTTTACATTTACATCAAGTTGCATGTAATAAAACTGAGAAACAATAAGGCCTTTTTGGTGACACTCAATAGAAGGTCTGGGAAAATTTAAAAAACTTTGATTGGAAATTAGGTATGATTCTTAAAGGGAATGTCCAGCAATAAACTTGAACTATAGGTGCAGCATTTTACTAACCTTCCCCAAAGATGTGCTCCTGAAGATATTACCCAGTCCCTTGCCACTCTGCTGCTCTTCGCTGATCTGCTTCCTGGGCGTGGCTGTCAGTCTAAGGCATACCAGTGATGTTAAAGCCAATAAGTGAGAACTGTTTTGTGTACTCGAAACCAGCTCACAACATAACTTCAGGGGCATCTTTGGGGAGGTAAGTTAAATGATTATGGGGTTTGGGGGGTGCTGCACCTACAGGGTAAATTTTTATTTTATGGCTGGACATGCCTTTAAAAAAAAATTGGCTGGAATGTCCAGTTATGCCCTGTGGATTCCCTTTAATCATTAGCAACTTAGTTAATCACCACAGATAATGAACTTTAAAGTTTTGTATAGCTTTCTTAAAGGGCATATCCACCCTTAAAACTGGTCATATGTCATTTATTTGCCACTAAACCTAACTGCCTTTTTAATATTTTATTACATGCACTTTTAACCAGAAAATTGCTACTTTTCTCTCTCTTTCTATTAGAGGTTGCTGCCTCCTACCCCTTTAAGGAACTTGAGCATGTGCAGAGGATGCAGCAGGGAAAGGGGAAGTCAATAATTGGTTTGGATGTCAGCAGTCACAGCCTTGATTGACTGCATGGAGGGAGGAGCCAGACTACTCTGCCAGACTAGGGACAATAATAACCCTTAACTGGTTAGTAATACATTTTATAATGTACAAAATATATCCTTTGGAATTAGGAATAACTAACAATTGACACTTTTTTTTGTTTTAAGTGTGGATATTTAAACACATTGTCAAATTATTTTTTTTTGAGTACATGGAATATATAGTCACACACACACATATATATATATATATATATATATATATATATATATATATATATACTAGCAAAAGTGTGTCCGTTGGTGCACAGCGCATGTGTGTATGTTTTTCTATGTGTAGATACAATGTCTATAAAATCATTATACAGGGTTAATTTTAAAATGTTATTCAGACATCAGCTTCCAGGGAAACCAAAAAGGATAAACCTGCAAGTCTAAGAATAGACCCAGGCAATCCTGCCACAATTCATGAATCAACACACACACACACACACACACACACACACACATCTTATCTATTCCACCTGCCTGCTAGATAGAATCTAGAGGATCTAAGTGAAATAAATCTGCAGGTCTAAGAATAGACACAGGCAATCCTGCCACAATGTGCAGTTCAAGCCAAACAGCACCATTGGGCTATCAAAGACCCTAAACAGTTTCCAGGTTAACATGCCATGTTCATACTTATTCGTATATACCACAGCAAGTTCCATATTTATAGTCACTATGGATACTGATTAGCTTTATAGGTTAGCGAGAGGTGTAGCTATAGTAGCTAAAAGCTCCCTACAGTGTATAAAATGAAATAGAGCCTTCTTATAAAAGAAGGTATCCCACAGCCTCATGTTATTATAATAGTATTGCCCTAATAATCTAACATATAAACACATATTTCTAACTCCCAGAGAAATTGACAGGGACATGCAAAGTATTTCATTTATAGCTTGTTGCTAAGGCATGTGTCCAGATGTAATACAGCTTAATAGTATAGAGTAGGGGTGTTAAACTTGGGACCTTTCACATGTTTGAAAACTACATCTCCCAGGATTCTCTGTTTGCGGTAAGTTTCTTCTTAAGGTCCTGTAGCTAAGCGTGTCCAGATGTAATTCAGCCTAATGATATAGAGTAGGGGTGTTAAACTTAGGACATTTCACATGTTTGAAAACTACAACTCCCAGGATTCTCTGTTTGCAGTAAGTTTCTTCTTAATGTCCTGTAGCTAATGCATGTGTCAAGATGTGATACAGCCTAATGGTATAGAGCAGAGGAGTAGAAATTGTGACCTTTTACATGTTTGATAACTACAACTCCCAGCATTCTGTTAGCTGTAAGTTTCTTCTTTATATCCATTGGTTAATGAATATATAAAGATGCAATGCAGCCTAATGATATCGAGCATATGTGTTTAACTTTTCACATGTTTAAAAACTACAACTCCCAGCATTCCCTGGCTGCACAGAGTGCTGGAAAATTAAGTTTTCATGCAATTTTTCTGGCATACTGACATTAAAAAAAAAAAAAACGTTTGTGAGACTCAAACTTGCAAGTGATCCATCAGCCCTTCCCTTGCATCCATAGCTATTACACTATTGTAATTGTAAGAAGTCACTTCTTTGTTTGTCTACTTTAACCTTTAAGTTCGACAGAATATATTGACTAAGTGCTTCTTTTAGTTACTTAACAATTTATTAACAATTTATTAAGGCTGAGTTATTTCTAATTCCCAGAGAAATTGGCAGGGACATGCAAAGTATTTCATTTATAGCTTGTTGCTAAGGCATGTGTCCAGATGTAATACAGCTTAATAGTATAGAGTAGGGGTGTTAAACTTGGGACCTTTCACATGTTTGAAAACTACATCTCCCAGGATTCTCTGTTTGCGGTAAGTTTCTTCTTAAGGTCCTGTAGCTAAGGCATGTGTCCAGATGTAATTCAGCCTAATGATATAGAGTAGGGGTGTTAAACTTAGGACATTTCACATGTTTGAAAACTACAACTCCCAGGATTCTCTGTTTGCAGTAAGTTTCTTCTTAATGTCCTGTAGCTAATGCATGTGTCAAGATGTAATACAGCCTAATGGTATAGAGCAGAGGAGTAGAAATTGTGACCTTTTACATGTTTGATAACTACAACTCCCAGCATTCTGTTAGCTGTAAGTTTCTTCTTTATATCCATTGGTTAATGAATGTATAAAGATGCAATGCAGCCTAATGATATCGAGCATATGTGTTTAACTTTTCACATGTTTAAAAACTACAACTCCCAGCATTCCCTGGCTGCACAGAGTGCTGGAAAATTAAGTTTTCATGCAATTTTTCTGGCATACTGACATTAAAAAAAAAAAAAACGTTTGTGAGACTCAAACTTGCAAGTGATCCATCAGCCCTTCCCTTGCATCCATAGCTATTACACTATTGTAATTGTAAGAAGTCACTTCTTTGTTTGTCTACTTTAACCTTTAAGTTCGACAGAATATATTGACTAAGTGCTTCTTTTAGTTACTAAACAATTTATTAAGGCTGATATTCACAACATATAAACAGAATAACACATCTGATCTAAACAGGATAACACATCTGACTTATATTGGTTAATGTTAACTTAACACATTATCTTAGATGTTCTTTTCAGGCATCCTCTGTTCCTTCTCCACTGTAGTAGAATTGGTGTTTTCCTATTTAATCACACTATACTTTTACATCATACTATGTGAGCATTAAAGCACGCCCATGAGCTATTCCTACTGCCAACTCATAAGTCCTAAACCAGTTTTGACCAGAAAACTTCATCACAAGTTATCCACCCCTTCTGCTGGTTTCTTTCAACCAAGTTTTCATCTCCTTATAAGCACATATCTTTGTATAAGCAATGTACGCATGTCCCATTAATGCAGCCTCAGATTACACCATCTGGTTTGCATTTGTTCTCTGTAAAGGCTTGGGGCCCATGCGTAGGGGTGGTATCAGATTTCTTATCTGGTCATTTTGGCTGGACCCAGGAGAGCAAAACTAAGTAAAAGTGAACATTCTTATAACTAGTTTAACTAAGACAATATTAATGTATCAAAAAGTAGGTAGAGACCGGACCAGATTCTGCAAGTTGCAAAGGTGCTTTAATAGCAATATAAACACAACATGTTTCGGGTCCAAACACCCTTTATCAAGTGACACTTGATAAAGGGTGTTTGGACCGAAACATGTTGTGTTATATTGTATTAAAGCACCTTTGCAACTTGCAGAATCTGGTCCGGTCTCTACCTACTTTTTGATACATTGATATTCTTGTGCTCTTGGACAGAAGCACCTATAGAGCCCTTGGACCTGCCGTTTGGTACAAGACCAGGACACTATTCATATTTTAAGACAATATTAACCCTTTCTTACAGTAATAAAGAAGGATTATACAGGTTACTTTAGGCAGTAGGATTCATGAGCCTTACTAAACTTTCCCTCCCTTACCTGTTCCATCGGTCCGCCAGCTAGATTCTAGAGGATTTAAGTGGAATAAACCTGCAGGTGTGAGAATAGACCCAGGCAATCCTGCCACAATGTGCAGCTCAATTTAAACAGCACCATTGGACAACCTGAGACCCTATACAGGATCTAGATTTACATGCTAGGTTTATACTAATTAGTATTTACCACAGCAAGTACCAGTTTTAAAGTCACTATGGGGTTAGGACAGCACAGGATATGTATTGGCTATATAGTTTAAGGAGAGGTGGGGTTAAAGGAGCTA
The DNA here is from genome assembly GCA_019447015.1 of Hymenochirus boettgeri. NCBI lineage: Eukaryota > Metazoa > Chordata > Amphibia > Anura > Pipidae > Hymenochirus > Hymenochirus boettgeri. The sequence goes on along the minus strand of CM033474.1, from coordinate 191,291,169 downwards.
AAAGCTCCCACAGAGTATAAAATGAAATAGAGCCTTCTTATAACAGAAGGTACCTCACAGTCTCGTGTTATTATAATAGCATTGCCCTAATAATCTAACATAAACACATATTTCTCACTCCCATGAAATTGGGCTGGGACCTGCAAAGTATTTCATTTATAGCCCATCGCAAAGGCATATGTCCAGATGCATTAGTTTTCATAAATCTGGAAAACTGTTTTCATACATCCTGGAATATAGCCATTTTCCTGACTTACAGACATTAAAAGCCCATGGTCATGCTTTAACAATTCCTACCCATGGGTTTGAACATGCAAGTAATCCATCTGCCCTTCCCTTACATCCATAACTATTACACTGTTAGATTAGGGAAGGATTATATGGGTCACTTAAGGCAGTAGGAATCATAATCCTTACCAAACTTGCCCTCACTTCCATATTCCACCTACCTGACAGCTATAATCCATGGGAGACCCTATACAGGATCCAGATTAACATGCTACGTCCATATTTATTAGTATTTACTAAAGCATTTTTGTTGAAAGCTCAGGGTCATGCTTTCATTCATACCAACACCAAGTGCACAATCGTGCAAGTGATTCGGGATCCGTCTTTTGCTCCTTTAAGCCCATAGCTGTTAAGCCGTAGGGCTAGAGAGTGGCTACTTAGGTCCCTTCAGCATTTAGGCATCAGGGACCTTTGCAAACTTGCCCTCCCTTTTTGCTCCCAGCTGCCACTAGGAAGCATTCAGGGGAGGCCTGATTGGGATAAGCCTGATGGTCATAAAAATGACAAACACACACAAAACAAAAAGTGCACGTGAAAAGTGGCAATTAAATAAATAAGCATACCTAGTGCACTAATTTAAATAAAATTGGACGAATAGGCCTTGACCTTTCAGTCAGTCAAAAATTATTCCGCCATTGCTGAAGCTATTACTGGAAGTGTAAGAACTACTAAACACGTGCTAACCCATGCACTGTAGTACGAATGGGAAGCCTGAGCTTTCAGACACCCCTGCCTCAAGGCTTCGACCTGGCTCCTTACCCCCTCAACCAGTCAGGAGACTAGAGGGTGCACCCCCAGGACATATGGTCCCCCTCAGCCAGCCAACAACCAGCCAGGGCAGGGTACTCCACAGAGTCTTAATCTGAAAGACAGGGAAGTTCAGCTTTAGGCTTTGATCAATAGCGTGTAGCATGCAGACATATTCAAACCAGTGAGCCCTTCTCTCCTGATAAGAACAGATACTACACTTGACCATAGCAAAAGGCCAAGAAGCGATATTCACCACAGTAAGTTGCAGATTTACAGTTACTGTACAATGTGGTTAGGACAGCACAGGATACTGATTAGCTTAAAAGATTATGGTGGGGTAACCCCACATTTCTAAAGAAGCTGAAAGCTCCCTACAGAGTACAAAATGTAGAAGAGCCTTCTTATAACAGAAAGTACCTCACAGCCTCATGTTATTAATATATCAACAGTGGGAAAAAGGGAAAGAGTGGCCATTTCAGAGACAAGTCATTTTATCATATAAAGACATCACTTCCTGTCTAGCAAACAGAAACTGAATCATCTAATTTCTTTCTATGGAGGAGGAAGGGGGGAGTAAATGTGTGAATCTGAAGAATTTGTAACAGGCTAAGACTGTCACATGTTTTACAAACAGAATATAATTGGGTGTAATACAGGAACTTCCTTACACTTTCTTGTCATGCAGTGTAAGATCAGAACCTCATTGGATGTTAATGTAAGTAGTAGTACTATACTTTGTATAGTGTTATTTTTTATAGTGATTTTAATTAAATAGTGATAATTACACACATACATATAGACCTTTCCTATGTTAGTTATATTATATTTATATAATATAGAGGATAACATTGCACTGTGTGGTTGGCATTATGCTTTTTTTAAAAAATATTTTAGTTAAAGTTCTATTCAGCCTATCGTAGTTTTTTGTGGATAATAGATTAATAGATATGACTTCATTATCAAGTCAGCACCATGTAACATATTTTAGGGTAACTAAGTATCTTTTATAGCTTTAAACTATTCCCAAGGTTTTGCATCTCTGTTATCTATTTCAAAGTGTCCTTAGAACCCACTGTGCATCATAGCAAGTCCTTTTTTTGATATAATATGTCCCAATTAATCTAGCCTCTTCCTGTAGCTCAGTTTCCTACAAGCCTTCTTTAATATTTCTCTAGGCTGTTATGTTGATTTAGACGTCTTGTTCAGTATTTGTCTATCATCCATAATAAGCTAATTCTCTTCTTTTTATTGATAGTTGTTATTTCTGGCCACATCAGAATTGCTGGTTTTATTGATTTTATTTCATCCACTTTGCTAGATTTTATTTGTATCATTAAAACTTACGTCTTCCAATTTGTCTTGGCAATTGCCTTATATGAGGTTATGAGTGCATGTTTCAGGTGCCTTTGTATGACAGTCTTGTAGTGCTCTGTATATAAATCATAACAATGATGTTTTGAAAATGTAGCAGTACATTACAAAGTTAATTTCTAGATTAATATAATGTGGATTATTTGTTCCCTTCATCTAGATGAAATGTGTTAGGCCAATCCAAAATAAATAAATAAATAACCTACAGAATAAATCTGTGGTAATTACACATATAATAAAACAACACGAGTGAGCAAAACTTTATAAGCCTTGTTCATTAGTCATGTGCATGCAATGGCAAAACAGTTAAAGCTTAATAAGCTTAATTTTTATTCTTCTCTAGTAAGTTGCATTTAGTACTATTACTTTCTGGTCTCCCTGCTTCACACCTCTCTCCCGTTCAGTCTATACTTAACTCTGCCATACGTATTGTTTCATTCTTTAATAAATCGGATCCCAAATCTCCTCTGTACCGGACAACAACCTCCCTCCCCATTAAACAGCGCATTGTATATAAAATCCTTCTCCTAACATTTAAATCCATTCACTCTGCTGCTCCTCCTTATATTTCCTTTCTAGTCTCCCCATATGTTCCTGCCCGTACCCTCCGCTCATCGCAGAACCAGCTCCTGTACAGACCCCCCCACTCGTACTGCTTCTTCTCACCTTAAACCTTTCTCTCTTGTGGCTCCCATCCTCTGGAATTCTATTCCCCTCTCTTAACATCATGAAACTTCAATCAGCAGGTTTAAATCTAGCCTTACATCCTACCTATCTGGTAACCAGCACAGTATATGATTGTTTTATTTGCACTGCATACGTCTCACTCTGCATTTACACCCACTCCCTTGTATCTGTATGTTACCCACCTAACTAGATTGTAAGCTCTACAGGGCAGGGACCTCCTTACCTCTTGTGGCAAAGCTCTAGCATTTTTATTTATATAATTGAATGTATATTTGTATGAACTATCTATGTATTTGTTCCCCTTGTATGACTTTGTATTTTGTTATTGTACAGCGATGCGTCCCTAAATGGCGCTTTATAAATAAACTATACATTTACGGTATTGTATATTTACGATCATAAATTGACGATCGCCATAAAGAACGCAAAAGGCAATACCACACCTTTCTAAATATGGCCCATAGTGTGAAGGTCTCTAGCACTTCCTGTCAGCTGCAGCAATATTGGCGGAAAGTGTACCTTCTTAGAGGAATGTTGGAGGGTAGGAAGTGCGTGTTTTTGTTTATATTGTATTTATAGGAACCACATGGTACAGAACTGCAGGAGGAGGATAGTGAAGTGAACCTGATCTTAGCACAACTCTGTGCAATGCATTTCTCATAAGTGTGCCTTATTAAAGGGAATGTTTAAGGGTAAGGAGAATTTTGTATGTTTCTGCTGTATCTATAAAAACAACATACTGTAGTATAGAGCTAAGCTAAGAAATGCTTGTGCTAAGCTGTGCTAGGATCGGGGTCATTATATTATCCTCTACCTGCAGCACTGCATTATGTTGTTTCTATAAGTGTACATTTAAATGGGAATCATTGAAGGGAATGCCTTTGCAGCTCTACACCATGTTGTTTCTATCAGTTTACCAATTAAAGGGGTACTGTTACATGCATACATGCATCACCATTTTTGGTCTGTATTGCATGCCCTCCGCTAGGGTTCAATTTTGGAAGCGCAATGCCCATGCATGAAAGCGTGCACAATTGCGCATTATTGCGAATGAACGTTCTACCTTGTGCTTAAGTGGGGCTGCAGCCTCATGAAATTGACCTGCAAAGCTAAGTTAAGTACATGCTGTATGGCTACACTAAAATAAATGCAGCTTGCATTACACTTCTAAAGAAAAGACATAAAAACCTGCAGAAACACTCACAAATATAAAGGGTTAACAAGTTGCTTCCTAAATACATATGAAAAGCGTTAACAACTTCCAGGAAGGAAGGAAAATCTGCTAATAATATTCACTGCTATCTCTGATGAATGTCTGGGAGACACTGGCAGGTGGGGTTCAACTGAGTTAAAATGTTACATGCAGCTTAGCATAAGGGGAGAGGGAAACAAACACACGGTACATAGTTAGCATGTGCAGAAGGAATTTTGGGTCCAGGACCACCAGGAAGAGGCAACACTTGAAGGGAGCAGTGACATCATTGAATAGTATTCTTTGCTTGATGGTAAGCCACCCCATAGATCGCAGTATTGGAGTGATTGGAGGAGAGTAAAATGATCTGAACTGCTGAGTTCACAACTACTGAGTTGTGTATGCAAGGAACACAATTTTGTCTAGTAAGAAAAACTTGAATAAGATATATTCATGGGCAATTTTTTTATTTTTTTTTTTAAATTACACATCCAGGAGTGTAGGAAGAATTATCTTATGCTTTTAATAAATTCAATTTAAAGATTCTAACCTCAAAATATTAACAAAGACACTATTCATATTGTTGAAATAGACATTTTTAAGCTATGTCATGTAATTAGTTCATATACAGGGAGATTCAATAACCATAGTTTAAAATGGTGCAAATTTTGCCCCAACCAATCAGATCTTATTTAACATTTTTAAGCAAAATTAGCACCATTTTAAATTATAAGAACTTTTATTTAATAACCCTGTTAATTTGCAATGTTACATGGTATATCTCTATACCTTTTTCTTCCACTGCACAGTATTTCAGTATGTTGGTGCTTTAAAAATAAAATATAATAGTACTGTTCTCAGGATGGACATTGGTTTTCAAAACCTGGTCAGCAAATAAAAGCTATCAATCCCAATTCTCAAAGAGAATTGCAAAAGCATTTTAGAAAGGAAGACTTTTACAACAATATTGATCTTATATATTTAAAACCTCTCTAGGGAGTTCTAGAACCATGTTTATCTTGCCCTGTTGATTTTCTCACTATGCATGTCTGTGCCATCTCTCCAGTTTTGGCTTTTGTCCCTGTTTGTATTGCCTTGGACTTTTGTATTTTAAATTGATTTCTCCGTATAGTCCAAAATGTATCTCCAATAGAGAATAGCTGAACGTTTGCCCCAATCAAACAAAATCAAATTATTTCTGCCGCACTGCGCTTTTGCGCCAATCACGGTCTGATTGCACTTTTAAACATGCACGCTAATGTAAGCCAATGGGACTGGCAACATTCGTGCGTTGCACTGCAATCCGCTTTTGGAAATGCATGCAATCACCATTTTATGCACAATGGCATGCGCTTCCATAGTGCAAACGTGCAACATCGCACAGGAAACGTGCAATTGCGTGTGCGTTCTGGTACATTGTAGTGTGACCTCGACCTACAGAAAAATTATACGCATGCAGTAACTGATTGCATTCTGACTGTAAGGCTGAGGTTAAATTATGCACTCACTTGCGTGCCGGAAACGGCCATGCAAGCACACGTTACCGGCAAGCATGTGCAATGTTGCACAATCGGAATGCATGCGATCATGCAGAAAAATGTGGATTGCATGCCAGCGCACTGGTTTGGCCACATCCACTGCCCACAGTAGTGTCTGATTTTAAACGCACGATCGTATCGAAATCATTATCGGATCGCACTTAAAAACACACTAGTGTGGCCTAGCCCTTACTGACTGTTTCTGAGCCTCTCCCCCTCCTTCTTAACAATATCAGAGATGGGTGACTATCAACAACAATGAATGTGGGAGGAGCCCGAAATAAGTAATTTACTGCATGAGTATTATTCTCCTTTAACTAGTCGTAACAGTAACACATGCAGACAAGGCATAAAACAATTACAAATCTAAAAATGAAAACTTAAAGAAATCTAACCTTACAAAATGTGCTACAGCGGATTTTAAGAAGAATGCATGATTATAATTCTCCTTTAAAATATTTTTTAATAGTCATTTACTCCATTTTTGGTGCAGATCATATGCATTCATATTCATATCAGGATGACAGAAGGGAATGCAACATTACAACATTGCAAGTTGTGACACTAGAGTTTTTACCCTTTTTCATAATAGCTATTTATTTAAATAAAACCAAACATATATATAATGCAATAGACAAAATGACAGGTACTCCTGATTCTCCTATTCAGGAAAAACAATATAGTATAACCCCCAAAGGAAGTGACACCATATCAAATAATAAAAAGAAAATGTACCTAGTCGGTGAAAACACGAGGTAAAAGAGAGAAAATATATAAGTAGAATATATTTAAATAACAAAATAAGAATAAAAATATATATACACAAATTTATCCCACATACACTATAATAGCAGACTGGCCAGCTGCAATTCAACATACAATATAAAAACAATAGGCTGAGAAAGATTCCGATATAATACATATAATATAATATAATATATTTTTATTTATTTAAATAACAATGAATTTGTGTAGAATGTATGAAAAGCTCATGTTGTCAATCTAATTAAGAAGTTATCACTTCCGAACAAAAGTTATGTCTCATCTCTCCCTTTTCTGTGGCAGCTGGGAAATTTATGAAGTGAACCTGTGGGTACTAGGGGTCTGCTTCCAAAATCTACCTTAGCTGGGTAAACCTAGCTAAATGTACACAGTACATGCACATGCTCTGTAGTGCTCATCAGGTCAAAACAAGGAAGTTGCTGACAAAGAACAGTATGTAAGGATTTTTTCAAATGCTTTTAATGCTCCTGTCCTAACAATGATATCCTTTTATACAAAAAAGTAATGTTATCTTTGCAATGTATTTCTTGTCTATCATAGATGTAAGGAACAAAATATTAACATTACAGTAAAAATTTAAAGTCTGGGGAATTGAACCAGCAACTTCATGTAGTCTGTCTTTTTAATAGCAGAGCTCTTACCCCTATCCTAAAATAGATTCTGTGTGGATCACTATTAAATGTAGAAATTCCAAATTTCATTTGCAAAGAACATAATGAAACTAACAAAAAAAAGTCTGGGATATTGAACTGTGACTTTTTGGAAAGTTTGTTTCTAAAACATGCACTCTACTAGATGAGCCACCACTTCAGATGCATGGAGTCTAGGTACATTTAGAAGCTTTATTTTTTGCTAGGAACAGAATAATAATTAAAAAATTTCAGTAAATTGAGCTGACTGTTTTGTATTTCTCCAGGATAGCAGTATGTTATTCACTGACTGGTAAATAAACTGCAGGGTAACAAGAAGCTTATCTGGGACTTCCATATAGGTGTGTAGATATCTGTAAAGAAAACGCTTTGTGCACAGATACAGTAAATACTGGGGACAGGGGGCATAACTAAAGGGGCTGTGGGCTGTACTGGCATGAAAGCCTTCTTAGTTACAGAATCTATTACTTACATGCGCTAAATATAACTTACTAGAGAAGAATCTTACAATGTACAGGTGTTCTGGGGAGAAAAGCATTCATATTAGCAATAAAATAGATAAAATAGGAGCTGTTTATAACCTATGATGAAGTAAGTGCAGAACAATGCAGAATGTATTATCTGCTGCTGTTTAATATTGACAAAGATTAAAATGGAATAAAAATGTTATGTTACTGCAGAAGACTTGCATTTATAGTTAGTCTTTTTCCATTTGGGAAGGTGTTAGATGGTTGAGGCTCTGTCCAGTTTGTCCAAGAATCTTGCATGCAATACATTTTTCGGTCTGGATTTCTGTAGTGTTTATCTTTTTGAACTTTGCATCAGTGATGTGCAAAGAGACAAGTATTGGTGAGTCTACACAATGCAAGGTATTTAATAAGATTTAAAGTGAGAATGGGACAGTTAAAGTGAGAATTGAACAGGTTTTAGATGTGTTTCAAATTTTATAGATGTGCAAACGGGTGAATAATTTTCTTAAGGCTTAGAGCAATTTTATTGTTGTGATCATATATATGCCAGGTCCATATGTGATGCTATACTTCCATGCATATTATTTCATCTGTATAGGATAAAGTTCCATGTTATTTTCTTGGTTGGAAAATCACCTGTAAATTTCTGGTTGCACAGTGAGTATTTTTTAACAAGGCTTAATGACAATTAGATTGGATTATGGCTAGACTAGATGTCACTTTATACTAATATACCTCACAATAAGGGCATTGCAGCAGTTGAACATTTTTTGATAAGCATAGCATATGACAGCCCACCTACGGAATTCCTTGTACAGTGGCTTCGTATCATCTTGTACAGCACCTATAAATTTGAGAAAAGTATTTTCTCCAACATTGTGGCACTGCCATGGGAAGTTCTGTGTCGCCGTCATATGCTAACTTATTTATGGGGCTTATCGAAGAAAAATACATCTATCCCTCTGCCCAGTTTAGGGAACACGTTATATTATTTTTAAGCTACATTGATGATGTGTTTGTTGTGTGGGATGGCACAGAAGAATTTGACACCTGGCTTAATAGTATGTAAGGGCATAGAATATTGTCTGGAATATTCTAAAGGTTTAATTCACTTTTTAGATGTGGAGGTTCAAGTATAGGGACATGGTGTCTGCACATCTATTTATTCTAAGCCAACTGACAGAAATACATTACTCCATCATACCAGCTTTCATCCCCCTGTGTTAAAATAGCGTTACCCAAATCCTAGTTCTTAAGGGTTGCAGTGGCGTAACTACGAATCACTGGGCCCCCCCAGCAAAACTATGATGAGGTCCCTATCTGTGCTTTATCCACAGTTGTTTTCTGGGAGGAAGCTACTGTATATATCATAATAAAATTAAGATGGGGCCCCCTTGACTCCTGGACCCACCTCTGGTTGCTCCCCTCTACTTATACCCCTAAAGGGTTGATAGAATTGGGAAGAAAGTGGGCACCCTGGGTGTACCATTTGTACAGGATTATTTCCTAGGTTCAGGAATTGTGTGCAAGAACTACTTAAGGGTGGTTTAAGGGAGGGGCAGGTGAGATCATATCCTGTATGTGTCTATATAGGGTTGTTCACTTATACAATATGTTAAGTTTGGTTGTGTTTTGAGAAAGGTGCCCTGTTGGTAATAAGACTTCGATCATTAAATTTTACACATTGTTTAAGACTGGTTTGTGGTGGGTCTAAAATTATATGTCACATTGCAGTTTTAGCAGCAATGACCACTATGCACCCAGTATGATGTTTATATATATGGTGTGCGATCCAATACTTGCTAAATTATAGGTTCTCTTTTTGAGTGAACTAAATTTAAAATAATAAAGGAATTGGAGAGGCTTTAGGCTTGACTATGCAGGCAGACAAATTAGGGCTGCTTACATTAGAGAAGCAACATTTGAGTGGGGATATGATCACTTTATACAAATATATTAATGGGCCATACAGTAAACTCTCTGGTGCATTGTTTACGAATAGGTCATATCAGAGGACATGTGGACATCCTTTAAGATTGGAAGAAAAGAAGTTTCATCTTCAGGTTAGGAAATTTTTCTTTACAGTGAGAACGGTGAAACTGTGGAACTGTCTTCCAGCAGATGTGGTAATGGCAAGTTCATTAAATAGCTTTAAAAGTTTACTGGATAAGTTTCTAAAACTAAAAAATATCGAAAATTACTGGTACTAATATATATACTGCAGTTCTGGTTGATCCAGGGATACTTTCCGATTGCCATTTGCAGTCAGGAAGGATATCCCCCCCCCCCCCCCCCTTTTTAGCTGGGTTTTTGCCTTCCTCTGGATCAACTGTTAGGTAGGGTTAAAAAGGAGGGTGAAAAGGTTGGATTTGATGGATGTATGTCTTTATTCAACCTCAATTAATATGTTACTATGTATGTTTTTAACCCTCCTCATTTTTTGTGAATCTGGACTCACAGGATATTCAAAGTTGTTTATTACAAAACAATCCAAGACTACATTTTTTTGTCCAGGTTTTTTTCCAGAGTGGGATGTCTGTACAAAGGGTTTATTTAATAGTAATAAAAAAGAAAGGCACATAATATCAGAACACATATAACACCATTACAAGAGATTTACATATAGGGTGTGAAGTTTGGAATTATGTGCATGGGGGTTATGTGGACAGTCTTTCTTAATATTACTTTGTTTATTACTTTGTTATTGTACAGTGTCCTAAAGGACATTATTGGTGTCATGATGCAAACTAATATACCTTAAAGTTTTTATTAGTTGAAAAACATACAGGGAGATTCAATAAAAGTTCTTATAGTTTAAAATGGTGCTAATTTTGCCCCAACCAATCAGAACTTATGTAACATTTGAAAGCAAACATCTGATTGGTTGGGGCAAAATTAGCACCATTTTAAACGATAAGAAGTTTAATTGAATAACCCCCACAGTGGTTTCCAGATACAGGAGGGTGTGTCTAAGAACTTTAATTTTGGCTATTCTATTTAAAATAAGGGTAGCAGCTCAGTAAGTACTTTTACAACTTTATATATTTTTTGTTGTAGCTATTTTAACTCACTATTGTACTATACTTTATATACATTTATTTATGCTCTTATACATGCCGATACTAACAAATGACACATAAATATAAACCTACCCTTTAACTAATAATATAAACCTTCCATCTCACTGTAAGCTCTAAAAACTAAATGCAAACTTATAAATGATTTAATAGATAAGATATATATAATATAATATATATATAATATATAATATATATATTATATATATATATATCCCCACATCTGCAACACAATGATGATATGATAATAAGCAAACACTAGGTGGCACTGCTTACCCTAAAACATGGGATGATTAAAACTTCAGACTTCTTTTAAAGATGTGTTTTAACCCCTCTTAGGCTTTAAAGACTTGAGTAAGAAAGATAACATCTGAAAATCAATGTAAACAAAACCTTTTAAGTTTATCCTTTGTGCTTCCCATTTCACTAAATGGTAATTCCTTAGAATTGCTTGTACATCAGTCTTCACAAACAGACAGTAATGTACATACACTATCTACCATAAGTTTTGACACATCTTATTCGACTCTTTTTAAATTATTATTTTTTACATTATAGATTAATTTTGAAGACAATAAGACTATAAAGAAACATGTATGGAATTATAGAGGAACATACCAAAATATGCCTTTTATATTAGATTCTTCAAAATAGCCACCTTTTGCTTTGATTATAGTTTTGCATCAGTTTGTTTTATTTGTGGAATTCTTAAGGGGCATCTCCACCCCCAATATGAATTTTTCTGTAGTGTAGGGGATCCCCCCCCCCCAAATGCTAGGGTTTTAACATTAGAAAGTTACTGGAAATAGAATTACTTACCTTTGTTGCCTCTGCCTCTACTGCTACTTCCAGTAATGAAGTAGCAATAGGGGCCAGACTGGTAGCCGTGTCTCTGAGAGTCAGCCATCACAGACATGGCTGCTGGTTATGGTCTATTTCTGGTAACTTTTTAAAGATAAAAACCTTAGCATTTAGAGTTGGGGAGGGGTCCCTACACTACAGAAAAATGTGTTTGTATTTTCTTAAGATACACTGCAGCACCGAGGGATCCAGAGAGGGGAAGGGGGGAGAGCTCCCCTGTGCATTACAGAGTCCACCAGGAGGACAGTGAAGGGGCAAATACCAGATTACACACACACAGAGGCTCCTATTCTTTGGTTTCCTGGACTTTTATCAGGCCCTGCAGGACAACCATTAGGAGCAGAGGAGAAAGGTAAGGATTTCTTTACACTACGCAGTAGGGCCAGCAGTGGAGCAAATTTTATTTGGGGGAGTGGACATACATACATACAAGAGAGGTGTCAAGGAGGCCATTTATGTAAAAATAAATAAAACCAAGCTTAAATAAAGGTGGGGGGGTTCGACACCAACTGTCTGCCATGTACAATGCTATTTTGACACTTTACCCTGGACGTTCCTTTAACATCTCTTAGCCACTATCCAATCACGCCCTTAACACCTGGTTGTGATATGCTAATTGGGATTTTCCAGGGTACATAATTGCCACAGATTCACTAAACTTCAAGTCTGGTTCATCTAATTGAATACAACAGATACATCTCCAGGAACTGGTTTAGACAATGCCAAGAGGTTGCTTTTTTTTTTAGTTGAAATACGGTAATACAATTGGTGCCCTATGAAATGTAACATTAAGTAAAGAAAATATTTGTATATCTCATTACTAATATACATTAATAAGTCTCCCACAGTGCAAAACCGATATCAGGATCCCGAGATTTTAACCCCCTGAATAGCCACATCATAAAGGAAGCCAGTTTCCATCTTACTATGCAGTAGAAAGGAAGACCCTAGTGATGTCAGTGTCTTTCTTACCTTAGTCTTTCCAGTCTACCCTGGTGATCTAGTGGAGGTACTGAATTATGATCAGCTGTTTAAACGAATTTCAATAGTTGATATAGTAAGCCACTATTAAACAGTGGCTTACTATAGTATTTATGAAAGAAGTTCAAAACTGAAGCATGGATCAATACTTTGTGATCAGTTCTGAGCATTGATCTGTGTCAGTGGAGAAAAAAAATATTTCCTGGAAACCCTTTCGAGGAAATTATTTTTATGATCTTAATTCTACATGGAAAAAGGGGAAATCTGGAAAATGATTTATCAGTTTTGGAAATAATTAAGCTGTTGGTTTAGCAGAGGCCTATGTTTTGGCTTTTTTTTTTTTTTGAAGAATGGCATATGTACCCAATATCTCTCTTCTATAGAATATTTGCTTTCAAAAACTATGGCGGAGATACAATATGGCCCATTTCCGTCTGAAAGCCATGTTAACCCGAAGAAATTTCGAGGTTAACGTGGGTTTTAGACGGATTTTAGAGCACAGCGCCATTTCCAAATGTTTGTGGAAATAGCACTGTGCTAACGATCCAAAACCAGTAGCGTTAAGTTTTGCGCTACTTCGTAGCACGAAACTTTATGCTACGGGTTGTGGAGCGTTAAAGCTCCTTACCTTAGTCTGATCCTACGATGCAATAACTGTCGTAATCTCGTTTACGTCAGTTATTGTATCGCGGGATCAGGCTAAGGCAAATTTTTTTTTGACAAAAATAAAATTTCTTAGTCTCTTGAAGTCATTTACTTGTGAGTAGCATTGATGCAAAGGGGTATTGTAGTTTCCAGAAATATATAGTTTGTTGGGTTATTTCCAAATTTGAGGGGTATGTCATTTGAAAATGTGGAAGATTGCACTAATGCATTGGCTTCATTTAGGTTAGTTGGTGGGCCATGTCTCTTTTTACACCCATGCATGTGGGAGATAGATATTTTCATGTGTGTGTGTGAGGGGGAGGGGGGGGGGTATTTGCCAAGTGAGTAAAGGTAAGATTTTAAAACATTGAATCATCTTCTAATTTTTACAGAAAATCTCCTAAAAGTGTGAAATTCTTTTGGCAACTCCATCTCAAAATTCTGCATTTATGCATGAAACAATGGTGTTGTTACTGTATTTACTAAAGGTATGCAGATTTTAAAAATATATTGTTTTTTGGGTTGTTTCCCAAATCGTGGTATTGTACGAAATACATGTGATTTGTGAGGGGTGTTTAGTTTTAAAAAGCTGGAAAAAAATACATTTTTGCACTTATGAACTGTATTATTTTTATCCTTATTAAGAAAAGGCTTGGCTTTGATACTTGTGTTGGATTTAGGCTTTCTGCTACTGTGAATTTCACAGTACTGTGAAATTCACCTTTGATTTTTACTATGATTTAATATTTTTGGAAAAGATGAGAAAAAAATCTTAAAATTTGATGAATATCTGTGTTAGGGTATCTGTGTGTAACCCACGTATAACAACCTGAGGGTCATTAGTTAATTTGGAGTAAAAACCAAGTGCTGTTTCGTTTTGGGGGTAAGGGTGTCATTTTTGTGAGTGCACATTTCTACAAATATAGAGACAAAATAACATTTTGCTGCAGATGAAAGTAAGAAGAGAATGTCCAGCATATCTTCTAACTAATATTTAGCTTTGTGAAGCATTAACTTATTTGGTGTTGTGTGCTTTAAAAATGAACCTCAGTTTAGATGTCCTTTAATATTTCCTTTCATCTATGACTTCTAATATATGCACAGGTTTTAATAAGATACTCCATGTCTATGTTTTTATACATAGGTTTATATTCTCATTAATTTCTCACATTTCATGGTAAATAAAAAGGTAATATAAAAATGTATTTATGTATGTATTCTTGAATGCAAGGGTGTATCTTTATATGTATTTCCAATTAGAGTAGTATTATGTCAAGAAATGCTGCTGTGTACATTTGAAAAGTTTTATAGATTAAAAATATTGTATTATACATATCATATTAGTGTGCTTTTCTCCACAGATTTTTATGTTCACTTATTATGTAGATTTATTGACTAGAAGGGTAAAACTGGCAAATAGAAAAACTTACTAGCTAAACCCGTACAAATGTCATGTAGAACGTTAAAAAATGTAAAACACACAAAGCGTTAAACAAAACCCATTGGGTGAATACACACTATGCATTCAATTCCAGGTACGCTGAGGAAGGGACAGTGAGGCTCCCGAAACATTGTTTTGATGTTTTTGCACTAAATAAATTGTAATTTCACCAAGAAGTAGTGTGCTCCTCTGCTTTGTTCCTATTAGGTCACCTTGACCATTTACGTATGGGTGTAGAGGACTGCACCTAGAGAAAACAGTGTTCTGAATTGAGAGCCAGTCGGATGACTAGCGAAACGTCTTCAAGAACTAAACTTCAGTCCAGTTGATCTAATTGAATACAACAGATATAAAGTTAAAAAAAAAATTATATTATCCTCAATAAAAGATAGTTTTATGGTTGTAAACACAAAAAACACATACCCCCTTAACCAGACCCAGCCAGTAATGGATCACACCTACTGATCCATTACTGTGGCAGCCATACTTAAAGGTAACTAAGTCAAAAAAGCTAATTTTGATCAATAATCAAAAGGTTTGTTTTTTTAACCCCACCACGTGATACAGGTATACACACCTACTGACCTACCCTCCATTACTGTTGCAGCCATACTTAAAGGGTAACTCAAGTCAAAAAAAATAATTTGACCAATCATCAAAAAAGTTTGTTTTTTTAACCCCCCAACCCGACACAAGTACACACACCTAATGATCTACTTATCCATTACTATTGCAGCTATTTGAAAGGGTAACTAAAGTAAAAAAAAACAATATTCATCAATAATCAAAAGTTTTTTTTTTTAACTTCCAACCTGATCCAGGTACACACACTTATCTGACCCACCCTTCCATTTCCATGGAAGCCATATTTAAAGGGTAACTATAGTCAAAAAAACACATTAAAAAAGTTAGTATTTTATCCCCCAACCTGATATGAATACACACACACACCAACTGACCTATCTTTAATGCATGTGACATATTGAAAGGGTAAGTAAAAAACAACAATGTCCTCTTCATTGGCATTATTGAGTTTAAAATCTGCAGCACAAACACACACATTTCCTTCCAAAATGCAGTATTTCAAGCCAAATTCAAAGTTTATACTTAAACTTTCCCTTCTAGTTTATCTTTTTCTTTTATTATCATATTTTTTTCAGTGGGAGGAAAATAACAGTTTTAGCTTAAATGATGATTTATTTACTTTTCATGCTATCCTTTTATATTTGTGACAGCTGTATACTTAAAGGGCAAGTTCAGTATGTTCTTTATGATTGTGGGAGAAACGGAGTTCGCCAGGAGAAGACCAAGGGTCACCAGAGAGCGAGGGCCGGGCAGGGGGGGGGGGGGCCAGGAGGGCTTTTTTTTTTTTTTTCCTTATTTCAGTATGTGTCCTAAATCCGCTGATATTAAGGATGTTATTTTTTTTACAGTTTCTACACAAAAGTGCCAAGACTCAGTTAGAGTGTGAGAAAAGAAATCTTAAAATTGCCTTTTATAAACAAGCGTCAGTATGCAGTTTTTAAAGCATATAAGGATTTTTTCTGTAACTGAATAGTCAAACATTATCTTTGACTAACAACTACAGTCAAAGTAATGTGGGCAAAAACTATAACCAGTTATGAAGGAGTATTCTGATTGAACATTTAAAAGGGTTTGAAAAGAAAAGGATATTGTTGACATAAATTCCCTTTTTTAGCAATTTAAGGGCAAGTCCAGCATTAAAAATCAAATTTTATATATTGTCAGGTCAGCACCCCCCTCCCAACTTTATTTTCACATTATTAGTTTGTATGAGAGATGCCCCCAGAAGAAACTTACTGGTCCCTCGCTGCTCTGCTACTGCTATTCGTTGCTCTGCTGCGCTACTTCTGGTTCATGGCTGTCCAGTTCAAAGGGACGTGGAAATCACACCCAATAACCTGACAGCGCGACCAGAAGCACCTCGCGTGTGCTGCTTGATACATACAAACTAATAATGCAAAAATTAGGTTTGGGGGGGTGCTGAACTGTATATAAATTTCATTCATTAGCTTAACATGTCCTTTAAATGGTATTGCAGTCCAAATCCTTGTCCAATATAACACATATACTTAGCTGAACTATGGAGAAGATGGGAAAAATATATTTTTTATAATAGTGGCCAGGAGCCTAGTGGGGTACACTAGGGACCCTGGTGGTCACCTATTGGTTAGACTTTTGGGAAGAAAGGGCAAATAACAGGCAAATGAAATGGATGAGATGAACTAGAACCAGAGTAAGGTCAGGCATGAAGTTATAAAATGCGAGCTAACCTGGCTTCTTTGATAGAATGTGAGTGAGCAGAGCTACTGAACCCAAAACTCCTGCTGAATACCATCACCGTTACACAAATCTTCCCAGAACAACCCCCAAACCCCTGCCATCATGACAAAGCCAAAGAAAAACAAGAAGAGACTGTAGGGAGGCATCAGATAAATTGGCCACAATATGGCGCACCATGCACCCCAGCTTCTAGACCAAGACCATTTAAGGCTGGTTTATAATGGACAAGGACCGGGACTCCACTTGCACCTATTGCACTTAAAATGAGACCTTAAGCATGAAAACGCTACCATACATATCTTTGCCGACTTCGTGGATCTACACAAGACAGCTTTTGTGTCTTGAAGTAAAGAAACAGCTCCAAATGAAGGATTAAAATACACCGATGATAGCTCCGAATAATCAAAGGCACACTACGTGTTCTTTGATGACACCGGCCACCTCAATGGGATGGATCCGCAGCTACCGGTCTGGCGTGCAGCATAACACATCAGTGTTAGCAACAGTACCTCGCACCTTGAAATCTACCAACTACCTGCCCCCCCGACTTTCCTTATACCCATCATCTTCACTAGAATCTTTCACCTCACCTGATGACGATGAACATACTTACAGGCCTAAATACAGGCAGCTACCTTGCTACCTATGCTGGCACAGAGTGTTAATACAAAAAAAGTTGCTGGCAATGAAAGCGTTTAAACATTCGAGATCTCACCAAATTTCCCTGTTCCGCCAGACCTGCTACTTTTTATGCCACCTGGCTGGAAACATTTCTGGGGGAGAGAACACTGGTGCCACATACCACGCATCCACTGAAAACCTATCCTGTCCGTTCCAATTGGTAGTTCATTGATTGTATAAATGCTGCCAGCCAGGCCCATCTTGTACAGTGTGCACCTCTTACCAATTACAAAAGGGTCCACCAGTAGCAGTGACAGTTTTTGAGTGGGGAACCCAGCTTCCACCTTTCCTGGCCAATGTTGGGAGGGGGAGGGGGGTGAGCATGTGGGCTCAAGGGCACTAAAATGGCTAGAAATGGATTTAAACCACGAGCTTGAACAAAACCTATTAATGCGTTTAAATATTATAATAAATATTGCTAAATAGACTGCCCCTTTTTGTCTACCCTATCCCCTACCCTCTTTCCTTATGCCCCTTCGCAGAATAACGTGCAAATCTGTATATTATAAATGTTTATGTGATAATATGCAAAAAGAAGTGTAATAGTAGACTGTTACCCAGATAAGCAATAAACAGATAAAGAATACTACTAATACTCCTGGGCCTCACTGACCCAAAGCGTCAGACTTCTGTGCCATTTTCTCTTCATGCTAATGTTTTAAATTGCAACAATAAAAGAGTTATTTTTAACTTATAATGGACTAAAAACCCTGTATCCTGGAAACCGAGGGATTGGTGCCGAGTAGTGCTTAAAAAGTTTTTCCCATACCTGACTACCACTTCCCCCGTTGTAAAAGTATTCACAAATAACACCCTTGAAGATAAACCCAAGATAAAAAGAGTCGACCATGTAACTTCCATTTTTGCAACACTTCCCTTTTTCAACCATTAGCTGCCTTAGTGTTCCCTCTGTGCTATGCCTCCATGCACCGAAATTGTAAAACGATAAAATGATTTATAGGTACCAAGTAAGGATTTTAATGCAACTCAAATACGTGAAATTGCTTGTTTATTAGTCACACAAAAGTTCGAACGGCGTGGTCCTTTATCAAGTGATAATTATCGACCATGTTATTATCCGTGTACAAAAAAAACCCCCATGCACCACACAAATGTTACTCACAAGCAAATTCAGATATACAATACCCTTCTTTACCCTTCCCCTTCTCCTCAACTTTTATAGAGTATATAAACAGTACGAGTTTAGCATTTAATTCCTCAGTGTGTTCTGCCAAGGAAGGATGTGCTCTTTATCGTTTCTTTTCTCAGTTGAAGCCATCCACATTCTAATTATGTTCTGTGTGTGAAATGGATTAAATGACAAAGAGAGGGTTATCCATTTAAAGACTTTTCTTACAGCTACAAATTAGTACTATTTTACTTGCGTTACATCAAGTGTAAATCAGAAGCACAGATGGGTCAGTTTGCATCTGCTTGAGTGTCCTCAATCAGACAATCTCAGCTTACTGCTCTTTATTGATATGAAAATGTATCCATACTACTGTATCTATAATTTTAGAAAGTGGCTACTCGAACTGCTTCTTTGTCGAAGTTTGTGAGTGTGCTGGCATAGGAAAGGGAAAAGCATGTAATCTTGACTTTGAGATTATTTAAGTTAGGAATTTGTTTGGAAATAACATTTTATTTACTGTCTTGGAACAATTGGGATTTATAAAAATAAAACCTGGTGGGAAGTAAATATAGGGACTATCAATGGCGGTGTTTTACATCTTTGTTATTAAATGAGCAATTCCCTTTCCTCTGTAATTCTTTACAGTGCCCTTAGTTATTTTTAGTATAAATTAAATTCTTATAAGTCTTGCCATTTCGTATGTCTGCTTACCTCTGTCTGGACACTGTGGGGCCTGTGCAGTTTATTTTAATGGCACTGGGCCCGTGCGAAAAAGATTGCTAATTTTGCGCTGCCTTGTATAGTGAAGACAATATCTCCCTAAATCTCCCTGGTTCCTGTGATATCACAATGCAGTACTACTGCAAGTAATTTCTGCATCATGGGAACCCACTAAAACTCAGCCACAAGTGAAAAACCACAACATGGCAATAGGAGTCAAAAAGATTACACACTTACAGGGAGATTCAATTATGGTCTTATCGTTAAAAATGGTGCTAATTTTGCCCCAACCAATCAGATGTAAGCTTTCAAATGTTAAGTAATGTCTGATTGGTTGAGGCAAAATTAGCACCATTTAATGATATAACTTTTATTGAATAACCATGTTAATTGTTTGTTAACTTTTTGCCAACATTAATGACCCTGTTTTACCAAATTTTGACTTACCGTATATACTCGAGTATAAACCGAGTTTTTCAGGCTGAAAAATCCGCCTGAAAACTCGGACTCGGTTTATACTCGAGTCAACCACTTACCTGGGCATTCCGGCAGCCGCGCGATCTTTTTCGTACTGGCGCGCCGGTTCTGACGTCACTGCCCGGCGCCAAGCCCGGCGCCGGGCAGTGACGTCTGCCGGCGCGCCAGTACAGGAATGCGCGCGCGGCTGCCGGAATGCCTGCCAGAATGCCGTACAGGGAGAAGAGAGGCCCAGAGGGAGAAGAGAGCCCAGAGAAAGAGAGCCCACAGGAGAAGAAGAGAGCCCACAGGTACAAACTGAACTGGGTGGGAGGGGGAGGGGGGCATTCAAGATGTTTGGAAATACAACTCCCAGCATGTTTATAGCGGAGTTGCAGTTTCCAACATCTTGAATGCCAAGTGAGGGTGGCATTCAAGATGTTTGGAAACTACAACTCCCAGCTAATAAAGCATGCTGGGAGTTGTAGTTTCCAAACATCTTGAATGCCACCCTCACTTGGCATTCAAGATGTTTGGAAACTGCAACTCCCAGCTAATAAAGCATGCTGGGAGTTGTAGTTTCAAACATCTTGAATGCCACCCTCACTTGGCATTCAAGATGTTTGGAAACTGCAAACTCCCAGCTAATAAAGCATGCTGGGAGTGTAGTTTCCAAACATCTTGAAGCCAAGTGAGTTGGCATTTCTTCCCTCGGTTATACTGGTCAACAACTTTTATTAGGATTTTTGGTGAAATTGGGTACCGCGGTTATACTCGGGTCGGGTTTTACTCGAGTATACGGTAAGTAAATTTGTAAAATGTCAATAACCGGAGGGTGAAAAGTATTACTGCTGCTTATCTCATTTAATTATTGCTGTGGCAAACCGATCGATTGTATTTATAAAACGCCAATAAGTGGTATTCTTGCATTAACTCTGAGGTGGCACCCAAGTGTCAATATATGTAGCTTGCCAGATATATATACTGTATAATATATATTTGAAAAATGGCGTACTATGTTAAATTTATAAAGACACATATCCACAGCTCTCCATTTTATTTGTCAGAATTTTCTTCTCTGAGCTCGAGGGCAGAATGAGGCTCTCTGAAATAAAACTAATAATTTAAGCCAAAATGAAACATGCTGCAAATATAGCAAAAAGTAGAGAAAAACATTCTAGTGTTAAACTGCTAGCACACGTCCTTTCGGTGAGCCAAATATATCATTTATACCAGCAGAGTAAATTTTATGACAATAGTGATGCTTTTTAAACCTAAGGCCATGTTCTTTGATCAACATCATTGCTGCTGCTGCCAAAATAAAAATTCCAACAGTGACTGAGGAAACTCATTTGATTCTTTTTTAATATGTTTTACATTTTGGGACAATGCAAATACTGTTAATTGTAACTACATCGACTATTTCTTACGCAAAGTTCCTAAAACATTGATTTTATTCAATGATTAACTGCTGGAATGTTAGTTACTTAGTTGTGAGTACTTAATACTTAATTAATGGATTTATTCACAAATATTTTTGCCACAGGCCCAGGGATTTCAGACTTTAGTTCTGATTGAAAAGCAATTTGCAAGAAATGTAGAGATTTTTTATTAAGTCAGAATAAATACACAACTATGCATCCAGGTACCTGAGGAAGGGGACAGTGAGCTCCCGAAACATTGTTTTGATGTTTTTGCACTAAATAAATTGTGAATTTCACAAGAAGTAGTGTGCTCCTCTTGCTTTGTTACCTATTAGGTCACCTTGACCATTTACGTATGGGGTGTAGAGGACTGCACCTAGAGAAAACAGTGTTCTGAATTGAGAAAGCCAGTCGGATGACTAGCGAAACGTCTTCAAGAACTAAACTTCAGTCCAGTTGATCTAATTGAATACAACAGATATAAAGTTAAAAAAAAAAATTATATTTATCCTCAATAAAAGATAGTTTTATGGTTGTAAACACAAAAAACACATACCCCCTTAACCAGACCCAGACCAGTAATGGATCACACCTACTGATCCATTACTGTGGCAGCCATACTTAAAGGTAACTAAAGTCAAAAAAGCTAATTTGATCAATAATCAAAAGGTTTGTTTTTTTAACCCCCAACGTGATACAGGTATACCACCTATGACCTACCCCTCACTTACTGTGCAGCCATACTTAAAGGGTAACTCAAGTCAAAAAAAAAAATAATTGACCAATCATCAAAAAAGTTTGTTTTTTTTAACCCCCAACCCGACACAAGTACACACACCTAATGATCTACTTATCCTTACTATTGCAGCTATTTGAAAGGGTAAACTAAAGTAAAAAAAAAAACAATTTCATCAATAATCAAAAGTTTTTTTTTTTAACTTCCAACCTGATCCAGGTACACACACTTACTGACCCACCCTTCCATTTCCATGGAAGCCATATTTAAAGGGTAACTATAGTCAAAAAAACACATAAAAAAAGTTAGTATTTTATCCCCCAACCTGATATGATACACACACACACCAACTGACCTATCTTTAATGCATGTGACATTTGAAAGGGTAAGTAAAAAACAACAATGTCCTCTTCATTGGCATTATGAGTTTTAAAATCTGCGACAAACAACACACATTTCCTTCCAAAATGCAGTATTTCAAGCCAAATTCAAAGTTTATAATTAAACTTTCCCTTTCTAGTTTATCTTTTTCTTTTATTATCATTTTTTTCAGTGGGGAGGAAAATAACAGTTAGCTTAAAATGATGATTTATTTACTTTTCATGCTATCTTATATGTGTGGACATGCTGTATACTTTAAAGGGCAAGTTCAGTATGTCTTTATGATGTTGTGGGAGAAAACGGAGTTCCAGAGGAAACCCAAGCAAGCACAGGGAGAACATACAAACTCCTTCAGATGTGTCCAAGGGTGGAATCGAACTCAGGACTCAGAGCTGCAAGGCATCAGTGCTAACCACTGAGCCACCGTACTGCCCTAATCCTTACCTTTCTCTTCTGCTCCTTATGGTTGGCCTGCCATGCCTATTCAAATCCAGGAAACTGAAGTGTAGGAGCCTTCCTGCCTTCTGTGTGTAAAACAGTATCTGCACCTCCTGTCCTCCTGGAGGACCAGGACCATGTGCAGGGAACCCTCCCTCCTCAGAGCCCCTCGTCTTTGCAGTTGATGTTTTAAAAATCGACTTTTTCTGTAGTGTAGGGAACCCCCCAACCACCAGGTTTAAAACTTAAAAAAATGTCCAGAAACAGACTCACCAACCTTCGTTCTCTTCCCTTTCTCAATAGCCTGCGGGTGCGACTGTGATTGGCTGACTCTCAGCCAACTCTCCTATCCTATCCTAGACAAAAAAAAATATGTTAGGGCTAGGCCACACTAGCGCGTTTCTTGCGCATTTGCGCCCGTGATTTTTGCTAACATGCGCATGTGATTACACGTCCGTTCACGTTTGCGTTCAGCATTTTTTCACGCAATTGCATGTGTCTTCTCTTTAACAATAGCAAAAACGTGCACGAAACAACGCGCGTGAACGCAAAGAAATCGCGATAACTCCAAACGGATTTGTGTGCATTGGAGTGTGTCCTTAGCCTAAATATTCTGTTTCTTACATCTCTGGTAGGTTAGGCTGAGGACACACTACAACGAACCAAATCGCGCGCATTATCGCACAATTGTGTGCATGTTTTCTTTGCGTTTGTTTGGCGTTGTTTCGCATTTGCGCATTCGGTTTCGCTATTTTAAAAGAGAAACTGCATGCGATTGCGCGAAAAAAGGCTTGAACACAAAACGCGAACGGACGTGCAATCGCATGCACATAGGAAATCGCAGGATGTTCGCATTCCTGCAAATTCCATGTTAGCGAAAATCAGGGGGTGCAAAACTCTAGCGAAAATGCGGGCACAAACGTGCGAAAAACTCGCTAGTGTGGCCTAGCCCTTAGGAAATACACTGTAAAGATTACTTTTCCTTTGGTATGAAAGGATTATATCATTGTTAGGACAGGGCATGAATGCGTTTGAAAACAAAAAGCTGAAATCCCTGTTCTGTGTCAGGGAGAGGGAGGATCTCTGTGCTTTTATGTGATTGGCTGTCAGCTTCTAGGAAGCAAGGCTGCAACTTCTTGTTTGATCTGTTGAGCACTACAGAGCATGTGCAATCTTTGCAGACACTTAGCTGGGGGTTTACCCAGCTAAGATGGATTGTGGGAGCTGCCCCTAGTACCCAAAGGTTAATTTCATAAATCCCCCAATGGCCACAGCAAAGAGGGAGGTGAGACCAGCATGTTTATGTTTGTGAATGTGCTCTGTCTAATGGGACAATGTGTGTCTGGAGATTTTAGTTCTTCTTTAAAGGCATGTCCACCCCCAAAACTATAATCCCCCCAACTACTGGCCCCACCATGTAGTGTAGTTTAATCCTACCTCACATCCCAGTCCACAAGGTTCTCCTGTAGTCCCCCCCAAAGTCCCAAAAACTGCCCACCAGGAGGATAGCAGAGTCCATATAGGACTCTGCCTCTACATGGCCTCCGGGAGAAGTTTGGCATGCGTACTGGCACCCTTCTGCCCCCATCCTCCCTCTCCCGATTCCCTCCCCCTAGCGTTAAACCCTTAAGACATAGGTTCCCCCTGTCCCCCCAGCCCCAACGTTCTATTTATATCTTAGAAAAGCTCACCAAACTTACTTACATCCCCTCTTTCCTCCGCCGACTGAATGACCGGCAGCCGTGTCCGTGATTGGCTGCCGCTCAGCCAATCACAGACGCGACTGCCGGTCCCGCCCCTCTGCTTGCATTTTCTCGCAAGCAGAGGGCCGGCAGCGCGGCGAAGAAAAGAGGGGAGGTAAGTAAAGTTTGGGGAACTTTCTAAGAGTATAAATAGAGTGGTTGGGGCTGGGGGGACGGAGGAATCATATATAAAAATTGATTTTTAGGTGGGACATACCCTTTAAATAACTAACTATAAGTTAGCTGGATATTCTGACTTAATAAAAAAATCTCTACATTTAATTGCAAATTGCTTTTCAATCAGAACTAAAGTCTGAAATCCCTGGGGCCTGTGGCAAAAATATTTTGAATAAATCCATTAATTAAATATTAAGTACTCACAACTAAGTAACTAACATTCCAGCAGTTAATCATTGAATAAAATCAATGTTTTAGGAACTTGGCGTAAGAAATAGTCGATGTAGTTACAATATACAGTATTTGCATTGTCCAAAATGTAAAACATATTGAAAAAGAATCAAATGAGTTTCCTCAGTCACTGTTGGAATTTTATTTTGGCAGCAGCAGCAATGATGTTGATCAAAGAAACATGGCCTTAGGTTAAAAAAGCATCACTATTGTCATATAATTTACTCTGCTGGTAATAAATGATATATTTGGCTCACCGAAAGGACAGGTGCTAGCAGTTTAACACTAGAATGTTTTTCTCTACATTTTGCTAGATTTTGCAGCATGTTTCATTTTGGCTTTAAATTATTAGTTTTATTTTAAAGAGAGCCTCATTCTGCCCTCGAGCTCAGAGAAGAAAATTCTGACAAATAAAATGGAGAGCTGTGGATATGTGTCTTTATAAATTTAACATAGTACGCCATTTTTCAAATATATATTATACAGTATATATATCTGGCAAGCTACATATATTGACACTTGGGTGCCACCTCAGAGTTAATGCAAGAATACACTTATTGGCGTTTTATAAATACAATCGATCGGTTGCCACAGCAATAATTAAAATGACGATAAGCAGCAGTAATAACTTTTCACCTCCGGTTATTGACATTTTACAAATTTACTTACCGTATATCACTCGAGGCTAATAAACGAACCCGAGCTATAAAAGAGCCGTAACCAATTTCAGCCAAAAATACTAATAAAGTTGTTGACCCGAGCCCTATAACCGAGGGAAGAAATGCCAACGCACTGAGATTCAAGATGTTAGCGAAACTACAACTCCAGACATGCTTTATTAGCGGAGAGCTTGCAGTTCCAAACATCTTGAATGCCAAGTGAGGGGTGAGCATTCAAGATGTTGGAAACTACAACTCCAGCATGCTTTATTAGCTGGGAGTGCCAGTTTCAAAACATCTGAATGCCACGAGTTGAGGGTAGGCATCAAGCAATGCTTTCGCCGAAACTACACTCCAGCATGCTTATAGCTGGAGTGTCAGTTTCCAAACATCTTGAATATGCACCCTCACTTAGGCATTCAAGATTTTGGAAACTGCAACTACCAGCTAATAAAGCATGCTGGAGTTGTAGATTCTCCAAACATCTATGAATCGCCCCCTCCCCCTCCCACCCAGTTCAGTTTGTACCTGTAACGGGACCCTCTCTCACCCTGTGGGCTACTCTTCTCCTCGTGGAGCCCCTCTCTCTCTGGGCTACTCTCTCCCTCTGCGCGCTCTCTTCCTCCCTGCCTATCGCGCATTAATGGCAAAAGCATCCTGGCAGAACCGCCGCGCAGCATTCCTGATACTCGGCGCGCGGCAAGACGTCACTGACAGCGCGGGCTTGGGCCGGGCAGTGACGTCAGCACCGGCGCGCAGTACAGAAAAAGATCGCGCGGCTGCCGGAATGCCCCAGGTAAGTGGTTCGACTCAGTATAAACCGAGTCGAGTTTTTTCAGCCTGAAAAACTCGGTTTATACTCGAGTATATACGGTAAGTCAAAATTTGGTGAAAACAGGGTCATTAATGTGGCAAAAAGTTAACAAACAATTAACATGGTTATTCAATAAAAGTTATTATCATTAAAAATGGTGCTAATTTTGCCTCAACCAATCAGACATTACTTAACATTTGAAAGCTTACATCTGATTGGTTGGGGCAAAATTAGCACCATTTTTAACGATAAGAACCATAATTGAATCTCCCTGTAAGTGTGTAATACTTTTTGACTCCTATTGCCATGTTGTGGTTTTTCACTGCTGGCTGAGGTGGAGCTGGGATGTGAGGTAAGGATTAAACTACACTACATGGTGGGGCCAGTAGTTGGGGGGATTATAGTTTTGGGGGTGGACATGCCCTTTAAAGAAGAACTAAAATCTCCAGACAACATTGTCCCATTAGACAGAGCACATTCACAAACATAAAACATGCTGGGTCTCACCTTCCCCTTTGCTGTGGCCATTGGGGGATTTATGAAATTAACCTTTGGGTACTAGGGGTCAGCTCCCACAATCCATCTTAGCTGGGTAAACCCCCAGCTAAGTGTCTGCAAAGATGCACATGCTCTGTAGTGCTCAACAGATCAAAACAAGGAAGTTGCAGCCTTGCTTCCTAGAAGCTGACAGCCAATCACATAAAAGCACAGAGATCCTCCCTCTCCCTGACACAGAACATGGATTTCAGCTTTTTGTTTTCAAACGCATTCAATGCTCCTGTCCTAACAATGATATAATCCTTTCATACCAAAGGAAAAGTAATCTTTACAGTGTATTTCCTAAGGGCTAGGCCACACTAGCGAGTTTTTCGCACGTTTGTGCACGCATTTTCGCTAGAGTTTGCACCCCCGATTTTCGCTAACATGGAAATTGCAGGAATGCGAACATTCCTGCGATTTCCTATGTGCATGCGATTGCACGTCCGTTCGCGTTTTGTGTTCAAGCCTTTTTTCGCGCAATCGCATGCAGTTTCTCTTTTAAAATAGCGAAACCGAATGCGCAAATGCGAAACAACGCACACAAACGCAAAGAAAACATGCACACAATTGTGCGATAATGCGCGCGATTTGGTTCGTTGTAGTGTGTCCTCAGCCTAACTACCAGAGATGTAAGAAACAGAATATTTAGGCTAAGGACACACTCCAATGCACCAAATCACGTTTGGAGTTATCGCGATTTCTTTGCGTTCACGCGCGTTGTTTCGTGCACGTGTTTTTGCTATTGTTAAAGAGAAGACACATGCAATTGCGTGAAAAAATGCTTGAACGCAAAACGTGAACGGACGTGTAATCACATGCGCATGTTAGCAAAAATCACGGGCGCAAATGCGCAAGAAACGCGCTAGTGTGGCCTAGCCCTAACATATTTTTATTTTGTCTAGGATAGGATAGGAGAGGTTGGCTGAGAGTCAGCCAATCACAGTGCAGCCGCAGGCTATTGAGAAAGGGAGAGAACGAAGGTGTGGTCATGTTTCTGGACATTTTTTTAGTTTTAACACCTGGTGGTTGGGGGGGTCCCTACACTACAGAAAAAGTCGATTTTTAAAACATCAAATGCAAAGACGAGGGGCTCTGAGGAAGGGAGTGTTCCTGCACATGGTCCTGGTCCTCCAGGAGGACAGGGAAGGTGCGAGATACTGTTTTACACACAGGAAGCAGGAAGGCTCCTACACTTCAGTTTCCTGGATTTGAATAGGCATGGCAGGCCAACCATAAGGAGCAGAAGAGAAAGGTAGGATTAGGGCAGTACGGTGGCTCAGTGGTTTAGCACTGATGCTTGCCGCTCTGAGGTCCTGAGTTCGATTCACCCTTGGACACATCTGAAGGAGTTTGTATGTTCTCCCTGTGCTTGCTTGGGTTTCCTCTGGGAACTCCGTTTTCTACAAATCATAAGACATACTGAACTTGCCCTTTAAAGTATACAGCATGTCACAAATATAAAAGGATAGCATGAAAGTAAATAAATCATCATTTTAAGCTAAAACTGTTATTTCCCTCCCACTGAAAAAAATTGATAATAAAAAGAAAAGATAACTAGAAAGAGGAAGTTTAAGTTTAAACTTTGAATTTGGCTGAAATACTGCATTTGGAAGGAAATGTGTGTGTTTGTGCTGCAGATTTTAAAACTCAATATTGCCAATGAAGAGGACATTGTTGTTTTTTACTTACCTTTCAATATGTCACATGCATAAAGATAGGTCAGTTGGTGGTGTGGTGTATTCATATCAGGTTGGGGGATAAAATACTAACTTTTTTATGTGTTTTTTGACTATAGTTACCTTTAAATATGGCTTCCATGGAAATGGAAGGGTGGGTCAGTAGAGTGTGTGTACCTGGATCAGGTTGGAAGTTAAAAAAAAAAAACTTTTGATTATTGAGATGAAAATTGTTTTTTTTTAATTAGTTACCTTCAAATAGCTGCAATAGTAAGGATAAGGAGATCATTAGGTGTGTGTACTTGTGTCGGGTTGGGGTGTTAAAAAAAACAAACTTTTTGATGATGGTCAAAATTATTTTTTTTGACTTGAGTTACCCTTTAAGTATGGCTGCAACAGTAATGGAGGGGTAGGTCAGTAGGTGTGTATACCTGTATCACGTTGGGGGTTAAAAAACAAACCTTTTGATTATTGATCCAATTAGCTTTTTTGACTTAGTACCCTTTAAGTATGGCTGGCCACAGTAATGGATTCAGTAGGTGGATCCTTACTGGGTCTGCGGTCTGGTTAAGGGGGTATGTGGTTTTTTGTGTTACAACCATAAAAATATCTTTTATTGAGGATACAAATAATTTTTTTTTTAACTTTATATCTGTTGTATTCAATAGACAACTGGACTTGAAGTTTAGTCTTGAAGACGTTTTCGCTAGTCATCGGACTGGCTTTATCAATTCAGAAACTGTTTTCTCTAGGTGAGTCCTCTACACCCCATACGTAAATGGTCAAGGTGACCTAATAGGTAACAAAGCAAGAGGAGCACACTACTTCTTGGAAATCACAATTATTTAGTGCACAAAACATCAAAACAATGTTTCGGGGAGCTCACTGTCCCCTTCCTCAGGTACCTGGAATTGAAGCTAGTTGTGTATTTATTCTGACTTAATAAAAAATCTCTATTTAATGCAAATGCTTTTCAATCAGAACTAAAGTTGAAATCCCTGGGGCCTGTGGCAAAATATTTTGAATAATCCATTAATTAAGATAAGTTACTCACAAATACGTAACTAACATTCCAGCAGTTAATCATTGAATAAAATCCAATGTTTTAGGACTTGGCGTAAGAAATAGTCGATGTAGTTACAATATACAGTATTTGCATTGTCCAAAATGTAAACATATTGAAAAAGAACAAGAGTTTCCTCTAGTCACTGTTGGATTATTTTGGCAGGCAGCAGCATGATGTTGATCAAAGAACATGGCTTAGGTTAAAAAGCATCACTATTGTCATATAATTTACCTGTGGTTAAATGAAATATTTGGCTACGAAAGGAAGGTGCTAGCAGTTTAGACACAGAATGTTTTCTCTACATTTGCTAGATTTGCAGCATGTTTCATTTGGCCTTTAAATTTTAGTTTTATTTTAAGAGAGCGCTCATTTTGCCCCCGAGCTCAAGAGAAGAAATTCTGACAAATAAAATGGAGAGCTGGGGATATGTGTCTTATAAAATTAAATAGTACGACCATTTTTCAAATATATATATAATCAGTATATATCTGGCAAGCTACATATATTGACACTGGGTGCCAACCTCAGAGTTATGCAAGAATACACTGTATGGCGTTTTATAAAACAATCGATCGGTTGCCACAGCAATAATTAAAATGACGATAAGCAGCAGTAATAACTTTCACCTCCGTTATTGACATTTTACAATACCTTACCGTATAACTCGAGTATAACCGACCCGAGTATAAACCGAGGTACCCAATTTCAGCAAAAATCCTAATAAAGTTGTTGACCCGAGTATAAACAGAGGGAAGAAATGCAACTCACTTGGCATTCAAGATGTTTGGAACCAACTACAACCCAGCATGCTTATTAGCTGGAGTTGCATAGTTTCCAAACATCTTGAATGCAAGTGGGGTGGCATTCAGATGTTTGGAAAACTAAAACTCCCCAATGCTTTATTAGCTGGGAGTTGCAGTTTCCAAACATCTTGAATGCCAGTAGGGTGGCATTCAAGATGGTTGGAAAACACAACTCCAGCATGCTTTATTAGCTGGGAGTGAGTTTCCAAACATCTGAATGCAACCCTTAACTTGGCATTCAAGATGTTGGAAACTGAACTCCCAGCTATAAAGCATGCTGGGAGTTGTAGTTTCACACATCTTGAATGCCCCCCTCCCCTCCCACCAGTTCAGTTGTACTGTGGGCTTCTTCTCGTGGGCTCTCTTCTCCCTGTGGTCTCTTCTCTGGGCTCTTTCTCCCTCTGGGCTCTGTTCCCTGTATCGGCATTCTGGAGGCATTCCGGCAGCCGCCGCGCATTCCTGGTATGGGCGCCGGCGACGTCACTGCACGGCGACGGGGCTTGCCGCCGGGCAAGTGACGTCAGACCGGCGGCGCCGTACAGAAAAAGGAATCGCCGCGGCGCCGGGCATGCCCAGGTTAAGTGGTTGACTCGAGTATAAACCGAGTCCGAGTTTTCAGGCTGATTTTTCAGCCTGAAAAACTCGGTTTATACTCGAGTATATACGGTAAGTCAAAATTTGGTGAAAACAGGGTCATTAATGTGGCAAAAAGTTAACAAACAATTAACATGGTTATTCAATAAAAGTTATTATCATTAAAAATGGTGCTAATTTTGCCTCAACCAATCAGACATTACTTAACATTTGAAAGCTTACATCTGATTGGTTGGGGCAAAATTAGCACCATTTTTAACGATAAGAACCATAATTGAATCTCCCGTGGAGGCAGACGGCTTAAATTTGGCAGGCTCATTCATTGCACCTTACTTACAAAAGTTAAGCAGGTTTCGTTTCGAAAAGGCAAAGCCCTCACTCACTCACTCACTCACTCATCACTAATTCTCCAACTTGCCGTGGAGGCAGACGGCTTAAATTTGACAGGCTCATTCATTGCACCTTACTTACAAAAGTTAAGCAGGTTTCGTTTCGTAAAGGCAAAGCCCTCACTCACTCATCACTAATTCTCCAACTTGCCGTGGAGGCACACGGCTTAAATTTGGCAGGCTCATTCATTGCACCTTACTTACAAAAGTTAAGCAGGTTTCGTTTTGAAATTCCACCTGTAACGGTGAGTATCAGTATGACATTGCACAGACTGGTTGGTCCGATTTCAACCAAATTTGGTATGCATATACTCCTTTACCAGTAAAAGTTTAACAAAATATTTTTTTTAGGGTGGGGGTGAATGGGGGGGGAATAGAATTTTGAACTCCTGCACACTAACGGCTGGACCGATTTTTACCAAAAATTCAGGGTGTGTGCGGGGACTGGCTGAGGTGTAAGGGGAAGGGTTTGGAGGGTGGACAGAGAGGAATAGTGGGGGGTATTAGGGGCAGACGGGGAGGGGTGGTGGGGGTTATTTTCACCAAAATTTCATAGTTGAATAAAAAATATAATATTAAATTAAATTTAATGAGTGTTGCATTATCGTAAAGCTTATTGAATTGTCTTTCTTTAATATATCAAGTGCCGAGTGACTACAGCAATCTTGATACATTATTGCTTTCTTACTAAAAACGTTATTTCAATACATCTCCGCTGCGAAGCGTGGGTATTTTGCTAGTGACTACATAAAAAAGTGTAAGGTGGTATTGAGGGTATTTGTTTCATTGAAGATGATTGTGGTATATAATAGTGGAGGTAATTATATTACTGTAATATGTACACAATATGTATATTCTATAATATGATGTATATTCTATAATATGTAATGTGTTAATTGTAATATGACCTCATTTCCTGTGGAATGGTTTAAATAAGGGGTGTGTCTGCCCAATAATTGTAAATCTGTTGGAGCTTGAAAAAGGGACACAGTTCCTGAAATGTTGCTACTTTTTCCATAGGTAGCATGTGGATATAAAAGCATTAAAAATTTGGAAGTCCTGAGTGCTGTATCATTATTGGATGGTATATTGTAGGAGTAATACAGCAAAACTCCCCATATACCTGCACCAGGCACAGCGCTAATCATAGTGTGCTACAAGTGAAAGGGGTCTGAAACGTTGTCTTTATGATGCATTGCCAGTAAAAGGCCTTTTTTTTCACAAATCCCATGACACTTTTATATTTGATTATGTGTTTGATAACAAGTACCTAGAAGCACTGTAGTCTAAATATGAAGAACATTTGCATTTGAATGTCAGTGGTGGAATATATATATATTTTATAGGAGAATGCATTAAGTTTTTAGGAGCTACCAATGAGGTAGTGGTATATAATATTACATATAGGAAAGGTGTATGTGTGTAATTGCCATCTAAATGACCATAAAAAGTATAGTACTGACTTAAATTAGGTGCAAGCAAATATATAAAGTTATATATTACTTTCAGAGCTGGCACCACAATTTTAAATGGAATAGTCAAAATGGAAGGAACTTTAATGTTTGTTAGTTTTCAGTATTACATGCAATTATTTGCTATGTTAGCCAATTATACAAAAGTTCTGTTGGCAGGCAGAATGTGTCTGGTGTGTACTGGTGACATCTTGGTTTGCTTTAAACTAATAGTAAGATATCCTCAGCATAATCTGTACCCCAGTGGCCACAAGTGTTGGCATAGTCCTGCATACAAATATTCCGACTGGATCAAAATGCTGAGTGACATGAGAGCCTGCAGCTTACTAAAAAGCCACAGTGGCAGACAGATTGTAACTTTTTTAAGATAACAAGTGTGGCAGATCCTAGTAAGCTGTAACACGGTTTTAAAGTTAGTTCTCTGAATTTGTATTATGCACTGCATTGTATTTATATGCACTATGTACTTTGTGTATTTATTCACACCGTGGGGTGGAGTAATGGGTTAACAGGTGTATATAAGGGAGGGTTTATGGTAATGGATTGCACTTACTTGTAAAAGGAAGGCAATAGGAGATGACATCATATCCTGAGGACAGCTGTGCTCAGCTAAAACTAGTCGATTGTATTCTAATTGTCTAATAAAAATATCTCAAGAAGTCCATTGAGTTTTTCCACTGTGAAAGAAGGATCATTTTTAAATAAATTTGTGATTAAATGTAGCCCCCCCCCCCCCCCCCAGCGGTGTAAAAATGCATTGAAACAGTTTATGTAAAACAATTTATGTAGAACATTTTTA
Source organism: Hymenochirus boettgeri (assembly GCA_019447015.1). Taxonomy (NCBI): domain Eukaryota; kingdom Metazoa; phylum Chordata; class Amphibia; order Anura; family Pipidae; genus Hymenochirus; species Hymenochirus boettgeri. The sequence goes on along the minus strand of CM033474.1, from coordinate 191,257,201 downwards.
TGTTAAAAGGAAATATTACCCTTATGACTGTTGATGTGTTCCTTTTATTGTGCTGGTGGGGCATAAAACACGGTCCTTGAAATAAAATGCATACATGTATTACTTCAAATATATATAACAATAAAATGTTTTGGTGGCCAGATGCCTTACTTTCATTCACATTACATTTTCCAAAGGTTAGAACAACCAGTATGAGAACATAATAAGCAAGAAAGTTCAATACTTCTTCAAATGTTTTATGGATAGAAATAAAAAACAAGGTCAGATGCTGAACAAACACCACTAAACAATGTAACTCAATAAAGCCAAATACCGTAAATGACAAACTTCAATGTATGTAAGTATAATAAAAAAAGAAAACGTGGAAGGAGATTTAATGTGAGCATGAGGATATAGATGAGAGTCACTCTTCAGGTGTATGTTATTTCATGGAATAAAATATCACATTCACAATTAGATGCTCTTTAAATTTTACCAAGGTCTGGAACCAATAAAAAAGTTCAAAATGTACCTGTATTTTAAACAAAGTAATCAATGGAATACTGAAAAATAGTTATATTAGGGAAAAAGGGAGGGGGGAAATGTTCAAATTATTTGCAAAGGTTAGGTGTCAATCAGTGAAAGCAGCAGCTTTGAGTCCTTCTTCCTAAAGGTCACTCCAGTCTTTTTTAATTGTCCATTCCCATCATAATAGCAAACAAGATATTATTCTGCACATGCTCAGAGAGTTTTCTCACTCACCTGACTTTATGTTGACTTGTCCGTGCAAGGAAATAAAAAGAAGGAAATAAAAGAATTACTGGTAATTGAGACACATCTAACAGTTCATTCAAACTTATTTACATCTTAGTTTTCCTTTAAAGTTCATATCCACCCTAGAATAAAATGTCATACATACCTTTCCCACCTCCATGCAGCTCTTGAAGCCCAGAAAATGTACCATTCCCCGTTTCAAGAATGCATCGGTAAAAAGTGCTAGCTTTCTTTCACATTCCAGAAGTCAGTCTCAGTTGTGACCACAATATTAGTTCCAATGACTGGCTCTGCATTTAGCCACCTCATCCCATTCCTGCATGTCTGCTTTGAAAAAGCTGTTATCTTACAGAGGAGGTGAGGACTGGAGAGGATAAGCGCATCGGAAAAAGGTAAGTATTCTGGTCTTCAGGTGCTGTGGGAAGTATGGACACTTGAATAAGGTGGTAGGAATTGTTTGAGTAAACTCAAAGCACTGGATTATTAAAACAAATACTTGTGTTTAAAAAACACTGTTACCTGTGGAGCGGGGGCTGGTAGGAGACAAAGGAAAGGTTTTTTTTTTTTCTCTCTCTCTCTGATTGGATGGGGGTGTAACTAATTGGTTTAAATTGGCTGAGGCCTGTTGGCTCTGGTTGGTTTTGAACCTCATTTAAGGCCTGTCCCATGAGCGATTAGCTCTGAGCGATTTCCTGTTTTAAAGAGATTTTTCTGTTTTTAAGAGAATTGACAGCGTTAAAAAACTAAAGCGTTTAAAACAAGAAAGCGTTTGAGAACAACACTATTTCTCTGCTGTGTCTCTACTGTGTATTGCTGTTTAGTATGGACAGTTTTGTTGGGGCCGCGCAATGTGCATCCTGCCGCATGTATGGGATCTTGGAGCAGCCGCCCCAGGGGACCTATGTATGTGTCAGATGTGAGTGGGTTGCCCATTTGGAATCTGAGGTACAGAGTCTAAGGGGTAAACTTGCAGCATTGCAGGGCTTGGCAAACCTGGGGGAAATGCAGGTACTGGCAGGGGCATGTTCTGGTTATGGGGGATTTTAACTACCCTGAAATAGATTGGAGTAATGGAACTGCCAGCACCTCAAAAGGTATAAAGTTCTTAAATTTCCTATATGAGCATTTTCTTTCACAGATGGTAGAAGTTCCTACTAGAAAGAATGCGTTGTTGGATCTGGTGATATCTAATAACCCAGAGCTCATTTTGGAGATGAAGGTAATGGGAAGCTTAGGGATTAGTGACCATGATATAGTGTCATTTAATATAGGTTGCAGAAAACTAAAGTGCACTGGCTTAACAAAAACTTTTAACTTTAGGAAAGCTAATTTTATGCTTTTAAAGGAATCGCTCCTGCTCATAGACTGGGGGGAACTGTTTCTAGGTAAAGATACTGAGCAGATGTGGACCACTTTTAAAGGGATATTAAACTATAACATTTCCAAATCGGTACCTTTAGGAAACAAGTGTAAAAAAATTAGGTCCACTCCTGCATGGCTTAATGCTCAGGTAAAAAGGGAAATGGAAAAAAAGAAAAGGGCTTTTAAAATTTTGAAAGCAGAAGGCACAGAACAGGCTTACAGGGACTTCAAAAGTTGTAATAAAGAGTGCAAGAAAGCAATTAAACTAGCTAAAATAGAAAATGAAACACGGATTGCCGAACAAAGCAAGTCCAACCCCAAGATGTTTTTTAAGTATATAAATGGTAAAAAAATGAGGACTGAGAATGTGGGACCATTAAATAATGGAGCTGAGGTGGTTGTAGAGGATGCCGAAAAGGCTAATCTGCTAAACCGTTTTTTTACATCGGTTTTTACTGTTGAGAATCCTTACAGTAGGGATTGTAACAATGTGCAGGGAGGAAATGAAGAGTTTTCACATTGGATAACAGAGGATATGGTACGGAATCAATTAGACAAAGTTAATATCAATAAAGCGCCAGGACCAGATGGATTGCATCCTAGGATTTTAAAAGAGCTTAGTTCAGTTCTAGCAAGACCACTGTGTCTCATCTTTTCAGATTCGCTTTTGTCTGGGGATGTGCCACTGGATTGGAAAAAAGCCAATGTAATACCAATATTCAAAAAAGGTAGTCGTTCACAGCCTGGTAACTATAGACCTGTAAGCCTAACCTCAGTGGTAGGGAAGGTGATGGAAACTTTGTTAAGGGATCATATCCTTGACTTTGTCTCCAGAGATTATCTTATTAGTAGTAGTCAGCATGGATTTATGAGAAATAGATCATGCCAGACAAATTTAATTGGTTTTTATGAAGAAGTGAGTAAGAAGTTAGATTCAGGCACAGCTGTGGATGTGGTATATTTGGATTTTGCAAAAGCCTTTGATACTGTGCCACATAGGCGACTAATGTATAAACTGAGGACTGTTGGCCTTGAAGAAAACATTTGTTCATGGATAGAGAACTGGTTATTGGACCGCAAACAGAGAGTGGTGGTTAATGGAGCTACATCTATGTGGGCTAAAGTTCTAAGCGGAGTTCCTCAGGGTTCTGTACTGGGGCCGCTTCTGTTTAATCTGTTTATAAATGACTTAGAAGGGGGCATTGAGAGCAAGGTCTCTGTGTTTGCTGATGACACTAAATTATGCAGAGCTTTGGAAACTTCCAATGATGTGCAAGTGCTGCAAGCAGACCTAGATAGATTATCAAAATGGGCAGCAGAATGGCAGATGAGATTCAATGTTGATAAATGTAAGGTGATGCATTTGGGATTTAATAATCCCTGTGCCACCTACACCATAAATAACTCTGTGTTAAGTGCATCTGAAATGGAAAAAGATTTGGGGGTTCTGGTAGATAACAGACTTAGCTGTAGCAAACAATGCCAGGTAGCAACAGCTAGAGCTAGCAAGATATTGTCTTGTATAAAAAGGGGAATAGATTCAAGAGAGAAAAATATTATTCTCCCTCTTTACAAGGCACTGGTAAGGCCTCATTTGGAATATGCGGTGCAGTTTTGGAATCCCATATACAAAAGGGACATCTTGGAAATTGAGGTAGTTCAAAGAAGGGCAGGTTAGGAGAGGTTTCTTTACAGTGAGAACGGTGAAACTGTGGAACTGTCTTCCAGCAGATGTGGTAATGGCAAGTTCATTGAATAACTTTAAAAAAGGCCTGGATAAGTTTCTAAAACTAAAAAATATTGAGAATTACTGGTATTAATGCATATAGATCTGGTTGATCCAGGGATACTTTCCGATTGCCGTTTGGAGTCAGGAAGGATTTTTTCCCCCTTTTTAGCTGGTTTTTTTTGCCTTCCTCTGGATCAACTGTTAGGTAGGGTTAAAAAAAAAAAAAAAAAGTGAATAGGTTGGACTTGATGGACGTATGTCTTTATTCAACCTTAATTACTATGAATTGAGTGTGTGTATAAAGCTATACTTATAAGCAGCTAAAACCCAGGGGGAAGACCTATTGGTTATCCTAGGTACTTTTAATAGGACAGGGGTGGTGGAAAATGGTATTTTTCTCCTTTAAATAAAATTATACATTTTATTGTTATCCACTGAGTAAGTTAATAAAAGGAATCCATTTAAAATAAATCTTAACTACCAACTCTACATAAATCAATTTTTTTATTCACTACTTTATCATAGAAGGATGTAATAATGATTAATTTGCGGTAATGCATTTACGAGCATTAAAATAGGTAAATTCTGTAGTACTGACATAATTAAAAGGGTTTTGGAGTAAGATTTAATTGTATTGCAAAAAAGCTTAAAAAGGTGAGTTTTGTATGCGCTAAAGCAAATGAATAAAAGGTCCTCTTAGAGTTAACATGAGCATGAGAGTATTGTCTAACCAAGTTCAAGATGATCTTCTAGAGAGCATCCCTAAAGGAGTAAGGTCAACAGCACAGACGTGTTACGTTTCCTAAGTTAGCAGAAAGAGACCAGCAGTGATCCGTACCGCAAATAAGGTGTTCCTGTCAAGAAGCTTTGAGCATAATGAGATAGAGATAAATGTATAGAATTGGTATTTTGCAAAGAGGGAACAATTATGATAGGTTATTTGGAATGATTTTTGTTCTACAGCCTTTTTCTTATGTATTAAAATTTGAGAAAAGTCAAAAAGATTATTGATTAGCAGTACATTTTGGATTGGGAGAAAATGCGCAATAAATCTAAAAATGCTGTCTGGATGTACAGTTGTTTCTATGTAAAATAAAATTTAAACCCTGTGAAAATGTGCCCAACATAATTACTACATGGAGGAATAGATGCAGAGACTAAGGGCTAGGCACACTGCTGCGCTTTTTTTTTGTGTTTGCGCTTGCGTTTTTCATATCATTGAAAACGCGGCAACACATCGAAAATGGGCGTTTTCGGGGTGCGTTGCAATTGCGATTTACGTTCCGCATTTTAAATCGCAATCGCATGCGTTTTTCAATACTTAAAGGAGAACTAAACCCAATTTTTTACACTCCAGAATCTGAAAACAACCCCCCTAAAAACCCCAATAAGCTATAAAATACCACTCCAGTAAATTGTATTAAAGTAAATGTAAGCCTGTCAAGAACTGGATGAAGTATATGTGTGTATGTGCAGTGTCAGACCACACCTCCGAACCTCAGTCACATGCTTCCTTGCTTTATCTGTCCTGTTAAAGGATTGGCTGGAGATTATTAATGGGTGTGACCAACTGTAACAAGTTTCTGCTATAGCTGAGGACTGAGCATGTGCAGAACATAATGGTCGTTGACCAAACTGTATGATACTAGAATGCTGTGAAGTAAAGCACAAACCATATTTTGTTTAGGCTAATTTCCCAGCGCCCATATCAAAATGAGAGGTAAGATACAGATTACTTGTTTTATATCAAGGTGTTCTGCCTTCTGGTTCAGTGTTGTTCTGTGGCTTTAGTTGTCCTGTAATGAAAAAAACACATGTGCAAACGCAACGAAATCGCACATGAAATCGCATGCAATTCCGGGCGCGATTGCGTGTGTGACTGCTAATGAACTTGTGGGGTGACTGTTAAATGAACTGAAGGATGAGGACTCCTGTTACTTGCCCATGTTAGCGCTAGAAGTGTGTGTTGTGCCTTTCAAGCATGTAAGCTTCTGTGGCAGCCCAAATTTTTCATTGGAGACCAGCCCAGGGGGCATTTGCCATGCAGCCTACTGGGCCAGTCCTCCCCTGGTGATATATAAGAAAATATAGAACTTTCTGAGGGCACTTCAATATTATGTGGCTTCTAGTTCTAACCTGTACTGCAAATTTTTGATTTTCTACCTGTTCAGTTTTGTTGTACAGGGACATATTAGTTGCTTTCTCTTTTCTCTACATAACTTTTTAACCACCAACCTGACACAGGTACACACACCTACTCACCTACACTTCCATTTCCACGAGGCCATATTTAAAGGGTAACTATAGTAAAAAAACTATTTTGAGTAACCATCAACAAAGTTTGTTTTTTTTAACCCCCAACCTGACCCAGGTACACACACCTACTGACATACCCTCCATTATTGTGGCAGCCATACTTAAAGGGTAACTAAAGTCAAAAAACTTTTTTTGACCAATCATCAAAAAAGTTTTTTTTTTAACCCCCAACCAGACACATATATACACACCTACTAATCTACTTATCCATTTCTGTGGCAGCCATACTTAAAGGGTAACTATAGTCAAAACATTTTTTTGATCAATAATCAAAAAAGTTTGTTTTTTTTAACTTCCAACCTGACCGCGGTACACACAACTACTGACCTACCCTTCCGTTTCCATGGCAGCCATATTTAAAGGGTAACTATAGTAAAAAAAAAAAACTATTTTGCCAGGTTAGTATCCTGGGTTTTCCTGTATTAAAGACAGTGCAGAAGCCAGGATAAGATTTGCAGTAGCAGTTTTCTTTATGCGGATGTTCGCAACAGAAACTATATTGGGAGGTAGAGTTAGGAATTCTCAATCCTACCTCCCTGCTCCAGGTACTTTTTATTTTAACAATTTTTAAAAAAATGTATATGTGCCATAGTTCTCCTTTTACTCTAGATTTTCAGCGATGTTATCAATAAATTTTGCTGCATTAAATATTAACACAATTTGCTACCTTTTAAAAACTCAAACATTTTTTAAAAACTTCGTAGTGATGTCTAACAAATGGAGCAAATAGCGCACCTTTATAAATAAGGTTTGTAGTGTACAAATTACAAACAATGGGCCCTATTTATAATGCCAATTATTGCTGAGCTTCAATGCCTTGCCTTTATCGATCACAATTTTACAACTGTGATCATGCATTTACAACTGCGGTCATGAAATTATGATCACGACTGTCCAATTACGATCTCCACATTGAGTGGAGAGCTGTCAGCCCCTGAGCAGTTCTTTGTCAGCTTAAGGCTTCTGCAAATGGCCCACAGGGAGGAGGCAATAACATTTCCTACCTCTCTGGGATAGAGGCTGATGCAAAAGCTGATGCAATAAGAGGTGCAGAAGTTTGCCTGTACTATTAGGCTACATTCACATTAGGCACTTTTTTAATGCAGCGCAACATCACAATTGCTATTTAGTGTGATTTTTCACTGCTTTAACGCACAATGGCGGCCCTTATTTTAAATGCCACCGCTATGTAATAATGAACAAAATTGCTGCATGCAGTGCGTTTTTGACAATGCACTTCATCGCAGTGGTGCAATGCGAACAGTGCCGTTCACTTCTATTGCACATGCGTTATGGTACGATTTCATGCTGCGAAATCCCTCCATAACACGTGCAATAGAAGTGAATGGAACCATTCACATTGTACCGCTGGGATGAAGTTTGTTGTCAAAAACACTGCTTAGTGAGAACGAAGCCTTAATTTTTTGCAGCTATCAGGTGTTAGCTTTTAACTGGGTTAGACAGTGTTAATTTGCTCCACCAGCAAACTTTTGCAACTTTATTGCCTTAGCCCCTAATACAAAATATGGTTCATGTATAAAAATGGAATAAAAACAGTGGCATGTATATTTAAGAACACTTTATTTTATATATAAATATAAAATATAAATATGTTTTCTATAAAAACTGTTTCTTTAAATACAACTTTTAATCTTAATATTTTGTTGATCTTTCCTGAACATCTGTAACAATGTTTTCCCTGTTATTTAGTCTGTTTGGAAGTTTTACAGCTGCTTTGCATATTCAGTTTCTTTAAAGACCATTTTTAACTAGAAGAAAATAAAGTTGATTCACTGTATAAAAATACAGTTTGGATCCTGCACAATGTAAAATTAATGGTTCATTAAAAAAGATATGTGTCCAAAGGTTTCAATGAATATGCAACTACACAGGCCCAACTGTTTTATTCGTCGGGATTACGCACTATATGGCTATAATGGTACACCTGGAAGATTCTTTTTTTACATATTAAAACCATCCGCACTGCAATGTTGTATTGCCTGTTTATAAGCTCTGTACCAGGTTTCCAAATCTACGATGGCTTCAATACCTAGATAGCTGTCTGTATATTTAATAACCCTCAGCTGCATGGTGATGTAGAATGTCCATACTGAATTTCTATCAATATAACACATGAAGCAAAGTGTCAGACACATGTTAGAACATTGCTAGATGCTTTCAAAAGGAATTGCATCTGAATTATATGACGTTGCTTTGAGTTTAAAGCTTTGTGCAGAGTTAAATGTTAGATTTACATTCTGTTATTAACTGTATGCAATCCCATCTATATTGCAAAAATATCTTTTAATCTATTTCTTATCTTTAAATAAAAACTAGTGTCTTGTCTGTTACCTGTACCCAACCCCAACTGCTATACTAAGCACCTTAATATCTATATTAATATTAAGATATGTAATGAAAAGTATTTCCGCCTATTCTCTCCCATTTTAGCAGTAGATGCATTGTCCCCCATGATGTATGAGCTCTTTATAAGCTTGATAATGCATGGAGGCAGTAACAGGGGGGAGAGCACACTCAGCATTGTCTATGATATTTCCTCCCTCACTGCCTGCTTATAATTAGCAATAAATATAATATTTACTTACCTGGCATTGGATGATATGGTTTAGAGGGTAGAGCACAAAAAAAGTATAAAGTGAAAGGTAGCTAAATGTTAGAAGATGGGAAGCAAATGGGGGTTATAAATGGGCAAGAAAGAGCATGCATGAACAACACTGAAGGGAGGGCAAGTAGGGGAGAAGAATGGGGAAGTAGATATGAAAATCAAAGAGAGGAAGGAATTGGTTAAATAAAGTGGCTTAGAAAACATCTGTGATATACAGGGGAGGACTGGGATCTTTTGCCTGAGGGGTCAAATACAAGCAAGTGGCCCTTTCACAGTAGATCGCAACATTTTTGACCAAGCCCCCTTTGCTAAGGTCACAGACTTTGTTTGTTACGCACATTTTTAGGACCACTATTTTACATTGTTTCCTGCAATATTTTTAAGTGTATGATGTGGTTAAAGGACAAATATAGTCCTAAAATCTCCACCCTACCCTTTACCGGGGTGAGGAGCTGAATCACTAATTCCTCACCCCTGGGTACACTTTCCAAGTCAAGTTATACTTACCTAAAGTTTCCTTTGTTCCTAATAAACTGTTAAAGTGCTAACTAACACTGAATAATAAACTGGGGGGCTGACTAACACTGGCTAATGAACTGGAGGGCTGACTTACACTGGCTAACAATCTGAAGGGCTAACAACATTGGATAATGAACTGGAGGGCTAACAATTAATTGAAGGGCTGAAGACACTAGCTAAGGATCTGAAGGGCTGACAACACTAGCTAATGAACTGGAGGGCTGATAATCCTTGCTAATGAATTGGAGGGCTGATGACACTGGATAATGAACTGGTGGGATATCTAACACTGCTAATGAACTTGTGGGCTGACTGTTAAATGAACTGAAGGATGAGGACTCCTGTTCCTTGCCCATGTTAGCGCTAGAGGTGTGTGTTGTGCCTTTCAAGCACGTAATTTACTAAAAGCTTCTGTGGCAGCCCAAATTTTTCATTGGAGACCAGCCCAGGGGGCATTTGCCCCTCAGCCTACTGGGCCAGTCCTCCCCTGGTGATATATAAGAAAATATAGACATTTCTGAGGGCACTTCAATATTGTGTGGTTTCTAGTTCTAACCTATACTGCAAATTTTTTATTTTCTACCTGTTCAGTTTTCACACTCAGACTGAGTTTCCTAGTTGTACAGGGACACATTAGTTGCTTTCTCTTTTCTCTACATAACTTTTATGACACTCAGTCTATTCATGTTGTTGTAAAGATCGGATTTCAATAACTGATTGCAGCTGAAATCTGTGAAATCAAGATTTTATTATACAATTTGTTTCAAGTTTGCATTGGGCTAGAAACACATTCTGCTGCTGGCTGCAAACATTTTTTTTCTTGTAAAGTTAATTTCATCCCCCCCCCCTATTTTTTTTTTTTAAAGAAAACATCCAGATTCAAAATAAGTTGATCTTACAGGAAACTGATTCTAGAGCTGCTGTTCTATTTTTCTCAGAAGCATCCAACCATTTGAGTTCTATGACTGTTGTTATGCAAATTTGACTTTAGCAGCTAACAAAACAAAGAGACGTGGATGACGGACAGATCAGTTTATGTCAAAACATCGTAAGAACAGAAAACAAACAATCAGTTTGACTTTTTACACAATTTTTCCACTTTAACAGTTTATTATTAAAAAAATTAATCATTTGTAGGTGTTCCCCGTCATCACAAATCATATTTATTGCACTTATTTGAAACAGCATCATCAATAGTTTTTTTTTTTTTATACTATTGCTAGAATATGGAAAACTACCTTAGTTATGGTCGCTTAAATACTTCCTGACCAGCAAGTGTTAAGTGGGAGACTTTTGTTAAAAAATGGTTACATTAAAGGAATAATGAGAGCAACACTTCTCAGCCCAATGTACATTGTACATAGCCCAATGCACTGCTATAGCCAGTGATATACAGTAATATATGTGTACAGTAGGTAAAGATTAGGTTAAATAGTGCAAATAGCACCTCTAGTGCACCAAGAGGTGCTATAAAAACTCTGAAACCCATTGCCCACTACCCTTTTACCAGTAATAGTTTGAGTGGCTAGCTATAGATAAATGTTTCTAAACCAGAGGTCCTTAATTATATATGGTCCCGGCCCAGGCTGATAGTCTCACTTGTCTGTCCACATTCCTCAATCAGTAAAACCACTAATCACAAATATGGGCCATGCATTTAGAAAAGGCTAAAATATCAATATATTTTATATAATATGCTTAAGAATGCTTTTTCATATTTTAAACAGTTTTTAATATATTAATACATTTTCTGGTTGCTTGGTCCCCATGTTGTCATTACTGAAAGTTTGCATTAATTTCTAGGTCCACCTGTGGACCTAATGTTCTCTACAGATTTAAATATAATGAAAAGACTTACAGGCTCCTTTACCTAGAGCCGTTATCGTAATTCGATATCGCATTTGCGGATGTGGGTAAATCCCGAAAAGGGATTTACTCACTGTGGGATTTTAAAGCCAGCTATCTGCTGGCATTAAAATCCAGCGCTAAAACGAGCACAAACGTGAATTTTATATTGAATTTATATTGAATTGAGTGCGTCAGATGCATGGATGTCTTTTGCGTAAACCCGAACATCCAATGCTAATATGGACTTAAAGGACAACTAAAGCCACAGAACAACACTGAACCAGAAGGCAGAACACCTTGATATAAAGCCAGTAATCAGTGTCTTACATCTCATTTTGATATGGGTGCTGGGAAATTTACCTAAATAATATATGGTTTGTGCTTAACATCACAGCATTTTAATATCACACAGTCTGGTCAACGACCATTATGTTCTGCCCATGCTCAGTCTTTAGCTATGGCAGAAACTTGTTACAGTTGGTCACACCCATTAATAATCTCTAGCCAATCCTTTTACAGGACAGATAAAGCAAGGAAGCATGTGACTGAGGTCAGGAGGTGTGGTCTGACACTGCACATACACACAGATACTTCATCCAGTTCTTAACAGGCTTACATTTAATTTAATACAATTTACTGAAGTCATATTATATAGCTTATTGGTGTTTTTAGGGGGGTTGTTTTCAGATTCTGGAGTATAAAAAATGGATTTAGTTCTCCTTTAAAGTCATTTACCGGTAGCTAAATTTGCCCAGGACATTTTTGCATTAAATATATATATGGTATTGAATTACCACTTTGGTGGTATTTGCAAACCTTTCATGTTAGCTCATTTACAGGATGCATGTAACTCTGAGGACTAGTTGTGATTAATAATTGTAATGTACTATGAGGAACAGTGCTGCAGCCTCTTTAATTCACTCCGGTATTCTACTCTATACTGTACTGATTCTACTTGTAAATTTGCTTCTACAACTCCTGCTTTTAAATGAATGGTATTCTCCCTCTTTACAAAGCATTGGTAAAACCTCATTTGGAATAGGTATGCAGTGCAATTTTGGAATTCTGTCTACAAAAAGAATATCTTGGAAATGGAAAGGGCAACTAAATTAATAATGGGATTTGGGGAGCTTGAATATGAAGAGAGAATGGATAAGTTACAAGTTATGTACACTGGAGAAAAGGCATTTGCTGTGTATAAATATATTAACAGTCCATACAATAAACTATCTTGGGGCATTGTTCACCAAAAGAACATGTTAAAGGACACATGGGCATCCCTTAAGACTTCAAGAAAAGAAGTTTAGGTTTGAAGTTCGGAAAGGTGTTTTTCACTGTAAGAGCGGTAAAACTATGGAACCGTCTTCCAATGGACGTGGTCATGGCAGGTTCATTGGATAATTAAAAAAAAAAAAGCTGGATAAGTTTCTGCAAACAAGGAATGTTGCAGGTTACTGGTATTGATACATAAAGTAGAGTTGATCCAGGGAAATTTCTGAGTCAGGAAGGAATTTTTTTCCCCCTTCATAATTCTGGTGGGGTTTTTTTAGCCTTCCTCTGGATCAACAGTTAGGCAGGAAATGAGGATATTGCTATATGGGTTAGACTGGATGGACGTATGTGTTTATTAACTTCAATACTATACTATAATATACTATACTATAAAACAAAGGTTGATGTCTGGAAGATAAGTGTACTTGCTAAATGAAAGTGCACCAGAACATTAGTATTTTGTAAAAATGTAAGTTTATTAAAAAAAAAACTGTAGAAAAAACTGAAAACTTTATTCACAACACATAGAAGTCAACTTCACTAAATATATGGGAAGCATACTGTACTAATAGTGATCCAACTTAATTTACTATAACCTGTGCAGACTCATGACACTCCTGCTACAAATCTTTTCTACAGTGCAGAACACATTGAACCCAGCAATGCACATTTCATAATTTACTAGTATGTGTTAAACATAGCACTTTTCACTACATGTTGTCAATGGAATTAAGGTTTAAACCCAGAAGTGCATAAAGATGTCAATCTAATTACAAATTCAATAAATAAAAAACTATTACACGATCCTACAAATAAAAAAAAAAAGCCTTCAATCCTTGTCAAGGTAACCGCTGAATTGAAAGTCCTAAACTAAACTAAATTCCAAAACTAAGGCTTGTGGTACTCATCATTAGTAAACTGTGCCAGCTTGCACAGCAGGGATCTGGTGTAGTGAATAGCAGGTTAACTCACTAATCACTTTAATGGAAAATGCTTCCAACCCGGCAGACATAATTGTGACTGTGCTATGAGCCGACAATATTTCCCTATAGGTTTTAGACCAATTTATAAGCATTTCTCATTGGAGTAAAGAGCGCCTTAACTGACTGTGGAAGCTAGCATGATTATTCCCCAAGACAGGGCTAGATGTAGCTATTGTTCTATTCGTCAGTATGCAAATAAGCATACTTCAATTAAAGGGCCAAAGCTTTTTGGGATACTACTACCACATGTAAACATGACGTACAGAGAAACACTAAAATATAAGTGTGTGTTATTTTTGCCTGAAGTGTGCTCCCACAATCTATCAATTTAATGTAACATACTGTAAGGTACCACTGTCTAAAACACGAAAAAAATGCAAAAGAAATTAAACTCTATTTGTTGGTGGATGAAATACTAAAGTCTGTAATGTTCTGGTTAGCAGTAAACGTTAAAGGATGGAATATATAATAAATATTACTATTGTTAAACACATATCACAAAACCATACACATTTTTACAAGAAACTTTTCATATTTGCAAACTTAAAATTAAAAAAAAAAATGAAAGGGGTTACCTGTAATGTAAAAAACTGACATGACAATGAGTCCCAAGAGTAATCTATATATATATATATATATATATATATATATATATATATAATATATAGTGAATGTATACCATATTGAAATATACCATATATAAAAAATGTTTGTAAAGAAGGTACTTAGAATATTGGTTCTTTGCTTATTACTTATTGATCACATGAGTAGCAGCTATTAAGTAGCTTCAGTTTGTTCTATATCCTTTCATAGAATCATATTGTGTTCAGATGTAGTTTGCACCGTTGTATTGATTTATGAGTATAAAATCTCATGCCAAGACATGCCAAGGCATGGTAACTCCCTTTTACATTTGTTAAATACACTGAAAATGTCATTAGCGCTTCCTTCATAATTAACTTCCTAAGTTGGCTACCATTTGAGAGGGGAAAAATCCTTGTAAATTTAAGAAAGAAGAATGTCTGTCTCTTTGTTTTAGAGTAGAAATGAAAGTAATGAGAAAAAAAAGAGAGTTTAAAAATACTCACAAGAAGATGCTGGTAGGGGAGGAAAATCAAAAGAGTTTTCTTTTAACAACTGGATTGCAGCTCTGTGACTTATTCATCTATAATCACATTACTTTCCCTCAGCCGCAATGCTATGAAAAGCAAATGCTTCGACAGGCCCCGGCGAGAGTTCATTTCTTTCCTTGTGGGTGGATTGTTTGTTCATTCTGCGGCAGCAGGCATGCTTTCCTTTCATGTATTTTGCTTTGTGAAATAATTAGATTTCTTGAATTAAAAATGTTTCACAGTAGTTGAAGTTCATGAGGAGTCCCTAGTAAACAATAGCTTCCTCCAATAAAGTAATGAATCTGTAAATGAGAGAACCTGCTAAATTGTTTAAAACCTCACACTAATAGCATTTCTATGCAGTATGAGGGAAATACTATATGTTGGCAACATTTACAGTGCTATATTTTCTCAATCGGGTTAGTTGTGAAAAGGAAGTTTATACTCACAAAACAACCTCATCTTGAATTATAATATAACTATAGTTGTGGGTGTTCACCTCAGTCTAACCGTAACTCCCCCCGGGCTGGCTAGTGGGACCTTTTAAAAACTGTCAGCCAATTTTACCCTTTACTTTTATTAGGGCTGTTGCTGTGACCTAGGCAAATGTTGAACCCATTCAGTCACTATTTTATAATCCTACCCTTTAAAAAATGCTTTTACAATTCATCAGCCAGAAACCTTCTGCTCTTATTTAATTGCCCTATTACCTATCGCAGTTCAAGAGACGGTGCCTTTCCTGCTTTCCTACCCAGGGTATGTTGACAGCAGGAGAGCAGTATGATAATTTTTTTAATTATAAATCAGTCAGTGAATTAAAGGCATTGTCACATTCAATAACATAGAACATAAAGACCATGATAAACTCCAGACCTACTGATTGATAAATTGGTCGTTTTTGGGAGGAGAATTGAAGCAGTATTTGCAAAACATTTTTGGGTACATTAGATTGCATGTATTAATTCTATAATATTCAATAAAATGACTTGAATGTATTGACTATTAACCAGAATTGGCAAGAAAAGGTAGATTAGAACAGGCTGCACACAGAGATTAAGATAAAATCAGTCTTTATTCATTAACTTTTTAAAACCAACTCGTATCACCAATACATCTTAATGGAGTCCTCCATAACACCTGCCGTATTTCATAGTCCCTTCATCAGAGTCGTGTCACTTCCACCTCCGTGTTCCTTATATAACAAACACTTAAGAGATAGTAATTAGTATGCCGAATAGTATAATAATGCATAATACATATCCCAAATTAAAAATAACATCCCCAATCATAAAAATATTGGCAATTTCACCAAAATAAATAGGACAGAGTAAGATGCTGCTTTAATAATCATACAAAGATAATTGATAATATACACTGACATCCACTCAATTTACAAATGAACTGGAGATAAAGAAAAAGTGGGTGTCCACTTACGACAGAAATAGCATATAGGACCTTAATCATAAATAATGTCATATCAATATACATATATATTAAATCAATATCTACTTCATATTAATAAAAATTAATCAAATGTTCCTGTCATGAACTCCAGTTCGTTGAGCACGTGATCTGACCAATCAATCGGTACTCGCTGCTACCACTTTAAGTTATGACCTTAAAGACGCCCCAAAAACACTCTTGCCTCTCACTGACTATGCACACCCCTGCCCTGGAAGCTAAATGGTCCACACTGCACCATTCACTCCAGCAACTAACTGGTTAATTAGCATCAGTCCTTCACAAGCAGTCACAGAGTTAATTAGCATTTACACTGCAAAACATTTCATTCAACCACATATAAACTTATCAGAGGCTAACGGAGTTCTTTTAGAGCATCAAAGACAAAACTTATTAAATTTTAGATTTAATATTTCAAAAGGTGGACAGTGCATATAATACAAAAATAAAAGAAAATGGTGTTATAATAAAATGACATAAAAAATAAAAATATTCACAGACCCTACTCACTAGAAGAAGTCCTGTATGAACAAAGTTATAGGGGCTACAAGGATTTTTAAACCATTTCATGAACCACCCCTCTCCTCATGAAGTGGGAGTGTCTAGGAATGTCCAGATTTATGACTAGCCAAAAGCATTCATTCCCCCTCAGTTAGGCAGATTCCATATATATGTAGATATGTACATTGTACTGGGATATTGACCACATATTCCTCTCCAATATTAATTATCAATTCCTACAATACCAAACATGACCTGTGTGTAATCCATATTTCCCAACATATTAATAACTTGCCTTGGCAAGGGAATAAGGGCTCCATGTTGGGTATCATTTTAATGGGCCTTCCTTTCCATTCACAAAAATAATATTGGTTTCTGTCTTACGTATTCCAATACCGAAATACATTTATTATCCATGTATGGTTGTCCTTAAAATTACCTCTTAAGGTACCTACCAGACCCCTAGCTGAAGAGAATTCCAAATACACCATTCGGCCCCACATTATCTGGAAAAGAAGATCTGGTTCCATGCTTCACTAATCGTAATATAAACAATAGGACTGTTCCAGGGTGGAATGGTATTTTTATTGGTCCTTTGCAAGAACTAATACCAATAGTTAAAGCATTCTTGCCAAGTCACTACACACTTTCCTGACAGTTCCCTACAGAATTAGGTTAGAGGCAAACAAAGTGTATCACATTCAATCTAAAAAGGCTGAAAACTCAAAATCTCTATTGAGACCAAAGGGAACTGTAGTTTTTAAATAATATTTCCACCTGGATTCTAATTGTAACAATTTCTTGTGTCCATCCCCTCTCCTAATACCACACCCCGGCTACATCGATAATCTGGAATGTTATATTCTTTTTGCCTTGGTGGGTCTCGATCATATGTTTGGATATTGCAGAATCTAAATTTTGTTTAGGGATAGCAGTAATATGTTCTGCTATGCGTTGTGAGGCTTTCCTAATTTTCTTACCCACATACTGTAGTCCACAGTCACACGTTGCTAGATAGACCAAATATTTGGTCTTGCAATTGGTGAAACATCTGATAATATACTCCTTGCCAGTCTATGTACTGTGTATATTGTGGGATTCCACATCTGAAACACCCCTTAGTACTGAGCCAGGTATTAACCAGTATTGCCAAAACTTAATGAATAAATTATTTGTGTCTTGCAATACCTAAGAAATGTTGTTTTTAACCATTAAATTCAAAATACTGAGCTCATGAATCAATTAATTTGACTTTAACCCCTGCCTGCAGGTGAGTCTCCCTTTTTGTTTCTATAAGTTGCTTTAGATATATTGATAGACTGTCTTTCTTTTTTGCACTATAATGCTATTTCTGGGCACAGTAGAATTTAGTATACCAGAACCGCCAAGATCAGATCAATGTGAACACGTCTACTAAATGGGAAGATCTTTCTTTAAAGGGCAACTGTAGTCTCAAAACAAGTTAGGGTTAAATGAAAGCCTGCAGTATTTCCTTTAAAATTAGCTGACAAACACATCTCTGGCTGGAGCCTGTGAGACATTACATTGGGGTGAATGTTCAAGCTTCCTGCTTCCAGTAGGTTGAGTAACATCACCTAACCTCTGCCCACCCATTTCCCCAGAGGGAGAAGCATGCTCAGTTAAGGCTTAATGCTGGGGAAAGAATTGACAATTGAGATGGGGAGCCTATTAATGCAGGCAGAAGCTGGTCACATGACTACAAGCTGGTCACATGGATGAAAACAGGTTTTCAAGCAGGAAGTAATTCAAGCATGAAGTAATAAAACCTTTTTCAGCAATAACTTCTCACAAATTTTATCCATACATGTGATTTTGGTTTTATTTTGAATGTATGATGAAAGTCTTTTTATATAATTCCTACTAGTTTGGAAGAATTCGAGACCACAGTTACCCTTTAAGGGAAACATTCAAAGTGCCTTTTTTATATTTGAAAGGTGTCATCCCATTCTTCTTCCTCTCTAAATCAACCCAGATTTAATTATTTTTTTCTAATGAGTTAGTGGAGTCCAACATTTGTAGTAGAATTGTATTCCTTGCACTAATAAGACATCCATCTAAGTGTATTTGGAATTGTCTCATGTTTTAAAACAAAGAAATGTAATACTGGATTTGCAATAGATGGAATGGAAGCAGAATGCCATTTAGGGGGTTATGATGCATGGGATTGTGGGCAGCCATATTGGTTGTGGGTGCCCTAACTGTGCTCTGTTCATCCCCTGTCTTTCTCCGCCCAGTGATAGTCGGGCTGGTGTTTTGGTGGGACACAGTGGAGACCAGTGGGCGGAGTTCGCTGTGGCAGCGCGTATCTCAAGAGGCTGTTTTAGAAAAGTGTCCACCCACCACGCACAATTTAAGTAATAATATTGGATTAGCATTGGATTGCATTGGATAAGTGTAAGAGGTGTCAGTGGAAGCGAGGGAGGAAAATGCCATTGGATGTAGTTTTTGTGAAAATACACATTGGAAATAAATACATAAGCAGTGATTATTAATATATGCAGGTTTATTCAATAAAAATTCTTATCGTTTAAAATAGTGCTAATTTTGCCCCAACCAATCAGATCTTATTTAACATTTGAAAGCTAACATCTGATTGGTTGGGGCAAACTTAGCACCATTTTAAATGATGAGAACTTTTATTGTATATCCCTGATGGAATTTTCTTGGAATAATACAGATGAGATCTCAGTCATTTACAACAAAAACATTGTTTTTCTGCTTTAACTCATCAATCATATTCTTTGAAAATAACTTATGGGCCATACAGAAAATGGTTGAAATTTAGTTTTTCAATACTGTAACTCTTTGAAAATCCATTTTTAATTTAGTGAGTGAGGATGTTCTATACAGCTACATTGGATGTGATTGAAATAATTTTAATTTTTATCATTAACACCACGCTCCATTAGTTATTTCTTATTGTTTATGCTGTTTGATTGAAGATTACTGTTCTAGTGCATCTGCATTAGCAAGTATAACTGAACTACTATGAACAAACATTTGTATCTTGGTAAACCAGGTTATATTATAGTTGATGGTAAAGATAACGTATAATATACTTTTACAATATTTAGTCTGAGAATACCTCAGGAAAGGCCTGAACAAATACAGCAGCCATTGCACCTAGAAATTTGCATCTGGTAATTCATTTTGAAGGGGGTTGTAATGATGTATGTGGAACTGGCCATCTAAAAAATATTTTCTCTCTGGCTCCTAATATTGAAAATAATTTGCCTTCCTCTACAACAGCAAATGTATTATTTAAAACAGCCAAACCCTTACAAGCTCTTTACAGTTTGATGGTGTGTAAATAGTGTTAACAAAATACCTCAGGGCATAGACACCCTAAGTAAACAGAATCCCTTTAAGACGGCACAACCCCTTGTATACCATTGCAATTTAATTATAATCAACAAACTTTTTTGCACCTTAGTCTCATAAATATACACGATAAAACACATAAACATCTAAAACCAATACATAAGAGCTACTTACATGTTTTTATTTATGAATTAAGATAAGGCAAAGTCCTTTTTTCAGTATAGTTGGCCTTTAAGTTACTTGAATCTCAGAATAAAACAGAAGTTTCTCATTTTAAAAAAGCAAAATACTTTTATTGAGTAAAATATAGTAAAAACATATTCCATAAGTGTAGAACAAATGCCACTGCCAAATTATGTCCCTAAAGTCAAAAGTCAAAAATGCTTATCCTATTCCACAATCAATTTGAATCCATTAAATTATCAAAAAATGAGAGAAAGATAATATGTTAGAGTATGTCTTTTGTTACAGGTTTTCCATTGTGATAAAAATAGAGAGGTTAGTTATAAGGTAAGTCATAAGTATAGTAGAAATCTACCAAAAGCATCCCAAACGATCCTTCTCATTAAGTCTCCTGGTAGCAAATGGAAAGTAACTAGCCATTATATTTTAAATACTGTCATTCTCTCTATAATTGTAAGTTCTCTACTCAACAACAGGAGGATGACATTATTTTACAAAAATAAAAGTGTTGCTGCAAAGATATTATTTGCAAATGATGAAGAGAAATAATTGAATTTCTTCTTGATAAAGGTTGTCCATATAACATTTTAACAATATAAAAAATCTACTAAAATTGAGAAAGTTAGCAAATGAAGTAAAAATCAGTAGGAAAGTTCTTTTAATGAAGGAGCAAAATAATTATATAAAGTATACCTCAACCATTTCAAATTCTAGGTCAGTTAAGAGAATTACAAATAGACATTGGTATGTTTTGTAAAGGGCAAATGAAGTTGGGTGAGAGTATTACACACGCATGCACGCACACACATATTTAAATATATGCACTTTCTAAAACAAATAGACATCGGAAGAAGTAGCAGCACTCATGGGTCTTCCTTATAAAATATAACCTTTATTAGTAAAACATAAAACACTAGACATGTTTTATGTTTTACTAATAAAAGTTATATTTTATAAGGAAGACCCATGAGTGCTGCTAATTCTTCTGATGTTTAAACATATATATGTAATGTATATATATATATATATATATATATATATATATATATATGAACATCAAAGAAGAGATAAGGGCCGAAACGCGTTGATGTAGCGTGTTTGTGAGTGAATAAACACATATTTACAACAGTGGTGAGCACCCGGGCACAATGATCTGATAAGAGGTTTGTGCCACCCCGACACCTATTATATATTTATATATATATATAAAACGAATAGGCGTGGTAGCGGCACTCGCATCGGTCGTGTTGTGACCCGGGTGCCTCCTGATTTATGAGTATATATAGGAGAAAAGAGGAGTATTTTATTTCTTAAAATACATAAGTGTTTTTTAGTGTGTTTATTTTAAAGAAAGTTAATGGGTAATCTTTCTTTAGTGTTCACAATCCTTTACACAGACTGCCAGCTTAATTTCCAGATACAGATAGAAGGGAACTTTTCATGCAGCTCCTGCCTGTATTTGATAGTTAAACTGTCAGTGTGAGTAATGGGTTAACCCCCCCCACACACACACACATATACACACATTTAATCTTTGTTAGTCCAAAAACTGTCCCCTCTCCCTGCCTGTAATTAATTTCACTATCTGTTCTTCCTGAGAATCCTTTCAGGAATGCAGCTGGTTAAACTCCATGTTCGTGCACTGGAAACAAACCTGTTTTCACACTGATACTTTATTGTCCAGATACTGCAGGAAGACTGATAGTTTCTGCAGGAACATGGAGATTAACTAACTGTATTGATGAAATTATTTTAGATTAGAACAGATAGCAAACTTATCTATAGGCAAGGAGAGAGGGCAGTGAGTGTGTGGGGAACAACAATGGTGTATATTCTTATAAAAACCTCTTGAATACGTAGCTGAGAGTTTTTTCTAAGAATATATTCCACTGTTGCTCCCTATTCAAAGGCCAGAGTCTTATGAGCCTTATGTATTTTATATATGAAGACAACCTGTGCCTCATTGAAACGTTGAAATAAATTCACATTTATAAATTCACTGTGCCCGGGAGTTGCATATATATTATTATATAGATACTGTTTAATACAGACACACACCTAAAGCTAGTTCTTTGCCTGGGTGCAATCCAAAAGTTACTTTATACAGTATAAATACAGAATAAGGGGCACTCCTGGGTCTTCTCGAGTGATTTTAATCACACATTTGTTCAAAACATCTGTCTGCATTTTGGTCTTTATCCTAAGACCTTTCTCAAGCCATACTTTGCTCACAGTGAACCTGTGAACCTGAACACTTCTTTGTTTGTCCACTTTAACCTTTAAGTTCGACAGAATAAATTGATTGTGCTTCTTTTAGTAACTAAACAATTTATTAAGGCTGATATTCATAACATATAAACAGAATAACACATCTGATCTAAACAGGATAACACATCTGACTTATATTGGCTAATGTTAACTAGAGATGGGCGAACTTTCGAACTATATAGAAAGTTCGAAAGTTCGAAAACGGACCCATTAAAGTCAATGGGAGTCAAATAGTTTGAAAAGTTCTAATGAAATACAATTAAAATATTAATGGTAACTTAATGTAAATGGCTGTGGGACCTGGGAAATGGTCTGGGGAACATGTTCCAATATCCAGGACATTCGAAAAATCTATTTTACTCTCACTCGCGCTATTTTCGAGTTTGTTCGCGCCTAGGTACCATGTACAGTTTACTTGCGGATTCGATGCTCACGTATAGGCTTTAATGGACACTTTACTCGTAGATTCGATGTTTGCGCCTAGATACCATGTACATTTTACTTGCGGATTCGATGCTCACGTATAGGCTTTAATGGACATTTTACTCGTAGATTCGATGTTTGCGCCTAGATACCATGTACATTTTACTCGCGGATTCGATGCTCACGTATAGGTTTTGATGGACACTATGCTCGCTTTCGCGCCTAGATACCATGTACATTTTACTTGCAGATTCGATGCTCGCGTATATGTTTTAATGTACCCTTTACTCACGGATTCGATGCTCGGACGGTCGAACATTCGATATTTATCGAAAATCTGAAAATATCGAAAATCTGCGTCCGGGATAGTTCGAGAAGTCTGAATTTGTTCGAATTTGAATAGTTCGGCTCGAACTCGAGTTCGAGTACTAGTCCATCTCTAATGTTAACTTAAACATTATTTTTAGATGTTCTTTTCAGGCATCCTCTGTTCCTTCTCCACTGTAGAAATTGGTGTTTGCCCTATTATATCACACTATACTTTTACATCATACTACGTGAGCATTAAAGCACGCCCATGAGCTATACATCCTGCCAACTCATAAGTCCTAAACCAGTTTTCATCAGAAAACTGCATAACAAGTTATCCACCCCTTCTGCTGGTTTCTTTTCAATCAAACTTTCATCTCCTTATAAAGACATATCTTTGTATAAGCAATGTGCGCATGTCCCATTAATGCAGCCTCAGATTACACCATCTGGTTTGCATTTATTCTCTTTAACCCTTTCACTGCCAGGAGATTTTCATTTTTTTTTGCGTTAACTGCCAGAAGAATTTTCAGGATTTTGTCCTTAATCGCTTTAGACTAATTTTACAGTAGGAAACCTTGCAGTAAATCAGGAATACTATACATTGTTTTTTTCAGCACAAAGTGTACTTTAACATGGTAACAAAATTTTGTAACTTTTCTGAAAATTTTACTGGAATTATGGGTAAAATTTGTAAAAAAAATGAAAAATTTGCAAATTTTCATGGATTTTTCCCATTTTTACTTATAGTTATCTTAAGGTTACGCACAAAAATCTTACTGTTTCTAAAAGCTCAGATACTCCCGAGTACAACGATACCAGATATATGTAGGTACCCCACTTTTCCTGTACAGGAGACCCCCCCAAACTAAAACTGCACCTTCAAGAATATTACACCAAATTAAAATGTATAACCACTACTGACAGTTAACATAGAATATCTTCCAAATTATCTAAAATATCCCCACAAGTGAGATATTTTTAGAAACTACACACCCACAGGATTTTACGAGTGAGGTTAGTTTCGATCAAAATGCAGATACCCGGACGCAGCTCTTCGTCAAATTGTAAGTTACTTTCTCACATTTTCCTTTTTTTCCTCAACTGTAAAATCAGAGACAAAATCAAATGCGAATTTCAGCTAAAAACTGTGGAGGAAAGTTCAAACGCATCTCAAATATGAAAGCCTAACTCCTCCCGAATAAAACAGTATGCCACATTCATGGGTGTACCCAGAGACATGGCTACCAACTAACCCAGAGCGTGACCAGTGCCAAATGTCAGTAGCAGCAAAAAAAAATTTGCCAGTTTTGTATTTGAACAGTCTGCAGTTTTTCCACAAAACACCCCCCCAACTCAGAAATACCCCCCACAAACTATATATTCCTGAAATCTACACACCTTCAGCTATGTAACGCTGTAGTTCTTTCATTCATATCATCAATGGTGTGGGCGCAGTTTTTCGTAGAAATTTGCACTTTTACCAGATTTTCAAAAAAAATTAACATCAAACAACGTTCAAAAAGGTAGAAATCATGCCAAAACCCCATGGAATGTAAAAAAAAGTTACCAAATATCAATCTCCCAAATGTCCTGAATCAAACAGCAACATATGCCATATGTGTGGTTACACATGCAGACGTGGAAGCGAAAAGCCACAAGTGAGACAATGCACGATGCTCAGAACGGCGAAAATATTTAGCCAACTCCGAATTTGGACAGTCTGCAGTTTTTTCCACAACACCCCCGTAACTCAGAAATAAACCCCCACAAACTATATATTCCTGAAATCTACACACCTTCAGCTATGTAGCACTGTAGTTCGTTCATTCATACCATCAATGGTGTGGGCGCAGTTCTTCGTAGAAATTCGCACTTTTCTGAAAAAGAACAAAAACAACTTCAAAAGGTAAAAATCATGCTAAAACCTCATGAAATCTAAAAAAAAGTTACTAATATCAATCTCCCAAATGTCCTGAATCAAACGGTATCCATATGTGTGGTTACACACGCGGACGTGAAGCGAAAAGCCACAAGTGAGACAATGCACATGCTCAGAACAGCGAAAATATTTAGCCAACTCCGAATTGGGACAGTCTGCAGTTTTTTCCACAAAACACCCCCGTAACTCAGAAATAACCCCCACAAACTATATATTCCTGAAATTTACACACCTTCAGCTATGTAGCACTGTAGTGTGTTCATTCATACCATCAATGGTGTGGGCGCAGTTCTTCGTAGAAGTTTGCACTTTTCTGAAAAATGAACAAAAAACAACTTCAAAAGGTAAAAATCATGCTAAAACCTCATGAAATCTAAAAAAAAGTTACAAATATCAATCTCCCAAATGTTCTGAATCAAACGGTATGCCATATGTGTGGTTACACACGTGGACGTGGAAGCGAAAAGCCACAAAGTGAGACAATGCACGATGGCTCAGAAACAGCAAAAATATTTAGCCAACTCCGAATTTGACAGTGTCGCAGTTTTTTTCCACAAAACAACCCCCGTAACTCAGAAATATCCCCCACAAACTATATATTACTGAATCTACACACCTTCAGCATGTAGCACTGTAGTTCGTTCATTCATACCATCAATGGTGTGGGCGCATTTCTTCGTAGAAGTTCGCACTTTTCTGAAAAAATGAACAAAAAACAACTTCAAAAGGTGAAAACATGCCAAAACCTCATGGAATCTTAAAAAAGTTACTAAATATCAAATCTCCCAATGTCCTGAATCAACACGTATGCCATATGTGTGGTTACACACGCGGACGTGGAGACGAAAAGCCACAAAGTAGCCAATGCACGATGGCTCAGAAACAGCGAAAATATTTAGCCAACTCCGAATTTGGACAGTCTGCAGTTTTTTCCACAAAACAACCCTGATAAACTCAGAAATACCCCACACAACTATATATTCCTCAAATCTACACACCTTAGCTATGTAGCACTGTAGTTCGTTCATTCATACCATCAATGGTGTGGGCGCAGTTCTTCTTGTGAATTTCGCATTTCTACACAATTTTCTCTGGAAAAATAGAGAAAAATACATTTCAAAGTTACAAAATCACACCAAGACCCCATGTAATGTAAAAAAACCTACCAAATATCAATCTCCTAAATGTCCTGAATCAAACGGTTTGCCATATGTGTGGTTACACACACGGACGTGGAAGCGACTAGTCAAAATGTAAAACAATGTGCAGTGAGCCAATAACAGCATTTTCCCAGATTTTTCAAACTGAACACCCCTCTAACTTGGAAATACCCCCACAAAACTATATATTCTCAGAATCTACTACCTTCAGCTACGTAACGCTGTAGTTTGTTCATTCATACCATGAATGGTGTGGGCGCAGTTCTTCGTAGAAATTCGCATTTGTTCGAAAATGAAACAAAAACAACTTCAAAAGGTAGAAATCATGCCAAAACCCCATGGAATGTAAAAAAAAGCTACTAAATATCAATCTCCCAAACGTCCTGAATCAAACGGATATGCCATATGTGTGGTTACACACGTGGACGTGGGAAGCCAAAAGACCAAAGTGAAACAATGCACAATGGCTCGAAACAGCAAAAATATTCAGTCAAATCTGAATTGAACAGTCTGCAATTTTTCCCCCACAAACAACCCCCACAAACCTATATTTCTCGAATCCTCACACCTTTATCTACGAAATTCTGTAGTTTGTTCATCTCGTCCCATCAATGGTGTGGGCGCAGTTCTTCGTAGAAGTTCACAGTTTTAGCAGATTTTCTAAAAAATTTGAAAAAAAACACTCTCAAAGGTAGAAATCATGCCAAAATCCCAAGTAATGTAAAAAAAAAGTTACCAAATATCAATCTCCCAAATGTCCGGAATCAAACGGTATGCCCTATGTATGGTTACACATGCAAACATGGACAACTAGCCACAAAGTGAGCCAATGACAATGGCCCAATTAGCACTTTTCAGATTTGTCAGAATAAACACCCCTCTATATTAGAAATACCCCCCCCAACTATATGTTCTTGGAATCTACACACCTTCAGCTACCCAATGGTGTGATTCCTTTATGCATACACACCAATGTGTGGGGCGCAGTTTCATGTAAAATTTCGCTTTTTTACCAGATTTTCAGGAAAAATTTTAAAAATACAATTCAAAGTTAAAAATCATGGCAATTTCCATGTCATGTAAAAAAACTTGTCAATTCAATCTTCCAAATCTTCAAATCAAACTATGCCATATGCGTGGATGTACACAGGGACATGGCCACCAACTAGCTCAAATGGGACACATGCACAAGTGTAATTACAAAAAAAAATCAAAGTGCTCTGTAATTTCAAACAGCCCCAAACTTGGAAATGCCCCCCCAAATAAAACCCCCCACTAATATCAATCTCCCACATGTTCTGAATCAAACGTTATGCCATATGCGTGATGCACAGAGACGTGGCCACCAACTAGCTCAAATGGGAACCATGCACAAATGCATTACAAGAAAGAATCAAAGTGCTCTTGTAATTTGAACAGCCTACACTTTTTCTAGGGAAACAGTCCCGAAACATGGAAATTCTCCCCACAAACTATATATTTTTGAATTACACACCTTCAGCTACGTTACGATGCCATCTTTCATACATACATGAAGAATTCCAGACCCACTGATCCAAAGAAGTCCCGTTTTTACGAGGTTTTGTGAAAAAAAAATAAGATGATTCAGGGTTGAAATCCTACCTAAACCCTTTTGACAAGCAAAAAAACCCACTAAATGTCAATCTCCCACATATCCTCATCAAATGTTATGCCATAGTGTGGGTGCACACAAACGTGGCCACCACTAGCTCAAATTGGACGCATGCACAAGTCCAATTACAAGAAAAAAATCAAAGTGTTCTGTAATTTGAACAGCCTAATCACTTGGAAATACCCCCACACAAACTATATATTTTTGGAACTACACACCTTCAGCTACGTGGTAGTATCATGCTTTCGTATATACATGAAGAATTCCAGGCGCTGTTATCCATAGAACTCCATGCTTTTAGGAGATTTGGTGAAAAAATAAAATAAGAGGACTCAATGGTTGAAATCCTACCTAAACCCACTCGGCAAGTAAAAACCCCACAAACGGCAATCTCCCACATGTCCTGAATCAAACGGTTGCCATAAGGTGGGTGCAAACAGAAACGGGGCCACCAACTAGCTCAAATTGGACGCATGCACAAGTCCAATACAAGAAAAAAATCAAAGTGTTCTGTAATTTGAACAGCCTAATCAACTTGGAAATACCCCCCACAAACTATATATTTTTGGAAGCTACACACCTTCAGCTACGTGTGTGTATCATGCTTTCGTATATACATGAGAATTCCAGGCGCTGTTATCCATAGAACTCCTGTGCTTTAGGAGATTTTGTGGAAAAATAAAATAAGAGGACTCAATGGTTGAAATCCTACCTAAACCCACTCGGCAAGTAAAAAACCCACTAAACGGCAATCTCCCACATGTCCTGAATCAAACGGTATGCCATAAGGGTGGGTGCAAACAGAGACGGGCCACCAACTACTCAAATGGGATCCATGCGCAATTGCAATACAAGAAAAAATTAAAAAACGCCACAACCCACTCCCCCACCCCTATCCCCACTCCCCCTTTTAGTGGAAAACAGTTAGTACGGAGAGTCACACAAGTTTTTGCACACTTACTGATCCAAAAAATCAATACGGTCTTTTTTTGGTACCTCTGCAAAATTTCCTACTAAAATAGGCTTAGTTTCCCTTGAAATCCAACAAATAAATGATCCGCGTTTACTTTACCGATATCACCGGGGACTTGGAAGCTTGGAGAAGAAAAAGTTTTTTTGCTAATTTATAGTTTTAGGTAAAAAAAAAAAGGTGTGTGTATCACTTTAAGTTTTTTTTTGTGGCATTTCCCCTTTTTTGGGGGATCATTCCCAAAGATGTCATCAATCATCTTAGGGA
The DNA here is from genome assembly GCA_019447015.1 of Hymenochirus boettgeri. Lineage (NCBI taxonomy): Eukaryota > Metazoa > Chordata > Amphibia > Anura > Pipidae > Hymenochirus > Hymenochirus boettgeri. The sequence goes on along the minus strand of CM033474.1, from coordinate 191,228,222 downwards.
ATGATACCGAACTTGGAATACGGGCATAATGCCCGTTTTCCAATTCGAAATCCGATCGGAAAAATCACTTCCCGGAAATCATTTTCCAGGAAGTGATTTTTCATTCATTGGCAAAGATCAATAATTTGGTGTCAGAAGTGATCACCAAATTTTGATCTCTGTCCCCATTTTTTTTCTAAGTCTTCGCTAAGTGCAAAGACTTAGAAAAAATCCTATTTGTGAATGGAACTTTGAGTTCCATTCACAAAATTGTTAGTACAGCTGTCAGCTTGACGCTTGTTCTATACAGGTACAGCAGCATGATCTAAATTGAGATCTAATTGAGGCTGCAGTACCTCAACTAGACCACCAGGGCAGCAGAGTACAGTTTCAAGGGAAGACCCCGGTGAAGGAGGAAGTTCTGTGAGTCCACCGGGTCTCCCTTTCCGTTGAAGAACAGCTCCTCCTCACCTCCTCCTCGTGGGACCGGCTGATGGGCAATACAGGTACTGTTTTCTCCCGATCCCCCCTCGGATTTGACCAAACCGAGGGGATCGAGGGGGGTAGGGGGCAGTCGAATGCTGCCCCCCGATCGCGCTAGAGGGGGCAAATTTTTTTGGGGAGGGGGAAGCCACAGATCGTATATTCACGATCTGTGGCAGTTTGTGCATTCACGGCACATCGTGAATATACGATCTGTGGCAGGGAAAGGGTTAAAGGCTTGGGGCCCATGCATGTAGGGGTGGTATCAGATTTCTTATCTGGTCATTTTCGCTGGACCCATGAGAGCAAAACTAAGTAAAAGTGAAAATTCTTTAATAACTAGTCTAAGACAATATTAACCCTTTCTTACAGAACCACAATATATAACATTCTAAACTCCACCCACCAGTGTAACATCGTGATCCATAATGATGAAGTAATTATGATGTGACATAAAACAAAACAGTCTGTCTTCCTTGTTTTGGTCTGTTTGGTCACTAGAGGGCATAGTTTGTGTACTTCATAAATAAGTCATACAGCAGCCACAGTAAAAGAAAGAAAGCTTGGCAGAAAACTGGAAGTGCATGAAGCAGTTTTTGTGGTGGCGCCTCACAGAAACAATATTGGGAGGAAGGAATAATCATGCCCCATGTATTTTCATTTTAACTGATTTAAATTTTTTTTGTATGCGCTACAATTCTCTCTCAATCATTATGGATTTTATTTTACAAAAAACTGGCTATGAAAATGCATGTTTAAAAAGCTGGTGTTGGTTGGCTGGTGGGTGGTTTTCAACTGCAGTTTTTGTTCTGTTTTCAGATGAAAGCACAACTTGCAAGAACACAAAAAACTTACCAAAATAAATCAATCAAAACACATACATTGAGACAAAGTGAAGTTCCAACAATTTCTTCTGGAATACAATTAGTGGAGTTTGAGTGGCCCACGGCACACGGGAGTAGGCAGGGCCACGTCAACCATGAGTGGGTGGGGCCACAGCACCCACGAGTGGGCGGGACTAAGGCACTCACAAGTGGGTGGGGCAATGGCACCTACAAGTGGGTGGGGCAATGGCGGGGCCACATGGGACTGTAAGGGAAGGGGCCAAGGGGGACCTGCAAATGGAGGGGCCATGAGGTCCATGATTGGGAGGGACCAGGGGGGCTTGCAAGCGGATGGTGGCTGCAAGGTGAGGAGGAGACACAGGGCAGATTGTCATCCACTGACATGGATTCAGAGCAGGAAGCAGGAAGTGCAGGGGGCCTGGTGATGCTGCTGCCATATCACACACATAAATGTAAATATCTTTAAAACTATGCAAAATAAACAATGAAAATAAGTTACAAAAATTCTCAGGAGAGCAATTCCTATAAATTTACCTAAAGTAATTTTTGGACCACAGTTCCCCTTTAATATAGGCATATATGTGTTTATCCTCGCACACCTGATATACTGTGAATTTTCAACGGTGCTGCTTCCCCCAAATTGCTTAACCACTTGCAGTGAGTTCCATAGGCAAAATATAATAGCAGGGAGGCACACTGCTATTTAACTTTTTATTGTGACAATGCAGTGCAAAATGTTTTGGGGACTCCCCCTTTCTCACGTGCATCTGAGGAAGGGGGAGACCCCAAAACATTGTTGCACCACATTGTCACAATAAAAAGTTATATCTCATCAGAGTGCGCCTTCCTGCTATTATATTTTGCCCCTTTAATATAGATCTGTATGGTATAGTTGAGCATTATTTAAACATTAAAAAAGTAGGGGTAAGGGAGCAGATAGAGGAAAACTAGAATGTATGTTATAAAAGAAGAAATACATAATAATAATAACTTTTTCCATGTTTACAACGGATTCAATTTTGGGTGAAACCCAAAGAATCAGCTTGTGCATTTGAGAAGCATAGAATATTTTTAAAATCTGGGGCTGATAAAATGTGCCTTGTGTCCCCATATAAATATCCCCACATGGAATCTCTTTGAAGGTTATCAAATATTTTAGGTAGAGTACTAGTAGAGTACGAAATAGATAAATAAATTTGGGCAGGAGGATAACCTAAAAGAGCATCTATATTTAAATTTATACTTCCCATCTATGTTCAGGGCTATAAATGTTCTGAAACTGAAACCAACAGAATTTCAATGCAGAACTACCAAATGGTTTTGATATAGTTTAGTAGTCTTGGTGCAGAACTTTGGTTTAGATGGTCCAAAATGATGCATGGACCCTTCAGCAGGAAGGAACCCTGGCATGTTTGATCATCCTTATTCAAGACTATTCAAGGCAGTCTACTCATTTATCATCTAGTGTTATATCCTCCCCCCTCGCTTTTCTGTACAATCTCCCGCAGACACAAAGTGACTATTTGTTTACTTAAACATGTGCACCCTGGAAACTTTCAAATCTAGTGCCTAGATTTGGAGAAGAATGGATGTTACCATGAGGGTGCTCATGGTGGGTTTGAAAGATATTTTGTATGCACATGCAATAACGTTGCTGTCACTTTTTTTTCAATACTTATTTTTTTAGATTACTTTTATGCACAATTGGATGGATGCATAGATAGAGGTAACTGTACCTGCATGTACCAGTGTTGTGGATTACCTGTTGTTTACAATGATGTCACCACACCTGGAGTGGACCTCATTGTCCAGGAAATACAATGGGCTGAAAGAAACTGTTCTGCCTTGTTCTCCACTTTATCTCTCTCACTATTTACTTTTGGCGGTCTCCTCCAACTTCCATAATATATAATGTAGCCTTTAACACTGTTATCTCTAGTTTTCCAGGTCAACATAGGAAAAAGGGAGATAATGAAGCTATTTCATTTGACAGACAAAGAAGGACACAGAGCAAATAAAATGATATATACACTGTAAAACAGTACTATACTTTTTACACTATGCATTTTACCAGGTCAAAAGGAGGACATTATGAAAATGTGCCTTTAATTGACTGCATGACACAGCTTTCCACCTTCCACAGCAGAGTTGTTTCATTAAGCTCATCTCAGGAATTAAAAGGAATTCAAAAGGGAAAATAGTCATAAGGGGTTGGTAATACATTGTAATTGAAGTTGAATAAAGACATACGTCCACCAAGTCCGACCTATTCACTTTTTTTTTAACCCTTCCTGACAGTTGATCCAGAGAAAGGCAAAAAACCCAGCTAAAAAAAAAGGGGGGGGGAATTGCTTCCTGACTCCAAACGGCAATCAGAAAGTATCCCTGGCTCAACCAGATCTACAGTAAATGTAGTAATACAGTAATACCAGTAGTTCTCAATATTTTTTAGTTTTAGAAACTTATCCAGGCCATTTTTAAAAGCTATTCAATGAACTTGCCATTACCACATCTGCTGGAAGACAGTTCCATAGTTTCACCGTTCTCACTGTAAAGAAACCTTTCCTAACCTGAAGATGAAACTTCTTTTCTTCAAACCTTAAAGGATGTCCACGAGTCCTCTGATATGGCCTATTCGTGAACAATGCACCAGAGAGCTTATTGTATGGCCCATAGGGTAACCCTTTTGAAATAAAAAATAACAAAAGTGGTATAAAGGTGATACCTTTATTGGTAGATATACAATGTTGTATATATATCAGAGAGCACCACAGCTTCATTGTATTCAGCTTGAAAAAGGAACTAGAATGTTCTGAAAGCTTGCTATGATTATCTTAGCCAATATCACCTTTATACCACTTTTGTTATTTTTTTATTTCAAAAGGGTTACCCTGTAAACATTTTGACTGGCTAACATGGTACACCACCTTCCCCTTGTATGGCCCATTAATATATTTGTATAAGGTTATCATATCCCCAAGCAAACTTCGCTTCTCCAATGTAAACAGCCCTAACTTGTCTAATCTGCCTGCATATTCAAGCCCCTCCATTCCCTTTATTATTTCAGTTGCCCTTCTTTGAACTGCTTCCATTTCCAAGATGTCCTTTTTGTATATGGGATTCCAAAACTGCATCACATATTCCAAATGAGGCCTTACCAGTTGTTAGAATAAATATCCTCACTAGTCCCCCGGACTCTGATTGATGCCTGTCAGACCCATTTAGAGACCTTTCAGCGCTGGAAGAAATGGATCACACAACACGCATGGTGTAGTAGAACCCAGTTTCTCGGTTTATTCACATGTTACATTGGGTTTTCACAAAGAGAAAAAGTGGGCGTGGCCAGACACAGTGTCTGCCGATGACGTTCTAAAACCTTGGAATGTAGGAGGCAAAAGACCTTGAGCTCACTGGGAAGCTCAAGTGTTATCAAATGAGAAAGAACATTTGGAAACAAAACATCTGCAATAACACGACAATAATGTAAGACAAAATGGAGTCAGAGAACAAAATGGCTGCTATTAGGCTAAGTGATAATAGAGAATATATAAAAACCTAACAGTTCCACCCTTTTATCCCAAAGGGATAACTAAACGGAAATTATATCTAATTTATAGCAACATTATCAGTGGAAATAGTATTCAGAGAAAACATATTCATCTACTTTGATGTGATTGCTAAGTTGTTGCAAATTACTGATCTGATATCGTTTGGTAGGTGAGATTACACTTCATGTCATTGTTCACAGAGACACATTTTAAATTAGGGGAACAAATAAAAATAAAACAAACTTCAGCAACAGTAACATTTTGAGTCCGAATCATAACTATATCTACAGTTCGTTCACGGGAGGTCTGTTGAGGTATTCTGGAAAATTTAAGCGGGTTACATCATCTTCTCGGATTATTGGGATCCAATATCTTATAGTACTGATCAGTCAGATAATATTGGAGACATATTGGAACTGAAACTGTAATAGCGACTAAACAAGTAATTATAATGTCCTGAACAGTTTTACATTTCCTAAACAAAAGTCAGTTATACTTAGGAGCTTCTTTAAAATATATTCCCAAATGTTACCTAGGGGCAATGGAACACGGGGAGCAATAGAGCAGGAAGCTCTGTTTATTCTAATTACTTAAAAATAGAAAAACCACAGAATAAGATGAAAAAATGAACAGGTCAGGAAAATGTATTTCATCTGGAGTTTACAATTTATCACTGGTTTGGAATCTGGGCTCATCTTAATCTTCCTCCTTGAGGGTGGGTGTGTTGTCATCTCTGAAGTCATCTGGGTGGTCCCTGAAGTCATCTGGGTGTGTCTGAAGTCATCTGGGTGTGTCTGAAGTCATCTGGTTCTCCAATCAACAGATTCGGTGCGCGCTTTACTCTGGAAGCATGTATCCACGATGGATTGCCTTCAACCAAGATAGCTGTGCGAGTCACAGGGAGGCTGTAAAGATTTGTGTTGATGTAACGCCTTTACCAAGACCACATCACCTGATTTTAAACGGGTGCGTCGGAGCACTAGAAAGTAAAGAAAAAGACAAAGAAACATCACCATAGATGCTATTCAATTTTTCAATCAGTTTTACCACATAAGCTTCCTGGATAAATTCCAGGTCACCTGTAATTAATGTCCCTGTCTTAACTGCCCAAAGCGTAGGGAATGGTTTACCCATTAAAATTTCGAAAGGAGACAACTTGAATGTAGAATTGGGGCCATAAGAATCTCTGCTAATACAGCTGGTAAATAAATATCCCATTTACTGAAAGAACCTGCAGTAGCCTTCCTAAGCTTCTCTTTTATTGTGCGGTTCATTCGTTCAACAACATCTGAACTCTGGGGACATGAAACTTCTATTCAATCAACATCAATTACACAATCTGCTGTAATACTTTAGAAATAAAAGCTGTCCCTTTATCTGAATCTATCCTAACAGGACAACCTCATTTAGGAATAATTTCCTTACACAAAATTTTAGCAACAGTTTTCACATCTTCTCTTTTATTACGTATATACATGTGGGCAATAAACATTGTGGCTAAGACTTTTATGAGCCATATTATTACTATAACTATCCCCTCTTTAATAAAGACGTAAAAGGTCTAATAACAATGCTTGAAAAAAAAAAAATCTTAAAAAAAAATGAATCGGGAGAAAACAAAAACTCAAACCGAAACAATTACATTCTCATGGAAAAGTATGAACGCAGGAAAGAAACAAAAGAAACGGAGAAAAGAATAGCAACTTATACACATATATAAAATAACATTCCCTTAAACAACATAAAAAGAACTCACAATCATTCCATTCAAACAACTAAAACATAAGGAAGATAATAATCCACAAATTAAATTAATGTAAAGTCAGCTCACCATTCTCATTTACAAACTATCTACTGCCAAATTGTACCAAAACCAACTACATTAAAATCATACCTGGAAACAATGTACTAACAGCTTAAACCTCAAACAAAACACAAGTACGGGTTAAAGAAAAGATTAAGCTAAATAAACAAAACACGGTAACGAACTAAATTCCAAACAGAATCTGGGAATTGAAGCTCTATATACACTATACACAAACACAACCATAACAGGTCTAATTGGTAGAGAATCAAATCGGACTGAAGAGAGATCTACACCTATATTTAAATATTAATTGCTTGGGTATTAATTTAACCTGTAAGCTTAATACAGTAAATAAAAGGAATATACTATGGGTAAGACCTGAATATATCTAACTTCTAAGACCATGATGGATTTAAAATAACCTCATACTCTGTGAGACATCGGATAGTTCATATTCTATTCTTTAGCATTTATAAACATGATTAGATGTTAATTAAACATTCTCCGTGTCCAATATAATAAAGTTGGAGGCAACAACAGCCATTGCACAAGCTGCAGAGATGCATTCTCTGCATCCTCTGAACAGTGATTGCCAATGATTTAGGGAAAAAAAAATTAGTGACTAGTTTCAAGGTGTCTCTGTGATATTGTGATAAAACTGCCACCATGATTTTACAATGTTCTCTTATAATACAAATGAAAAGATTTATCATAATTCACAAAGCTCAGAGCAGGGGCAGAGGTAAATGTTATTACAATTATTTAAACATTCTTTGTCATTTGCAGTGTCCATAGAATGATGTTTGGACAGTCTTTAATTGTGCATTTTGAGCATTTGGTCCCAGTGGGAGCTGGCTGGGATTCATTGTTGGTAAAAGTTCATGAAGCTGACCAATTCAGCTTTATTACGGGGTGTTTGAAATGTCTTTATCTCTGGCGGGGCTGACCAGATATTCACCCTTAGATATTATACAACCAAGATATTGAACTGAGTCTTTGCAATATTGTATTTTCTGGAAGCTTTTGATGCAAGACAATTGAGGAGAGAGAAACATTTTACATACCTCCATGCTCTGGATACACAATAATCACATTAACATATTTGACAATTAACATATTTCACATAATCTTAGAACCATGTGGCTGAACCCATTATTATTTTAACACTTCACAGAGAGCCATAGAGTCTGTCACTGGCAAGTCCACTAAATCTCTATGTCAAACAGTGACACATAAATTGGGACTTTTCAAAAAATGAATAGCACCAGCCGACATGCAGAAAAAAAAAGCATATCTCAAAATCAACAACTGTATTACATTGGGTATCGGCAGAAATGCTAATAAGGGCTTATCTATCCAAAACTATAGGAACTATCTGTATTATGAGCTATAATAGGGGTATAAACTAGAAAGATAGTCTTTATAATTACTCATTGCTTTACAAAGGTACAAACCATTGGCAGAATACTATTAATTATATCCTGTTAAAAAGGGTTAGGGGCATTAAAAAAAAATAATCCGTACATCAACTTTTACTTCCAACAAGTTATGCCACTAAAGAAAATTAAGATACACAATTTACTTACTAAATCCTGTATTACCAAGTTAATGGGGTAATCTGGTAATAATGTAAAGGAAAAATAAGCCAATAACAATAGGCCATCATCCCTATTAGTGACAAATATTTTATATTCTTAGTCTCTGCAAATATCCCCCAAAAAAATCTCTACAAAAACTTGCAATCAGCTGAGGGACCATTATTATAAGGAAACTTTGATAGAGAACCACATAGTCCCTGTATCATCAAAAAAAATTAAACAGCTTACCTCGTATATGAAGAACACAAATAGGATTACACATTCTGTCCATGAGCTGTACCACAGCAAGGGAATCACTTGTGGGAAAATCCATTACAACTGCCATCATAGGGGATATCTATCTGTGACTGTATTTTCACATCCTACTTAGCTATATAGATATAACTGGCACTAGTCTCACCAATGATCTACTTTATTACAAATAAACATATCTACTATTATTAAGCTGATCCTCTTTAAAAACCACCAGAAACTCTACCAGATCCTTGCCCTTCACTTTCTAAATCTTCACTTTCTCAAAAACCTCTGTAATATATAAAAAAAAACTTCCGTAGACATTCCTACCTCCATTCGCAATTATAAAACTCCAATTTACAACTAGTTAGACATGAAAGGATAGGAGGAGGGGCAAGCGGGTTTAGGAATGTAAGAAGATAAGAATTAGACACAGAATAGAAAACATCGAGTCCAAACATTTTAAGTGAAACCAGCATTAACCAAATTTAACCTTACTTATTAATATAACTAGATTTATAATAAAATTCACTAAGAGAGCTCGCAATAAGAATATACATCTTTTATCCAACCCAATATATTATCAAACCATGGATTTCTATAAATTGTACCACCAATACGGATCACCTAATCCTCTTGCGTTTCCAGGAAAAAAAAATTTCGGAACTTCTTTACCAGCCTTGTTATCAGTATTTTCCCACACATTGGAAACCTGTAAACTTAGAATTAAAACACTTTAATATACTTTGAATGACTTATCATGTTTGGGTCAGACACCTTTACTGTGAAACTTTCCATCCTGTAAGCAAGAAGGTTAACAATAAGCGCAAAGCAAGCAAGCTCAGCAAATTAACAAATTTGACAGACAAAACTGTTACACATAAAACACACAAGACATACAAAGGTAAGGTCTCTCAATGTTCCGTATAATGCTAGCTAGCAAAGAAACACAACTCAGAAGTTCGAACTTCAAATGAACCGGACCACACTGTCCGTTCTATAAATGGTTAAGCTTAACACTTTCCGTCCCCGATCCCAAAACTCCCACGTTTCACACTTCACTCTGAAAGCAACTTCTATTTAAGAAGAAAACATTAACTCTCTATGTGCAGGTCGCCGCCTGCGGGAGTATTATCTCATAGTCCAACTCGAGTCCCACCCGCATAGGGATCCTATCAATCAAGGGGAAATATATCTCTTGTACGGCTCCCAGTTACCTCTTCCAAAGAGAAACTAAAAAATGCAGATCGCCACCTGCGGGAGTCTACCTTAACTCTTTAACTCTTTTGAACACCCAGCACCAAGTTTTTACATTCCACTCAGGGAATAAAACTCTTTCAGAATTTAACACTCCACCCACGAAGCAACTTCGTTAAGAGAACTCGATCACAGGTCCCAGCCTGCGGGCATTCTACTTACAGACCCCGTCTGTAAGACGTGGGCATGCGTCCGCCCTTCCAGACCCACGTTTTAAAATCTATCCCAATGTGCTGATACAAGTTACAGAACAAGCAAGACAGAACATAAAATTAATAAGTTCAATACTCACTATCCTGTAGGTTGTATCCCACTTCTGACACCAATTGTTAGAATAAATATCCTCACTTGTCCCCCGGACTCTGATTGATGCCTGTCAGACCCATTTAGAGACCTTTCAGCGCTGGAAGAAATGGATCACACAACACGCATGGTGTAGTAGAACCCAGTTTCTCGGTTTATTCACATGTTACATTGGGTTTTCACAAAGAGAAAAAGTGGGCGTGGCCAGACACAGTGTCTGCCGATGACGTTCTAAAACCTTGGAATGTAGGAGGCAAAATACCTTGAGCTCACTGGGAAGCTCAAGTGTTATCAAATGAGAAAGAACATTTGGAAACAAAACATCTGCAATAACACGACAATAATGTAAGACAAAATGGAGTCAGAGCACAAAATGGCTGCTATTAGGCTAAGTGATAATAGAGAATATATAAAAACCTAACACCAGTGCCTTGTAAAGAGGGAGAGTAATATTTTTCTCTCTTGAATCTATTCCTCTCTTTATACAAGACAATATCTTGCTAGCTCTAGCCGTGGCTGTCTGGCATTGTTTGCTACAGCTAAGTCTATTATCTACCAGAACCCCCAAATCTTTTTCCATTACATATTCACTTAGCATAGAGTTATTTATGGTGTAGGTGGCACAGAGATTATTAAATCCCAAATGCATCACCTTACATTTATCAACATTGAATCTCATCTGCCATTCTGCTGCCCATTTTGATAATCTATCTAGGTCTGCTTGCAGCACTTCATTTGAAGTTTCCAAATCTCTTCATAGTTTAATGTCATCAGCAAACACATAGACCTTACTCTCAATGCCCCCTTCTAAGTCATTTATAGATTAAAAAGAAGTGGCCCCAGTACAGAACCCTGAAGCACTCTGCTTAGAACTTTAGCACACATAGATGTAGCTCCATTTACCACCACTCTCTGTTTGCAATCCAATAACCAATTCTCTATCCATGAACAAATGTTTTCTTCTAGGCCAACAGTCCTCAGTTTATACATTAGTTGCCTATGTGGCACAGTATCAAAAGCTTTCGCAAAATCCAAGTATACCACATCCACTGCTGTGCCTGAATCTAAATTCTTACTCGCTTCTTCATTAAAACCAAGTAAATTTAACTGGCATGATCTATTTCTCATAAATCCATGCTGACTAGTACTAATAAGATCAGTTCTAGAGACAAAGTCAGGGATATGATCCCGTAACAAAGTTTCCAGCACCTTTCCTATCACTGATGTTAGGCTTACAGGTCTATAGTTACCAGGCTGTGAACAACAACCTTTTTTGAATATTGGTATTACATTGGCTTTTTTCCAATCCAGCGACACATCCCCAGACCAAAGTGAATCTGAAAAGATGAGAAACAGTGGTCTAGATAGAACTGGACTAAGCTCTTTTAAAATCGGGGGATGCAATCCATCTGGTAATTTGACTATAGATGCCCTTAATGGCATTTATGCACCAATACTGGTTTTGCTATTTTCCTGAATTCTTTTTTTATCCCTTGAATATTGTATATATTTTTTAGTTTTAAACTTATTAAACTTTCCTGCACAGGCATTTGTATTAACCGAGCAACTAAGGCCTTTTTTTAGGTATAATATTTCTTAACATGGTAATTTTTTTGACCTAGCTAATACACAGGGAGATGCAATATCCTGCGCTAATGAGAAAATAAGCACTAAAATCATGCTAACCTATGTACTTACGTGTTAGTGAAGGTTTTGCACTGCCTGCACCGTCACAATTTTTTTTCTTTGCGCAGCACAATTCGATGCAATAAATTTTGCGCTGGTTTTTGTGCTATTTTTTTGCGTAGCAATTAAAGCCTCTTCAATGGTGTCTTTAAAATATGTGCAAAAGGTTGCAACTTACCGATAGTGTTTTCGCAATGTATTAACGGTCACAAAGTGGTAAATACATTGCAGAAACGAGTGCATGTAGGTTGCAATAGCAAAATATATTGCATCTCCTCCTTAATATTTTGTTCTAGAAAAACTGGAACCAAAGATGTCTGTCTATTAAAATGCCACTAAACTATTGCAGTTCCCAGTTTATTTCATCAGGTAAAAATGGGCAAAAAAATGAAACTTCCCTGAGGACTACACTCAAATGTTAGAAAGGAAATAGAAACAAGGAAATACATTAAAAATCTATAAAGAAGATAGAAAATAGAAAAGCCATTTCAAATCTATAAAGCATGGTATGAATGTCAATGTTATAAATAATAGAAAATAATAGCTTTCTAAATCTAAATTTTTAAGTGTAAAGTCAGATCAACCCCAAAATGTTTTTTTACATTATAATACTTTAAAAATCACAAACACAAGAGAGTCAACTGCATGAAATTATATTTTCTGTTTTCTTTATACTCAATATGACATCTTATGGGATTCTTTATTCCTTTACAATTAACCCTCATAAGAGCAGAGACTTTTTGGTAAATTCTATGTTTTCATGGCAGACATTTGGTAAATTCACACCATGGGTTACGTTTAACACGTAGGAAGATGTTTAAAAAACACTGCAAGTTTATTTTTCTGTAATCGCATTTATTTATTTTCTGCTTTTTTCAGAATTTCTGCAAAAATGTAATATTTTACAAAGAAATGAATCTGGAATCTGCACATATGAATAAAAGAATGGCACCACTATGTAGCTGGAGGTGTGTATTTTAAAAAACTGTACAGGGCGATGCAACAAGAGGCGCACGGCTCCTTTTCTGGAGTTTAAGTCATGCTAACCAATGTTTTATCTGTTAGTGTGACTTAAACTCCTTCATTGGTGGCTACATGTCCAGCGCAAGTTAGCCACGCAACCGGCACAAGCAATGTTATATGCTGAATGGGGCATTCTATTGCGGCACTTTAAACACAAATAGATTCTGCCACTTACCGATGCACCGATATTGGCTCTTGGTGCATCGTCCTGATAGTTTGTTGAGGTAAAGGGATGTTTAGCCTAAAAAATAGATTGGCTAAGGTTAAGTTCTGGGTCCATTTGGGGCTATTTGCTGACCACGGCTCTTTCTTTGCTCATATATGTGGCATACCATTTAAATTAGGACATGTGGGAGAATTTAGTGAGTTTGTTTACTTTCCATAATGGTTTAGCTAAGATTTCAAAGAATAATCTTATTCATTCATGAGAGAACTACATTTGAAATTCTGAATATATGTTCTTTAATTGCAGCATTGTGCATTTGTCCCCGTATGTGTTAGTTGGTGGCTGTGCCTTAGTGTACACCCATGGAAAATTTGCTCTAAAAAAATATTTAGCCTTTATTCAACTAAACTTCAAGTCCAGTTTATCTAACTGAATACAACAGATATACACACAGAGAAATTTGGAAATTGGAGAAATTAACAGTTGATCCAGAGGAAGGCAAACAAAACAGATAAAAAGGGGGAAACATTCCTTCCTGACTCCAAATGCCAATCGGAAAGTATCCTTGGATCAACCAGAACTGCAGTATATGAATTAATACAAGTAATTTTTAATATTTTTTAGTTTTAGAAACTGTTAAAGCTATTCAATGAACCACAATTACCGCATCGGCTGGAAGACAGTTCCACAGTTTCAACATTCTCACTGTAAAGAAACCTTTCGTAACCTGAAGAAAAAATTTCTTTTTTCCCCCAATCTTGAAGGATTTCCACAAGTCCTCTGATATGACCAATTAGTAACAAAGCACCAGAGAGTTTATTGTATGGCCCATTAATATATATTGTTATATATATTTTTATATAAAATGATAATATCTCTATGCAAATGTAGCTTGTCCAATGTAAACAGCCCTAGCTTGTCTAATCTGCCTGCATAGTCAAGCCCCTCCATTCTCTTTATTTTAGTTGCCCTTCTCTGAACTCCAAGATGTCCCTTTTGTATATGGGATTCCAAAACTGCACCGCATATTCTAAATGAGGCTTTACCAGTGCCTTGTAAAGAATAATATTTTTTATCTTGAATCTATTCCCCTCTTTATACCAGACATATCTTGCTAGCTCTAGCCGTTGCTGCCTGACATTGTTTGCTACAGCTAAATTTGTTACCTACCAGAACCCCTAAATCTTTTTCCATTAGAGATTCACTTAACACAGAGTTATTTAGTTATTTATAGTATAAGTGGCACCAGGATTGTTAAACCCCAAAGGCATCACCTTACATTTATTAAAAGGCATGTCCACCCCCTAAACTACGATTTAACCCCATACTGGCCCCACTGTGTAGTTAAAAAAGTCTCTGCTCCTTATGGTTCTCCTGCAAGGCCTTTTCAAAGTCCAGGAAAGTGAAGAGTAGAAGCTGTCACTGAGTCGTCCAGTCCCTGCTACTTCCATAACCTCAACAAGGACTGTGACATGCGCAGGGGAGCCCCCCCCTCCCACCACCCGGATCCATCCTCTGCAGCCATGGCACCTTGCGTGAAATCCTTTTAGCATAAGGTAGGTACCAAAGCTCTGCATAGTTTAGTGTCATCAGCAAAGAAACTAGAACTTGCTCCTAATGCCCCCTTCTGAGTAATTTATAAACAGGTTTTTCAAGAAATTGTGTAGTGACTTGGCAAGAATGGGTTAACTATTAGTATTAGTTCTTGCAAAGGACCAATAAAATGCCATTCCACCCTGGAAACAGTCCCTATTGTTTATATTACGATTAGTGAAGCATGGAACCAGATCTCCTTTTCCAGACAATGTGGGGGCCGAACCGTGTATCTGGAATTCCTGCAGCTAGAGGTCTGTTGGATACATTGAGGTCACTTTAAGGGCAACCATATGTATAAAATAAATATTGTGTATGGGAATATGTGATATGGGAACCAATATTATATTTATGAATTAGAAAGTAGGCCCATTAAAATGATACCCAACATGGAGACCTTATTCCCTTGCTAAGGCGAGTTATTAATATCTTGGGGAAATATGTATTACACACAGGTCATGTTTGGTATTGTAGGAATTGATAATTAATACAGGAGAGGAATATGTGGTCAATATCCCAGTACATCTACATTTATATGGAGTCTGCCTAACTGAGGGGGAATGAATGCTTTTGGCTAGTCGTAAATCTGGACATTCCTAGACACTCCCACCTCATGCATATCCCAGGAGGGGTGTGGTTCATCAAGGGGTTTAAAAATCCTTGTAGCCCCTATAACAGTGTTCATACTGAGGGGTCATGCTAAAACCGTGTGTATGGACCCAATGTTTCTTCCTGCCCTGAGATACAGGACTTCTTCTAGTGAGTAGGGTCTGTGAATATTTTTATCCTTTTTATTTTCTATAACTGTTGTACCTATTGTATGTCATTTTATTGTAACACCATTTTCTTTTATTTTTGTATTATGTGCACTGTCCACCTTTTGGAATATTAAATCTAAAATTTAATGAGTTTAGTCTTTGATGCTCTAAAAGAACTCAGTTAGCCTCTGATAAGTTTATATGTGGTTGGATGAAGTGTTTTGCAGTGTAAATGCTAATTAACTCTGTGACTGCTTGTGAAGGACTGATGCTAATTAACCAGTTAGTTACTGGAGTGAATGGTGTAGTGTTAACCATTTAGCTGCCAGGGCAGGGGTGTGCATAGTCAGTGAGAGTCAAGAGTGTTTTGGGGGGCGTCTTTAAGGCCATAACTTAAAGTGGTGGCACATTGTACCGATTGATTGGTCAGATTACGTGCCCAGCAAACTGGCGTTCGTGACAAGATTAAAAAGAAGTTGCCCCAGAAGTTCCCTGAGGCACTCCACTTTAGCTCACATAGATGTAGCTCCATTGACCACCACTCTCTGTTTGCGATCCAATAACCAATTCTCTATCCATGTACAAATGTTTTTTTCTAGGCCAACAGTCCTCAGCTAATACATTAGTCATCTATGTGGCACAGTATCAAAAGCTTTAGGAAAATCCAAATATACCACATCCACTGCTGTGCCAGAATCTAAATTTTTACTCACTTCTTCATAAAAACCAAGTAAATTTGTCTGCCACAATCTATTTCTCATAAATCCCTGCTGACTACTACTAATAAGATCAGTTCTGGAGACAAGGTCCAGGTTATGATCCTTTAACAAAGTTTCCAACACCTTCTCTACCACTAATGTTAGGCTTACAGGTCTATAGTTACCAGGCTGGGAACGACTACCTTTTTTGAATATTGGTATTACACTGTCTTTTTTCCAATCCAGCAGCACATCATCAGACTAAAGTGAATCTGAAAAGATAAGAAACAGTGGTCTAGATAAAACTAGACTAAGCTCTATTAAGATCCAAGGATGTATTTAATAAGGTCCTGGGGCTTTATTGATATTAACTTTGTCTAACTGTTTCCACATCATATCCTCTGTCAGCCAGAGTGAATATTCCTCATTTATACCCTTCATATTATTACAATCCCTTGACCGCTTCCATGCTTTAATTTACTTATTGCAATTTATGTGCTTTCTAAATCATTTACCCACAAGTCACAACCTTAACAATCACAAAATCAGTCATTAAGCTATCTATTACTTTTTTCTATCAATCAGGAGTAAACTTTAACCCCAATATTGGTAAAGGGATCCACAGAAATATGTTTTAAAGTTATTACGGTACACCCAAATTTTCTTTTTGATGACTAAAAATTACGCTGCTATATAAATACTGTAGCTATTTACAAAAATAAAATGGAATAAATCTTGTTGCAAAATTCACCCTTTTATAAATATGCCTTCCAGATTGTTTTATTTTATTTCTATTTCTCTTATTTATAAGTATATGAAGCAGTTTTGTTTGCCATATTCTGTTAGAACTATAAACCATATTTCTATAGCTGCCTTTACCAATATTGGGCTTAAACTATTACTCCCGATGGATAGAAAGAAGTAATAGATAGCTTAATGTCTGATCTTGTGATTGTTAAGGTCGTGACTCGTGGGCAAATGGTTTAGAATACACATAAATAGCAATAAGGAAATTAAAGCACGGAAGCAGTCAAGTGAAGTTCTACCAGTAACAATCGAAAGGAATAGTACCATAGAAAACAGAAAGTGCATTGTAGGGTTATTAATATAAAATATGTTAGAGGAATATATGTAAAATGTTTGCTGAACATATAAATGTATATCATTTAAGGTTAATTGTCCTTTTTTCAAAGTTATTTGCAGCTAAATTTCATTTTTTATTTTTAAAGAATCCTGCATGTTCACTTGCACATGTTCTCAGTGAACTGCCTGGTCTGTGACAGAAATATAGAGGAATGACCACAACTTAAAGTAAGATTAATGAACCTTGTATGAAGACAATAGAAAAAACTACATTTGGATCCCCAATGGTACCTTGCTCAACAGCATGAAGTGTCATTTTTTCTGTGCTATACTATATTACTAATAATGTATATTCCATTCATCTTCTGAGAGACTTACTGTCTTACTGGTCCTTTGCAAATATACACAACACACACTACTATATAAATTGTATATATACACTGTATCTTTAAATTACTGTAAATTACTGTACATTGTGCTAACTCCATTCTGTTTATGGTGAACAACATTAGATGGGCCATGAACAAACTGTTTCATTAATTCCTGAATGTAAGGGGGAGAAATATGCAAGGGGAAGATTATATGGAGAACTGTCAGCATTAATATATAGTATAAAATATAATGCAGTCATGTACTAGGTTTCCAATATGAGGAAAAAATTGATTATAGTATATGTATTTGAGAATAAGGTTACAGTAAGTAGTATTCCTTATTTTTAACCAGTACTGCTTTTCACACTTTCTTTGTCACGGTTTTATTGTGGTAAAAGCTTTCTTATACTAGGGGCATGACAGATTTCCAATGAGAGAGAACAGCTGCAGCACAAATAGCCCATAATTAATGGTGACAGGTTATTGTCACTGGCAATACTTTCATGCTATAGTCAAATAAAAACTTTATGTCTCATGAATTTTTCATCAATTCAGCCCTGTAAGATTGTGTAAGTGATGCTTTAGAGCTTAATGAGCTCTTTTAGCACATGCTGTAAGATACTGCTAAAACACGGCTTTCTCAATTTACTCAATGGAAAGAGCGCAATGAGTCATATTTGTGACACTAGCTCGCTTCTTGTAATTTTAAAGCCTAAATGCATCCACTCTTCTGTTACTGGGCTTAATGTGAAACTGCAGCTAATAAACCATTTTATGTTCATTGTATCTGGTAATTTATTGGAATATTATTAAGTGCACAGTCACACTGAACGGCTCATATACATTTTGTTAGGTAAATTAATCACAGATTGCATTATTTGGGTTTACGCATTTTATTGTTTTGTGAAGAGGTAACAATAATAAAATCATATTGTCCTTTACACTGTCCCTTTGCAATCTGGTAAGTGTGAGCATAAAGTAATTCCATAAAAATACTACCTGTGGGACTTACTTATCAGTGCTGGAGGGGTCCCCGGTTTGAGCTGCAGAATCCCATAAGCTCCAAAGGCACTTCTCAGTGCCACAAAGCCAATTCTCAGTGCTCAGTGCCGCAAGGTCATGTATCAGTGCCGGGGAGGGGGGCCTTGGTTTTGAGCTGGTGGACTCCTTAAGTCCCAAAAGCACTTGTCAGTGCAACAAAGACACTTCTCTATGACGCAAGGGCACTTATCAGTGCTGGGGAGGGGGATTTCAGCTGCGGGACCCCTTAAGCCTCAAAAGGCACTTCTCAGTGCTGCAAAAGTACTGTTAAGTGGCAGGGAGGGGGGTTGCAGTCTCTAGCAGTGGGACCCCTTATGCCCCAAAAGGCCTTTTTAAGGGCCCCTGGTGTGGTGTGGTGTCCCTGCCTATGGAGGTAGGGGTACCCCCCCTTCACAAGGAGGTCGGTAGCGCATTGCCATTAGCAGGGCACACCACTTCCAACCAGCCCCTTGTACCCCACCAAGAATACCACCTCACGCTATTTGCTAGAAGCTATTTTCTTTTTTCGATGTGATACAGGATTTAACACAATGAATACGGCGATATTCCATATTCATTGCGTTAAGTCCTGTATTGTGACAAAAAGAGAAAATAATACCATCACACATTGCCACAGCGATTTACCATGGAAACTATTGGCTTTATAAATAGCAATAATAGCAAGCTTTGCCATGGTGATGTGCGGTGATAACAAAAATTAGCAAACTTTTAAAGTTAATTTTGTAAATCCACGAACAGCCACAGCAATAGGTTTTAAGAATAGAGAGGTTTTAAAAATATACCATTTTTGGGAGGTATTTATGGGACTTGGTGTTTCATTTGAAGGATATGTACACTGGGAAATTTGTTTTATTTTAAATTGCTTATCACTGGAAACTATAATTCTTCCCAACCACCACTGAACCATTTTTTGTTTACCTGTCGCCTGTTTCTTTAGATATTCAGTCTGAAACATCTTACATTTCACTAGAGTGCCTTGGTATCATTAACTCTTCTGTTATGTGCAATTTTGCTGTAGCTGGAATGGTGACAATGCTGCCTCATAGAAATTACTGAGCATGCTTTCCCTCAGAGAGAGTTAGATAGTCTTTTAGGGGGCTGGGGACTAAGGGAATGAGCTTGAGCAAATAAGTGCTTCATTGAAGTCATGCAGCAACACAAACACATCAGTGCTGCTTACATGTATTTATATATAGATTGAAATGAGGCAAAGTCATTTTTTCCTTGTACAATTCCCTTAAATCGGTTCAAATGAAACTACAGAACTACTTGATTTGTTTTGCTGTAATTTTGCCTATGCATTGATTCATTTTGGGGTTAGTTGGTTGCCATGTCTCTGCAAGTTCGGAAAATCAAACTAGTTTAGAAAACCGAACTAGTTTGAATAGTTCAAGTTCGTCCGAACTCGGGTTCGGGTTTGAGTTCGGGTCCATCACTAATGGCAGGATCTGTTGGACATAAAATTATGCTGGGACCTACGTATAATCACTAGGGATGGCCGGTTCGCGGATCCGAACCCGGATCCGCTGCGTATTTATCCCGTTCACGAACGGCGGATTTTTCTGGATTTTCCACCTTCCAAACTTCCGAAACGCGGGTTTCTCGTATTTTCGGGAATATGTATTTTCGAAAATTTTCAAAATTACGGGAATACTAATATTTTCGAAAAATCCATTTTCAAAAATTTTCAAAATTACGAGATTTTTCGTATTTTCGAAAATTTCAGAAAATATGCGAAAATGCGTAATTTCGTAATTTTTCGAAAATACGAGAAATTTCGTAATTTTGAGAATATTTTCCATTGTAACGGGTCCGCTCGCGGATTTTCGAATTTTCTCGAAAATTCGCGGATCCTCGAGCGGACCGGATTTTGCGAAGTTCGGACATCTCTAATAATCACGTGATTAAGGCACAAATCCTGTAACATCAGGAAAGCTTTGTTAAATATATCCAAATTTAATGACCTATATATAGCTTGAATTAGGATCCATTTTTAATAACAGTACCACATCAAAATTCTGCCAATCTGCTGAAAATTGGTTCTGCTGGTCTGGCAACTAAAGAGCTTAGCTCCTTAATGCACATATCCGACCACTAATAATCTTTTAACCACACAAACAGGACCCCCATACACCTATTTTACAATACTTATCTTTCTCCCCAAAGCCCCTGCAAATAAATATTAATGTTGTAGTTTGCTGATTCCAACCTGTTCTTCTGGGTGCAGGCTGCCAATCACAGCTTTAATTGGGATCTCAAAGCCAATGAATTGTAAGGGCGCATGAGGTGCCCTATGTATACTGTGAGCTTCTGAAGCACTTCTACAGTAGAGATGGCCGAACTTTCGAAAGTTAGGTCCGTTTTCGAACTTTTGAACTTCTTAAAAAGTTCGAAAGTCCGAAAACGGGGGGTAAATAGTTCGGAAAGTTCAAATAAACTTTCCGAAATATTGCAGTGTAAACTTACCTTACAGGCCCCTGGGACCTGGCCTGAGCGACCGCTTCCAAAAATCCCCGAACGGCCGGAGATTCCCAAAATCCCCACAACCTGGCCGGACGTTCAGGGATCCCGCAGCTCAAAACCGGGACCCCCTTCTGGGTCCTTACAAGCCCCTTTGGGGCTTAAGGGGTCCCGCAGCTTAAACCGGGACCCCCCTCCCCGGCACTTATAAGTGCCCCTGTGGCCCTAACAAGGGCCCTTTGGGGTTTAAGGGGTCCCGCAGCTCGAACCATGACCCCCCTCCCCGGCATTTATAAGTGTACTTGTGGCCCTGACAAGGGCCCTTTGGGGCTTAAGAGGTCCTGCAGCTCGAACCCCCTCGGGACCCCCGGCGGCTCTTAAAAGAGCCCTTGGGCGGTGTCTTCTGTCTTCCATCTGGTGACACCAGCTCCGCTGAGGTCACCGACCCTGAGAAGTACCCCTGCCGCCGCCAGGGGTACCTCCGGCACTGGTGGCCTCAACAAGGCTGATGTTACTCGCATCTTGATCCGACGTGATGTCTTCGCGCTATCGACACCAACACCACTGAAGTCGCAGATGACAGGCAGGCTCACTGCGGCCGACAATGAGCCCTCTGGCACCGCCGGCCTCAGTGGAGCAGATGATGCAAGCCTCTTCTTTCTTCTGCCATCTAGTGCGATGAGTTCTGAGCTCAGCGGAGGTTTGCTCCTCTTTATATAGGTTTACAGAGGTTTGCATAGGTTTGGTCAAATTTTTAATGCTTGGTTTACATGGTTTACATCAACCAATCAGATTTTCCGATTGTCTGAAATCTAAAGCATATTTCTAGCCAGGAAATAGGTCACTGAAAGGTGTCTGTTATTCCAATAAAATAAGGGTCCAGGGGGGTTGTCAGCTATTTTTGATCATTTACGGTATTATCATCAAACGAATTTCCGGTTTTCTGATTATTTCCGATTTTTGCTATTTTATAGTCGAAAGGTGGTCTCATTTCTACATGTACATAAATGTTTTAACTTCTGATGACCCCCTTTATTGTTGCTTACTTCTTGGTTACAGTGCTAGTCTGGTATTGGTAGAGGTTTGGAGTTTTTTTTTAATTTTGCCACAATACTGGCATATACTATATTAAGAAGGAGGGGCTATGACAGCCATAAGCTACAGATAATAGGATATGGTCTGTAACAATAAAATACAAAACAAAAGAGACAGTAAAGCTCCACTATGACATGGGACCATATGTACCATGGCACTCAGCCATCATATCCTAATAGTAACAATATATGTGGTAGGGAATTACTCCCTATGATACCACAAAAACAAAGCAATCTAAATACCTATTGTTCAGTGATAAACACACATATTTGTTCGAAAATACATGACACAACTGGTAAGTATATATATATAGTAGTATCAAACGTTAAAAACACATATAAATTAGGGGAAATGGGGGTCATAGGCATAATAAGCGCTAAATTGAATGCCCTGTATCCATAAGTCCAAAACAGTCCTACTGTCCAAAACCAATTCCAAAGTGGTACCGGGATAGTTTGTGTATTGGCATCAGAAAATATCCAACATGCAGTTCAAATAGAGCAATACTGGAATGGAAGATGGAATGGAACAATCTCACCCTTACTTGTCAGGATACTTGATTGCGTCTATAGAGTTCTGCTCCAGCCGCCATAACCACGAGCCACCCAGGTTCCGAACTCGGCTAACATTGGCTGTTTCCTGGAACGGCTGCACTACTCCTCAAGGAAATGTGTCCTCGTTTAAACTAGCCAGTACTCACAATCACCGGTACCAACATCTAGGTGGACAGGGCTAGGGCATGCCAAACCTTTCAAGCTACTGCAGCCCCTTCTTGACCTTTCTTTACGTACATTTTGGGATTTACTCCCTTCTTCCGGGTCACATGACCAGTGGCCTTTTACTTCTTTATATACATCTGCTGAGCAGCTACTAATTCAGTCCGTGCTACAACATGAGTCCTTTTAACTTGTAGCAGAGCTGTACATATAGATACATATATTACCAACATTATAGTTATTATTACATATTTTATTGTGAAACAATGTTACTGGGAGTGCATGATAGGCTATAAATAAGAACTTGATTGAATCAACAGTATGATTAAGGATACCGATAGGCCACAACATATTAATTAATTCTTTTATGAATACCCATATGTAGAATTTAGGGGAGCCTTTCACTAAGGAGATGCCTATTACAGGAATATATTGAACAAGATTTCCTCATTTAATCCCATCAGGGGGAGTGTCTTTAAGGTAAAAATCCACCACGCCTCTCTCTGTAGTATTTTCTTATCCAAATCTCCTCCCCCCTCTGGGAGGGGGGCGGGATTTTTTCAACACCCCAAATTTTGATGTTAAACCAGTTAGAGTTATGGTGATCCCGAAAATGACTGGCCACACTGCTACTTTCCTCCTTGTTCTTAATGTTCCTTATATGCTCCAAAATACGTATTCTTAATTCCCTCTTAGTTTTTCCAACATACAGTATCTGGCATGGACACTGAATTACATATATTCCCCCCTTAGTTCGGCAATTAATAAAGTGCCTTAATTTATGTTTCCCCATTTTGCTCAAACCTATTTATTTTCTGCATATATGGACAGATTTTACATGTCCTGCATTTATAATTTCCTTTTAGGGGTTCCGTGTTGAGCCAATGGTGTTTTGCCTGGGGATTTCGTTACAGTAGCTACAGGTGATCGTCTGACCAAATGTTGTTGCCCTTTTAGCTATCATGGTTACATATTTTGTGATGAATTTACTAACAGGGTTATTCAATAAAAGTTCTTATCATTTAAAATGGTGCTAATTTTGCCCCAACCAATCAGATGTTAGCTTTCAAATGTTAAATAAGATCTGATTGGTTTGGGGCAAAATTAGCACCATTTTAAATGATAAGAACTTTTATTGAATCTCCCTGTTATTGTTTCATCTGTATGTAGTATATGCCAATATTTGGCCATGATATGTTTAAGCCAGTGCCAGTGACTGTTATAATTGGTGATGAATTTAGTTTTTTCCATATCTCTATCCTTACCAGTACAAAAAATCAGGGAGTCTCTATTCGAATATTTTGCCTGTTTGTAGGCTTTTTTTAAGCCAACTGTGGGGATACCCCCTTTGTATGAATCGATCTCTCAGATCTTGTGAAGCCCTTTCAAAATCATCCATGCAGGAACAGTTTCTCCTTAATCTTAAATATTGCCCTGTTGGTATCCCTTTTATGAGGGCTGGGGGGTGCATACTGTGTGCACGGAGTAAACTGTTCCCTGACGCGGGTTTCCTATATACTTCTGTTTGGATACTGTTACCGGTTTTTTTGACCATTAAGTCAAGGAAGGGAACTTTATTTGAGTCAATATCTCTGGTAAACTTTAAGTTCCAGTCGTTTTCATTAATATTTTTTATAAACTTGTTGAACTCCTCTTTGGAACCCTCCCACATTATCAAAACATCATCTATGTAACATCCCCAAAAGCTGATCTTATCTATTGCCCATGAATATTTTTTATCAGAGAACACTTCTTGTTCCCACGCTCCTAGATACAAACCAGCATATGTAGGAGCGCACGCAGTTCCCATGGCAGTTCCACGGCTTTGATGGAAGTATTTCCCTTAGAAAATAAAGTAATTATTGGTCAGAATTATATTTAATAATTCCAAGATCAATTCCGATTGTTTTGCATATTTCTTATATACCCTTTGACAAATACCCTTTGACTACCTCCATCCCTTTAAGGTGGGGTAGGGAAGGATAGAGGGCTTCCACGTCTATACTCCCCAATAGGGGGATTCTGTGACTTTTAATGATTTGAGTCTTCTAATGACATCTCTTGTGTCCTTTAAATATGGATGTAAGGTGTCCAAAAAGGGCCTCAATGCTTTATCTACAAACTGGGAAATAGCTCTGTCAACCTAGATGTTGGTACCGGGGATTGTGAGTATTGGCTAGTTTAAACGAGGACACCATTCCCTTGAGGAGTAGTGCAGCCATTCCAGGAAACAGTCGATGTTAGCCGAGTTCGGAACTCGGGCGGCTCGTAGTTATGGCGGCTGGAGCGGGACTCTATATACCCAATCAAGTATCCTGACAAGCAAAGGTGAAATTGTTCCATTCCATCTTCCATTCCAGTATTGCTCTATTTGAACTGCATGTTGGATATTTTCTAATGCCAATACACAAACTATCCCGGTACCACTTTGGAACTGGTTTTGGACAGTAGGACTGTTTTGGGCTTATGGATACAGGGCATTCAATGCCTATGATTCCCATTGTCCCTAATTTATATGTGTTTTTTTAACTTTTGATACTACTATATATATATATATATATGTATATATATATATATATATATATATATATATATATATACTTACCAGCTGTGTCATGTTTTTCTAATAAATATGTGTGTTTATCACTGGACAATAGGTATTTTGTTTTGTTTTTGTGGTATCATAGGGAGTAATTCCCTACCACATATATTACTATTAGGATATGATGGCTGAGTGCCATGGTACATATGGTCCCATGTCATAGTGGAGCTTTTCTGTCTCTTTTGTTTTGTATTTTATCATATACTGTATTACCTTCATATATCACCATGGCAAAATTTGCCATTGCGAATCCAGTGGCAAAATGGCAAAAATAGCAATCCTTTATACATACAAACGTTTTGAGGAATATTTGTATAGGTTAATACCTTCTGATCCTGGACCCTTGTTACCTGTATAAGATCTAACTTTGTTTGAACTTCTTTGTGGGTCAACTTGTCTATTCTCTTTAGTATTTAATGTGGATCCATTATAAACCAAATCCCTCAATTATTGTAAAAAAAAAAAAAAGCAAAAAAGCTGTTTGAGATTTCACATACTTTTGCATAGGTAATGCTAAATGCAGTTTTTATATACAGTATATATTTATTATTTTAAAATAACATAACATGAATTGAAGCAAAGTTTATTTCATGTCCAAAAACAACAACATTTTGGTCTGTTACTAAGACCTTTATCAAGCCATCAAGAATTGCAGCTTCTTTTATTAACAGACATATTATTACCATGGTAATCACAGATATTTTACTCTATTTCATGACTAAGTAGCTATCAGTATAAAAAGGCTAAACATTGAAAATCAATCAATATCTTGTTAGATTTGGCACAGAAACTATTTAAAAATTTGTTTAATTTATGTGGCATAGCAAGGAAAAAATGCTAGTGCATGCGTCATTATATTTAGCAAATGTTAAGGCAATTTACAATAAAATGTACTGTGGAAAGCAAGCTGGGATTCAAAATATACTGAAGATAAAGTCGATCAGATTGTTTTTTCCATCGTCTTATCTCCTCCTCTTCAGAGAACAAGTATGGCCAAAAGCTGAGTACACATCAAAGATCTGTGAAACATGACAGACAGAATCTGCAAGATCCCCCTACACACAGTCCAGAGCGTTCTACCTATGTAAAGTATAGGGAGAACGCTTGGGACTGCACTTTTCCATCATTTGTGGCCGAATCCCTATATGTTAGTACAGGGGGACAACTGGGGGAAATTTTTAGGCATTTGTGAATGATCGTGAGGCCAACTGGTAACGTTTGTCTGCCTCGCGATAATTCTTAAATGAGCCACACGCACTAACGATAATGTACCATGTATTGTATGTTGGAAGACTCCCCATGAAGATTTATGTGGTTTGAGTAACAACCCTACATTAGTCTCAAGCTATTGTCTTATCAGTAAAGTGTATATTTTACTATTTAAAGGATATTTCTTGAGTTCACTGCCCTCTCCACTGGTCATCCTTCTTCTTCCCATCAAAGCAGTCAATCATTGCCATGACAGATAACACCAGGTAATTCAATGTTGCGGTATTGGAGTGGAAAAATATGTGGGTTGTACATGCCATTTAATTATTATTATCATTGCTGATTGTAAGGCAGTAATCTGCAAGTATGTTGTAAACTACCCATGTGTCATGGGTCATCTTTACATCTCTTTTATGCACTGACAATGTAACAAAATATATTTTTTTTAAATATTAATTTAATTCATGCTGAGAAAGAAAACTAGAGCCAAGTCTCTACCTACCTTGTTTAACAGACCCAAAATGTCTATTCTGAACTGATAAACAATAAACTCAAAAAATATCCACAGAAGGCACTATGGATCTAATGCAGTGTAATGTTTTAACATACTATCTTGTGGCATGGCATTCATGCTAGGGCTGCGATAGATGCATGGGAATTACCAAGGTCTTCTCTCCAAAAAAGAAGCTAAAAAATATCTTTATATTTAAAGTCCACCTTCTCAAGTTTAATTCATATCTAGCAGCAGGACCCCCCAATACTGTAGGTATTACCTCTTTCCCCAATTCCCAATAATATATAATTATTCCTCTAAATCTTTCATGACTCTGTTCAGAAATGTAATACTGTACTTTGCAAGCTTAACAAACTGGTTACATGCTACAGCAACTACAGAGGCAGCTCAGCAAGCAGCCATTGGCCATCAAGTCACTGGCCTTGACTGATGGCTGCTCTCCAGAAAGACCAGGATGAAAAAAAGGGAGCTGGAGAGGATCAATTGGAATATTTCAAGTCAGTCAAGGACACTGGGGAAAGAGGTTAGTATAACAAAACACAGAAAAAGTACAATGTACTAAAGGGGGATGCCCGCTTTGCATCTGCGCTTTATAGATTGATGACATGGCATATTATTGCATGTCTGTGACGTGTCTTACTATAGCTCTTTGTGCTAGAGACAAATTAAATGTGTTTTATGTGCATCCCAGTTGTGTCACTAATGTTAGGGAACTAACATAGGGAATCACTGTGTAAACTAGGAGAGCCCTGAATGATTAGGGCTTTCACAAATCTATGGCCAGCCAGTTTGGAAGTCACTGATTGTAATTTTGAGGGAAACTTAGGTCTTTTGTCTACTATCTATCTTCCCTTCTAGTGGGACACAGTGGTTTTGCTATTTTTAATCATATTTCTTATTGTTTTACTTTTAATACATACCTAGTAAATGTTAAGTTTTAATCTCTTACTCTCAGACGACCCTCACCACTCTCACAATGATGATTGCACTAATTGGGGGGGATACTTTTCCTGTGTTTTTTTATTTATTCTTATGCCCTGTGCTGTCATCTAGTTCTAATCACAGAGGATAGCTGTGCGAAACATCTCTTTTGTTGTTTATGGAAAGTGGTTAGTATGCAGTCTTGCTCTTTAAAATATATCCAATGAAATTGTTCAAAACTACAAATACCGTATTTACTTGAGTATAAACCGAGGTATTTTACCTTTAAAATCATCCTGAAAGTTTCCCCTTGTTTTAAACTCGGGTCTGTGCTGATCTGGATGCTGCTGGATAAAAACACATAGCCCTGGGAAAACAAAATCTGTACCATGTAACACAGAGAATCCTCTTGATTTCAATGGGTTATGCAATTGTTGTCCTGCTCACTCAGATCAGCCCAGACTGCAAAGGAATAGAAAGGTATACAAGGCACATCTGTGTATGGGACTGTGTATTGGACTTTCTATAGGACTTTCTGTGGAGCTATCTATGGGGCTGTGTATGGGACTTTCTATGGGGCTGTGTATGGGACTTTCTATGGAGCTGTGTATGGGACTTTCTATGGGGATATGGAGCTGTGTATGGGACTTTCTATGGGGATGTGTATGGGACTTTCTATGTGGCTGCGTATGGGACTGTCTATGGGACTGTGTATGGGACTTTCTATGTGGCTGCGTATGGGACTGTCTATGGGACTGTGTATGGAACTATATATGAGGGTTGCCTATGAGAGAAAGTCAACCCTAAGTTTATACTTGAGTCAATTAGTTTTCCTAGTTTATCAGTAAAAAATAAGTGCCTCGGTTTATATTTGGGACAATTTATACTCCAGTATATAATTGACATATAATTGACATATATTTATCAGCATTATTTTTATAAACACTTAAAGTATAATATCCATGTTTATAAAGTCAGATTTATAATGCTTAAAGATTTAATTTAATTTGTAGAAGAAGGAATATAATCATGTATTGATATTTAGAGCCAATGCATTTCTGAAGCACTTTGGACTTCCATTGATACACTTTAAAGGTTTCAAAATAATGCCGAGTAGTGAGAATGAAAAAAGTCTGCTTAATGCCTGTTAACTCTACCTTTCTCAGGAATGGCAGTGTGGGCTGATGTAAACATATGACTAATGTTAAATTGTTGCAACAATCAGATAAAATAACATTAAAAAGCCAAATGCATGTAAAAGAAGCACCAGCAGTGGAAAGCTCAATCATGTCCAAATAAAAACAAACTGAAAAAAAAAATGTGATTGCCTCAATTATTTTGAGGCAATCAGATGCAAGTCAACATCTGCTTGGTTGCTGCAGATTAATAGCACAGGCAAACATTTTGCACCTAATATTGCATCAAAAAAACTGGTCTTCAGGAGAATTATGGTCTGACATAAGTTGGCAAGAAAATAAGGATAGACACACAGTAACTTTTGCATGACACATATTGTCATAAAATATTTTTCGATGGTTGTACTTTTAAAGGGGAACCGTTGTCTCCAAACAATGGCTTGAAAATAAGCCATCAACCACCTCTCTACAGGCTGCACAGCCCAAGATCTATGTATATGTTTATTTATAAAGCGCCACTTGGGGGACGCAGCGCTGTACAATAACAAAATACAAAAAAAAGTCATACAAGCGGGGCAAATACATAAATAGTTTAGTACATAAATATATATATATTATATATATTATTATAATATATATTATATTATATATTATTATATTATCATCAGAATGATGAAGTGACCACTGTCACGATACGTGTCAGGGACAGGTTCCTGGAGTGATTTTCCTCACGTTGTTGGCCATGTAATACAATAAAGGATTGCTTTGCACTAGGTTGAAGACTCCTTCCAATTATTTGCTACTTGAGACGTTCAGGAGTTTTTCTGTTGGAGGTGCCGGTCTGGACTGGAAGTCTCCCTGCAGTGCTGAGTACGATGGTAGGCCGGAGTAGGTAAGACACCTGACTGTGTTTATATGCATATACACTTACCAAATATATAATATCTAAAATTTATATTTTATATCGGTTTGTGTGACTTTAAGAAAAGAGCCCAGCGCCTCCCCGTAAATGAGGCTGCATATACAGTATTTGTATGTACTACAATATGCTTGCATTAAAGTAGAACTATATGTAAAAGAAATTGCCCGTCTCTGCATTGCATATTTTTATAGAAACATCCTACAGTTAGTTATCTTTGTTCCTTCCTAAGAGTCCATACACATCCTAATATATTCTACCAGCCCAGTGTAGATCAGCACAAGAACTAAATAAAATATTTTAAAATTGTCCCACAATGTTAAATTATATGCTAACATATTAAGCACCTCAAATGTAATCATCCAATTAGTTACAATTTCTCTTTAATCACATCCATGTTATTTTTTTTAATAGTTAGAATAAAATTCTACTGAAGAAGCATTTTTTTCTTACCATCCATACTGTTATTCTTCACATGCTCTATTCTTCTCTCTGGTTTTGTTTATATTTTTCTATGTGCTCAATAAAACCTGTCAAATATATTATTTCTCATATCCTTGGGGAGATATCTTATCTTATAATATGGTTCTCATACATCATTGCCCTTTCAGTATATCTGTGAAGCTGGCAAATTTCTCCTCAATCTTACTGAGATGGGACATAGACTGTAAAGATATATGTCATCAAGTAGCAAAAGTGCTTTTTTTTTGTTTAGCTGTATAGATATTGCTTCTTATAATGCCTTTCATCTTCCACGGATTTTTCAGCCAAGGCTGGTTTACTTCTTAATGGTTTTCTTCTTATTAATAAGTGCATGTGAAGGTTTGCTTCTCATTTTCATCTTTCCTGTGCAAAGTTTGGCAGTTGTTATTTTTTTCCCTGCTTCTTGAGAACATTTTCGACTTTTCATTCGCTACTTTGACATTTGTAGTTTGTTTTTTTCCTAATATCATGGCATGTATGTCTTATCACCAAGGTAAAATCGTGTCAGATTGAGCTTTAACCTGTGATGCTGTTAAGATTTACAGCTGAGCCTGGTATTTTTCTTATTTTCTAAAATATAAATTTGGGAAACATTTTCATCATTCCTTCAGTTTTTATTCTTTTTCTGTTGAGCGAATCAGTAAAATAATAAAAACAATGATCTACTTGTTACAGATAGCAACTGTACATTGCATATATGCATATTTACTTGCTGGAAAAAAATATAAATAAACATATTTGTAGCCTAATATTACTGTGGCCAATGCCATATAAAATAGGCAGCCATATACAGTAAACTATGTCACCAGAGATAAATTACTGTCAGACTGGGACCCACTGGAAAATATAAGGAGACACTTAACATTTGATTTTCAGGGAGATTTAATAAAAGTTGTTATCATTAAAAATGGTGCTAATTTTGCCACCACCAATCAGATGTTAACTTTCAAATGTTAAATAAGATCTGGTTGGTTGGGTAAAAATTAGGACCATTTTTAACGATAAGACTTCCTCCCTGTTTGTTTATTAAAGGGTAAGTGCACTGTAAAATCAAGTTGTGTTTATTTGGAAGCTGCAGATTTAAAAATACTGTTGGCATATTTTTTTTTAACTATGCCCTTCCAAAATTATGGCAACAGTATTTTTAAAGCTGCAGCTTCCAAATGAACATAACTTGATTTTACAGTGCACTTATCCTTTAACCATTTCTTACTGTCCACTTACCACTGTGTATATAATATATATATATAAATATAAATATAAATATATATATATATATATATATATATATATATATATATATATATATATTGCACAAAGTGCTCCTTGGTGCACAATGCAGTGAATACCAAATAAATTTGGAACTTGACATTTAAGAAGAGCTGTAAATCTACAATTCACTCTTACCATGGAAGGACATCCATCAATTGTAACAGATACAATTTTATTTAATTGCAGACCATGAGATTTACCAAAATTCATAAGATCTTTAAAAAAACTCTGCTCCTTGTGTATGCCCATGTAAGCCTACTAAATCCAGGAATTCTTCTGTTATATTTAATCCATATCTACACTGCCAACCCACAAACACAACTCTCTGTTGTCTTTGGATTCATCCAGAGCAATGCTAAATGCTACAGACTGTTTGATTATCCATAAAAGTTCAGCAGTTGATTTGATATATCAGTTATGACATTTCTGCTAAGTTTGGATATAGTTATAGTTTTGGAACAAAATAGTATAAGATGCTACAAAACATTCTTTCATCTCCATCTTGAAATGGTTTAGCATTCGGGTCACAAAACGAACCATTCTGATTCAGTTCAGCAGATTTATTCTGTTGCACCAAAAGATTTCAGCTACAACTGATTCTAATTACGGTTTTACTGTACTATAGTATACATTACTGAATACTAATTCTATCTCAGAATCATTTAATTGTCCTTTGCTAATATCAGGCATCTTTAACATGCATACATTTATTTTATAAAACAATTAAACCATATTATCCAAAACAAAAAAGCTGTGCACCTGTGTATACTTCCTCTACTGTTCTAAAGCAGAGAATATGAATGCAAACTACAGTATGTTTATCCTTCATAACATGGACAAGAACCCTTAGTATGAAAAATATTAATTTGCTTTGGCATATGATGAGATCACCTTACAGAATTTGTCATTTAAAAATGCCTTGTGTTTAAGTAAAATGAAGAGGTTGGTTTCAGCTTGATTGGCATATTTACATTGTTAGGAGCTCTTGCTATCCTGCAGTCTGACAGTAGCAAAGAAATAATATATCAGTTCTAAAGTGTTTTGACCTGATCTTAAATATGTCCATGGGAGATTCTGACACTTTCAAAGATAGTGCAGGCAGTGCAGTGGTGTTTAGATTAACCTGGACACTATAAGTGTTGGCACCTACACATAATAAAATAATTTCCCGCTAGAGTGTAACCTGGTAATTAGGGTTAAAAAGGTATTCGTTCAAATGACAAGCTTATGCAAACATAGCAAACAGTATAAAAAAGGAAATGCAATCAATAATTGTTGGTTATAACAAGATATATGATTAAAAGCAAATAGAAATATCTGCACAGAATCATTTCCCCATGCTTAAGGGATATGGAGGCTTTTTTATAATTGGGAAAATCAATGTAAAACCCATGCCACCTGATGTGTTATTGGGTAAGTGTGAGATTTATACTAACTTTTTGGAAATAGCACATCTTGGCCTATGTAATACAGGCTAATAGCATGCAGCGAAAAAGGTAATGCCTTTTATATGGAGACTCAAGGCTGTGCTTTTTACCTTACCGTGATACCACAATGCAGTAAATCTCGGGCAGATAAGAAGGGCCAGTGATCAGTTCCTAAACCAAGATATTCTCAAAAATAGATACAGTAAGGACCCTGCAGCTTAGTTTCTGGTTCTTCCGTGTAGATCTGCAGTTACTGCCGTGACATTTGATGGCATGGCCAATGACTAGTGCAGCTACCAGGGGTTGTGTCCATTTAGGGCAGTGAAAGTTTACTCTTAATGGTTTCCACTGCACTTATGGAGACTGTATCTAACTTTGAGACTATCTTGGATTAGGATCTGATGTGAGATCTTTAAATTAAATGGTGTCTGGGTTTGAGAGGGTTTGCTACAGGATACTAATATTTTGTTTTGGGGGTGGACATGTCCTTTAAGAGGTTGCTATCATTTCTACATAGACATCTGCTTCTTAAAGGGCATGTCCACCCCCCAAAACCAACTTTGGGGGTAAGGTAGGTAACCCTTACCCACCCCCAACCGCCACAATATACTTTTTAAATATTTCTTTTAAAAAGTTCCCTGATTTCTACTTTCACAGCCTTCTTTCTCATGGCAATCCATTACGGCCTGTGATTGGCTGAGAGGCAGCCAATCACAGACGCGGCTGATGTCAATAGAGGCGCTGTGGGAAAGAAGGAGGAATTTTTTAGGAAATATGGCAGTGGTTGGGGTCAGGCAGGGGTTACTTACCTTACCTCCAAAGGAATTCACGATAGGTGTAACGATGGCCAGATGATAGGTGTGTGTGTGTGTGTTCTGCGCATGCTCCAGACCTTGATGAGGATTCAGCATGGTACAGATGCCTCACAGACAGTTTGGAGTCTTTAGTTTACTGAACTTTGAAAAGCTATAGCTGTGGAGCAGAGATGTAAGGTAAGGTTTATTTTAACCTACAGAGTGGGGCCAGTATGGGGTTAAATTAGTTTTGGGGGTGGACATGCCCTTTAATGTTGGGAACATGCCTCTAAAGAATTATAGGCATGACTTATATATTTTTCCTTAGTGCCACTCTTAGATATATTTAGTATATCTTGCAAATCATGAGACTGTGTACTGTAATTGTAAATACAGTAGAGGCTTTTATAGTGAATGTGGTATTCCTGCATATCACAAGATCATTTACTTGGCAGAAGCAATTAGACGCATTCCTAAGCTGGTGAAACACATCCAGCTGCTCTGTGCCCTTCCTCCTGTCCGACCCATGAGGTTGAATAAAGACATCTTGTTTAACCTTTACACCCTCCTCTTTAATCCTACCTAATAGTTGATTCAGAGAAAGGCAAAAAAACAACACAGCTAAAAAGGTGTGTGTGTGTGGGGGGGGATTCCAAAACATTCCAGAACTAATTTTAAAGCAATTCCATGTACTTGCCATTACCACATCTGCTGGGAGACAGTTCCATAGTTTCACCATTACACTGTAAAGAAACCTCTCCTAACCTGAAGACAAAGCTTATTTTCTTCCAACCTTAAAGGATGTCCATGTGTCCTCTGATATGACCTATTCGTGAACAATGCACCAGAGATTTTATTATATGGCCCATTAATATCTTTGTATAAAGTTATCATATCTCCATGCAAACATCGCTTCTCCACAGCCCTAACTTGTCTAATCTGCCTGCCTAGTCAAGCCCCTCCATTCCCCTTATTAATTTAGTTGCCGTTCTCTGAACTCCTTCCATTTCCAAGATGTCCCTTTTGTAAATGGGATTCCAAAACTGCACTGCATATTCCAAATGAGGCCTTACCAGTGCCTTGTAAATAAAAACTTTGTGAATAATAACAATAAACTTAAAAGATGAAACATCACCCATAACGATGGCTAAATAAATGCAAGTTTTAGTACCCAGTTTCAGAACTTCCAGTTTTAATTTCATAAACTGTAGCTAGAAAACTAGTGGAATAGCTATAGTAACATCACACTTATTACCTGCAATGAATCTGGCATTTTTTTTGTAGAAAATAAAAATTAGGATGGATGAATATTTACATGTGTACTGGCAATCTCGCTAGATCTCTTGCTCACTTTACTGTTTTTGTTTTGCAGAAGGTGCAGTATAGATGGTTACTACAGTACACTAAAATAAAAAGCTCTAACATACTCAAAATGAAATACTAGTCAACACAACAGCAGGCCTCCTTTATTGCACCGCACAGAGAAATCAATGTATGATTAGCATGCAGCTTTTTTTGAGGTTTCAGCATTATAAAAAGTCCCTATGTGCAAGAAGATTTAGCAATCAATCCTTTAACAAGCAAAAAAAATCCCATAAGGATTATTGTGTTGTTGTACCTCTCAACTAATATGATTTCTCTTGTATTTTTTCATTACCCTGCCCTCCTCTGATTCTAACTAAGCCTTGTCCTGCATTTTTAGGTAATGATGTGCACCAGCAGTACTAGACCATGACAAGGGATGTCCTAGACATGGTTACAACGGATGGTGGTTAGGACAGGTCACAATAGATTTGGGAAATTGGTTATATGATCTTCTTTTAATTAAACATAACTTATACCGTTACCAAATATTTCAGAGGTAAACGCTGAAACATTTTCCCCACTTAAAGATGAAAAACTGATAATTAAAAATATGGATTACCTTAATTTCCATGTATTATTTAACCAAAGATACACACTAAAGTTACGGCCCCTCTACCAGCTTGTTAAATTCAGACACGGTCCCTGTGATTCACCCTGCCAGATCAGCTACTATATAGCTAAATGGAGACAGGGAAGTAGAATAAGAAATTAAAGGGCGAGGGCTCCTGTACTGAGAGATTTTTTAAATTTAAGACAGATCTTTATTCCGGAATCATACAAAGACAAGTGGCATTTAGTAAGGGAACCTTTTTTAGAGTGAACTTCTCTTTTAAGTACAGTATCTGTTGTATTGAGTTAGATCCACTGGACTTAAAGTTAAGTTCTCCAAGAAGTCCCTATCAGCATATATACAGCTAGGTGTCAGGAACCCTCTGAATATAAGGCATTGATTGCATTTCTCTTTTAAGGAGAACTTCATGCAAACATTAAAAGAGGGATGTGTTATTAAGTACATCTCTTTATTTATTATGGGGATTTAATGTTGCCTTAGTGACAAAATTAAAGCCGGTGAACAGCCCACATTGAGCATAGAAAAGAAAAAGAATTACAAAAGTACAGACTTTGTGGTCATCAGATTGACATCTGCATGACAATAACTGCCCCAATTAGTAAAAGAAAGCAATTAGAGATAATGTCACAGGAAATTCCTGGCCGTTGGATTCAGTTTCTAACTACATTGGCATGGAGGTTGCTACAGGCTGTGGGAGTGTTGGCAGCAACACAAGTGTCTATCAAAGACTAATCATAATAGACTATTCCCTCTGGCTCTTAAAAACATTTTTTGTTATTTACATACTTCACTGTGGTAGTCAAGCAGGCAATACAAACACTCCCTCCAAGGACATATTATTTCCCATATTATTTCAAAATGTGATCTTTGCTAACACAGAACCATATTTAGCATTGGCCTTATATTAATAATAAGTCACAAAGCTAGTGTAAAAGAACGTACATATATGTTATAAACGTGCATGGTTAAAAAATACCCATGTATTAACAATTGCCAGTGTGCATAATCTATGCAATGCACTGGCTATATTTGCACTGTACTTGTCTATATAGTATGTTTATGACTTTGGGGGTTTTAAATGTAAGATCTTCAGAAGTGTTAAGTGTGAGAATTTAGGATAAAAATACATTGTTACATACAAATTAGTTACATAGTTATTTAAGTTGAGGAAAGTCCATCAAGTTTAACACCCACCATCACCCCCCAAGATAGTCATTCAGAGATTCTTCTATGACAGTAGCAGAGCCATCTACAGCCTACAACCTTACTGCTGCCAATAAGAACCAATTACATTGTTTGAGTTGAAATTATTGGAGCGCTCTTGTGTTTTGTTTACTTGAGGAAAGAAGATCCCCTGCTAATTGGCTGTAATTCAATCTAACTTATCTATAAAGGGGTATCATATTACCTCGCAAACTCCTCTTTTGCAAAAAAGACAAACCCATCACATAGTATACTCAGTACGAGACCTTATAAGGGATCTACACAGCAGTAGATTTCTGGTTTCCTCCCTCAGTTCTGTGCTGCTTGTTATACCAGTACTTTCTACATGATCCTTTTCAATGCTTTTTCCATAGCTATTTACTTTGACATGTCAGCTACCTGGTTACCTAACTTGGCATATGGCAAACCTACAATTATAGGACTTTGTTTTTCGTGGATGCCTTATTTAAACTGTGAATTTGGAATGCTTTCAAAGGGCAATTCCACCCTGAACAAATCAAGTTACCAACCAACCGAGAAGAATGTTAGCTTGGTATGTTCAGTGCTTCTTAAAGGGTATCTAAAAAAACATGCTAAAAAAACATTTGCTATTCAGTTTCATTGACGATTTGGAGGTAAAGTTGCTTGAAAAGAAAGAAAAGTATAACATTGTTATACAAACATTATACAAGTAGCAACTTTTTTTGAGCACACACAAATAAAACCATAAATCATTACATTTATATTCTAATTCTTTGTCAGGATAATTGCTTCTTAATATTAATAGCAGCGTGTGTTGGAAGAGTCTACTTTTGGTCCCAAACACTCCCTTGCCGTGCTTCTGAGTGCTAACCAGACACAGGCAACGAATTATGACAGCTGCATGAGCCATTCACTTTACAGCAGCGCAAGCTCAATCTGCCTAAAAGGAGGTGGAAGAATGCAGCAAGGGCCTGGCAGAGTTCAAGAAATCTTCTCTTAGTGGCCCTGGGTAATGTGAAAATGGGGTTGATGGGGTGCTAAGTGTATGTTTAAAAGTTTGCAAGGGGGGTGAACATGCCCTTTAAATGTTTATACCTATAGTGATCTAATTATACATTTCTAAATGTTATTATCATAGATTTCTATTAGATATTGTACATATAGTTCAAACGGTCCCTAATTCGGCACAACGTGTCTTCCCAAAACAAAAAAGCTTCCAGTTTGCTTTTAGTTGTGGTAATGTATTTCATATTCAGACCATTACCACCCCAGTTGCACATTCTTGGTGTATCTATATCAACAGCAAACTGAACACAGTTAAATAAATCACAGGAACAGACCTTTTTAAATATTCTCATTCTCTTTTTATTGTTTTGTTGCCATTTCCATCTCTACTACCAGATGGTACTGTGATGAATCCTATATAGATAAAGACATAAAAGGGAAAGCATAAAATCGATACTAAGAAATCTGACACTGCAAACTGTAACACTCTAGTATGGATTAAATGGAATAGCAGGTGCAAATATGGAGTAAATAATCTGTTAGGACAGATTTCTACATTAAATGTAGAACTAACATGTAAATGCAGTATATAGAGTCAAGTCAAGCCCACGTAGGATAAATATCCTGCCCCATTACAGGTAAGTATACATGTTATTGAATAATGGAGGCACACTCTTCAATCAAAACTTCAATGTGCTTTAATATTTGTGCTTAAAACACACAACAACTTTAGGTGTCACATATTTGTGTGTAGTCAACACAAACATTAAAGCACATTTAAGTTTTTGATTTCCATTATTCAGTAACATGTAAATGCACCTAAATGCATTCTGGAATTCCTCTCATGGAAAAAGGGAAATGTTAAGTATCAAGGAGGTTGGTGGTCTTATGATGGGCATCTGGATGAAGGATTGGGTTTCATAAAAAGCACCAGGGGCATTCTGGGCTGTTAATCAGGAAATAAATATATAAATCTAATAAAATATATATGGATTTTGGGTGTTTTTATAATCTTGCTAAGTTTTATGTTTACAAAAGATTGGTGCAAGATTTCGTGGTGGGCCCCAGATGCCCAGTCCAACGCTAAATTCTTCAGTTAGTCTCAATTAGTATTACATTATATCATAATAAACTACAAATGCTATCATTGATTATTTTAATAAACATGTCTATAAGATTAGAGCAGTCGTTTCCTCTGTATAGGTGACAACCTTAAAAAGAACACACAACAGAAGATCAAGTTTTACATTGAAAGTATACAAGGTCACACCCAACCCAGCAGATCATCTGTGATACCCAACCAAATGTCCATAAACTTACCAATACTTGGCCAAAATGAGTTGGCCAAAATACAGTTGTGTTCAGCCCCACGATTGCACATCTGTAGGAAGGTTAAGTGTACGCAATACAGTATATGTCACAGCAGATCAATCATGTAACAGCAAACAGAACTGCTTCTGTTATTTTAAAGGTGATCCTGCATCTCAGACACAGAACAGAGATTTGACAATGTATAATTGTTTTCAAATACAATCCTTTGCTATTCATTCAAAAAACAAAAGTAATCTTTGCAGTTTATTTCCCATGAAGCACTGAGAAAGAAAGCATTAGATCCTCATACTTGGTTCTTTTATTGGAAGAGGGGGTACAGTATAATTGATCTTTAATGAGGCTGAAACACCTTTTGCATAATCACTGGCAAATTCAGATAATCCCGGTCCATTTTACAGCAAATAAATGTTTTTGGACTGAAGTTACCCTTTAAATGTTTCAGTTCATATGTTACATTTACAGCATATAATTGAAATAAATCACTTTATAAAGCTTTAGCACCGGAGGTCAGAAAACTAGCAATCCATACAAAAGATCAAATCAAACTTATGCTTTATATAAGGTTAATATTGTATTTTTGTATTCTGTATGAAATTGTAACTGTATATACATATAATGTACAGGGCTTAACAGTTTGCTTTATCTACTATGGTATAATACCTACAAACAGTGCTTACAATTATCTGCTTTCTTCTTACTATTTTTTGACTTTTCTTTTATTGCCAAGGTCCTTGTTCTCTAGGAAAGAGAGGGAAAGCAGCATACATTTTGGAATCAACATTAAAACAAACAGTGCCTTCTAGCAATTTAGGATTTTCCCCAATGCAGCACATCCTCGTACTTTTTGAATATTGTATGAGGTACTTAAAGGTGAAGACACAGATGTTGTGAATATCCTTATCCATAAATCATTATTAACGACGAGTCTCACTGACAGAGTTCTCAGGGTGATGGCAATGCATGTAAGACTGTGAATGACAATGCCTTTAAAAATGCATCAGTTATTTTCACTCCTTGCAGTGCACAATTTTATTAAATATGATTAAATCTCTCATCCTTCTGTGTTGAGTAGAATGTAATATTGTACCTGTATTTCATCCATTCTCCCTAGATTGCTTGAGAATCATTCACAAGTAACTAAAAAAAAAGTCATTCCAATCTAAAATCTGCCATATCAAAGAAGATGAATGCAAAAGACACAATCTGGCAATCTTAAAGTAATCATTTCCATGGTGCCCTTTATGCAGTTCAAACATCCTGTAATACCCTTAAAAGTGCATCTAGACACAACGTATGAATGCCAACCCTTTGTAAAAATTGTTGCCATGATACTGACACTGGAAATCTGACAGAGAAAAAGAAAAACCATTGAGTCATCCTACTAATAATATATCTCTCTGTGTAAGACTGACTTGACTCTTTTTCAGTTTTCCCATCTTTAGGAAACTTTGACATGATGTATATATTGTATGTATTATTGTATAGTTATTTATAAAACGCCACATGGGGATGCAGCGTTGTACAGTAACAAAATACAATAAAGTCATACAAGGGGGATAAATACATAGATAGTTCAGAACATAAATATATAAATGTATTATTAAATAAAGATAACCAGCTGTACAGTAAGCCTAATTTAATGGCAGGAATATCTTCTTGTTTTGCATCTATTGTCATGATCTGGAACCCTTTAAACAACCAACCCAAATAATATGATTACAGTAAAAGAAGGGTTCCATTGTTTGTATTATACATATACAACGCAATTTTGTAGATAGCACTCCCTTCTGGAAAAGGGGAGGAACTCAGTGACATGGCAAAATATGCTCCCATGGATCGATCACAACCCAAATAGGCGAGAAGCACTCATTGTACTTAATGGTTTCTGGAAAGGCTTCTGGATTTTGTTTCAGCAATCCACATTTCATACACTATCCACCAATCTTAAATCTACTCAATTAAACCCTAATTTGGTTTGGGAAAAGCTTTAAAAGGAGGTTGTCCTTCAAAGAATGTCTGGCTCATTTGACACACCCCCCTTTTATAATCTACAAATCTCTCCATTGGGTATTGTGCCCAAAAAAGAACCTCCGTATCACCTCATTTACCACTTAGCCCACCCCAAGGGATCCTCCGTTAATGATAACATCAACAAAGAACTGGCAAAAGTAAAATATGCTTCTTTGACTCTGCCCTTAATTTTGTTAGATCTGCTGGCAACAATGCCCTTATGGCTAGGTCAGATATTAAATCTGACTTCTGCCTATCCCCAGTACATCGGGACTGTTTCTACCTATTAGGGTGCCACTTATATATGAATATTTCATTGATATGTGTCTCCCTATGGGATGTTCAATATCTTGCTATTACTGTATTTTGAAGTATTTTGCAATGGGCCGTCAAAACACAAGCCAAGAGCCAGTCCCTTTTGCACTATTAAAACAATTTTATTTTGTGGGCATGCATGACAGTGGACATTCTTATTACATTATGCAGACATTTAGGAATGTGTTGGCATATTTTGGTGTTACTCTTACAGAGGACAAGACCGAGGGCCTTGCCATCTTCATCACCTTCCTGGGGATAGAGATAGATTCCCAGGAAGGCATTTTTCGGTTGCCTGAACAAAAACTCATTGCTCTTGAAAATTTTTTGACATAGTCCTGAAAACCAAAAAGATCACTCTTCACTTCATGCAATCACTCTTTGGGCATTTGTTTTTTGCCTGCAGGGTACTCCCAATGGTTAGGGTTTTTTGTCAGATACTGTCCCTATCAACAAAAGGGGTTCAGTAACCTCACCACCACATCTGCCTGGGAAAATCCCTGATGGACGATCTAGCAATTTGGAAGCTTTTTGCGTGTGATTTTAGTGGTAGATTTTTGGATCAGTGGAACAGGGTAATGCAGAGCTTTAGCTGTACACGGACGCAGCTGGTGGTGTTGATATGGCTGCCTTCTTTGCCAGACACTGGTGTGCTGAACACTGGCCAACCAGGTGAAAGGCCGCAGGTCTCACCACAAATCTTACTTTCCTAGAACTCTATGGGGTGAGCACTTTCAGAATCGACGCATCATTTTTTTGGTGTGACAACCTTAGTGTTGTACAGGTGGTGAACAAGCAGACCTCATCCTCCCCCCCCAGTTCTTGCCTTATTATGCTGCTTAGTCCTTTTATGCCTTCAGCTCAACGTTTAGTACTGTACAAAACATGTCTTGGGGGTTAATAAGTGCATTGTGGATGCCTTGTCTCGTTTAAGGTGGACGACTTTCGCAAACTTGTTCCAGATGCCGACGAGTCAGATTCCCCCATGCCCCTATCCTTATGGAACATCACTTTCTGATGTTCATGCTCTGCAATTCCTCGTCAAAGGTGACATGGCATTCCTACTTGAGCTCCTGGCAAAAATGGGTAGCTATTGATCAAGCTGCAGAAGGTATTCGGGACCATCATAATCACTATGTTGCTTTTTATTCTTACCTGTCGTCCTTGCGGTAGATGGGTTCCTTCGGTTCTACTGTAGAAAAATAAACAAGCAAAATAGATAGCTATAGATAAATCACTGGAGCCATTGCACTGGGGAGCCAATAGTGGCTTGGAATTCTAAAAGACAGAGTAGGAACTTACAGATGTATGTTAATTGACTGGGGTTTAAATAGCATCTTGCCTCCTCACTAGAGGTTAATGGAACTGGCGAGTTTCATTACAACAGCGGTTCAAGAGGAACCTATTGAAGTTCAGAAAATTAGATTTTTGAGTATTCAATTGGAATTTTCAATTTTCTAAAACAATTTTTTGAATTATCAATTTTACAATATAGGTTTTTCAATGTAAAGTTCAGAGTATAAAAGCTTGAAAAAATCAATGGGATCTGTAGATTTTGAAACCCTGCATTTTCTAATTCGAAACCAAGTTCGACTCAAACCAGGATTTGTCATTACTGCTCAGTAGACTCTCTGTGTCAATGGTAAGTGCAACATGGTCTTATTAATCAGTTACATTGCTGGGGGACATGATGGTGACTGCTCAACAGATTTAAGCTAGGCATACACTTGTTATACATGAAAGCCAATTCGAAACTTAACATTTGTGAAATCCAGTTCATCAATATGAAGGCAATAGGCATATGAATTCAGTTTTTTTTTTTTTTAAAAAAAGGGAAAAAAATATTTGTTTTAAACATTAAGTCAGTACTGCTGTGTTCCTCGGTTTGACAGTAAGCAGCAATTAATATGAATAGTTCAACCTTGGAATTAGATGGATTATCACCATCTGCTCATGTTACCTATTGAAACAATGTCTCATTAGATCACAACTCCAATGTAAGAAATGCAAAACATTAGCTTGCTCAACAAATTGCATAACTATGATTTCCTAGTTAATTTTCAGTATTCTGATGGTGCCTTCCAG
The DNA here is from genome assembly GCA_019447015.1 of Hymenochirus boettgeri. Taxonomy (NCBI): domain Eukaryota; kingdom Metazoa; phylum Chordata; class Amphibia; order Anura; family Pipidae; genus Hymenochirus; species Hymenochirus boettgeri. The sequence goes on along the minus strand of CM033474.1, from coordinate 191,184,333 downwards.
GTGCCATCAGGTTACTGAGAATAAACTAGGAAATGAATACTTTATTAAATATTATTTAATTACACAGAGAATACACTTTTAATATAGCAGTTATTTTCTAAGTGTGTTCAGTATATGCTTCAGCTGCATATTAAACATTTTGATGTGTTTGGCCATACAAACATAGCATTGTGCTCCACTCTTGAGTTTATGAACTTATCAATTGTTTTGTAGAACAACTAAAACTGCACATTGCAGGGCCCCATATACAATCAAATTATATGTGCTAGTGGATATAGTAGGTTTATTTCAATTTATTTTTAAGCCTTTTTTATAAAGTACTGTAATTCTGATAAAGGAAGGTCCTAACTAATTACACTACTACCTATTAGTTCACTAATCCAATGGAAGTTCAGAGAGACAACATTTCCTAAGAGGTAGTGTTAGCCCAACCAGTTAGGACCTGGCCTGTTGGGTGTTACCTTAACATAGTTGGAAGGCTTCATATATATTACCATAAACATTTTAGTATGTAGTAGAGAATTGTACCGTGTTAGCCATAGATGAAAGTGAAGACATCTTGGATATAAAGTAATACCTTTTATTGGCTAACTAAAATGATTGAAAATGCAAGCTTTCGAAGCACTAGGCTTCTTCCTCAGGCATGATACAATACTGAATCTTGTAAAGCACACTATTTTATACATACTAGAACAAAGACTTTCTGACATTACATAGATGTTATCTTTTGCACCCATGCCTGATTGGCAATGGCTGTCGTAAATAAAACAGTAAATACACATTCAATGATCACACGCAGTAATAAAAGAATTAGCAAGGGTTAAACAAACAATCAGATACACTTCACCTCTAGTGTCCATGGAGGGTCTGGTCTAAATGAGATATTTATGGGTTTGGTTGGTTTAGAGGAATTTAGTCTGATTAACTCTACATGACATTAAGATTAGAAACATAGTAACACATTAACTAGGTACACACCTAGCGATTTTACCTCCTGACCGACCGTTCAATACTTTCGACCGGTCGGCAAGGAGGAAGGACTATCGGTCGCGGCAAAGCAGCCGCGTCCGATAGTTACCTTGACCGATCGTGCGGTCCATAGAGGACTGCACGATCGGACGAGGTTTTCCACCATGTCCGATCGTCCTTTCGTTCAATATGGCTTTCCCTTCAATTTCACAGATGTAATAGCCATTAGTAGTACTTGGAAAGGACCCTTCCAGGAAGGCTCAAGAAAAGACTTCCATATGTGATGTCGATAGTATATCCAATTACCAGGAGCAGTAAGATAAAATTTAGAGCACATTGACCTGCTAAAAAAAGGTCATGAGGGTACCTTCTAAAGCCAAAGGTATGGCCTCTACACATAGTGTGCAGAAAACCAATGGAAGTTTTAAAACTTGGGGATTTAGATAGATTGTCACATTGGGCTGCTAAGTGGCAGATGAGATTCAATGTTGATAAATGTGATGCATTTTGGACTTAAAATTCCTTGTGCTGCTTATACTATAAATGGCTCTGTGTTAAGTGAATCCCTGGTGGAAAGGGATCTTGGAGTTTTGGTGGATAACAAACTTAAAGGTAGCAAGCAGTGCCAGGCAGCAACAGCCAGAGCCAGCATGATATTGTCTTGTATAAAGAGAGGTATGGATTCAAAGGAGGAAAATGTTATTCTCCCTCTTTACAAAGCATTGGTAAGGCCTCATTTGGAATATGCAGTGCAATTTTTGAATCCTGTGTATAAAAAGGACATCTTTTGAATGGAAAGGGTTCAGAGAAGGGCAACTAAATTAATAAGGGGATTGTGGGAGCTTTAATATGAAGAGAGACTGGAAAATGTATAATTATATATGCTGGAGAAAAGGCGCTTGTGTGGGGATATGATTACTGTACATAAATACATTAAAAGGCCATACAATAAACTATCTGGGGCATTGTTCACCAATAAAATATGTCAGAGGACACGTGGACATCCCTTAAGAAGAAAATAGGTTTAGGCTTCAAGTTCAGAAAAGGTTTTTCACTGTGAGAACGGTAAAGCTATGGGACTGTCTTCCAGTAGACGTTGTTATGGCAGGCTCATTGGTCAGTTTAAAAAAAAAGCTGGATGAGGTTCTGCAAACAAGGAATGTTGCAAGTTACTGGATTTTTTTTCCCCTTCATAAATTTGGTGTGGTTTTTTTTGCCTTCCTCTGGATCAACACTTATATATTTTAGATTTTAAACTATTACCGTTTAGCGTTTTGGGAGGTGATTTGAATTTTTTTTCAGTTTGGGGCTGGACTTGCCCTTTAAAGCAAAGTTCGTCATATTCAACTAGCTTTAGCAGTAATAAGAAAATATACATATTATTTACAAATATATGTGAAGATATGTGATCTCCACATATATTTGTAAATAATATGTTACCATGTTCCTGCGTTTCCTCATGAACATTATCATATATATTGCATATATATCTATTGTTATAAATTTTGTATAACTGTAAAAAGAAATGTTAATCGTAACCACCCCTTTAAGAAATAAATAGGGGCAGAACAGGGAGGCTATTTAAGATGATGCCAAGAATGATGTAATGTTATCACTCTCATAATGGCTGAATAACTGTATGGCTTGAGAAAGGGGGTGTGCTACCCCGAAACGTTGCTTATATATATGCAGTTGGCCTGAATAAATATTGATGATGCAGATTGGAGTGCAGTGTATTTCTTCTTTTATATATATATGGGGGGTGGAGAGCTACACCCCTGCTTGACACCGGCACCCTAACTAGAGACTATGATGGATTGAATCCGGAGTGCGGTGCAAACCACTTTTATATATTTATATATTTATCACATGGCTTGATAAAGGCCCCAAGCACAGGGCCGAAACGTTGCCATGTTTGTGCTGAATAAATTTCATTGAAATTCCTAGGAGTGCTCCTATATCTCTTTTTTATATACCTTTTTTTAATGTCTTTTATATATATATACTGTATATATATATATATATTTTTTTTTTTATTTTTTTTTTAATGAATTCTTTGCAGCAATTACCACACATAGTATTTCAGAAATTATTTTATATTTTATTTGTACAACCAAAAATATTAACTAGATTATTAATTACATTTTATAAAGAACCAGGATATATGATTACTACAAAACTTATAAATAGAATGATGCATTTTGGAATGGTTCCATGGTAACCAAGCATTGCTCACAAATGTGGGCACAGAGACAGGAAGCAGTGGTGGTTGTGTCTTTTTTCAGCAGCAGCATCTGGCATCTTGGCAAGTGTTAAAGAGTTTGATTGTCTGACTTTGAGGTTACCTCTGTTATGTCTACCACCTTTATTAGCAGTTTGTCTGCTGTAGAATTTTCTCATTTTCTCCATATTTCATGCTACCAGTTAATTACTAGCACATACACTTACAAATATATTTTACTGAAAACATACAATAGCTGGGTCCAAACTCTTTGATAGTTCAATACTCATTTGTAGTACAAGATCAATAAAGGTTAGCCTCCAAAAATAAGATGCCAACTGATATCATGTTGTTGAAATATACATGCACTTGTAGCCTTCTTCTTTTAAAGGAAGGATGATTGAATTACTGTTAGCTGAATGGATACACACAATTATAACACAAGGGAGAGTATTAACGTGTCAGTGTGGAATGAAAACACAAACATTTATTGTATATATGGTATATTTGCTTAAAGGAGAACTAAACCCCAAAAAATCAAAGTTTAAGTTAGAAAGTACTTGCCTCAACATTCTTCTCAGCATGGAAGATTCCACTCAGGGGCCTTTTCTTTACCTCTATGAGCTCATTTTAGGTTCTGTTTGTTCCCCAACTCTGAAGCTGACATTTTCCCTTGCCTGCCAGTACTTTTACCTTGATTACATTTTCAGCACCTGTGTGATTTCCACTCCCACCTCTTAACCCCTATGGTGTAGGAATATATTAAGTCATCAATATTCACATTGGTGTAGCAGCTGATTAACCCTTTCCTAGTAGCAGTGTTGTAGTGCGATGTATATAGGTCTGGGTATCTAGTGTGTCTGGATCTGAAATAATGTATGTCTCACCTACGGCTTTCACTCCACCGAATCCGATATATAAACAATAAATTGCATGTGAAACATACAAAGACACAGGTCTGTAGCTGTGAATAGTGCAGGTTTATTGCAAAACATGCGTGATACATGTTTCAGACCCACTCAAGCAGTTGAGGAAGGACAAGTGGATCAGAAACATGTAGCATGCATGTTTTGCAATAAACCTGCACTATTCACACTTACAGACCCGTGTCTTTGTATGTTTCACCTGTAATGTATTGTTTAAGTGTTGTAGAGCTATATATAAAAACTTGCAATACCACAGGTTTTCGTTACTGTACGACCGTAGCAGTAGTATACCATGCTGTAAACTACCGTAATGATATTCTACAGGCGGTCGTAGATTTGCGTTTGCTATCGTACATTTATAAGATTTCCGATAGCGATCATAAATTAACAATCATCATAATGATTGCTAAAGAGAAAATGAATACCATACCTTTATAAATATGGCCCGTAGTGTGAAGGTCTCTAGCTCTCCGTCAGCTGCAGCAATATTAGTGGAAAGTGTAGCTTCTTAAAGGGGAATGTTGGAGGGTAGGAAGAGTGTGTTTTTATAGAAACCACATGGTGCACAACTGTAGGGGAAGGATAGTGAAGTGAACCTGATCTTAGCACAGTTCTGTGCAATGCATTTCTCATCAGAGTACCTTATTAAAGGGAATGTTGGAGGGTAGGAATTGTGTGTTTTTTGATTCAGCTGTCTGTATAAAAACAACAAACTGTAGTAGAGATCTAAGCTTAGAAAAGTATTACACAGAGCTGATCTTAGGGATCACATAGCACATCACGTAGATTTAATATGTGTTTGGGTCTTAAAGGCAAAGGTGGCCTTTGCCTTTTACACTAGTTCCAGGCTCCAACAGTCCCCATGTTCACTTCAATATGCTGCACCTGCAGTTCTGAGCTGTTTTGTTATTATAAGTGTACCTTGTAAAGTTGTCAGTTCAATTCTACTGGGGTTGCCACCTTTCCTTGTAAGACTCAAACACAGGGCTAGCTCCCACTAGCATGTTTTGGATTGCGGTTTGCGATCCGATTGTGCAGGCATGTAAAAGCCTATGGGACCAGCCTCACTTCATGTGATGCATTTCCGTGTGCTATTGGAGTGCATCCGATCACCATTTTTGGCCAGTATTGCATGCGCTCTACTAGGGTCCAATTGTGGAAGTGCAACACCCATGCACTGAAATGAGCACGATCCCGCATTATTGGGAACATGCGTCCCCCCTTCAATTGCGTTTAATACATGCTGTATGGCTAAACTGAAATCAATGCAGCTTGCATTACGCTTCTAAGTGCGTTTTTCAGGCGATTTCGATATTCCAATTGTATTGAAAATGCAGCAACGCACCTAAATCTTGCGATTTCGGGTATGTTGCGATTCGCGCATGCGTTAGCAGTTTGGTAAATAGCCTTTTTTTGTGCAATCGCATGCATTTTCATAATGAAAAAGGACAAATCGCAAATGAAAACGCATATTAATCGCATGCGATTGTGTGTGCGATTCAGGTGCGTTGCAGTGTGGCCGTGCCCTAAATGTACATTGCAGCAATACACACACTAATATAAATGGTAGAGTGTAGAAATAAATACATAAAAACACAAAAATGCTCCCAAATATAAAGGGTTTACAAGTTGCTTCCTAAATACATATGAAAAGGTTAACACCTTCCCCCACTCTGTTTGAGCAGGAAAATCTGCAAATAATATTCACTGCTATCTCTGATGATTGGCTGGGAGACACCGGCAGGTGGGGACTCTGAGTTCAACTGTTACATGCAGCTTAGCATAAGGGGAGTGGGAAACAAACACAAGGTCGCTAGTTAGCATGTGCAGAAGGAGTTTTGGTACCTGGACCACCAGGAAGAGGCAACGCTAGAAGCCAGCCATGACATCATAGATTGCCAGTACTCAGAAATGTTCTATGAATGATTTCTACACTAAGAGGCTGAATTCAGAGGTTAGAGTCAAATGGTTTTACTAAGTAACAGTTATAGAGTCTGTGGAGCTGCCTTTGTATTTTGGGTTTAGTTTTCCTTTAAGTCTCTGTAGACTTTCCTTTATTTGCAAACAAATGCAAAGCAATGTTTTATTTGATCTGCATTATTTACAAATTATCTTATTAAACTATTATATGGCTAATAAAATATAGAGTTAACAAGTAACTGGTTAAAATGCCAAAGTCCGTAAATTATACATACTCTGCCTACAAGTGATCCAAGTATTTTGTAAAGAGGATAATCCTAAGGGTTTACAAACAATGAAACCGTGATATTAGTTTATCTTCAAAAATCAAAATGTTGGGGGAGATTCAATATGGCCCATATCAGTCTAAAACACATGTTAATCCAATTAAATTTCAGATTAACGTGGGTTTTAGACGGATTTTAGAGCACAGTGCCATTTCCAAATGTTTTTGGAAATAGCACTGTGCTAGCGATCCAAAACCCCTTCTGTTAAGCTTAACGGGACTTTGAATAGGTCACTCTACTTACTTTAGCACGATCCTGCAATGCAATACCTGCCGTAATCTCGTTTACGTCAGGAATTGTATTGCCGGATCAGGCTAAGGTAAGTAGCACGGCGTTTAGTATTGAATCTCCCCGCATATGTTTTAAACATCCTGAGATTTACTTAGATGCTGGTAAATCTAAAAAAAAAAGCTGAAATTTAAAGTATAGAAAGAAGCACAATGATTTGCCCATTATTAGGTAAATTTAAAGGGGAACTTAAGTCACCAGACACAGGAAGCTGCAGCCTTGCCCCCTAGAAGTTAACAGCCAACCACGTTACAGCTCAGAGATCCTGCCTTTTCTGACACAGAACAGGGATTTCAGTGCAGTGTAACTGCAAACATTTCTGCCCCTGACACATTTACTCATTATTTTGCTTTTAATACAAAAAAGAAAAGTAATCTTTGCAGTTTATTTTTTAGCTAGCATGGATGTATGAAACAGAATATTAAATTTTCAGTAAACAATAAAAGTAAGTCTGGGTAATCAAATTTGCAACTTTATATGCTTTGTTTTGCTTAAAGGATAGCTATCGTGTGTATAAAGTTATTTAAAATACAGTTAAAATGTAATGTAGAACTGGTAATTCTTACCTCCCAATATTGTTTGTGTGAGGAGCATCAGCCCAAAGAAAAGTGATTCTGAAAACAAAGAATGGCAGTAAAATCAGCTGAATATGTAGTATTGTTACTGGAAGGTTGTTCTTTGCATCACTCGTGCTGGCTGGAAAATAAACTGAAGGGGCTTCCATGTTAATGTGGACCCATCTGAAAATGATTACTCTTCCTAACTATTACACACAATACAAGGGCTGTGGAAGCACTCCAATTAGGCTAATTTACAACTACATTTAGCGGAAGTGCTACTGATCTGGTCAAACATTTATACAAACATAGAAAAGATAATCAATGCACATTCCTAGGCCCCATGCAATATTATATTATCTGCACACTGGCATACATTATAAACAAAGGGGTTTTAGTATACATTACTGTGATCACATGAATGAAAAGCTTACCAATCATGTCAAGGTAACCCCAGTATGGAAGGTCCTAACTTCTAACCTTTTTTACTTCAATTACCATTAGCACACTTTTGCATTTCTCATAGTTGTGAACTGGATCCATATAGCAGGCTTTCTCACTTCCCCCCAGCCCTTTGGCTTTTTAAAATGAGGGAAGAGGCCATCCACCCAGTGCTTTATATTAAAGGCATAGGACCTCCCATAATAGGGGCATGTTGGGGGTGCTATTACCACATGGAAGCTTGACCAGGCTTCCTAATAAATACATATAATACAAGGATTGTGGAAGCACTCCAATTAGGCTAATTTACAACTACATACAGAAGTTAGGACCTTCCAGACTGGACATACCTTGATGTGTTTGGAAGTCTTATTATTCATGTGTTCACAGTAATGTATACTAAAATCCCTTTGTTTATAATGTATGCCAGTGTGCAGATAATATGATATTGTATGGGCCCTAGGAATGTGCATTGATTATCTTATCTATCTTCCTAACTATTATTGTACCATTCTAAGTTGATCTGCCCACTATTGTTTTTTGATATCCAATCTGAAACATTAGAAATTTCAGCTGTCAATCAAATGCCTCATTATCATAAACTATTTTGTTACGTGCAGTTCTGCTGTTGAGATTATGACATTTACATGGAGGAAAAGTCCTTTTCCCAGTTTGCCTTACGGTGGTTACTGAGCATGTTTGCCCTCACATATAATCAGATAATCTGGAAGGTGAGGCTGAGCAAAACAAGTACTGTATTGAAGTCATGCAGCAATGCACACACATCAGAGAAAGTGCTGCTTACGTGTATTTATTTATAGATTTTTTCAGTGCAAGTTTTAGTTCAGTAACATAGTAACATAGTAACATAGTAACATAGTAATTAAGGTTGAATAAAGACATTCGTCCATCAAGTCCAACCTATTCACTTTTTTTTTTTTTTTTTTTTTTTTAACCCTACCTAACAGTTGATCCTTCCTGACTCCAAACGGCAATCGGAAAGTATCCCTGGATCAACCAGATCTATATGCATTAATACCAGTAATTCTCAATATTTTTTAGTTTTAGAAACTTATCCAGGCCTTTTTTAAAGTTATTCAATGAACTTGCCATTACCACCTCTGCTGGAAGACAGTTCCACAGTTTCACCGTTCTCACTGTAAAGAAACCTCTCCTAACTTGAAGATGAAACTTCTTTTCTTCCAACCTTAAAGGATGTCCACGAGTCCTCTGATATGACCTATTAGTGAACAATGCACCAGAGAGTTCACTGTATGGGCCATTAATATATTTGTATAAGGTTATCATGTCCCCACGCAACCGCCGCTTCTCCAATGTAAACAGCCCTAACTTGTCTAATCTGCCTGCATATTCAAGCCCCTCCATTCCCCTTATTAATTTAGTTGCCCTTCTCTGAACTGCCTCAATTTCCAAGATGTCCCTTTTGTATATGGGATTCCAAAACTGCACCGCATATTCCAAATGTGGCCTTACCAGTGCCTTGTAAAGAGGGAGAATAATATTTTTCTCTCTTGATTCCATTCCCCTCTTTATACAAGACAATATCTTGCTAGCTCTAGCTGTTGCTACCTGGCATTGTTTGCTACAGCTAAGTCTGTTATCTACCAGAACCCCCAAATCTTTTTCCATTACAGATGAACTTAACACAGAGTTATTTATGGTGTAGGTGGCACAGGGATTATTAAATCCCAAATGCATCACCTTACATTTATCAACATTGAATCTCATCTGCCATTCTGCTGCCCATTTTGATAATCTATCTAGGTCTGCTTGCAGCACTTGCACATCATTGGAAGTTTCCAAAGCTCTGCATAATTTAGTGTCATCAGCAAACACAGAGACCTTGCTCTCAATGCCCCCTTCTAAGTCATTTATAAACAGATTAAACAGAAGCGGCCCCAGTACAGAACCCTGAGGCACTCTGCTTAGAACTTTAGCCCACATAGATGTAGCTCCATTAACCACCACTCTCTGTTTGCGGTCCAATAACCAGTTCTCTATCCATGAACAAATTCGCCACACAACATACTCCCATTTCGGATGATAATGGCAAGTATGTTGCCATTGGTCGAACAATGTTCATTGGCCCAGCCAGGTCTGATCACCAACTACACTTACATACATACGTGCAATTATCAACAGAGACGGCTGTTCACTAGGTGTCATGCTGCAAGTTGACTGTGTATAAAGCTTAAGTCCATCTGGCCCCACCTTGCCCCTCCCTCAGCTGGGGGCTCCTCAATAATTCATTGCAGATATATGAAAATACTAGGATTTTTATATATTTTAATGTGGGTACACACATTAACGCTAAAAGGGCATCGACCATTTCTGATGTCTACAAACTTTCAACATTAGCATTGGAAACGGTTGCATGGATAATTTCCCTTGTTCGTGGTCAGTACTCTATTAAGTAAAGGGAGTAGGCCGCGATCGTTTGGTGTATGGCAGTCATACCTTATCTCCCTATCCTTTACAACTTGGTTGGTGAAATAATAAAGTAGAAAAGGAAAACAAAAAGAAGAGAATTGCAGAAGCAAATAATGCTTGGTGTGCTGAGAGCAGTTAAACTGTACCACATACAAGGTTGAGTTCACAGAAAGATCCTTTATATGGCCATTTCAGTTATTATTGCAACTTTTAACAATCCCCCGATTATATCTAAGCATTGCTTTAATAAAAAGAAGATAAACTTTATTTATTCATTTAATTAATCAGATAATTATTGTTATTGTATTTCTAGCTGAACAAAATTGCAGTGTTGTATTATTTAACACAAACACAATATTAAATAAGTTTTAGAATTAAACTATTACAAAATATTGTTGTTAATAGAAGATGGTTTTTATGTTGCTGAATCTTTACATTTTCCTTTCATTTGTTTGCAGCCTAGAGACTTTGGTGTTTAGTAAGATATAGGTAGCAGTAGATGGGAAAACAGCAGGAACTGCCACATTTAGTGCTATATATTATAATTATCTTCTTGTGGAACCAGTCACGGTTTTCAAACTCCTGATCCCTGGCAGAGGTCATTACTGCTATAACTCTGATGTGCATGACTGTGAACCAGCACAATTAGTGAAGTCAGATTGCCCTCTTCAAGATTCAAGCTCTTCTGTATGCACACAGCTTCACTAACCTTGACTCCATGGGGAGTCTATGTTCTAGTCTGCCTTTCATGTCACAGTAATTTTTTTTTTTAGTTTGCAATGCTTCTGCTACATGATAGGAAGCTGTAAAACAAAGAGGTCATTCTAGATAAATGACATCAAATAAAGCACACCAATAAGATAATTGTTCTGTATATAAAGGTGTGACGGGTAAAGTATGGGGTCATAGATGACATTTTCAGAACAGAATATCAACAAGGCCAAAGTCTTATTGATAGTGGAAAAATATTCTTGACAATTAGGGAGCAGATGTATTTGTAATAGGGTCATGAGGTGCTCTAGCAGGGGAACAGAATCAATACTAACAGTATCACACACTTTTAGAACTCTAATTAGGTTTTATAGACAGGATGTTTGTCTGTACAGTTCCTTATTTCAGTATGTGTCCTAATCCGCTGATATTAAGGATGTTATTTTTTTTACAGTTTCTACACAAAAAGTGCAAAGCTCATTAGAGTGTGAGAAAAAGAAATCTAAATATTGCCTTTTATAAACAAGCCTAGTATGCAGTATTTTAAAGCATATTAAGGATTTTTTTCTTGTAACTGACTAGTCAAACATTTATCTTTGACTAACTAACTACAGTCAAAGATAAATGTGGGCAAAAACTATAACCAGTTATGAAGGAGTATTCTGATTGAACATTTAAAAGGTTTTGAAAGAAAAGGACTATGTTGACATAAATTCCCCTTTTTAGCAATTTAAAGGGCAAGTCCAGCATTAAAATCAAATTTTATATATTGTTCAGGTTCAGCACCCCCCCTCCCAACTTTATTTTCACATTATTAGTTTGTATGAGAGATGCCCCCAGAAGAAACTTACTGGTCCCTCGCTGCTCTGCTCTGCTATTCGTCTGCTCTGCTGCGCTACTTCCTGGTCATGGCTGTCAGTCAAAGGGCGACGTGAAATCACACCCAATAACCTGACAGCCGCGACCAAGAAGCACCTCGCTGCTGCTGCTTGATACATACAAACTAATAATGCAAAAATTAGGTTTGGGGGGGTGCTGAACCTGTATATAAATTTTCATTTCATAGCTTAACATGTCCTTTAAATGGTATGCAGTCCAAAATCTCTTGTCCAATATAACACATATACTTAGGTCTAACTATGGAGAAGATGGTGAAAAATATATTTTTTTATAATAGTGGGCCAGGAGCCTAGTGGGGTACACTAGGACCCTGGTGGTCACCTATTGGTTAGACTTTTGGAAGAAAGGGCAAATACCAAGGCAACTGAAATGGATGAGATGAACTAGAACCTAGAGTAAGGTCAGGCATGAAGTTATAAAAATGCGGAGCTAACCTGGCTTCTTGATAGAATGTGAGTGAGCAGAGCTACTGAACCCAAAACTCCCTGCTGAATACCATCACCTGTTACCAAACTTTCCCCAGAACCAACCCCCCAAACCCCTGCCATCATGGCAAAGCCAAAAGAAAAACAAGAAGAGACTGTAGGGAGGCATCAGATAAATTGGCCAAATATGAGCACCATGCACCCCCAGCTTCTAGACCAAGACCATTTAAGGCTGGTTTATTAAATGACAAGGACCGGGACTCCACTTTGCACCTATTGCACTTAAAATGAGACCTTAAGCATGAAAACGCTACCATACATATCTTTGCCGACTTCTCGTGGATCTACACAAGACAGCTTTTGTGTCTTGAAGTAAAGAAACAGCTCCAAATGAAGGGATTAAAATACACCATGATAGCTCCGAATAATCAAAGGCACCACTACTTGTTTCTTTGATGCACCGGCCACCTCAATGGAATGGATCCGCACTTACCGGTCTGGCGCTGCAGCATAACACATCAGTGTTAGCCAACAGTACCTCCGCACCTTGAAATCTACCAACTACCTGCCCCCCCTGACTTTCCTTATACCCCATCATCTTCACTAGAATCTTTCACCTCACCTGATGACGATGAACATACTTACAGGCCTAAATACAGGCAGCCTACCTTGCTACCTATGCTGGCACAGAGTGTTAATACCAAAAAAAGATTGCTGGCACTGAAAGCGTTAAACATCTTAGATCTCACCAAATTTCCCTGTTCCGCCAGACCCTGCTACTTTTTTATGCCACCTGGCTGGAAACAATTTCTGGGGAGAACACTGGTGCCACATACCACGCATCCACTGAAAACCTATCCTGTCCTTCCAATTGGTATTTCATTGATTGTATAAATGCCTGCCAGCCCGGCCCATCTTGTACAGTGTGCACCTCTTACCAATTACAAAAGTGGTCCACAGTAGCAGTGACAGTTTTAGAGTGGGGAAACCCAGCTTCCACCATTTTCCTGGCCAATGTTGGGAGGGGGAGGGGTGTGAGCATGTGGGCATCAAGGGCACTAAAATGGCTAGAAATGGATTAAACCACGAGCTTGAACAAAACCTATTAATGCGTTTAAATATTATAATAACATATTGCTAAATGACTGCCCCTTTTTGTCTACCCTATCCCCCTACCCTCTTTCCTTTATGCCCCTTCGCAGAATAACGTGCAAATCTGTATATTATAAATGTTTATTGATAATATGCAAAAAGAAGTGTAATAGTAGACTGTTACCCCAGATAAGCAATAAACAGATAAAGAAATACTACTAATACTCCTGGGCCTCACTTGACCCAAACGCGTCAGACTTCTGTGCCATTTTCTCTTTCATGCTAATATGTTTTAAATTGCAACAATAAAGAGTATTTTTTACCTTATAATGGACTAAAAACCCTGTATCCTGGAAACCGAGGGATTGGTGCCGAGTTATTGCTTAAAAAGTTTTTCCCATACCTGACTACCACTTCCCCCATTGTAAAAGTATTCACAATAACACCCTTGAAGATAAACCCAAGATAAAAGAGTCGACCATGTTATACTTCCATTTTTGCAACACTTTCCCTTTTTCAACCATTAGCTGCCTTAGTGGTTCCCTCTGTGCTATGCCTCCATGCACCGAAACTTGTAAAACGATAAAATGATTATAAGGTACCAAGTAAGGATTTAATGCAACTCAAATACGTGAAATTGCTTGTTTATTAGTCACACAACATGTTTCGAACGGCGTGGTCCTTTATCAAGTGATAATTATCGACCATGTTATATCCGTGTACAAAAAAACCACCATGCACCACACAAATGTACTCACAAGCAAATTCAGATATACAATACCCCTTCTTTACCCTTCCCCTTCTCCTCAACTTTATAGAGTATATAAACAGTACGAGTTTAGCATTTAATTCCTCAGTGTGTTCTGCCAAGGAAGGATGTGCTCTTTATCGTTTCTTTTTCTCTAGTTGAAGCCATCCACATTCTAATTATGTTCTGTGTGTGAAATGGATTAAATGACAAGAGAGGTTTATCCATTTAAAGACTTTTCTTACAGCTACAAATTAGTACTATTTTACTTGCGTTACATCAAGTGTAAATTCAGAAGCACAGATGGGTCAGTTTTGCATCTGCTTGAGTGTCCTCAATCCAGACACATCTCAGCTTACTGCTCTTTATTGATATGAAATGTATCCATACTACTGTATCTATAATTTTAGAAAGTGGCTACTCGAACCTGCTTCTTTGTCGAAGTTTGTGAGTGTGCTGGCATAGGAAAGGGAAAAGCATGTAATCTTGACTTTGAGATTATTTAAGTTAGGAATTTGTTTGGAAATACATTTTATTTACTGTCTTGGAACAATTGGGATTTATAAAACTAAACCTGGTGGAAGTAAATATAGGACTATCAATTGGCGGTGTTTACATCTTTGTTATTTAAAATGAGCAATTCCCTTTTCCTCTGTAATTCTTTACAGTGCCCTATAGTTATTTTTAGTATAAATTAAATTCTTATAAGGTCTTGCCATTTCGTATGTCTGCTTACCTCTGTCTGGACACTGTGGGGCCTGTGCAGTTTATTTTAATGGCACTGGGCCCAGTGCGAAAAAGATTGCTAATTTTTGCGCTGCCTTGTATAGTGAAGACAATATCTCCCTAAATCTCCCTGGTTCCTGTGATCATCACAATGCAGTTACTACTGCAAGTAATTTCTGCATCATGGGAACCCACTAAAACTCAGCCAGCAGTGAAAAACCACAACATGGCAATAGGAGTCAAAAAGTATTACACACTTACAGGGAGATTCAATTATGGTTCTTATCGTTAAAAATGGTGCTAATTTTGCTAACTTTTGTAAGTAAGGTGCAATGAATGAGCCTGCCAAATTTAAGCTGTCTGCCTCCACGGCAAGTTGGAGAATTAGTGGTGAGTGAGTGAGTAAGTGAGGGCTTTGCCTTGTATAAGTATCGAAACTGAGTGAGTGAGTAAGTGAGGGCTTTGCCTTGTATAAGTATCGAAACGAAACCTGCTTAACTTTTGTAAGTAAGGTGCAATGAATGAGCCTGCCAAATTTAAGCCGTCTGCTTCCACGGCAAGTTGGAGAATTAGTGGTGAGTGAGTGAGTGAGTGAGGGCTTTGCCTTTTCGAAACAAAACATGCTTAACTTTTGTAAGTAAGGTGCAATGAATGAGCCTGCCAAATTTAAGCCGTCTGCCTCCACGGCAAGTTGGAGAATTAGTGATGAGTGAGTGAGTGAGGGCTTTGCCTTATCGAAACAAAACCTGCTTAACTTTTGTAAGTAAGGTGCAATGAATGAGCCTGCCAAATTTAAGCCGTCTGCCTCCACGGCAAGTTGGAGAATTAGTGGTGAGTGAGTAAGTGAGTGAGGGCTTTGCCTTTTTGAAACAAAACCTGCTTAACTTTTGTAAGTAAGGTGCAAAGAATGAGCCTGCCAATTTTAAGCCGTTTGCCTCCACGGCAAGTTGGAGAATTAGTGATGAGTGAGCGGGAGTGAGTGAGTGAGGGCTTTGCCTTTTCGAAACGAAACCGCTTAACTTTTGTAAGTAAGGTGCAATGAATGAGCCTGCCAAATTTAAGCCGTCTGCCTCCGGCAAGGAGAATATGATAGTGAAGTGGAATAGTGATGAGTGAGTGAGTGGAGTGGGGGCTTGCCTTTTCGAAACAAAACCTGCTTAACTTTGTAAGTAAGGTGCAATGAATGAGCCTGCCAAATTTAAGCCGTCTGCCTCCACGCAAGTTGGAGAAATAGTGGTGAGTGAGTGATGAGTGAGGGCTTTGCCTTTTTGAAACAAACCTGCTTAACTTTTGTAAGTAAGGTGCAATGAATAGCCTGCCAATTTAAGCCGTCTGCCTCCACGGCAAGTTGGAGAATTAGGATGAGTGAGTGAGTGAGTGAGGGCTTTGCTTTTCGAAACGAAACTGCTTAACTTTTGTAAGTAAGGTGCAATGAATGAGCCTGCCAAATTTAAGCCGTCTGCTCCACGGCAAGTTGGAGAATTAGTGGTGAGTGAGTGAGTGAGTGAGTGAGGGCTTTGCCTTTCGAAACAAAACCGCTTAACTTTTGTAAGTAAGGTGCATGAATGAGCCTGCCAATTTAAGCCGTGCCCTCCACGGCAAGTTGGAGAATAGTGAGAGTGAGGCAAGTTGGAGAATTAGTGATGAGTGAGTGAGTGAGAGTGAGGGCTTTGCCTTTTCGAAACGAAACCTGCTTAACTTTTGTAAGTAAGGTGCTGAATGAGCCTGCCAAATTTAAGCCGTTGCTACGGCAAGTGGAGAATAGTGATGAGTGGCAAGTGGAGATTAGTGATGAGTGGTGAGTGATGGAGTGAGGGCTTTGCCTTTTCGAAACGAAACATGCTTAACTTTTGTAAGTAAGGTGCAATGAATGAGCCTGCAAATTTAAGCCGTCTCTGCCTCACGGCAAGTTGGAGAATTAGTGAGGAGTGAGTGAGTGAGTGAGTGAGGGGCTTTGCCTTTCGAAACAAACGCTTAACTTTTGTAAGTAAGGTGCAAAGAATGAGCCTGCCAAATTTAAGCCGTCTGCCTCCACGGCAAGTTGGAGAATTAGTGATGAGTAGTGATGAGTGAGTTGAGTGAGTGAGGGCTTTGCCTTTTCGAAACGAAACCTGCTACTTGTGAAGTAAGGTGCAATGAATGAGCCTGCCAAATTTAAGCCGTCTGCCTCAGGCAAGTTGGAGAATATGATGAGTAGTGATGAGTGAGTGAGTGGTGAGTGAGGGCTTTGCCTTTTCGAAACGAAATGCTTAACTTTTGTAAGTAAGGTGCAATGAATGAGCCTGCCAAATTTAAGCCGTCTGCTCCACGGCAAGTTGGAGGAATTAGTGATGAGTGAGTGAGTAAGTGAGGGCTTTGCCTTGTATAAGTATCGAAACAAAACCTGCTTAACTTTTGTAAGTAAGGTGCAATGAATGAGCCTGCCAAATTTAAGCCGTCTGCCTCCACGGCAAGTTGGAGAATTAGTGGGGAGTGACTGAGTGAGTGAGTGAGGGCTTTGCCTTTTCGAAACAAAACATGCTTAACTTTTGTAAGTAAGGTGCAATGAATGAGCCTGCCAAATTTAAGCCGTCTGCCTCCACGGCAAGTTGGAGAATTAGTGATGAGTGAGGCAAGTTGGAGAATTAGTGATGAGTGAGTGAGTGAGTGAGGGCTTTGCCTTTACGAAACGAAACATGCTTAACTTTTGTAAGTAAGGTGCAATGAATGAGCCTGCCAAATGTAAGCCGTCTGCCTGCAAGGCAAGTTGGAGAATTAGTGATGAGTGAGGCAAGTTGGAGAATTAGTGATGAGGGAGTGAGTGAGGTTAAGCATGTTTTGTTTCGAAAGGCAAAGCCCTCACTCACTCACTCAGTCACTCCCCACTAATTCTCCAACTTGCCGTGGAGGCAGACGGCTTTAAATTTGCAGGCTCATTCATTGCACCTTACTTACAAAAGTTAAGCAGGTTTCGTTTCGTAAAGGCAAAGCCCTCACTCTCACTCATCACTAATTTCTCCAACTTGCCGTGGAAGGCAGACGGCTTAAATTTGGCAGGCTCATTCATTGCACCTTACTTACAAAAGTTAAGCTGTTTCGTTTCAAAAGGCAAACCCTCACTCACACACTCACTCACTCATCACTAACTCTCACTAATCCATATTTCCACTTGCCTGGAGGCAGACGGCTTAAATTTGGCAGGCTCATTCATTGCACCTTACTTACAAAAGTTAAGCATGTTCGTTTTGAAAAGGCAAAGCCCCTCACTCACTCACTCACTTCATCACTAACTCATCACTAATCCTCCAACTTGCCGTGGAGCAGACGGCTTAAATTGGCAGCTCATTCTTGCACCTTACTTACAAAAGTTAGCAGTTTCGTTTCAAAAAGGCAAAGCCTCCTCACTCACTCACTCACATCATCCAATTCCAACTTGCCGTGCGAGGCAGACGGCTTAAATTTGGCAGGCTCATTCATTGCACCTTACTTACAAAAGTTAAGCATGTTTCGTTTCGAAAAGGCAAAGCCCTCACTCACTCACTCACTCACTCATCACTATCTCCAACTTGCCACCCTCATCACTAATCTCCAACTTGCCGTGCAGGCAGACGGCTTAAATTTGGCGGCTCATTCATTGCACCTTACTTACAAAAGTTAAGCAGTTTCGTTTCGAAAGGCAAAGCCCCACTCACTCACTCACTCATCACTATTCTCCACTGCCTCACTCATCACTAATTCTCCAACTTGCCGTGGAGGCATGACGGCTTAAATTGGCAGCTCATTCATTGCACCTTACTTACAAAAGTTAAGCAGGTTTCGTTTCGAAAAGGCAAAGCCCTCCACTCACTCACCTCACCACTAATTCTCCAACTTGCCGTGGAGGCAGACGGCTAAATTTGGCAGGCTCATTCATTGCACCTTACTTACAAAAGTTAAGCAGGTTTCGTTTCGAAAGGCAAAGCCCCTCACTCACTCACCACTCATCACTAATTCTCCAACTTGCCGTGGAGGCAGACGGCTTAATTGCAGGCTATTCATTGCACCTTACTTACAAAAGTTAGCAGGTTTTGTTTCAAAAAAGGCAAGCCCTCACTCACTCACTCACTCACCACTAATTCTCCAACTTGCCGTGGAGGCAGACGGCTTAAATTTGGCAGGCTCATTCATTGCACCTTACTTACAAAAGTTAAGCAGTTTTGTTTCGAAAAGGCAAAGCCCTCACTCACTCACTCACTCACTCACTCATCACTAATTCTCCAACTTGCCTCACTCATCACTAATTCTCCATGCCGTGCAGGCAGACGGCTTAAATTTGGCAGGCTCATTCTTGCACCTTACTTACAAAGTTAAGCAGGTTTCGTTTCGAAAAGGCAAAGCCCTCACTCACTCACTCACTCACTCATCACTAATTCTCCAACTTGCCTCACTCATCACTAATTCTCCAACTTGCCGTGGAGGCAGACGGCTTAAAATTGGCAGCTCATTCTTTGCACCTTACTTACAAAAGTTAAGCAGGTTTTGTTTCAAAAGGCAAAGCCCTCACTCACTTACTCACTCACCACTAATTCTCCAACTTGCCGTGGAGGCGACGGCTTAAATTTGGCAGGCTCATTCATTGCACCTTACTTACAAAAGTTAAGCAGGTTTTGTTTCGATAAGGCAAAGCCCTCACTCACTCACTCATCCACTAATTCTCCAACTGCCGTGGAGGCAGACGGCTTAAATTTGGCAGGCTCATTCATTGCACCTTACTTACAAAAGTTAAGCATGTTTTGTTTCGAAAAGGCAAAGCCCTCACTCACTCACTCACTACCACTATTCTCCAACTTGCCTGGAAGCAGACGGCTTAAATTTGGCAGGCTCATTCATTGCACCTTACTTACAAAAGTTAAGCAGGTTTGTTCGATACTTAACAAGGCAAAGCCCTCACTTACTCACTCACTCACCACTAATTCTCCAACTTGCCGTGGAGGCAGACGCTTAAATTTGGCAGGCTCATTCATTGCACCTTACTTACAAAAGTTAAGCAGGTTTCGTTTCGAAAAGGCAAAGCCCTCACTCACTCACTCACTCACTCATCACTAATTCTCCAACTTGCCGTGGAGGCAGACGCTTAAATTTGGCAGGCTCATTCATTGCACCTTACTTACAAAAGTTAAGCAGGTTTCGTTTCTAGGCAAAGCCCTCACTCACTCATCACTAATTCTCCAACTTGCCGTGGAGGCACACGGCTTAAATTTGGCAGGCTCATTCATTGCACCTTACTTACAAAAGTTAAGCAGGTTTCGTTTTGAAATTCCACCTGTAACGGTGAGTATCAGTATGACATTGCACAGACTGGTTGGTCCGATTTCAACCAAATTTGGTATGCATATACTCTTTACAGTAAAAGTTTAACAAAATATTTTTTTTAGGGGTGGGGTGAATGGGGGGGAATAGAATTTTGAACTCCTGCACACTAACGGCTGGACCATTTTTACCAAAAATTCAGGGTTGTGCGGGGACTGGCTGAGGTGTAAGGGGAAGGGTTTGGAGGGTGGACAGAGAGGAATAGTGGGGGTATTAGGGGCAGACGGGAGGGGTGTGGGGGTTATTTTCCCCAAAATTTCATAGTTGAATAAAAAATATATATTAAATTAATTTAATGAGTGTTGCATTATCGTAAAGCTTATTGAATTGTCTTTCTTTAATATATCAGTGCCGAGTGACTACAGCAATCTTGATACATTATGCTTTCTTACTAAAAACGTTATTTCAATACATCTCCGCTGCGAGCGTGGGTATTTTGCTAGTGACTACATAAAAAGTGTAAGGTGGTATTGAGGGTATTTGTTTCATTGAATATGATTGTGGTATATAATAGTGGAGGTAATTATATTACTGTAATATGTACACAATATGTATATTCTATAATATGATGTATATTCTATAATATGTAATGTGTTAATTGTAATATGACCTCATTTCCTGTGGAATGGTTTAAATAAGGGGGTGTCTGCCCAATAATTGTAAATCTGTTGGAGCTTGAAAAAGGGACACAGTTCCTGAAATGTTGCTACTTTTTCATAGGTAGCATGTGGATTAAAAAGCATTAAAAATTTGGAAGTCCTGAGTGCTGTTCATTTTGGATGGTATTGTAGGAGTAATACAGCAAAACTCCCCATATACCTGCACCAGGCACAGCGCTAATCATAGTGTGCTACAAGTGAAGGGGTCTGAACGTTGTCTTATGATGCATTGCCAGTAAAAGGCCTTTTTTTTCACAATCCCATGACACTTTTATATTTGATTATGTGTTTGATAACAGTACCTAGAAGCACTGTAGTCTAATATAAGAACATTTGCATTTGAATGTCAGTGGTGAATATATATATATTTTATAGGAGAATGCATTAAGTTTTTAGGAGCTACCAATAGGTAGTGGTATATAATTTCAATATAGGAAAGGTGTATGTGTGTAATTGCCATCTAAATGACCATAAAAAGTATAGTACGGACTTAATTAGGTGCAAGCAAATATATAAAGTTATATATTACTTTCAGAGCTGGCACCACAATTTTAAATGGAATAGTCAAAATGGAAGGAACTTTAATGTTTGTTGTTTTCAGTATTACATGCAATTATTTGCTATGTTAGCCAATTATAAAAGTTCTGTTGGCAGGCAGAATGTGTCTGGTGTGACTGGTGACATCTGGTTTGCTTTAAACTAATAGTAAGATATCCTCAGCATAATCTTACCCCAGTGGCCACAAGTGTTGGCATAGTCTGCATACAAATATTCCGACTGGATCAAAATGCTGAGTGACATGAGAGCCTGCAGCTTACTAAAAAGCCACAGTGGCAGACAGATTGTAACTTTTTTAAGATAACAAGTGTGGCAATCCTAGTAAGCTGTAACACGTTTTAAAGTTAGTTCTCTGAATTTGTATTATGCACTGCATTGTATTTATATGCACTATGTACTTTGTGTATTTATTCACACCGTGGGGTGGAGTTAATGGGTTAACAGGTGTATATAAGGGAGGGTTTATGGTAATGGATTGCACTACTTGTAAAGGAAGGCAATAGGAGATGACATCATATCCTGAGGACAGCTGTGCTCAGCTAAAACTAGTCGATTGTATTCAATGTCTAATAAAAATATCTCAAGAAGTCCATTGAGTTTTTCCACTTGAAAGAAGGATATTTTTAAATAAATTTGTGATTAAATGTAGCCCCCCCCCCCCCCCAGCGGTGTAAAAATGCATTGAAACAGTTTATGTAAAACAATTTATGTAGAACATTTTTATGTTAAAAGGAAATATTACCCTTATGACTGTTGATGTGTTCCTTTTATTGTGCTGGTGGGGCATAAAAACACGGTCCTTGAAATAAAATGCATACATGTATTACTTACCAAATATATATAACAATAAAATGTTTTGGTGGCCAGATGCCTTACTTTCATTCACATTACATTTTCCAAAGGTTGAGCAACCAGTATGAGAACATAATAGCAAGAAAGTTCAATACTTCTTCAAATGTTTTATGGATAGAATAAAAAACAAGGTCATGCTGAACAAACAACCACTAAACAATGTAACTCATAAAGCCAAATACCGTAAATGCACAACTTCAATGTATGTAAGTATAATAAAAAAAGAAAACGTGGAAGGAGATTTAATGTAGCATGAGGATATAGATGAGAGTCACTCTTCAGGTGTTGTTATTTCATGGAATAAATATCACATTCACAATTAGATGCTCTTAAATTTTACCAAGGTCTGAACCAATAAAAGTTCAAAATGTACCTGTATTTTAAACAAAGTAATCAATGGATACTGAAAAATAGTTATATTAGGGAAAAAGGGAGGGGGGAAATGTTCAAATTATTTGCAAGGTTAGGTGTCAATCAGTGAAGCAGCAGCTTTGAGTCCTTCTTCCTAAAGGTCACTCCAGTCTTTTTTAATTGTCCATTCCCATCATATAGCAAACAAGATATTATTCTGCACATGCTCGAGAGTTTTCTCACTCACCTGACTTTATGTTTGACTTGTCCGTGCAAGGAAATAAAAGAAGGAAATAAAAGAATTACTGGTAATTGGACACATCTACAGTTTCATTCAAACTTATTACATCTTAGTTTTCCTTAAAGTTCATATCCACCCTAGAATAAATGTCATACATACCTTTCCCACCTCCATGCAGCTCTTGAAGCCCAGAAAATGTACCATTCCCGTTTCAAGAATGCATCGGTAAAAGTGCTAGCTTTCTTTCACATTCCAAAGTCAGTCTCAGTTGTGACCACAAATTAGTTCCAATGACTGGCTCTGCATTTAGCCACCTCATCCATTCCTCGTGTCTGCTTTGAAAAAGCTGTTATCTTCAGAGGAGGTGAGGACTGGAGAGGATAAGCGCATCGGAAAAGTTATATTCTGGTCTTCAGGTGCTGTGGGAAGTATGGACACTTGAATAAGGTGTAGGAATTGTTTGAGTAAACTCAAAGCACTGGATATTAAAACAATACTTGTGTTTAAAAACACTGTTACCTGTGGAGCGGGGGCTGGTAGGAGACAAAGGAAAGGTTTTTTTTTTTTCTCTCTCTCTCTGATTGGATGGGGGTGTAACTAATTGGTTTAAATTGGCTGAGGCCGGTTGGCTCTGGTTGGTTTTGAACCTCATTTAAGGCCTGTCCCATGACGATTAGCTCTGAGCGATTTCCTGTTTTAAAGAGATTTTTCTGTTTTTAAGAGATTGACAGCGTTAAAAAACTAAAGCGTTTAAAACAAGAAAGCGTTTGAGAACAACACTATTTCTCTGCTGTCTCTACTGTGTATTGCTGTTTAGTATGGACAGTTTTGTTGGGGCCGCGCAATGTGCATCCTGCCGCATGTATGGGATCTTGGAGCAGCCGCCCCGGGACCTATTATGTGTCAGATGTGAGTGGGTTGCCCATTTGAATCTGAGGTACAGAGTCTAAGGGGTAAACTTGCAGCATTGCAGGGCTTGGCAAACCTGGGGGAAATGCAGGTACTGGCAGGGGCATGTTCTGGTTATGGGGGATTTAACTACCACCTGATAGATTGGAGTAATGGAACTGCCAGCACCTCAAAGGTATAAGTTCTTAAATTTCCTATATGAGCATTTCTTTCACAGATGGTAGAAGTTCCTACTAGAAAGAATGCGTTGTTGGATCTGGTGATATCTAATAACCCAGAGCTCATTTTGGAGATGAAGGTAATGGGAAGCTTAGGGATTAGTGACCATGATATAGTGTCATTTAATATAGGTTGCAGAAAACTAAGTGCACTGGCTTAACAAAAACTTTTAACTTTAGGAAAGCTATTTTATGCTTTTAAAGGAATCGCTCCTGCTCATAACTGGGGGGAACTGTTTCTAGGTAAAGATACTGAGCAGATGTGGACCACTTTTAAAGGGATATTAAACTATAACATTTCCAAATCGTACCTTTAGGAAACAAGTAAAAAAATTAGGTCCACTCCTGCATGGCTTAATGCTCAGGTAAAAAGGGAAAGGAAAAAAAGAAAAGGGCTTTTAAATTTTGAAAGCAGAAGGCACAGAACAGGCTTACAGGACTTCAAAAGTTGTAATAAGAGTGCAAGAAAGCAATTAAACTAGCTAAAATAGAAATGAAACACGGATTGCCGAACAAAGCAAGTCCAACCCCAAGATGTTTTTTAAGTATATAATGGTAAAAAAATGAGGACTGGAATGTGGGACCATTAAATAATGAGCTGAGGTGGTTGTAGAGGATGCCGAAAAGGCTATCTGCTAAACCGTTTTTTTACATCGGTTTTTACTTTTGAGAATCCTACAGTAGGGATTGTAACAATGTGCAGGGAGGAAATGAAGAGTTTTCACATTGGATAACAGAGGATATGGTACGGAATCAATTAGACAAGTTAATATCAATAAAGCGCCAGGACCAGATGGATTGCATCCTAGGATTTTAAAAGAGCTTAGTTCAGTTCTAGCAAGACCACTGTGTCTCATCTTTTCAGATTCGCTTTTGTCTGGGGATGTGCCCTGGATTGGAAAAAAGCCAATGTAATACCAATATTCAAAAAGGTAGTCGTTCACAGCCTGGTAACTATAGACCTGTAAGCCTAACCTCAGTGGTAGGGAAGTGATGGAAACTTTGTTAAGGGATCATCTCCTTGACTTTGTCTCCAGAGATTATCTTATTAGTAGTAGTCAGCATGGATTATGAGAAATAGATCCTGCAGACAAATTTATTGGTTTTTATGAAGAAGTGAGTAAGAATTAGATTCAGGCACAGCTGTGGATGTGGTATATTTGGATTTGCAAAAGCCTTTGATACTGTGCCACATAGCGACTAATGTATAACTGAGGACTGTTGGCCTTGAAGAAAACATTTGTTCATGGATAGAGAACTGGTTATTGGACCGCAAACAGAGAGTGTGGTTAATGGAGCTACATCTATGTGGGCTAAAGTTCTAAGCGGAGTTCCTCAGGGTTCTGTACGGGGCCGCTTCTGTTTAATCTGTTTATAAATGACTTAGAAGGGGCATTGAGAGCAAGGTCCTGTGTTTGCTGATGACACTAAATTATGCAGAGCTTTGGAAACTTCCAATGATGTGCAAGCTCTGCAAGCAGACCTAGATAGATTATCAAAATGGGCACAGAATGGCAGATGAGATTCAATGTTGATAATATTAAGGTGATGCATTTGGGATTTAATAGATGTTTTCGTTTCGAAAAGGCAAAGCCCTCCTCACTCACTCCCTCATCACTAATTCTCCAACTTGCCTCACTCATCACTATTCTCCAACTTGCCTTGCAGGCAGACGCTTACATTTGGCAGGCTCATTCATTGCACCTTACTTACAAAAGTTAAGCATGTTTCGTTTCGTAAAGGCAAAGCCCTCACTCACTCACCACTCATCACTAATTCTCCAACTTGCCTCACTCATCACTAATCTCCAACTTGCCGTGGAGGCAGACGGCTTAAATTGGCAGGCTCATTCATTGCACCTTACTTACAAAAGTTAAGCATGTTTGTTGTTTCGAAAGGCAAAGCCCTCATCACTCACTCAGTCATCCCCCCTAATTCTCCAACTTGCCGTGGAGCAGACGTTTAAATTTGCAGGCTCATTCATTGCACCTACTTACAAAAGTTAAGCAGGTTTCGTTTGTAAAGGCAAAGCCCTCACTCACTCATCACAATTCTCCAACTTGCCGTGGAAGCAGACGGCTTAAATTTGGCAGGCTCATTCATTGCACCTTACTTACAAAGTTAAGCCTGTTTCGTTTCAAAAGGCAAACCCTCACTCACACACTCACTCACTCATCACTAACTCATCACTAATCATAATTTCCAACTTGCCATGGAGGCAGACGGCTTAAATTTGGCAGGCTCATTCATTGCACCTTACTTACAAAAGTTAAGCAGTTCGTTTTGAAAAGGCAAAGCCCTCACTCACTCACTCACTCATCACTAACTCATCACTAATTCCTCCAACTTGCCGTGGAGCGACGGCTTAAATTGGCAGCCTCATTCTTTGCACCTTACTTACAAAAGTTAGCATGTTTCGTTTCAAAAGGCAAAGCCCTCACTCACTCACTCACTATCATCAATTCCAACTTGCCGTCGAGGCAGACGGCTTAAATTTGGCAGGCTCATTCATTGCACCTTACTTACAAAAGTTAGCATGTTTCGTTTCGAAAAGGCAAAGCCCTCACTCACTCACTCACTCACTCATCACTATTCTCCAACTTGCCACCCTCATCACTAATCTCCAACTTGCCGTGCAGGCAGACGGCTTAAATTTGGCGCTCATTCATTGCACCTTACTTACAAAAGTTAAGCAGTTTCGTTTCGAAAGGCAAAGCCCTCACTCACTCACTCACTCATCACTATTCTCCAACTTGCCTCACTCATCACTAATTCTCCAACTTGCCGTGGAGGCTGACGGCTTAAAATTGGCAGCTCATTCATTGCACCTTACTTACAAAAGTTAAGCAGGTTTCGTTTCGAAAAGGCAAAGCCCTCACCACTCACTCACTCACCACTAATTCTCCAACTTGCCGTGGAGGCAGACGGCTTAAATTTGGCAGGCTCATTCATTGCACCTTACTTACAAAAGTTAAGCAGGTTTCGTTTCGAAAGGCAAAGCCCTCACTCACTCACCACTCATCACTAATTCTCCAACTTGCCGTGGAGGCAGACGGCTTAATTGGCAGGCTTATTCATTGCACCTTACTTACAAAAGTTAGCAGGTTTTGTTTCAAAAAGGCAAGCCCTCACTCACTCACTCACTCACCACTAATTCTCCAACTTGCCGTGGAGGCAGACGGCTTAAATTTGGCAGGCTCATTCATTGCACCTTACTTACAAAAGTTAAGCAGGTTTTGTTTCGAAAAGGCAAAGCCCTCACTCACTCACTCACTCACTCACTCATCACTAATTCTCCAACTTGCCTCACTCATCACTAATTCTCCACTGCCGTGCAGGCAGACGGCTTAAATTTGGCAGGCTCATTCATTGCACCTTACTTACAAAGTTAAGCAGGTTTCGTTTCGAAAAGGCAAAGCCCTCACTCACTCACTCACTCACTCATCACTAATTCTCCAACTTGCCTCACTCATCACTAATTCTCCAACTTGCCGTGGAGGCAGACGGCTTAAAATTGGCAGCTCATTCTTTGCACCTTACTTACAAAAGTTAAGCAGGTTTTGTTTCAAAAGGCAAAGCCCTCACTCACTTACTCACTCACCACTAATTCTCCAACTTGCCGTGGAGGCAGACGGCTTAAATTTGGCAGGCTCATTCATTGCACCTTCTTACAAAAGTTAAGCAGGTTTTGTTTCGATAAGGCAAAGCCCTCACTCACTCACTCATCACTAATTCTCCAATGCCGTGGAGGCAGACGGCTTAAATTTGGCAGGCTCATTCATTGCACCTTACTTACAAAAGTTAAGCATGTTTTGTTTCGAAAAGGCAAAGCCCTCACTCACTCACTCACTCACCACTATTCTCCAACTTGCCTGTGAAGCAGACGGCTTAAATTTGGCAGGCTCATTCATTGCACCTTACTTACAAAAGTTAAGCAGGTTTGTTTCGATACTTATACAAGGCAAAGCCCTCACTTACTCACTCACTCACCACTAATTCTCCAACTTGCCGTGGAGGCAGACAGCTTAAATTTGGCAGGCTCATTCATTGCACCTTACTTACAAAAGTTAAGCAGGTTTCGTTTCGAAAAGGCAAAGCCCTCACTCACTCACTCACTCACTCATCACTAATTCTCCAACTTGCCGTGGAGGCAGACGGCTTAAATTTGGCAGGCTCATTCATTGCACCTTACTTACAAAAGTTAAGCAGGTTTCGTTTCAGGCAAAGCCCTCACTCACTCATCACTAATTCTCCAACTTGCCGTGGAGGCACACGGCTTAAATTTGGCAGGCTCATTCATTGCACCTTACTTACAAAAGTTAAGCAGGTTTCGTTTTGAAATTCCACCTGTAACGGTGAGTATCAGTATGACATTGCACAGACTGGTTGGTCCGATTTCAACCAAATTTGGTATGCATATACTCCTTTACAGTAAAAGTTTAACAAAATATTTTTTTTAGGGTGGGGTGAATGGGGGGGAATAGAATTTTGAACTCCTGCACACTAACGGCTGGACCGATTTTTACCAAAAATTCAGGGTGTGCGGGGACTGGCTGAGGTGTAAGGGGAAGGGTTTGGAGGGTGGACAGAGAGGAATAGTGGGGGTATTAGGGGCAGACGGGAGGGGTGTGGGGGTTATTTTCCCCAAAATTTCATAGTTGAATAAAAAATATATATTAAATTAATTTAATGAGTGTTGCATTATCGTAAAGCTTATTGAATTGTCTTTCTTTAATATATCAGTGCCGAGTGACTACAGCAATCTTGATACATTATGCTTTCTTACTAAAAACGTTATTTCAATACATCTCCGCTGCGAGCGTGGGTATTTTGCTAGTGACTACATAAAAAGTGTAGGTGGTATTGAGGGTATTTGTTTCATTGAATATGATTGTGGTATATAATAGTGGAGGTAATTATATTACTGTAATATGTACACAATATGTATATTCTATAATATGATGTATATTCTATAATATGTAATGTGTTAATTGTAATATGACCTCATTTCCTGTGGAATGGTTTAAATAAGGGGTGTGTCTGCCCAATAATTGTAAATCTGTTGGAGCTTGAAAAAGGGACACAGTTCCTGAAATGTTGCTACTTTTTCATAGGTAGCATGTGGATTAAAAAGCATTAAAAATTTGGAAGTCCTGAGTGCTGTTCATTTTGGATGGTATTGTAGGAGTAATACAGCAAAACTCCCCATATACCTGCACCAGGCACAGCGCTAATCATAGTGTGCTACAAGTGAAGGGGTCTGAACGTTGTCTTATGATGCATTGCCAGTAAAAGGCCTTTTTTTTCACAATCCCATGACACTTTTATATTTGATTATGTGTTTGATAACAGTACCTAGAAGCACTGTAGTCTAATATAAGAACATTTGCATTTGAATGTCAGTGGTGGAATATATATATATTTTATAGGAGAATGCATTAAGTTTTTTAGGAGCTACCAATAGGTAGTGGTATATAATTTAATATAGGAAAGGTGTATGTGTGTAATTGCCATCTAAATGACCATAAAAAGTATAGTACGGACTTAATTAGGTGCAAGCAAATATATAAAGTTATATATTACTTTCAGAGCTGGCACCACAATTTAAATGGAATAGTCAAAATGGAAGGAACTTTAATGTTTGTTGTTTTCAGTATTACATGCAATTATTTGCTATGTTAGCCAATTACAAAAGTTCTGTTGGCAGGCAGAATGTGTCTGGTGTGACTGGTGACATCTGGTTTGCTTTAAACTAATAGTAAGATATCCTCAGCATAATCTTACCCCAGTGGCCACAAGTGTTGGCATAGTCTGCATACAAATATTCCGACTGGATCAAAATGCTGAGTGACATGAGAGCCTGCAGCTTACTAAAAAGCCACAGTGGCAGACAGATTGTAACTTTTTTAAGATAACAAGTGTGGCAATCCTAGTAAGCTGTAACACGTTTTAAAGTTAGTTCTCTGAATTTGTATTATGCACTGCATTGTATTTATATGCACTATGTACTTTGTGTATTTATTCACACCGTGGGGTGGAGTTAATGGGTTAACAGGTGTATATAAGGGAGGGTTTATGGTAATGGATTGCACTACTTGTAAAGGAAGGCAATAGGAGATGACATCATATCCTGAGGACAGCTGTGCTCAGCTAAAACTAGTCGATTGTATTCAATGTCTAATAAAAATATCTCAAGAAGTCCATTGAGTTTTTCCACTTGAAAGAAGGATATTTTTAAATAAATTTGTGATTAAATGTAGCCCCCCCCCCCCCCCAGCGGTGTAAAAATGCATTGAAACAGTTTATGTAAAACAATTTATGTAGAACATTTTTATGTTAAAAGGAAATATTACCCTTATGACTGTTGATGTGTTCCTTTTATTGTGCTGGTGGGGCATAAAAACACGGTCCTTGAAATAAAATGCATACATGTATTACTTACCAAATATATATAACAATAAAATGTTTTGGTGGCCAGATGCCTTACTTTCATTCACATTACATTTTCCAAAGGTTGAGCAACCAGTATGAGAACATAATAGCAAGAAAGTTCAATACTTCTTCAAATGTTTTATGGATAGAATAAAAAACAAGGTCATGCTGAACAAACAACCACTAAACAATGTAACTCATAAAGCCAAATACCGTAAATGCACAACTTCAATGTATGTAAGTATAATAAAAAAAGAAAACGTGGAAGGAGATTTAATGTAGCATGAGGATATAGATGAGAGTCACTCTTCAGGTGTTGTTATTTCATGGAATAAATATCACATTCACAATTAGATGCTCTTAAATTTTACCAAGGTCTGAACCAATAAAAGTTCAAAATGTACCTGTATTTTAAACAAAGTAATCAATGGATACTGAAAAATAGTTATATTAGGGAAAAAGGGAGGGGGGAAATGTTCAAATTATTTGCAAGGTTAGGTGTCAATCAGTGAAGCAGCAGCTTTGAGTCCTTCTTCCTAAAGGTCACTCCAGTCTTTTTTAATTGTCCATTCCCATCATATAGCAAACAAGATATTATTCTGCACATGCTCGAGAGTTTTCTCACTCACCTGACTTTATGTTTGACTTGTCCGTGCAAGGAAATAAAAGAAGGAAATAAAAGAATTACTGGTAATTGGACACATCTACAGTTTCATTCAAACTTATTACATCTTAGTTTTCCTTAAAGTTCATATCCACCCTAGAATAAATGTCATACATACCTTTCCCACCTCCATGCAGCTCTTGAAGCCCAGAAAATGTACCATTCCCGTTTCAAGAATGCATCGGTAAAAGTGCTAGCTTTCTTTCACATTCCAAAGTCAGTCTCAGTTGTGACCACAAATTAGTTCCAATGACTGGCTCTGCATTTAGCCACCTCATCCATTCCTCGTGTCTGCTTTGAAAAAGCTGTTATCTTCAGAGGAGGTGAGGACTGGAGAGGATAAGCGCATCGGAAAAAGTTATATTCTGGTCTTCAGGTGCTGTGGGAAGTATGGACACTTGAATAAGGTGTAGGAATTGTTTGAGTAAACTCAAAGCACTGGATATTAAAACAATACTTGTGTTTAAAAACACTGTTACCTGTGGAGCGGGGGCTGGTAGGAGACAAAGGAAAGGTTTTTTTTTTTTCTCTCTCTCTCTGATTGGATGGGGGTGTAACTAATTGGTTTAAATTGGCTGAGGCCGGTTGGCTCTGGTTGGTTTTGAACCTCATTTAAGGCCTGTCCCATGACGATTAGCTCTGAGCGATTTCCTGTTTTAAAGAGATTTTTCTGTTTTTAAGAGATTGACAGCGTTAAAAAACTAAAGCGTTTAAAACA
Source organism: Hymenochirus boettgeri (assembly GCA_019447015.1). NCBI lineage: Eukaryota > Metazoa > Chordata > Amphibia > Anura > Pipidae > Hymenochirus > Hymenochirus boettgeri. The sequence continues at coordinate 191,152,702 of CM033474.1, read as the reverse complement.
AGAAAGCGTTTGAGAACAACACTATTTCTCTGCTGTCTCTACTGTGTATTGCTGTTTAGTATGGACAGTTTTGTTGGGGCCGCGCAATGTGCATCCTGCCGCATGTATGGGATCTTGGAGCAGCCGCCCCGGGACCTATTATGTGTCAGATGTGAGTGGGTTGCCCATTTGAATCTGAGGTACAGAGTCTAAGGGGTAAACTTGCAGCATTGCAGGGCTTGGCAAACCTGGGGGAAATGCAGGTACTGGCAGGGGCATGTTCTGGTTATGGGGGATTTAACTACCACCTGATAGATTGGAGTAATGGAACTGCCAGCACCTCAAAGGTATAAGTTCTTAAATTTCCTATATGAGCATTTCTTTCACAGATGGTAGAAGTTCCTACTAGAAAGAATGCGTTGTTGGATCTGGTGATATCTAATAACCCAGAGCTCATTTTGGAGATGAAGGTAATGGGAAGCTTAGGGATTAGTGACCATGATATAGTGTCATTTAATATAGGTTGCAGAAAACTAAGTGCACTGGCTTAACAAAAACTTTTAACTTTAGGAAAGCTATTTTATGCTTTTAAAGGAATCGCTCCTGCTCATAACTGGGGGAACTGTTTCTAGGTAAAGATACTGAGCAGATGTGGACCACTTTTAAAGGGATATTAAACTATAACATTTCCAAATCGTACCTTTAGGAAACAATGTAAAAAAATTAGGTCCACTCCTGCATGGCTTAATGCTCAGGTAAAAAGGGAAAGGAAAAAAAGAAAAGGGCTTTTAAATTTTGAAAGCAGAAGGCACAGAACAGGCTTACAGGACTTCAAAAGTTGTAATAAGAGTGCAAGAAAGCAATTAAACTAGCTAAAATAGAAATGAAACACGGATTGCCGAACAAAGCAAGTCCAACCCCAAGATGTTTTTTAAGTATATAATGGTAAAAAAATGAGGACTGAGAATGTGGGACCATTAAATAATGAGCTGAGGTGGTTGTAGAGGATGCCGAAAAGGCTATCTGCTAAACCGTTTTTTTACATCGGTTTTTACTTTGAGAATCCTACAGTAGGGATTGTAACAATGTGCAGGGAGGAAATGAAGAGTTTTCACATTGGATAACAGAGGATATGGTACGGAATCAATTAGACAAGTTAATATCAATAAAGCGCCAGGACCAGATGGATTGCATCCTAGGATTTTAAAAGAGCTTAGTTCAGTTCTAGCAAGACCACTGTGTCTCATCTTTTCAGATTCGCTTTTGTCTGGGGATGTGCCCTGGATTGGAAAAAAGCCAATGTAATACCAATATTCAAAAAGGTAGTCGTTCACAGCCTGGTAACTATAGACCTGTAAGCCTAACCTCAGTGGTAGGGAAGTGATGGAAACTTTGTTAAGGGATCATTCCTTGACTTTGTCTCCAGAGATTATCTTATTAGTAGTAGTCAGCATGGATTATGAGAAATAGATGCCTGCAGACAAATTTATTGGTTTTTATGAAGAAGTGAGTAAGAATTAGATTCAGGCACAGCTGTGGATGTGGTATATTTGGATTTGCAAAAGCCTTTGATACTGTGCCACATAGCGACTAATGTATAACTGAGGACTGTTGGCCTTGAAGAAAACATTTGTTCATGGATAGAGAACTGGTTATTGGACCGCAAACAGAGAGTGTGGTTAATGGAGCTACATCTATGTGGGCTAAAGTTCTAAGCGGAGTTCCTCAGGGTTCTGTACGGGGCCGCTTCTGTTTAATCTGTTTATAAATGACTTAGAAGGGGCATTGAGAGCAAGGTCCTGTGTTTGCTGATGACACTAAATTATGCAGAGCTTTGGAAACTTCCAATGATGTGCAAGCTCTGCAAGCAGACCTAGATAGATTATCAAAATGGGCACAAATGGCAGATGAGATTCAATGTTGATAATATTAAGGTGATGCATTTGGGATTTAATCATCTATACTAATAAAAGGCAAAGCCCTCACTCACTCACTCACTCACTCACTCACCACTAATTCTCCAACTTGCCGTGGAAGCAGACGGCTTAAATTTGGCAGGCTCATTCATTGCACCTTACTTACAAAAGAGTGAGTGGTGAGGCTTTGCCTTTTCGAAACGAAACCGCTTAACTTTTGTAAGTAGGTGCAATGAATGAGCCTGCCAAATTTAAGCCGTCTGCCTCACGGCAAGTTGGAGAATTAGTGGTGAGTGAGTGAGTGAGTGAGGGCTTTGCCTTTTCGAAACGAAACCTGCTTAACTTTTGTAAGTAAGGTGCCAATGAATGAGCCTGCCAATTTTAAGCCGTCAGCCTCCACGGCAAGTTGGAGAATAGTGATGAGTGAGGCAGTTGGAGAATTAGTATGAGTGAGTGAGTGAGTGAGGGCTTTGCCTTTTCGAAACGAAACCTGCTTAACTTTTGTAGTAAGGTGCAATGAATGAGCCTGCCAAATTTAAGCCGTCTGCCTGCACGGCAAGTTGGAGAATTAGTGATGAGTGTGGCAAGTTGGGAATTAGTGATGAGTGAGAGTGAGTGAGTGAGGGCTTTGCCTTTCGAAACGAAACATGCTTAACTTTTGTAAGTAAGGTGCAATGAATGAGCCTGCAAATTTAAGCCGTCTGCCTCGACGGCAAGTTGGAGAATTAGTGATGAGTGAGTGAGTGAGTGAGTGAGGGCTTTGCCTTTTCGAAACGAAACATGCTTAACTTTTGTAAGTAAGGTGCAAAATGAGCCTGCCAAATTTAAGCCGTCTGCCTCCACGGCAAGTTGGAGAATTAGTGAGGAGTTAGTGATGAGTGAGTGAGTGAGTGAGGGCTTTGCCTTTTCAAAACGAAACCTGCTTAACTTTTGTAAGTAAGGTGCAATGAATGAGCCTGCCAATTTAAGCCGTCTCTCCACTGGCAAGTTTGGAAATTAGTGATGAGTTAGTGATAGTGAGTGAGTGTGTGAGTGAGGGCTTTGCCTTTTCGAAACGAAACAGGCTTAACTTTTGTAAGTAAGGTGCAATGAATGAGCCTGCCAATTTAACCGTCTGCTTCCACGGCAAGTTGGAGAATTAGTGATGAGTGAGTGGAGGGCTTTGCCTTTACAAAACGAAACCTGCTTAACTTTTGTAAGTAAGGTGCAATGAATGAGCCTGCCAAATTTAACCGTCTGCCTCCACGGCAAGTTGGAGAATTAGTGGGGAGTGACTGAGTGAGTGAGTGAGGGCTTTGCCTTTTCGAAACAAAACATGCTTAACTTTTGTAAGTAAGGTGCAATGAATAGCCTGCCAATTTAAGCCGTCGCGCTCCACGGCAGTTGGAGAATTAGTGATGAGTGAGGCAAGTTGGAGAATTAGTGATGAGTGAGTGAGTGAGTGAGGGCTTTGCCTTTACGAAACGAAACATGCTTAACTTTTGTAAGTAAGGTGCAATGAATGAGCCTGCCAAATGTAAGCCGTCTGCCTGCGGCAAGTTGGAGAATTAGTGATGAGTGAGGCAAGTTGAGAATTAGTGATGAGGGAGTGAGTGAGTGGAGGGCTTTGCCTTTTCGAAACGAAACATCCTTAACTTTTGTAAGTAAGGTGCAATGAATCAGCCTGCCAAATTTAAGCCGTCTTTTCCCACGGCAAGTTGGAGAATTAGTGATGAGTGAGGGAGGGCTTTGCCTTTTCGAAACGAAACCTGCTTAACTTTTGTAAGTAAGGTGCAATGAATGAGCCTGCCAATTTAAGCCGTCTGCCTCCACGACAAGTTGGAGAATTAGTGATGAGTGAGGCAAGTTGGAGAATTAGTAGTGAGTGAGAGTGAGTGAGTGAGTGAGTGAGTGAGGGCTTTGCCTTTTCAAAACAAAACCTGCTTAGCTTTTGTAAGTAAGTGCAATGAATGAGCCTGCCAAATTTAAGCCGTCTGCCTCCACGGCAAGTTGGAGAATTAGTGATGAGTTAGTGATGAGTGAGTGAGTGAGTGAGTGAGGAGGGCTTTGCCTTTTCGAAACGAAACCTGCTTAATTTTGTAAGTAAGGTGCAATGAATGAGCCTGCCAAATTTAAGCCTCTGCCTCCACGGCAAGTTGGAGAATTAGTGATGAGTGAGTGAGTGAGTGAGTGAGGGCTTTGCCTTTTATTAGTATAGATTCTAGGAAAAAAGCAGATTAATCTACCCCTTACAGAAATAACAAATCGTAGTCCTTATTTGGCCATGTTGTGCAAGTGTATTCAGTCTTTGGACCCCCAGACCTTTTTGAAAGATTTGGCTATTACTGTATGGGACAACTGTATGGGAATTTGCTGTCCATTTAAAGGGGAACTAAAGCCTCAAAACAGTACAGAATCAGAAGGCAGTAGTGGTCATACTAATACTCAAGTATTACGGGTATCATCGTTTTGACGTATGTGGATCTGTGCTGCGATATCCTTGCTTTTAGGGGTTGGGTTGTTCCCCTACATTTAACAACTTGCAAGGGCCCCACAGCATGTAAACCACATATGATGTATCAGAGGTCACATAACTATTTATTTCATAACTCATTCCAGTTACTGGGTGCCTAAATGTTTCTCGTTTCTGGACGAATCTACATTGTGTACAATGTAGACATGGGTACTGTACATACCCCACGTCTGCTACCTGGCAGGGTATCTTTATCTATAACATTGAAAGACTTTGATCTGTATGGACATAGCAAGTTTTTACCCCCTACAACTTATGCGGAGGTGGAAGTGTTCATTAATAGAGTTAAGGTTGATGTGAAGTACATATTCAGGGTTTGGATGGCATGCATATTAATGGTAACCTACTGTGGAAGAATTAAAAGCATTAAAGGGTCTTTAAGACCGCACTGATATAATTGTAAAACCCTCTGACAAGGGGGGCTTGATTGTTGTATTGGACATTGAGTACTATCAGCAAGGATTTTTTAAAACACCTGTCAGATGTGAGGTGTATAGTGAGTTGAATTTTAATCCCATGTGGGACATCAAACTGAAAATTGACAAATTATTACTGATGGATTAATAGAAAACCATATCAGTAGATGTCAGAAAGTATCTCACTGTGGAACACCCCAGAACACCGATGCTTTACACCCTGCCCAAGGTGCACAAGAATGCTAATCGACCTCCAGGAAAGCCTATTGTTTCCAGAGTAGGATCCATCTTTACTCCCATGGCCATCATGTTGGACAGGGTACTTGTGCCGTTGGTACGGGCTATAAGATCTTTTGTGCTTGATACCATGGATTTCTTAAACAAAATTCATGGGATGAAAGTTGATAATTGGGAACCATGCTGTCTGTAGTTTTTGTATACAAAGGAGGTTTGTGTTGAAGACTGCCTTGTGGGGAATTGAGGGCACAGACAGGAACTTATGGGGCCAAGAAAGAAGAGGTAAGGGGGTGTAGCAGAGTGTAAAGATTTAAAGGTCAAAGAAAGGGTTTTGAATTTTCATTGCTAGAAGGGAAGCCACTCCATAGACGGCAGTATTGAGGTTGCAGGTTCCTCTTTTGGAGGAATAGTGAAATGATCCAAAGAAGAGAATGATCCACAATTTCAAAGGTAGCTGATAAATCTATTAGCATGAGGGTAGAGAATTAGTAACCTTACAGAGGGCTCTTTCAGTTGAACGACTATGCCAGAATCCTGATTGCAAGGGTCCAAAAGTTATTAGTATAGAGGTGTAAAAGGGAAGGGTCCTGAGAGGGTTTTTTTATGAGGAGGTTTGAGACATCCATGTTTGAAGGCAGCAGGAAAAATCCAGAGGTCAGATCCTTGCCAATCTTCCTTCTTCCATCTCTTTCCTAGTGCAGTGGTCTTCAGGAATCTGGAAAGGTCATAATTGCAAGGTCAGTCGTGTTTAATTTTTATGCACAATTTACTACCACCCTATCTGTCAAAAAAAAAAAAAAAAAGATTTTGAGGTTTATGGTGTAATATATTTGATTCTTAATTGAAATAATCATATCTTGGTGGCAACTGCTATATTTAATGGTAATGTATAGTAGGCTATATTTAGAATTCCAGTATTTGTGGACTTCTGACTGGAATTAAGCGGCTGGTATTTCAATACAACCGATAACGTGACCCATTTAAAACTATGCTTTTGCCAAAAATCCACCGCGTTGATAAATTAACACTTCAGTTCTATTGACATTTAGAATACCCGAGATTAGGCTCTTAAAATGTGACTATTTTGGTGCTTGCCTCTCAAGACATTGAAGAAAATTCACCATTATTTTTTGTTAAAGTGCATTGATAAACTACAATGTTATTTGAGATTACCAGGTATTTTCAGTGTTAAGGTGGTATGTGTGCTTAGATGTAGTTTTGTTCTTTCTTTTAAATATTTTGCTGAAGATGATTATGTTTTATTGCCTACTCTTTAGGTATAATCAGAGTACAGTAGGTCAAATTTAAATGTGCCACTATTAATATCAAGCACTTATTAAGCAATTGTAACAATAAGGCAAGTAAAAAAAGTAAAGTTTGCCTCTAATGCTTTAGCTTACCGGTAAAACATATCTTAAAACGGTCTTTGCAATTTAGTTTTTATAGCATATACTTCATTTTATTCATAGAATGTCATACAAAAAAGTTTTATAAACAGAACTGTAGGACATATTTGGCTGTTTATCTGTTATCTGAGGTGTGGTACTAAATGCTGATTCTAGTAAACTGTTTGAGGCAACTTGGCAGGGAGTGTGAAATTAAATCGCATTCTCCGTGGGTATTTTGGCCTGTACCTCAGTTACTTTCAAACAGTTGTTCACAATATTGGTTTTTGCATATATGTCACTTTTTATGGCTCCATAAGCAATCGGGTGGCAGGAATCAGTCACCACTGTGCAAGCTAAGTTAAAATGAATGCAAATAACAGCCAATAACTTTATTGCATTTTTTTATACTGCATGCTTTGAGAGTTTTTAACCCTTACATCAAAAAAGAATTTGTTATTGCCACAGAAACACATATTTTGTCACTGTTTAAGTGCTTTGATGCCTTATTTTTTCTACTGTTATAATCATTAGATGTCTGGGTAATGTTTATCGTTTTTGCAATTTAATGTAACTAGTTCAGCTAACCATATGAAATGCATAAATTGCATCATTTTTCATTGTCTGGATTGAGTAAAGCAGCCAGTCTTTCTTCCATCTCCCACTTATCTTCTTATGGATTTCATTGGTTTTGATTTGTTTCTTTTGCTTTTCCCCACAAGGTTATATATCTGTGCTTTCGTTTATCTGACAAAGTTATTAGTTTATTTTTTTTCTAGTATTTTATTTTAGGTTTGTGGGAATCTATTCCAATGCAAAGGCAACACAATTACTAAGCATCTGAATGTATCTTTAAAATGAATACCAAGCATGGCAACTTAATTATGATTTAACCCATAACTTAAGGTTACAAAAAACAACAGAGCAATACAAATATCATTTTCAAATCAAGTGCTTCGATTTCCACTGTTTCCCTTTTCTTTTGAATCCTTTTATACTTTGTTACACTTGATGAAAGCAATTAACAAAGGCCATTTCATAGTTATTCCACTTGCAGTGTTTGTTTTCTTGTTTGATCCTAGTGAACTGACACTCTCCACTTTATAACTCAAAATGACAGTGGATATGATTCTGACTGTTTGCCCTGTGACACGTCCCTGCTTTCTCTTTGTAGAATCAATCTTCAGCAAAAGGTAAAATATGGGAGATGTCAGGTCAAGAAGATTATTCAAGTATGCACTTTTATAAAGGGTTCAACAAAGGATATATACTTGTAATAGTCAGAAATGTCTTATTGCCTTGTCCTATCCTTGTTATAGTCATCAGCCTGTAATAGATAGAAGATATAATTTCACTAAATATTATGACCACTTCCACAAAACTAACCAAAAAATCAATTGATTCTTCCAAATGAAGATAAATATAATATGTGTAATATAGAAATAATTTAAATAATATGTTTCCCCCACTAAATTCCCCTTAAATCCCCTATTCATATATGCTCTGAGGAGGCAGTTTAGGGAGCAGCAGTCATCATTGGGCATGACATCATATGTCAGTGTGACTAACTGCTGCCAGGGGTGCCCCTACCATGAAGCAACGGAAACATTTGCTCAGGGCTCATCCCTGCAGAACACTTAAAAGGTGGCAGTTAAAAAAATCCTCCCTTCCTGTAATACTGCATTTCAGCACAAGTCCACCAGTCGTGTTAGTTAGCCCACGACACCCACCCCTATGTTCCTGATGAAGCCATGCCCGTTCACATGCTGCCACCCGTCTGCCTATAGCGGTATTTAAAAGTCGTTTCAGGATTCAAAAACCCTAGGAACACCCCTGACTGCTGCAGCCAGAACAATCAGGATTACTGTAAGACAAAAGTGGTGAGGACCATGTGACTGAGTTGCCTTTAGAAACATCCTGCAGCTTTGTAAGTATTGTAGTCTTGGTGTTTGGTATATAGTATACATTTTCAGCTGGAGGTTGGACTTACTCTTTCATTAATAGTAACAATATTTACTTTTGCACTTTTCTGTTAAACCGAATCATGAATATAGGAAACAGTGATACTTACAAGGTAACACTGTCAGTTTTAGCATTAGATTGGAGGAAAGCTGCCAAATCCTGATTACTTTTCCTTTGAATTATAAAAACAAGCTACAATATCAATGAATGTTTGTAGAAACTAAAATATTGTTGTATACATCACTTTTACAAATTCATTCAATTTTACATCACAACAGAGGCTTGGGCATGTCCACCCCCAAACTAATATTTAACTACTGGACCCACTGTGTAGTTTAAAAAAACCCTTACCGTACATCTCTTATGGTTCTTTCTGGTTCTTATGGTTCTCCTGCAGTTGTCTGTACAAAATCCAGGAAACTGAAAAGTAGGAGCTATCTTCCTGGAAAAAGGTTTCTGAATTCTGTCTTGCCTCTCCACCCTCAAATACCATGTCGAATTGTTAAAAAAATAAGCAGAACCATCTCTCCCGTGGTGTTCTCCATTTAGCCAGCCACGTCAGTGAATGGTTGCCTCTCAGCCAATCACAGGCGCAGCTTCCAGTCCGGCCCCTGCTTGCAAGTTCTGACACACAGGGAGCCAGACAGTGCACTGCTGGCACGTGGGGCTGTAAGTAGCGTTCTAAATCTTTTTTTACAATCTGACATGGTGGTTGGGGGTGGCAGGGGTGCCTTACATTATGTAAAAAGTTGTCCTCTGGTGGACATGCCCTTTATGACACCTTGTTATATTGACTTCATAATGAATGTAAGTGGTTCTGTTTTTCAAAGCTGAATTTTAAACCTTTTTAAAAGCAAAACACTTTGCAATATGTGAAACTTCAATACTAAAATACCATAATAATAATAGAATAACCAATACTAAATGTTAGGGTTCATTTTATTTTAAACCACTGAAGTGCAGTATTAGATGTTTTGATATATGTAAAGAAGAAAATAAATAAATAATTAATACATATTAACATCCAGTGTCACTAGTAACAAGTAATTACTCAATGAGGGCATACTTTCCTCAGAAAAATTCAATACTTATCACCAGCTATTTGTCTCTTTTTACAACTAAAACTCCCACAGATTAGCCATTCCTCAGGTTCTGTATTAATAACAACAAATATAAAATCTATTAAAAAAAGAAAAAATATTAGAAAAGTTAAAAAATTATCTAAAGGGTACAATACAGTGTCCGAGATCCCAAATACCCCAGTGATCATGGCATTCAATAATCAGGAAGTAGCAGGATCATGTTTTGTGTAAGTGCTTATACACAACAAAATTTCTTTGCATTATAGACAATTATCAAAGGATCGGTATTCACAGATATATAATTAATGAGCAAAACACCACCCCTACATACTTGAAGAAAGGTATTTTCAACTTAAGCAACATAAATGGCTCCATACTGTAAGGCCACATGGTTAGAATGCTAAATGATAAGCTGTGATGGTGAACTCCTAAACACTATTAAACAAAACTATTTAACACATCTCTAGATAAAATTTGTGAAAAGCTGCTGCTGGAGAGATTCAGCAATATTACTTCCTGGTTGAACACTCCTGTTTTCACCACTTGACCAGCTTGTAGCCATGTGCCCAGCATCTGCCGCATTAATAGGCTCCCCTTTCAACTGTCATTTTCCCCCCAGGTTCTTCCTGATTTTTCCAGCATTAAGTCTTTACTGAGCATGCTTCTCCCTCGCGGCGATGGGTGGGCAGAGGTCAGGTGACCTCACTCAACCTACTGGAAGCAGGAATTTGAACATTCACCCCAATGTAATGTCTCACAGGCGCCCAGTGAATTATCGGGGTCACTGTAAATTGGAGATTATTGATAACTGTAATAGTGGATTATGGATAACTGTTATAGTGAAGATTATATGGGTTGACTAGTGAGGATTTATAGGGGTAAACTGTAGCGAGATTATAGGGGTAATCGTAATAGGGAGATTATAGGTGGAACTGTAATAGTTGAGATTTATAGGGGTAACTGTATAGGGCTAGATTAGGTACGTGTACTGTATAGTGAGATCATATTGGTGACTGTAATTGAGATTATAGGGGGTGACTTGTATATAGGGATATTATTGGAGTAACTGATAGTGAGATTATAGGGGTGACTATAGTGAGATTATAGGGTAACTGTATGTGAGTTATGGGGTACTGTATAGTGAGATTATAGGTGGTAACTGTATAGTAGATTAGATTAATGGGTAACTGTATAGTGAGTATTGGGAGTAACGGATAGTGAGATTATAGGGGTGACTGTAATAGTGAAAGAATTATTGGAAGTAACTGTTAGTGAGATTATAGGGGTGACTGTAAAGCGAGACTATAGGCGTAGCTGTATAGTGAATTATAGGGGTGACTGTAAAGCGAGACTATAGGCGTAGCTGTCATAGTGAAATTTAGGGGTGACTGTTAAAGCGAGACTATAGGCTAGCTGTATAGTGAGATTATAGGTGTGACTGTATAGTGAGATTATGTGGTGTACTGTGTAGTGAGATATAGGGTGACTATAGTGAGATTATAGGGGTAGCTGTATAGCGATAATAATAGGGGTGACTATAATGAGATTATAGGGGTAACTGAATAGCGAGATTATAGGGTGTGACTATAGAGTAAGATTAATAGGTAACTGTTATAGCGAGATTATAAGTGACTATAGCGAGATTATAGGGGTGACTGTATAGCTAGATTATAGGGGTGACTATAGCAAGATTATAGGGTGACTACTATAGCGATTTATAGGGGTTATTATAGCAATATTATAGGGATGACTTGATGTGATATAGTGAACTGTATAGTGAGATTATAGGGGTGACTGTATAGTCGAGATTATAGGGGACTATATATAAGATTATAGGGGTAACTGTATAGTGAGATTATAAGGGTGATGTATAGCGGGATTATAGGGGTGACTATAGCGAGATTATAGGGGTGACTTAGTGATTAGATGGGTGACTATAGCAATATTAAAGGGATGACTGTATAGTGAGTTTATAGGGATGACTGATATGATTATTGGTGACTGTTATAGGCGAGTTATAGGGGTGACTATAGTGAGATTATAGGGGTGACTATAGCAATTATAGGTGATGACTTATAGCAAGATTATTGGTGTGACTTAATGGATTATAGGGGTGACTATAGGCGAGATTATAGGGGTGACTATAGCAAGATTATAGGGGTGACTATAATGAGATTATAGGATGACTGTATAATGGATTATAGGGGTGACTATGATGAGATTATAAGGGTACTCTATAGTGAGATTATAGAGGTGACTATAGCAAGATTATAGGGATGGCTATAGTGAGATTATAGGGTGACTAATGAGATTATAGGGGTGACTTAGTGGATAAGGGATATAGATAAGGGGTGACTATAATGAGATTATAGGGTGACGTATAATGGATTATAGGGATGACTGTATAATGAGATTATAGGGTTTGACTATACGTGACGATTATTATTTAGGTCAAAGCTTGGATGTAAGACCCATGTATTTATTTACTATTATTTAGAGCCTATTAACGATGTCCCTAGTAACAACTCTACTATAGGGCTAGTGCTCTGTCAGGATTATATTTCAGTTTATCTGTGTCGTATTATAATCCCAGCGTTGAGTTAATTCAGGAGAAAGATCATGGTACCAATGAGGGATTAAAGTCATTGAGGAAATGATCCCTGAAAAGAAACGACAGATCAACTGGACTTGAAATGTAGTTCTTGAAGACGTTTCGCTAGTCATCGACTAATTGAGAAGCCAGTCGGATGACTAGCGAACGTCTTCAAGAACTACATTTCAAGTCACAGTTGATCTAATTGAATACAACAGATATATCACAGTAACGTTATACAAGTATACTATGTCTATATAAATCAGCCCAGATCACAACCCCCTCTCCATATCCACAAACATAAAATACAGTCATTGTTATTAATTGTGTTGATTTATGAACATTTACAGGACAACACTATCATTGTTGAGGAAGAAGATGGAAAAAAAGATCCAATAATTACTGTGAAAACTGCAGAAGCAGAGAAAACTGAGGCACCTCCAGGTAAGTTGTAAGGGGGTCGTATAACTGAACATTGCAAGAACCATGGTTCTGTATATGGTTCCCTTATACAGAAATCCATAGGAAAACTGTAATACTCACATTGTATGGTTCCCTTATACAGAAATCTATAAGGAAACTGTAATATTCACATGATGGTTCCCTTATACAGAATCTATAAGGAAACTGTAATATTCACATTGTATGGTTCCCTTATACGACATCTGTAGGAAAACTGTAATATTCACATTGTATGGTTCCCTATACAGAAATCTATAGGAAACTGTAATATTCACTTGTATGGTTCCCTATACAGACAATCTATATGAAACTGTAATATAAACATTGTATGGTTCCCTTTACAGAAATCTATAGGGAAACTGTAATATAAACATTGTATGTCCCTTATACAGAATCTATAGGGAAACTGTAATATAACATTGTATGGTTTCCTTATACAGAAATCTATAGGGAAACTGTAATATAAACATTGTATGGTTCCCTTATACAGAAATCTATAGGGAAACTGTAATTTCAATTGTATGGTTCCCTTATACAGAATCTATAGGGAAACTGTAATATAAACATTGTAGGTTCCCTTATACAGAAATCTATTAGATATATATATATATATAATGTTATAATAAAGTTATTCAGTCAGTAATTATAATGTTCCTTGTTAACTAGTTCAGTGTAAGTCATGAAATGTTTTCTTTCCAGCTTCCTTTGCAAAATTAAAGGAAAAACCAAAGTAGCCTTGAGGATTGCAGACAAGGAGGATAAATATATCCGAGATGGTTCAGTGAAATAGATTTTCTATTGACAATATGATTTTGGTTAAGGCAATGACCAATTACTAGGACAATTTATTATTGTTTACTGTATAGATTATCCATAGACTAGGGATTTATATCTAATAACATTGTTTATTTATAAAATGTTTTGTATATTTTTTAGTTTCGAAACAGAAAAGAAAATCCTGGAATTGAACCAGAGGAAAAAAGCCGATTTGCCATCGTTAGTGAAAGCGTTTCCCACAAAAATGATGATTATTTATGATGGAGTATACTTCTATAGGGGACCTGGCAACAATGCTGGGACATGTCCCTTCCAATTAGAAACAGCTGTGTGAGTATTACATGGTGGGAACATTACGGCATAATTATAATTATTATGAAATACTAACTAATCAGTATGAAATTATAGATTCTATAAACCAGCCCGTAAATGATGTAAACCCACGTTTTAGGGTTTGGTTAGAGGAATGTCCCCTCAGTTCACATTAGAATCTTTCTCATGGCTACACAGTGTCCTGTAGAGAACCCATCCAACCCAGAGCATTATGGGAAGAATGGGTAATGACAATGTAGACAATGTACTGTACAGTATTTTATTATATTGGTAAACAATGTTTTTAAAATTGGCTAATGTGAGCTTTATTTAAATATTCCGCAGATTTTACGCCTCCTGCATCGTCCTTGGTGTTCAATATTTACATGACAATAAGATTGTCCACCGTAAGTGCTTCTGGGAGGGGCATGGTGTGTCCATTTATATGTTTGGGACATTATATTTTATATAATGAGGGAGATTAACATGGTTAAAAAGGAAAGTTATTTAACTAATAAAGGGCAGTAAATAGATTTCTACTATAAAGTTCTCCATTTAAAGAGGCATCTATAGTGAAAAAACAAAACACTTGCCCCTTTGCAAAGTTAAATTCATGTACTCTGTGCTACTTAATCCTATCTATGTCAGTGACTCTGTTTTAACCCATGGTTGTCAGATCTCTGTGCAGCACTCCCCCCTTCCTCCTCCCTCTGTTACCTCCTCCATGTCTCAACTCCGCTAACCCACAAGCTTATCATGTGCAGCAGGAGTTAACAACATCCTAAAAAACCACCCACGCACAGTGGCCAATAGAAAGCAAGCTGTCGGGAGACAGAAGAAGAAGGAGAACAGTACAGTTTATGATCTCTCACTTTGTGACCCATCATCAATCAGTGAAAGCTATTAAGAAGGGGGTCAAGTGCAGCCTTATATCTACACTCAAAGCTACCTTTCTCCCCCTGCTAGCTCTTATCTCTATGTTTATTACGAGCAGGGAGGGGGGGATCAGTCACAGGGATTTGATTGACAGTCCAAGTAGAGTAGATGAATGCAATCACGTGATTCTTCTAACTGGTGTATCTCAGGACGGGAGGGAATCTGAAAAAAGTGAAGACAACCTGGGTTGTGGGTAATTATAGAACACATGGAAAACGAAAGAAAAAAAAAAGTCATTTCCCACTTAGATGCCCTTTAACCCTTTCACTGCCAGGAGATTTCATTTTTTTTGTGTTAACGCCAGAAGATTTTTCAGGATTTGTCCTTAATACGCTTAGACTAATTTTACAGTAGGAACCTTGGCAGTAATCAGGAATATTATACATTGTTTTTTTCAGCACAAAGTGTACCTTTAAACATGTAACAAATTTGTAACTTTTCTGAAAATTTACTGGAATTATGGGTAAATTTGTAAAAAAAATGAAACAATTTGCAAATTTTTCATGATTTTTCCCATTTTTATTTCTATAGTTATCTTAGGAAGGTTACGCACAAAAAACCTTACTGTTTCTAAAAGCTCAGTATACCGCCGAGTAAAAGAACCAGATATCATGTAGGGTACCCACTTTGTCCGGACAGGAGACCCCCCAAACAAACACTGCACCTTCAAGAATCATTACACCAATTAAAATGTATAACCACTACTGACAGTTAACATAGAATATCTTCCAAATTACTAAAATATCCCACACAAGTGAGATATTTTAGAAACTACACACCCACAGGATTTTACGAGTGAGGTTAGTTTCGATCAAAATGCAGATACCCGGAACGCAGCTCTTCGTCAAATTGTAGTTACTTTCTCACATTTTTCCTTTTTTTCCTCAACTGTAAAATCAGAGACAAAATCAATGCGAATTTCGCTAAAAACTGTGGAGGAAGTTCCAACGCATCTCAAATATGAAGCCTAACTCTCCGAATAAAACAGTATGCCACATTCATGGGTGTACCCAGAGACATGGCTACCAACTAACCCAGAGCGGACCAGTGCCAAATGTCAGTAGCAGCAAAACAAAATTTGCAGTTTTGTATTTGAACAGTCTGCAGTTTTTCCACAAAACACCCCCCCAACTCAGAAATACCCCCCACAAACTATATAATTCCAAATCTACACACCTTCAGCTATGTAACGCTGTAGTTCGTTCATTCATATCATCAATGGTGTGGGCGCAGTTTTTCGTAGAAATTTGCACTTTTACAGATTTTTCAAAGAAAATTAACATCAAACAACGTTCAAAATAGAAATCATGCCAAAACCCCATGGAATGTAAAAAAAAGTACCAATATCTCTAATACTCCCAAATTTCGTCCTAGCAATCAACGGTATGCCATATGTGTGGTTACACAGGCAACGTGGAAGCCGAAAACCACAAAAGTGACATATGCACGATGGCTCAGAAACGGCGAAAATATTTAGCCAACTCCGAATTTGGACAGTCTGCAGTTTTTCCACAAACACCACCCCGTAACTCAGAAATAACCCCCAACTATATATTCTGAAATCTCACACACTTCAGCTATGTACATGTAGTTCGTCATTCATACCATCAATGGTGTGGGCGCAGATTCTTCTTAGAAAATCGGCACTTTTCTGAAAAATGAACAAAAACAACTTCAAAGGTAAAAATCATGCTAAACCTCATGAAATCTAAAAAAAGTTACTAAATATCAATCTCCCCAATGTCCTGAATCAACGGTATGCCATATAGGTGTGGTTACACACGCGGACGTGGAAGCGAAAGCCACCAAAGTGGACAATGCACGATGGCTCGAAACAGCGAAAATATTTAGCCAACTCCGAATTGGGACAGTCTCAGTTTTTCCACAAAACACCCCCGTAACTCAGAATAACCCCACAAACTATATATTCCTGAATTTACACACCTTCAGCTATGTAGCACTGTAGTGTGTTCATTCATACCATCAATGGTGTGGGCGCAGTTCTTCGTAGAAGTTCGCACTTTCTGAAAAAATGACAAAAAAAACAACTTCAAAAGGTAAAAATCATGCTAAAACCTCATGAATCTAAAAAAAAGTTACTAAATATCATAATCTCCCAAATGTCTGAATCAAACGGTATGCCATATGTGTGGTTACACACGTGGACTGGAAGCGAAAGCCAACAAGTAGACAATGCACTATGGCTCAGAAACAGCGAAAATATTTAGCCAACTCCGAATTTGGACAGTCTGCAGTTTTTTCCACAAAACACCCCCGTAACTCAGAAATTCCCCCACAAAACTATATATTACTGAAATCTACACACCTTCAGCTATGTGCACTGTAGTTCGTTCATTCATACCATAAATGGTGTGGGGGCATTCTTCGTAGAAGTTCGCACTTTTCTGAAAAAAGAACAAAAAACAAACTTCAAAAGGTAGAAAATCATGCCAAAACCTCATGAACTTAAAAAAAGTTACTAAGATTCAATCTCCCAAATGTCCTGAATCAAACAGTAATGCCATATGTGTGTTGACACACGCGGACGTTGAAAGTGAAAAGCCACAAAGTGAGACAATGCACGTGGCTCAGAAACAGCGAAATATTTAGCCAACTCCCGATTTGACGTCTGCAGTTTTTTCACAAAACACCTATAACTCAGAAATACCCCCACACAACATATATTCCTCAAATCTACACACCTTCAGCTAGTAGCACTGTAGTTCGTTCATTCATACCATCAATGGTGTGTGGCGAGTTCTTCGTAGAATTTTCGCATTTCATACACATTTTCTGGAAATAGAGAAAAATACATTTCAAAGTTACCAAATCACACCAACCCCATGGTAATGTAAAAAAAAACCTACCAATTCAATCTCCTAAATGTCCTGAATCAACGGTATGCCATATGTGTGGTTACACACAACGGACGTGGAAGCGACTAGTCAAAATGTAAAACAATGTGCAGTGAGCCAATAACAGCAGTTTCCCAGATTTTTCAATCAACTGAAACACCCCTCTAACTTGGAAATACCCCCACAAAACTATATATTCTCAGAATCTACATACCTTCGCTTACGTAACCGTTATAGTTTGTTCATTCAATACCATGAATGGGTGTGGGCGCAGTTCTTCTAGAAATCGCATTTGTCTGAAAAAAATGAACAAAAACACTTCAAAGGTAGAAATCATGCCAAACCCATGAATGTAAAAAAAAGCTACTAAATATCAATCTCCCAAATGTCGAATCAACGGGATGCCATATGTGTGGTACACCGTGGACGTGGAAGCAAAGACACAAAGTGAAACAATGCACAATGGCTCAGAACAGCAAAATATTCAGTCAAATCTGAATTTGAACAGTCTGTCAGTTTTTTCCACAAACACCCCGCCGTAACTCAGAAATATCCCCACAAACATATATTACTGAAATCTACACACCTTCAGCTATGTACACTGTAGTTCGTTCATTCATACCATCAATGGTGGGCGCAGTTCTTCGTAGAAAGTTCGCACTTTCTGAAAAAATGAACAAAAAAACAACTTCAAAAGGTAGAATCATGCCAAAACCTATGGAATCTTAAAAAAATTACTAAATATCAATCTCCCAAATGTCTGAATCAAACAGTATGCCATATGTGTGGTTACACACGCGGACGTGGAAGCGAAAAGCCACCAAAGTGAGACAATGCACGATGGCTCAAAACAGCGAAAATTTTAGCCAACTCCGAATTTGGACAGTCTGCAGTTTTTTCCACAAAAACACCCCTGATAACTCAGAATACCCCACCAAACTATATATTCCTCAAATCTACACACTTCAGCTATGTACACTGTAGTTCGTTTCATTCATACATCAATGGTGTGGGCGCAGTTCTTCATAGAATTTCGCATTCTCCAATTTCTGGAAAAATAGAGAAAATACATTTAAAATTTCAAAGTTACAAAATCACACCAAGACCCCATGTAATGTAAAAAAACCTTACCAAATATCATCTCCTAAAGGTCCTGAATCAAACGGTATGCCATATATGTGTGTTTTACACACACGGACGTGGAAGCGACTAGTCAAAATGTAAAACAATGTGCAGTGAGCCAATAACAGCAGTTTCCCAGATTTTCACTGAACACCCCTCTAATTGAAATACCCCACAAAACTATATATTCTCAGAATCTACATACCTTCAGCTACGTAACGCTGTAGTTTGTTCATTCATACCATGAATGGTGTGGGCGCAGTTCTTCGTAGAAATTCGCATTTGTCTGAAAAAATGAACAAAAACAACTTCAAAGGTAGAAAATCATGCCAAAACTCCATTGAATGTAAAAAAAAGCTAATAAATATCAATCTCCCAAATGTCCTAATCAAACGGTATGCCATATGTGTGGTTACACCGGAGCGTGGAAGCCAAAAGACACAAAGTAAACAATGCACAATGGCTCAGAAACAGCAAAAATATTCAGTCAAATCTGAATTGACAGTCCTGCATTTTTCCCCCACAAAACAACCCCCACAAACCAATATTTTGTATTTCTGAATCCCACACCTTTATCTACGAAATTCTGTGTTTTTTCATTCGTACCATCACTGGTGTGGGCGCAGTTCTTCTTAAAGTTCACAGTTTAGCAGATTTTCTAAAAAATTTGAAAAAAAACACTCTCAAAGGTAGAAATCATGCCAAATCCCAAGTAATGTAAAAAAAAAAGTTACCAAATATCAATCTCCCAAATGTCCGGAATCAAACGGTATGCCCTATGTATGGTTACACACGCAAACGTGGAATCAACTAGCCACAAAGTGAAGCCAATGAACAATGGCCCAATTACAGCAACTTTTCATATTTTCAGAATAAACCCCTCTATATTAGAATACCCCCCCAAAATATAAGTTCTTGGAATTACACACCTGCAATCTAACACAATGGTGTTATCCTTATGCATACCACCAATAGTGTGGCGCATTTCATGTAAAATTTCGCTTTTTTTACCGATTTCAGGAAAAATTTATAAAATACAATTCAAAGTTAAAAATCATGGCAAATTTCCATGTCATGTAAAAAACTTGTCAATTATCAATCTTCCAAATCTTCAAAATCAAACGGTATGCCATATGCGTGGATGTACACAGGGACATGGCCACCAACTAGCTCAAATGGGACACATGCACAAGTGTAATTACAAAGAAAAAATCAAAGTGCTCTGTAATTTCAAACAGCCCACAAACTGAAATGCCCCCCACAATAAACCCCCCCACTAAATATCAATCTCCAACCAATGTTCTGAATCAAACGTTATGCCATATGCGTGGATGCACACAGAAAGGTGGCCACCACTAGCCTCAAATGGGACGCATGCACAAATGCAATTACAAGAAAAGAATCAAAGTGCTCTGTAATTTGAACAGCCTACACTTTTTCTAAGGAAACAGTCCCGAAACATGGAAATTCTCCCCACAAACTATATATTTTTGGAATCTACACACCTTCAGCTACGTTACGATGCCATGCTTTCATACATACATGAAATTCCAGACCCACTGATCCAAAGAAGTCCCTGTTTTACGATGTTTGTGAAATAAAATAAGATGATTCAAGGGTTGAAATCCTACCTAACCCTTTTGACAAGCAAAAAAACCCACAAATGTCAATCTCCAATATCCTGCATCAAATGTTATGCCATATGTGGTGTGGCACACGAGACGTGGCCACCAACTAGCTCAAATTGGACGCATGCAACAAGTCCAATTACAAGAAAAAATCAAAGTGTTCTGTAATTTGAACAGCCTATCAACTGGAAATACCCCCCACAAACTATATATTTTTGGAAGCTACACACCTTCAGCTACGTGATTTTCATGCTTTCGTTATATACATGAAGAATTCCAGGCGCTGTTATCCATAGAACTCCGTCTTTAGGAGATTTTGTGAAAAAATAAAATGAGGACTCACATGGTTGAAATCTACCTAAACCCACTCGGCAAGTAAAAAAACCCACTAAACGGCAATCTCCCCATGTCCTGAATCAAACGGTATGCCATAAGGGTGGGTGCAACAGAACGGGGCCACCAACTAGCTCAAATTGACGCATGCACAAGTCCAATTACAAGAAAAAATCAAAGTGTTTCTGAATTTGAACAGCCTAATCAACTTGGAAATACCCCCCACAAACTATATTTTTGGAAGCTACACACCTTCAGCTACGTGGGGTAATCATGCTTTCGTATTACATGAAAATTCCGGCGCTGTTATCCATAGAAACTCTGTGCTTTAGAGGATTTTGTGGAAAATAAAATAAGAGGGACTCAATGGTTGAAATCCTACCTAAACCCACTCGGCAAGTAAAAAACCCCTAAAGGCAATCTCCCACATGTCCTGAATCAAACGTATGCCATAGGGTGGGTGCAAACAGAGACGGGGCCACCAACAGCTCAAATGGGATCCATGCGCAATTGCAATTACAAGAAAAATTAAAAACGCCACAACCCACCCCCACCCCTATCCCCCACTCCCCCTTTTAGTGGAAACCAGTTTAGTACGGAGAGTCACACAAGTTTTGGCACACTTTACTGATCCTAAAAATCATACGGTCTTTTTTTTGGTACCTCTGCAAAATTCCTACTAAAATAGGCTTAGTTTCCCTTGAAATCCAACAATAAATGATCCGCGTTTACTTTAGTTACCGATATCACCGGGACATTGGAAGCTGGAGAGAAAAGTTTTTTTGCTAATTTATTTTAGGGTAAAAAAAAAAAAAAGGTGTGTGTATCACTTTAATTTTTTTGTGTGCATGTTCCCCTTTTTGGGGGAGATCAATCCCAAAGATGATCATCATCAGCTTAGGGAATGATACCGAACTTGGAATACGGGCATAAATGCCGCGTTTTCCATTCGAAATCCGATCGGAAAAATCACTTCCCGGAAATCATTTTCAGGAAGTGATTTTCATTTCATTGGCAACGATCAATAATTTGGTGATCAGAAGTGATCACCAAATTTTGATCTCTGTTCCCCATTTTTTTTTCTAAGTCTTCGCTAAGTAGCAAAACTTAGAAAAAATCCTATTTGTGAATGAACTTTGAGTTCCTTCACAAATGTTATAGTACAGCTGTTAGCTTGACAGCTTTTACTATACTTAGGGACTGCAGCTGATCTCCATAGATCATGCTGCAAGTAACCTCAACTAGACCCACCAGGGGCAGCAGAGTACAGTTCAAGGGAAGACCCCGGTGAAGAGAGGAAGTTCTGTGAGTCACCGGGGTCCCCTTCCGCTTCTGGATGATTCTCCACGTGGGACCAGCCAGCTCACCGGATCACAGGAAAAGGGTACCATAATCTCCCGATCCCCCCTCGGATTTGGACCAAACCGAGGGGGGATCGAGGGGGTAGGGGGCAGTCGAATGCTGCCCCCCGCTCGCTGCTCAGAGGGGGCAAACAATTTTTTTTGGGGAGGGGGGAAAGCCACAGATCGTATATTCCGATCTGTGGCAGTTTGTGCATTCACTGCACAGATCGTGAATATACGATCTGTGTGCAGGGAAGGGTAATATGGTTTATTATTACTTAATGCTATTTTTATTTGTTTTTTCCAGAATCTGAAGCCGGCAATATATTAATATGAATCTGGATTCCCCAAAAATCAGATTTTGGGTGAGTATGGAGGTAAATGACATAGACATTATCTGTTTATCGGTTCAGGTGCCATTGGTTACAGCCAAAGCATCCATCACATGGCAGTGTCTATAACATCTATGGTGGATAGACAGAGACGTCTTTTGGGTACTTTAAATGTTTTTGTTTCCACTGTAGGAATCGACTTTGGGGATGAAATGCATGGAGAATGTGGAACTCCACAGTACAGAGCCCCAGAAATGTGGAAATGGCGGGACCCTACACCCGATCCATGATGGTGGCTGTAGGGCTAATTATTCATGAAATGATGGTCTGTGATGTAAGTACCAAACATTCATTAATAAACTAATATTATAATCTAATATAATATGACTGGAATTCTCTGTCTCCCTATAGATATCACCTGTATGTAGCTTTGTACTTATCAACCTTGCAGTTGGTCTTTCATCGTTTCTTTTTCTTCCCTTTATAGCCTGAATAGATCATTGGATGCGAACACTAGGAAACAGATTATTAGTCATAGACAAAGGGAACTGTTTTAAGGCACCAATTTATTTAAGGGATCGATACTGAGCTCTCTTTGCTTTGCCTTACCATGTAACGCCTTCATTAATATGGCCCATAATTATGATCTGTGTTTATGCTCCATTTATTCATCAGGGTCGGGTTTACATTACAATAATGTGTTACTTTGCTTTAATATATATTTGTTTTCTATTTCTTTAGTTGCCCTTTCATGGTAAAAACCGAGAGGAGCTGAAAGATGGAATGTCATAAAGAGCCAGTGTTTTCTGTGAAATAAATATCCCAACAAAATCTATACTGTATAAGTAAGTTACCAAACTAGAACAGTTCCTTGTTGGGGAAGAGATATATGTGGCAGTTGGTGTTGTTAGAATAAGATGGTTAATGCCTGATAGAAGACCAGGTGGTAACATCCAGCCATGATTTATGACATTTATACCCAGGGCCGGTCCATTTCACTAAGGTTGGATGCAGTCTTTATGTCAAATGAAGATTACCTTTAATATATGAGTAAGCAAACAGTATCAGCCAATCAGCTATTGAGGTTGTGCAACGATTAGTGTAACAAATAATTTTTTTTTTTATAGCTTTTAATAAAACAGCAAGAAACGCATTGGAGCAACCAAACGTGGAGCCCAGGAATCATGGAATCCTGTTCTTCAATGAAGTTTGTATTGCGTCACTTTAGAATCTGGTCAGAGCCAATTACAAATAGGGGTTGGGGTTGGATTGTTAATACTGATTTTGTTTATTTCCTGTTACATAGAGAATTGAGCTGATCAAACAATGAAGAATGGGACCCTCCAACCCCCAACCATTCCCAGTGAGTCTGTTAATTACAACAAAAAACTCCCCCCCAAAAAATTAAGTATTAGGCGTTTTGAAGCCATTGACAAGATGTGAAGTCAGAAGAACTTGTGATAAGCGTATTCACGTACAATCCATGTTATAAAGAATTGGATCAAAATGACCTCCAAGGCAACTTCTCCTAACAATCCAGGTGCAGTTGGTGATGACCTGCGTATTTCCCAACATGATGGACACTAAGGCAGTATTTGACAAAGCAGAATGCCACAAATGACTGTTATTGATATTTAGATCCAGGGATTTTTCCGATTGCCATTGGAGTCAGGAAGAATTCTCCCCTTTTTTGTTGGGGTTTTCGCCTCCTCTGGATCGAATGTCACCAAAAGCCATGAATGGATCACATCATCCCGAAGCCGACTATCCAGCATGGCAGAGAGAATTGGAGTTATGGAGAAGAACAAATGACGGAAATAGTGACAGTGAATACTGAATGTAAATATTTTTTTGTCTAAAATTTGATTAATTGTTAATAAATATCTTTGAAACATAGAAATGTTCATAATGTTTTCTTAGCATTATAGAAATTAGAAAATAATCTAAAATAAATAAACTTGTAAACACCATTGTGTTATTTTAAAACATTGGCCCGACTGAACACCCTAATATTGAATCTAGTGCTGGGGAATAATGTATATTACAGCCTCATCCATATTACTGTCTATATGATCCTACAAACAAGCTCTATCCACTTACACATCTTTTAAAGTGTCATTAGACAGAAGTAGAAAAACAACATGAGTTACACTTTATAAATACTAGCAAATACCAGCGCTTCGCAGCGGAGATGTATTGAAATAACCTTTTTAGTAAGAAAGCAATAATTTTCAAGATTGCTGTAATCACTCGCACTTGTATATTAAAGAAAGACAACTTCAATAAGCTTTAGATAATGCAACACTCATTAACTTTATTTATATTATAATTTTTATTCAACTATGAAATTTTGGTGAAAATAACCCCCACCACCCCTCCCCATCTGCCCAATACTCCCCACTATCTCTCTGTCCACCCTCCAAACCCTTCCCTTACACTCAGCCAGTCCCCGCACACACCCTGAATTTTGGTAAAAATCGGTCCAGCCGTTATTGTGCAGGAGTTCAAAATTCTATTCCCCCCCATTCACCCCCACCCTAAAAAAAATATTTTGTTAACCTGTTTACTGGTAAAGGAGTATATGCATACCAATTGGTTGAATCGACCAACAGTCTGTGCATGTCAGATACTCACGTTACAGTGTGCAATGTCAGATACTCACCATTACAGGTGGAATTTCAAACGAAACCTGCTTAACTTTGTACAGTAAGGGCAATGAATGATCTGCCAAAATTTGCCGTCTGCCTCCACGGCAGTTGGAGAATTAGTGATGGTGAGTGATGTGAGGAGTGAGGGCTTTGCCTTTTCGAAACGAAAACTGCTAACTTTGTAAGTAAGGTGCAATGAATGAGCCTGCCAAATTTAAGCCGTCTGCCTCCACGGCAAGTTGAAATTAGTGGGAGTGAGTGAGTGAGAGTGAGTGAGGGCTTTGCTTTTATTATTATAGATGATGTTCCTGAGACCCATTACTGGTGTGACGTGGTATAGTAGCTTCATTCAAGAAGGTAAAAAATCCTAATAGGAGCCACTGATTGTTATCCGTGTAAATTATTATATATGTGAGTAGATGTGTGGTCACAAATAAAGAAATTGCAATTATTGGAGTGCGACCCTCATTTGTATTACCCTTCTGTGCTGTTTTCCTAAGGGAGGATTTTGAGGCTCTGCCCCCTCCAGTTGGTCTAGAGTTCACTCTGTGTTGTTTTTAGGATCCCATAGGAATGACTCAGTTCTTACAAACATGGCAAAGAAGATATGGTAAAGTTTAACTAACGGCATTCCACATTCGATTAATTATCCCATATTAGGACTAGAGGCTTCACATGTGGGGTCAAAAGGGGTACCCTGGTTTGTTACCCCTGAAGAATATCACTCGGAGACCAGATTGATGGATGCAGGTTCCTTTATAAGAAAACCACGTTTGTAAACAAGCAAACACAACACATGAGCGTGTAACAAGTCTAACCTTACAGGGGCCTGCTTGTGGTTATTATAGCAAATGACATCACAGTATGGAATGTTATATAATGACTAACACATGGTGGCGTACATCATGGGAACAAAGGACCATTCAGAAGGGATATTGGGCCTCTACATAACCACATTGTACGTATATAAGAAAGAAACGTGGTTGCATATGGATCCCAGAGTTTTTTCCTTAGACGTTCCATCGAACCTTGTGGTCCTATACAAAAGCTTTGAGGGGCCTTAGGCCCATACTTTTAACTCACTGTTACTATCCACATACATTTTATTAGTGCATTATCATGCATTATTATTAATCATATTAGGGACCCCCAGTGACCACCTGTCACACAATTTCGGTAAAACTCCCACGCACCTCCCATACCATGGAATCGAGGTTTCACAAATTCAGTATTTTCCCATGTATACAGAATTGAGGGTAATCAACAGTTTTTATACAAATCGAAAATTCTAAAATAAAATCTTGAATTTGAAAATCTTCGGGCGTCTTGTTTGATAAATATCAAAAAATTGGAAATCCGAAAACGTCTTGAGTTCGTAAAATCCAATTTGAACCATCTCTATTTATAACACACATTTACGTGGACAGAGATTGCATAGAATCTATACACTACTGAAGGTTTTCTAAGAATCCATTTTTGTTGTAATACACTGTTCTTTTAATTGACTGGAGTATGTTTTTGGGATACAGGTTTTGGTCTGTCAGATTTTTTATATTACATTGTCGCCTTCTGATTTTCTCTATTTCATCATATCTCCACTATCGTTATCTCAAAATCAGTAATAGTGAATGTAGCATAATGTCAGCTCCTTTAGGTGTTGGGTTTTAGGACTTACTTTCTATTTATACCAAGGGTGCCCAACCTAGCCCGAACAACGGTTATGCCCCACATTTTGTCACGGCATGCTGCAACCCTTGTCATCACTAATCTATTATCTTTCCTTTCTTAGCTTTCTGAATATATTATGTGGTAATTTTTGTTTTCATATCTATTCCTTTAAGGGGAACTGTGTCTCCAATTTTAAACTAAAGGCCAGGTTTCTACCTTTAAAACGAGACATCAACCA
This sequence comes from Hymenochirus boettgeri, assembly GCA_019447015.1. NCBI lineage: Eukaryota > Metazoa > Chordata > Amphibia > Anura > Pipidae > Hymenochirus > Hymenochirus boettgeri. Next base: position 191,125,966 of record CM033474.1, on the reverse strand, counting down.
CCTCTCTAACGTCTGCATCAGCCCAAAATATGAAGAAATCACTAATCAGAAAGTTGGGGGGTGGGAGTTCTGAATCTGTGGTCAGAAATACTACTTCCTCCTCTAATCTGCAGTTGGCACAGGCTCAGTGTATGACTGAAGGGTAGGAGGGGGTGGGGAGAAAGCACAGCCACAGCCTGCTTTTTTTTAAGCCTCCCACTTGCTGGCCCTTCCCACTCGTCAGGCCCTTGTCACTCCCCCTCCTGCAAACCAACCTGGCCCATTTCCCTTGCAGCCCCCTTGGCCCCTCCCACTCACGGACTCTGTGGCACATCCACTCATGGGTCCTGTGGCCCCTCCCCCTTGCACCTCAGACCTACCCTCCTACACCCTACCGGTCTTTAGAGAAAGAATCAACAAATTTGTAAAACTGCTGATTCTTTCTGTGCTAAAAAAGGTTGCTTTTACAGTTTTCTGTAAGGAATGTGTGTGTGCATGTGTCTGAGGTGCAAGTGGGGAGGGGCATTGGGGCCTTGAGTGGGAGGGGCCACGGAGGCTGCAAGGGAAAGGCCCTAGGGGCTGCAGGGAAGGAGCCAATGGGTCTCCAAGGGGAGGGGCCTCGGCCCTGTGAGGTGGAGGGGCCATGGGGCCAATGAGTGAGATGGGGCCTGCGAGTGGGAGGGGTCATGCCAAGGGAGGAGCCTGAATGGGTGGGACAGTGAAAAGGGACTTCACATGGTTCAGAGCAGAAAGCGCGGGGATCGGTGATGCTGCTCCATATCACCATATAATGTAATATCATTCAAAACTATTAAATAAATAAATGAAAGAAAATTGCAAAAATCCTCAGAAAGCAATTCTGTCAATTGTGCCAATTGAATTTTCGACCACAGTTACCTTTTAAAGGTTATCCACTGTCCAAATCAATCTTTAATAAACCTCATACAATTAAAACTATAATTTCCCCCACCCCACAACATGTCTTCTTTTATAAATCCGTATATCTGTTTTGGCGATATTACTTTATAATTTACAAACCTGCCTCGCAGGTTCTACTGGTCAAAGAACAATCCAACGTACAATCCAACATTCGGTTGACTGGTCGAAAAATTGGTACATTTTCTCAATCTTATGCAACATTAGATCGTAATATCGATGTAATTACATTGAGAAAGATTTTTTAAGTTTGATCGTTAAATGATCATAGTGTTTTCGTGTAGTTCCAATTAAATGTAATGTAATGTAACCTCACAATAGATGACATTTGGCATTAATCACCAACGAATGGAATGTCGAACAATATGTATAGTAAATCTACATACAATTAATATTGCCATATATCTATCAAAGTATCAGTCGTTTAACATCGCGATTACAATCATAATAACCTTTTGTAGTGTATGGCCACCTTTAGGCAAGATTTAAGTTTATAAAGCTAGGGTAGATACATTCGTGAAAAAGTACAACTAGTGACCAATTTAATATGTACACATACAAAATAGAAGCCTAGTGCACCCCCCATTCAATTTGCCTCTTTCTATTCCCATCTATGATGCTGCTTTAGGCGAGGCCACACTGACACGCAAACCAAACGCAACTCGCAATCCACATTCTTTCATGTGGGCATTTTTTTGCGTTTGCGCTTGCGATTTCTTCAATAAAGTAAGGAAATCGCATGCGATTGCGATTAAAAATGCAGAACGCCAAATCAAACGCAAACGCATCGAAAAACGCGCGTTTTTTTGCGTTGACCGTTTTCATAATTTTGAAAATCGCAAGCGCAATCGCAGCGCAAACGCAAGCGCAAACGCAAAAAAAACGCAGGAGTGTGCCTAGCCTTATAAAGCCTGCCATACTCTTCTGGATAATAAAGCACTTAGTTCAATAACTTGGCCAAATTATTTTAACCCTAATTGCTTTAATTTATCCAGAGAGAATGGCAGGCTTTTAAAGCAGCATCATAGAGGGAATAGACATGTAACTGTGCACTAGCTTCTATTTGCATGTATAAAGATTTTAAATTTTGTTGGGGAGTGGACATATCCTTGTAATGATGATTTGCCAATGGAGTAATCTGTTACTGTATAGTGAGATTATAGGGGTGACTGTAAAGCGAGACTATAGGCGTAGCTGTATAGTGAGATTATAGGGGTGACTGTAAAGCGAGACTATAGGCGTAGCTGTATAGTGAGATTATAGGGGTGACTGTAAAGCGAGACTATAGGCGTAGCTGTATAGTGAGATTATAGGAAGGTGCAATGAATGAGCCTGCCAAATTTAAGCCGTCTGCCTCCACGACAAGTTGGAGAATTAGTGATGAGTGAGGCAAGTTGGAGAATTAGTAGTGAGTGAGTGAGTGAGTGAGTGAGTGAGTGAGGGCTTTGCCTTTTCAAAACAAAACCTGCTTAGCTTTTGTAAGTAAGGTGCAATGAATGAGCCTGCCAAATTTAAGCCGTCTGCCTCCACGATTAAATCCCAAATGCATCACCTTAACATTATCAACATTGAATCTCATCTGCCATTTGTGCCCATTTTGATAATCTATCTAGGTCTGCTTGCAGAGCTTGCACATCATTGGAAGTTTCCAAAGCTCTGCATAATTTAGTGTCATCAGCAAACACAGGACCTTGCTCTCAATGCCCCTTCTAAGTCATTTATAAACAGATTAAACAGAAGCGGCCCCGTACAGAACCCTGAGGAACTCCGCTTAGAACTTTAGCCCACATAGATGTAGCTCCATTAACCACACTCTCTGTTTGCGGTCCAATAACCAGTTCTCTATCCATGAACAAATGTTTTCTTCAAGGCCAACAGTCCTCAGTTATACATTAGTCGCTATGTGGCACAGTATCAAAGGCTTTTGCAAATCCAAATATACCACATCCACAGCTGTGCCTGAATCTAATTCTTACTCACTTCTTCATAAAAACCAATAAATTTGTCTGCAGGATCTATTTCTCATAATCCATGCTGACTACTACTAATAAGATAATCTCTGGAGACAAAGTCAAGGAATGATCCCTTAACAAAGTTTCCATCACTTCCCTACCACTGAGGTTAGGCTTACAGGTCTATAGTTACCAGGCTGTGAACGACTACCTTTTTGAATATTGGTATTACATTGGCTTTTTTCCAATCCAGGGCACATCCCCAGACAAAAGCGAATCTGAAAAGATGAGACACAGTGGTCTTGCTAGAACTGAACTAAGCTCTTTTAAAATCCTAGGATGCAATCCATCTGGTCCTGGCGCTTTATTGATATTAACTTGTCTAATTGATTCCGTACCATATCCTCTGTTATCCAATGTGAAAACTCTTCATTTCTCCCTGCACATTGTTACAATCCCTACTGTAGGATTCTCAAAAGTAAAAACCGATGTAAAAAAACGGTTTAGCAGATAGCCTTTTCGGCATCCTCTACAACCACCTCAGCTCATTATTTAATGGTCCCACATTCTCAGTCCTCATTTTTTTACCATTATATACTTAAAAAACATCTTGGGGTGGACTTGCTTTGTTCGGCAATCCGTGTTTCATTTTCTATTTTAGCTAGTTTAATTGCTTTCTTGCACTCTTATTACAACTTTTGAAGTCCTGTAAGCCTGTTCTGTGCCTTCTGCTTTCAAAATTTAAAAGCCCTTTTCTTTTTTTCCTTTCCCTTTTTACCTGAGCATTAAGCCATGCAGGAGTGGACCTAATTTTTTTACAATTGTTTCCTAAAGGTACGATTTGGAAATGTTATAGTTTAATATCCCTTTAAAAGTGGTCCACATCTGCTCAGTATCTTTACCTAGAAACAGTTTCCCCCAGTTATGAGCAGGAGCGATTCCTTTAAAAGCATAAAATAGCTTTCCTAAAGTTAAAAGTTTTTGTTAAGCCAGTGCACTTAGTTTTCTGCAACCTATATTAAATGACACTATATCATGGTCACTAATCCCTAAGCTTCCCATTACCTTCATCTCCAAAATGAGCTCTGGGTTATTAGATATCACCAGATCCAACAACGCATTCTTTCTAGTAGGAACTTCTACCATCTGTGAAAGAAATGCTCATATAGGAAATTTAAGAACTTATACCTTTGAGGTGCTGGCAGTTCCATTACTCCAATCTATCAGGTGGTAGTTAAATCCCCCATAACCAGAACATGCCCCTGCCAGTACCTGCATTTCCCCCAGGTTTGCCAAGCCCTGCAATGCTGCAAGTTTACCCCTTAGACTCTGTACCTCAGATTCAAATGGGCAACCCACTCACATCTGACACATACATAGGTCCCGGGGCGGCTGCTCCAAGATCCCATACATGCGGCAGGATGCACATTGCGCGGCCCCAACAAAACTGTCCATACTAAACAGCAATACACAGTAGAGACAGCAGAGAAATAGTGTTGTTCTCAAACGCTTTCTTGTTTTAAACGCTTTAGTTTTTTAACGCTGTCAATCTCTTAAAAACAGAAAAATCTCTTTAAAACAGGAAATCGCTCAGAGCTAATCGTCATGGGACAGGCCTTAAATGAGGTTCAAAACCAACCAGAGCCAACCGGCCTCAGCCAATTTAAACCAATTAGTTACACCCCCATCCAATCAGAGAGAGAGAGAAAAAAAAAAAACCTTTCCTTTGTCTCCTACCAGCCCCCGCTCCACAGGTAACAGTGTTTTTAAACACAAGTATTGTTTTAATATCCAGTGCTTTGAGTTTACTCAAACAATTCCTACACCTTATTCAAGTGTCCATACTTCCCACAGCACCTGAAGACCAGAATATAACTTTTCCGATGCGCTTATCCTCTCCAGTCCTCACCTCCTCTGAAGATAACAGCTTTTTCAAAGCAGACACGAGGAATGGATGAGGTGGCTAAATGCAGAGCCAGTCATTGGAACTAATTTGTGGTCACAACTGAGACTGACTTTGGAATGTGAAAGAAAGCTAGCACTTTTACCGATGCATTCTTGAAACGGGAATGGTACATTTTCTGGGCTTCAAGAGCTGCATGGAGGTGGGAAAGGTATGTATGACATTTATTCTAGGGTGGATATGAACTTTAAGGAAAACTAAGATGTAATAAGTTTGAATGAAACTGTAGATGTGTCCAATTACCAGTAATTCTTTTATTTCCTTCTTTTATTTCCTTGCACGGACAAGTCAAACATAAAGTCAGGTGAGTGAGAAAACTCTCGAGCATGTGCAGAATAATATCTTGTTTGCTATATGATGGGAATGGACAATTAAAAAAGACTGGAGTGACCTTTAGGAAGAAGGACTCAAAGCTGCTGCTTCACTGATTGACACCTAACCTTGCAAATAATTTGAACATTTCCCCCCTCCCTTTTTCCCTAATATAACTATTTTTCAGTATCCATTGATTACTTTGTTTAAAATACAGGTACATTTTGAACTTTTATTGGTTCAGACCTTGGTAAAATTTAAGAGCATCTAATTGTGAATGTGATATTTATTCCATGAAATAACAACACCTGAAGAGTGACTCTCATCTATATCCTCATGCTACATTAAATCTCCTTCCACGTTTTCTTTTTTTATTATACTTACATACATTGAAGTTGTGCATTTACGGTATTTGGCTTTATGAGTTACATTGTTTAGTGGTTGTTTGTTCAGCATGACCTTGTTTTTTATTCTATCCATAAAACATTTGAAGAAGTATTGAACTTTCTTGCTATTATGTTCTCATACTGGTTGCTCAACCTTTGGAAAATGTAATGTGAATGAAAGTAAGGCATCTGGCCACCAAAACATTTTATTGTTATATATATTTGGTAAGTAATACATGTATGCATTTTATTTCAAGGACCGTGTTTTTATGCCCCACCAGCACAATAAAAGGAACACATCAACAGTCATAAGGGTAATATTTCCTTTTAACATAAAAATGTTCTACATAAATTGTTTTACATAAACTGTTTCAATGCATTTTTACACCGCTGGGGGGGGGGGGGGGCTACATTTAATCACAAATTTATTTAAAAATATCCTTCTTTCAAGTGGAAAAACTCAATGGACTTCTTGAGATATTTTTATTAGACATTGAATACAATCGACTAGTTTTAGCTGAGCACAGCTGTCCTCAGGATATGATGTCATCTCCTATTGCCTTCCTTTACAAGTAGTGCAATCCATTACCATAAACCCTCCCTTATATACACCTGTTAACCCATTAACTCCACCCCACGGTGTGAATAAATACACAAAGTACATAGTGCATATAAATACAATGCAGTGCATAATACAAATTCAGAGAACTAACTTTAAAACGTGTTACAGCTTACTAGGATTGCCACACTTGTTATCTTAAAAAAGTTACAATCTGTCTGCCACTGTGGCTTTTTAGTAAGCTGCAGGCTCTCATGTCACTCAGCATTTTGATCCAGTCGGAATATTTGTATGCAGACTATGCCAACACTTGTGGCCACTGGGGTAAAGATTATGCTGAGGATATCTTACTATTAGTTTAAAGCAAACCAGATGTCACCAGTCACACCAGACACATTCTGCCTGCCAACAGAACTTTTATAATTGGCTAACATAGCAAATAATTGCATGTAATACTGAAAACAACAAACATTAAAGTTCCTTCCATTTTGACTATTCCATTTAAATTGTGGTGCCAGCTCTGAAAGTAATATATAACTTTATATATTTGCTTGCACCTAATTAAGTCGTACTATACTTTTTATGGTCATTTAGATGGCAATTACACACATACACCTTTCCTATATTAAATTATATACCACTACCTATTGGTAGCTCCTAAAAACTTAATGCATTCTCCTATAAAATATATATATATTCCACCACTGACATTCAAATGCAAATGTTCTTATATTAGACTACAGTGCTTCTAGGTACTGTTATCAAACACATAATCAAATATAAAAGTGTCATGGGATTTGTGAAAAAAAAGGCCTTTTACTGGCAATGCATCATAGACAACGTTCAGACCCCTTCACTTGTAGCACACTATGATTAGCGCTGTGCCTGGTGCAGGTATATGGGGAGTTTTGCTGTATTACTCCTACAATACCATCCAAAATGAACAGCACTCAGGACTTCCAAATTTTTAATGCTTTTTAATCCACATGCTACCTATGAAAAAGTAGCAACATTTCAGGAACTGTGTCCCTTTTTCAAGCTCCAACAGATTTACAATTATTGGGCAGACACACCCCTTATTTAAACCATTCCACAGGAAATGAGGTCATATTACAATTAACACATTACATATTATAGAATATACATCATATTATAGAATATACATATTGTGTACATATTACAGTAATATAATTACCTCCACTATTATATACCACAATCATATTCAATGAAACAAATACCCTCAATACCACCTACACTTTTTATGTAGTCACTAGCAAAATACCCACGCTCGCAGCGGAGATGTATTGAAATAACGTTTTTAGTAAGAAAGCATAATGTATCAAGATTGCTGTAGTCACTCGGCACTGATATATTAAAGAAAGACAATTCAATAAGCTTTACGATAATGCAACACTCATTAAATTAATTTAATATATATTTTTTATTCAACTATGAAATTTTGGGGAAAATAACCCCCACACCCCTCCCGTCTGCCCCTAATACCCCCACTATTCCTCTCTGTCCACCCTCCAAACCCTTCCCCTTACACCTCAGCCAGTCCCCGCACAAACCCTGAATTTTTGGTAAAAATCGGTCCAGCCGTTAGTGTGCAGGAGTTCAAAATTCTATTCCCCCCCATTCACCCCACCCTAAAAAAAATATTTTGTTAAACTTTACTGTAAAGGAGTATATGCATACCAAATTTGGTTGAAATCGGACCAACCAGTCTGTGCAATGTCATACTGATACTCACCGTTACAGGTGGAATTTCAAAACGAAACCTGCTTAACTTTTGTAAGTAAGGTGCAATGAATGAGCCTGCCAAATTTAAGCCGTGTGCCTCCACGGCAAGTTGGAGAATTAGTGATGAGTGAGTGAGGGCTTTGCCTGAAACGAAACCTGCTTAACTTTTGTAAGTAAGGTGCAATGAATGAGCCTGCCAAATTTAAGCCGTCTGCCTCCACGGCAAGTTGGAGAATTAGTGATGAGTGAGTGAGTGAGTGAGTGAGGGCTTTGCCTTTTCGAAACGAAACCTGCTTAACTTTTGTAAGTAAGGTGCAATGAATGAGCCTGCCAAATTTAAGCTGTCTGCCTCCACGGCAAGTTGGAGAATTAGTGGTGAGTGAGTGAGTAAGTGAGGGCTTTGCCTTGTATAAGTATCGAAACAAACCTGCTTAACTTTTGTAAGTAAGGTGCAATGAATGAGCCTGCCAAATTTAAGCCGTCTGCTTCACAGGCAAGTTGGAGAATAGTGGTGAGTGAGTGAGTGAGTGAGGGCTTTGCCTTTTCGAAACAAAACATGCTTAACTTTTGTAAGTAAGGTGCAATGAATGAGCCTGCCAAATTTAAGCCGTCTGCCTCCACGGCATTGGAGAATTAGTGATGAGTGAGTGAGTGAGGGCTTTGCCTTATCGAAACAAAACCTGCTTAACTTTTGTAAGAAGGTGCAATGAATGAGCCTGCCAAATTTAAGCCGTCTGCCTCCACGGCAAGTTGGAGAATTAGTGGTGAGTGAGTAAGTGAGTGAGGGCTTTGCCTTTTGAAACAAAACCTGCTTAACTTTTGTAAGTAAGGTGCAAAGAATGAGCTGCCAATTTTAAGCCGTCTGCCTCCACGGCAAGTTGGAGAATTAGTGATGAGTGAGGCAAGTTGGAGAATTAGTGATGAGTGAGTGAGTGAGTGAGTGAGGGCTTTGCCTTTTCGAAACGAAACCTGCTTAACTTTGTAAGTAAGGTGCAAGAATGAGCCTGCCAAATTTAAGCCGTCTGCCTGCACGGCAGTGGAGAATTAGTGATGAGTGAGGCAAGTTGGAGAATTAGTGATGAGTGAGTGAGTGAGTGAGTGAGTGAGGGCTTTGCCTTTTCGAAACAAAACCTGCTTAACTTTTGTAAGTAAGGTGCAATGAATGAGCCTGCCAAATTTAAGCCGTCTGCCTCCACGGCAAGTTGGAGAATTAGTGGTGAGTGAGTGAGTGAGTGAGGGCTTGCCTTTTTGAAACAAAACCTGTCTAACTTTTGTAAGTAAGGTGCAATGAATAAGCCTGCCAATTAAGCCGTCTGCCTCCACGGCAAGTTGGAGAATTAGTGATGAGTGGTGAGTGAGTGAGGGCTTTGCCTTTCGAAACGAAACCTGCTTAACTTTTGTAAGTAAGGTGCAATGAATGAGCCTGCCAAATTTAAGCCGTCTGCCTCCACGGCAAGTTGGAGAATTAGTGGTGAGTGAGTGAGTGGTAGGGCTTTGCCTTTTCGAAACGAAACCTGCTTAACTTTTGTAAGTAAGGTGCAATGAATGAGCTGCCAATTTTAAGCCGTCAGCCTCCACGGCAAGTTGGAGAATTAGTGATGAGTGAGGCAAGTGGAGAATAGTGATGAGTGAGTGAGTGAGTGAGGGCTTTGCCTTTCGAAACGAAACTGCTTAACTTTTGTAAGTAAGGTGCAATGAATGAGCGCCAAATTTAAGCCGTCTGCCTGCACGGCAAGTTGGAGATTAGTGATGAGGGTGGCAAGTTGGGAGAATAGTGATGAGTGAGTGAGTGAGTGAGTGAGGGCTTTGCCTTTTCGAAACGAAACATGCTTAACTTTTGTAAGTAAGGTGCAATGAATGAGCCTGCCAAATTTAAGCCGTCTGCCTCGACGGCAAGTTGGAATTGATGATAGTGAGTGAGTGAGTGAGGGCTTTGCCTTTTGAAACGAAACTGCTAACTTTTGTAAGTAAGGTGCAAAGAATGAGGCTGCCAATTTAAGCCGTCTGCTCCACGGCAAGTTGGAGGAATTAGTGATGAGTTAGTGATGAGTGAGTGAGTGAGTGAGGGCTTTGCCTTTTCAAAACGAACTGCTTAACTTTTGTAAGTAAGGTGCAATGAATGAGCCTGCCAAATTTAAGCCGTCTGCCTCCATGGCAAGTTGGAAAATTATGATTAGTGATGAGTTAGTGATGAGTGAGTGAGTGTGTGAGTGAGGGTTTGCCTTTTGAAACGAAACAGGCTTAACTTTTGTAAGTAAGGTGCAATGAATGAGCCTGCCAAATTTAAGCCGTCTGCTTCCACGGCAAGTTGGAGAATTGTGATGAGTGAGTGAGGGCTTTGCCTTTACAAACGAAACCTGCTTAACTTTTGTAAGTAGGTGCAATGAATGAGCCTGCAAATTTAAACGTCTGCCTCCACGGCAAGTTGGAGAATTAGGGGGATGACTGAGTGAGTGATGAGGGCTTTGCCTTTCGAAACAAAAACATGCTTAACTTTTGTAAGTAAGGTGCAATGAATGAGCCTGCCAATTTAAGCCGTCTGCCTCCACGGCAAGTTGGAGATTAGTGATGAGTGAGGCAAGTTGGAGAATTAGTGATGAGTGGTGAGTGAGTGAGGGCTTTGCCTTTACGAAACGAAACATGCTTAACTTTTGTAAGTAAGGTGCAATGAATGAGCCTGCCAAATGTAAGCGTCTGCCTGCAAGGCAAGTTGGAGAATAGTGATGAGTGAGGCAAGTTGGAGAATTAGTGATGAGGGAGTGAGTGAGTGAGGGCTTTGCCTTTTCGAAACGAAACATGCTTAACTTTGTAAGTAGGTGCAATGAATCAGCCTGCCAAATTTAAGCCGTCTTTCTCCACGGCAAGTTGGAGAATTAGTGATGAGTGAGGGAGGGCTTTGCCTTTTCGAAACGAAACCTGCTTAACTTTTGTAAGTAAGGTGCAATGAATGAGCCTGTCAAATTTAAGCCGTCTGCCTCCACGACAAGTTGGAGAATTAGTGATGAGTGAGGCAAGTTGGAGAATTAGTAGTGAGTGAGTGAGTGAGTGAGTGAGTGAGTGAGGGCTTTGCCTTTTCAAAACAAAACCTGCTTAGCTTTTGTAAGTAAGGTGCAATGAATGAGCCTGCCAAATTTAAGCCGTCTGCCTCCACGGCAAGTTGGAGAATTAGTGATGAGTTAGTGATGAGTGAGTGAGTGAGTGAGTGAGTGAGGGCTTTGCCTTTTCGAAACGAAACCTGCTTAACTTTTGTAAGTAAGGTGCAATGAATGAGCCTGCCAAATTTAAGCCGTCTGCCTCCACGGCAAGTTGGAGAATTAGTGATGAGTGAGTGAGTGAGTGAGTGAGGGCTTTGCCTTTTATTAGTATAGATTCTAGGAAAAAAGCAGATTAATCTACCCCTTACAGAAATAAGAACAAATCGTAGTCCTTATTTAGGCCATGTTGTGCAAGTGTATTCAGTCTTTGGACCCACCAGACCTTTTTGAAAAGATTTGGCTATTACTGTATGGGACAACTGTATGGGAATTTTGCTGTCCATTTAAAGGGGAACTAAAGCCTCAAAACAGTACAGAATCAGAAGGCAGTAGTGGTCATACTAATACTCAAGTATATACGGGTATCATCGTTTTGACGTATGTTGGATCTGTGCTGCGATATCCTTGCTTTTAGGGGTTGGGTTGTTTCCCCTACATTTAACAACTTGCAAGGGCACCACAGCATGTAAACCACATATGATGTATCAGAGGTCACATAACTATTTATTTCATAACTCATTCCAGTTACTGGGTGCCTAAATGTTTCTCGTTTCTGGACGAATCTACATTGTGTACAATGTAGACATGGGTACTGTACATACCCACTCGTCTGCTACCTGGCAGGGTATCTTTATCTATAACATTGAAAGACTTTGATCTGTATGGACATAGCAAGTTTTTACCCCCTACAACTTATGCGGAGGTGGAAGTGTTCATTAATAGAGTTAAGGTTGATGTGAAGTACATATTTCAGGGTTTGGATGGCATGCATATTAATGGTAACCTTACTGTGGAAGAATTAAAAGCATTAAAGGGTCTTTAAGACCGCACTGATATAATTGTAAAACCCTCTGACAAGGGGGGCTTGATTGTTGTATTGGACATTGAGTACTATCAGCAAGGATTTTTTAAAACACCTGTCAGATGTGGAGGTGTATAGTGAGTTGAATTTTAATCCCATGTGGGACATCAAACTGAAAATTGACAAATTTATTACTGATGGATTAAATAAGAAAACCATATCAGTAGATGTCAGAAAGTATCTCACTGTGGAACACCCCAGAACACCGATGCTTTACACCCTGCCCAAGGTGCACAAGAATGCTAATCGACCTCCAGGAAAGCCTATTGTTTCCAGAGTAGGATCCATCTTTACTCCCATGGCCATCATGTTGGACAGGGTACTTGTGCCGTTGGTACGGGCTATAAGATCTTTTGTGCTTGATACCATGGATTTCTTAAACAAAATTCATGGGATGAAAGTTGATAATTGGGAAGCCATGCTGTCTGTAGTTTTTGTATACAAAAGGAGGTTTGTGTTGAAGACTGCCTTGTGGGGAATTGAGGGCACAGACAGGAACTTATGGGGCCAAGAAAGAAGAGGTAAGGGGGTGTAGCAGAGTGTAAAGATTTAAAGGTCAAAGAAAGGGTTTTGAATTATTCATTGCTAGAAGGGAAGCCACTCCATAGACGGCAGTATTGAGGTTGCAGGTTCCTCTTTTGGAGGAATAGTGAAATGATCCAAAGAAGAGAATGATCCACAATTTCAAAGGTAGCTGATAAATCTATTAGCATGAGGGTAGAGAATTAGTAACCTTACAGAGGGCTCTTTCAGTTGAACGACTATGCCAGAATCCTGATTGCAAAGGGTCCAAAAGTTTATTAGTATAGAGGTGTAAAAGGGAAGGGTCCTGAGAGGGTTTTTTTATGAGGAGGTTTGAGACATCCATGTTTGAAGGCAGCAGGAAAAATACCAGAGGTCAGATCCTTGCCAATCTTCCTTCTTCCATCTCTTTCCTAGTGCAGTGGTCTTCAGGAATGCTGGAAAGGTCATAATTGCAAGGTCAGTCTGTGTTAATTTTATATGCACAATTTACTACCACCCTATCTGTCAAAAAAAAAAAAAAAAGATTTTGAGGTTTATTGGTGTAATATATTTGATTCTTAATTGAAATAATCATATCTTGGTGGCAACTGCTATATTTAATGGTAATGTATAGTAGGCTATATTTAGAATTCCAGTATTTGTGGACTTCTGACTGGAATTAAAGCGGCTGGTATTTCAATACAACCGATGACGTGACCCATTTAAAACTATGCATTTTGCCAAAAAATCCACCGCGTTGATAAATTAACACTTCAGTTCTATTGACATTTTAGAATAACCGAGATTAGGCTCTTAAAATGTGACTATTTTGGTGTCTTGCCTCTCAAGACATTGAAGAAAATTCACCATTATTTTTTGTTAAAGTGCATTGTATAAACTACAATGTATTTTGAGATTACCAGGTATTTTCAGTGTTAAGGTGGTATGTGTGCTTAGATGTAGTTTTGTTCTTTCTTTTAAATATTTTGCTGAAGATGATTATGTTTTTATTGCCTACTCTTTAGGTATAATCAGAGTACAGTAGGTCAAATTTAAATGTGCCACTATTAATAAATCAAGCACTTATTAAGCAATTGTAACAATAAGGCAAGTAAAAAAAGTAAAGTTTGCCTCTAATGCTTTAGCTTACCGGTAAAACATATCTTAAAACGGGTCTTTGTCAATTTTAGTTTTTATAGCAGATAACTTTCATTTTATTCATAGAATGTCATACAAAAAAGTTTTATAAAACAGAACTGTAGGACATATTTGGCTGTTATCTGTTATCTGAGGTGGTACTAAATGCTGATTCTAGTAAACTGTTTGAGGCAACTTGGCAGGGAGTGTGAAATTAAATCGCATTCTCCGTGGGTATTTTGGCCTGTACCTCAGTTACTTTCAAACAGTTGTTCACAATATTGGTTTTTGCATATATGTCACTTTTTTATGGCTCCATAAGCAATCGGGTGGCAGGGAATCAGTCACCACTGTGCAAGCTAAGTTTAAAATGAATGCAAATAACAGCCAATAACTTTATTGCATTTTTTTATACTGCATGCTTTGAGAGTTTTTAACCCTTACATCAAAAAAGAATTTGTTATTGCCACAGAAACACATATTTTGTCACTGTTATAAGTGCTTTGATGCCTTTATTTTTCTACTGTTATAATCATTAGAATTGTCTGGGTAATGTTTATCGTTTTTGCAATTTAATGTAACTAGTTCAGCTAACCATATGAAATGCATAAATTGCATCATTTTTCATTGTCTGGATTGAGTAAAGCAGCCAGTCTTTCTTCCATCTCCCACTTATCTTCTTATGGAATTTCATTGGTTTTGATTTGTTTCTTTTGCTTTTCCCCACAAGGTTATATATCTGTGCTTTCGTTTATCTGACAAAGTTATTAGTTTATTTTTTTTCTAGTAATTTTTTATTTAGGTTTGTGGGAATCTATTCCAATGCAAAGGCAACACAATTACTAAGCATCTGAATGTATCTTTAAAATGAATACCAAGCATGGCAACTTAATTATGATTTAACCCATAACTTAAGGTTACAAAAAACAAACAGAGCAAATACAAATATTCATTTTCAAATCAAGTGCTTCGATTTCCACTGTTTCCCTTTTCTTTTGAATCCTTTTATACTTTGTTACACGTTGATGAAAGCAATTAACAAAGGCCATTTCATAGTTAATTCCACTTGCAGTGTTTGTTTTCTTGTTTGATCCTAGTGAACTGACACTCTCCACTTTATAACTCAAAATGACAGTGGATATGATTCTGACTGTTTGCCCTGTGACACGTCCCTGCTTTTCTCTTTGTAGAATCAATCTTCAGCAAAAGGTAAAATATGGGAGATGTCAGGTCAAAAGAAGATTATTCAAGTATGCACTTTTAATAAAGGGTTCAACAAAGGATTATATACTTGTAATAGTCAGAAATGTCTTATTGCCTTGTCCTATCCTTGTTATAGTCAATCAGCCATGTAATAGATAGAAGATAATTTCACTAAATATTATGACCACTTCCACAAAACTAACCAAAAAATCAATTGATTCTTCCAAAATGAAGATAATATATAATATGTGTAATATAGATAAATAATTTAAATAATATGTTTCCCCCACTAAATTTCCCCTTAAAATCCCCTATTCATATATGCTCTGAGGAGGCAGTTTAGGGAGCAGCAGTCAATCATTGGGCATGACATCATATGTCAGTGTGACTAACTGCTGCCAGGGGTGCCCCTACCATGAAGCAAACTGAAACATTTGCTCAGGGCTCATCCCTGCAGAACACTTAAAAGGTGGCAGTTAAAAAAATCCTCCTTCCTGTAATACTGCATTTCAGCACAAGTCCACCAGTCAGTGTTAGTTAGCCCACGACACCCACCCCTATGTTTCCTGATGAAGCCATGCCCGTTTCACATGCTGCCACCCGTCTGCCTATAGGCGGTATTTAAAAGTCGTTTCAGGATTCAAAAACCCTAGGAACACCCCTGACTGCTGCTAGCCAGAACAATCAGGATTACTGTAAGACAAAAGTGGTGAGGACCATGTGACTGAGTTGCCTTTAGAAACATCCTGCAGCTTTGTAAGTATTGTAGTCTTGGTGTTTGGTATATAGTATACATTTTCAGCTGGAGGTTGGACTTACTCTTTCATTAATAGTAACAATATTTTACTTTTTGCACTTTTCTGTTAAACCGAATCATGAATATAGGAAAACAGTTGATACTTACAAGGTAACAGCTGTCAGTTTGTAGCATTAGATTGGAGGAAAGCTGCCAAATCCTGATTACTTTTCCTTTGAATTATAAAAACAAGCTACAATATTCAATGAATGTTTGTAGAAACTAAAAATATTGTTGTAATACATCACTTTTACAAATTCATTCAATTTTACATCACAACAGATGCTTAGGGCATGTCCACCCCCAAACTAATATTTAACTACTGGACCCACTGTGTAGTTTAAAAAAACCCTTACCGTACATCTCTTATGGTTCTTTCTGGTTCTTATGGTTCTCCTGCAGTGTCTGTACAAAATCCAGGAAACTGAAAAGTAGGAGCTATCTTCCTGGAAAAAGGTTTCTGAATTCTGTCTTGCCTCTCCACCCTCAAATACCATGTCAGATTGTTAAAAAAATAAGCAGAACCATCTCTCCCGTGGTGTTCTCCATTTAGCCAGCCACGTCAGTGAATGGTTGCCTCTCAGCCAATCACAGGCGCAGCTTCCAGTCCGGCCCCTGCTTGCAAGTTCTGACAACCAGGGAGCCAGATCAGTGCACTGCTGGCACGTGGGGCTGTAAGTAGCGTTCTAAATCTTTTTTTAACAATCTGACATGGTGGTTGGGGGTGGGCAGGGGTGCCTTACATTATGTAAAAAGTTGTCCTGCATGGTGGACATGCCCTTTAAATGACACCTTGTTATATTGACTTCATAATGAATGTAAGTGGTTCTGTTTTTCAAAGCTGAATTTTAAACCTTTTTAAGCAAAAACACTTTGCAATATGTGAAACTTCAATACTAAAATAGCCATAATAGAATAATAGAATAACCAATACTAAATGTTAGGGTTCATTTTATTTTAAACCACTGAAGTGCAGTATTAGATGTTTTGATATATGTAAAGAAGAAAATAAATAAATAATTAATACATATTAACATCCAGTGTCACTAGTAACAAGTAATTACTCAATGAGGGCATACTTTCCTCAGAAAAAATTCAATACTTTATCACTCAGCTATTTGTCTCTTTTTACAACTAAAACTCCCACAGATTAGCCATTCCTCAGGTTGCTGTATTAATAACAACAAATATAAAAATCTATTAAAAAAAAGAAAAAAGTATTAGAAAAGTTAAAAAATTATCTAAAGGGTACAATACAGTGTCCGAGATCCCAAATACCCCAGTGATCATGGCATTCAATAATCAGGAAGTAGCAGGATCATGTTTTGTGTAAGTGCTTTATACACAACAAAATTTCTTTGCATTATAGACAATTATCAAAGGATCGGTATTCACAGATATAATAATTAATGAGCAAAACACCACCCCTACATACTTGAAGAAAGGTATTTTCAACTTAAGCAACATAAATGGCTCCATACTGTAAGGCCAGCATGGTTAGAATGCTAAATGATAATGCTGTGATGGTGAAACTCCTAAACACTATTAAACAAAACTATTTAACACATCTCTAGATAAAATTTGTGAAAAGCTGCTGCTGGAGAGATTCAGCAATATTACTTCCTGGTTGAACACTTCCTGTTTTCAGCCATCTGACCAGCTTGTAGCCATGTGCCCAGCATCTGCCTGCATTAATAGGCTCCCCTTCTCAACTGTCATTTTCCCCCCAGGTTCTTCCTGATTTTTCCAGCATTAAGTCTTTACTGAGCATGCTTCTCCCTCGCGGCAGATGGGTGGGGCAGAGGTCAGGTGACCTCACTCAACCTACTGGAAGCAGGAATTTGAACATTCACCCCAATGTAATGTCTCACAGGCTCCAGCCAGAGAAGTGATTGCCAGCTCATTGAAAGGAAATACTGCAGGCTTTCATTCAACCCTAACTTGTTTTGAGACAACAGTTACCCTTTAAGGTTAGTACATGTGAGAAATATATTCTGTAACTAAGAAGTCTTCCATGTTGTTGCCAGTACAACTGACAGCCCATGTAGTCTTCAAAGAGCCTGAGCACTTATTGGTGATGCCACCTGACCCCAGTATGCACTGTCTCTATAAACAGAATTTTTTTTTACATGCAGACTGTTAAGCCAGCATGTATTGTATACAGCCTTTCTGGTGAAATACAAAATAGTCATCTCATTTTACTGATATTTTTTTTCTGTTCCTAGCAAAAGATAAAGCATCAAAATGTACAGGTATTCCCTTTATATGCAGTGGTGGCACATCAGTCTAAATATGAGTTTAGAAACACACAGCTCATGAGGTAATGCGTTCTAATCCCCAGATTTACTTTTTTGTTTGCTTGCATTATGTTCCCAGTTAAAGTAGTTATTATATAATAAAGCTTTAGAACATCTATATATTAGCAAATGATATAAGGTTGTTTCACATTATCCGGGGATAGACAGTTAGAAGGAGGGAGGGAGAAAGGGAGGTAATGATTGTTATTACAGTCAGATATGGTTTGTACAGATGTCGCATTATAACAGTTATGTTAAAAGTAAAACCTATTATCATAAAGCAGCATTTCTCAGGGGTTCATTCCCATTGGTAGTGGCATTCCCATCTAACTTTAGCAAAGGGCCCAGGCTTTAAGGAAATTGTTTGGGCACCTTCTTCTAATATAAATTAAGTCCATAAAAGTTAAGTCCATAAAATGTCCCTACGTTGCACAGCTGAGTGAACTAGATGCCATGTGCCTTTAGCCAATTTCTGACATCTATTGAGGACCTGCCCCATAGTTAGCAATTATAACCTGATAAGTATGCAGGTTCCTCTAGAGCTCTCTAAGGTTTCTACCTTAGGTATATCTGAAACTGAAACTAGTCATCAGCTAACACTGCTACGCAAGACACAGTTCTATGCAAAAAAAAAAAAAAAACATAATTCTGTATTGGATGTTACATCAACCCCCCAGAAATAAATTTTGGAAAGAAATGGTTAATAAAGCTTTTTTCAGTTTCAGTTTCAGATATACCTAAGGTAGAAACCTTAGAGAGCTCTAGAGGAACCTGCATACTTATCAGGTTATAATTGCTAACTATGGGGCAGGTCCTCAATAGATGTCAGAAATTGGCTAAAGGCACATGGCATCTAGTTCACTCAGCTGTGCAATGTAGGGACATTGGAGTTAGATATACCGGGTGGAGGATGTAAAACTGAATCAACCTATTGCTGTCAGCTTGTTATGCCCTGAGGTGTGACTCTGATAGGTCCTCCCAGTATATTTGGTGCATTTATTTAGAATACCTATGGTACCTGCAGCCAAAGTAGCTCCTAAGAGGCAGGAATAGATTCTAGATGCCAATCATCTTCATCCCCTGATTTTAGTATTTAGTATTGGATGGGTAGCAATGGGGATGTGGGATCCCTGAAACTTATAGAAAAGAAAATGTCTTAAATGTAGATAACACAACAGGAAAAAGTCGGATAGGTTATGCCCTTACGTACCACACCTCTGATGCTGCAAAGAAGGACAGTCTGGAATATTTGTTGTTGTGCCAAAGTGGAGAGTAACTAAGTACCCCATCACCCAGGAGTTTAGATGTCATTCGCCAAATCCTGTGTTGTTGAAAATGGAGTATAGTGCCTCTGTTTATAATTGAATTTCTGGTTTGGTCCAGGAATGCTATTGGTTTTGAGGGTAGGTATTCATGTAGCATATATTCAACATCATAGATTGTATTGTGTGTATGGACTGTCAGGAGAAGGCGGTACCACCCAGCTCTGAAATAGCTACTAAATAATAGTAATAAAAATTTGTCAAAGGCCAGTCCTGCTAATAGCTTAGGTCTTTGCAGGCTGTTAAGTTTAAGCCTAGTCCTAAAATATCACCAAAGAAATCATATGATCAAACTATTTAGCATATAAATGCTTTGGCAGTATTATGACCTTTATTATATTGATGTGTCCTATCAAGTTAATTGGGAATTGTTTCCATATTTGGAATTTAGTCTTGACTAGGTCTAGGAGAGCTATAATATTTTTATGGGTATAATCTTCTGGGGATTTAATGATGGTAACTCCCAAATATCTTAATTCTTGGGTAATTGGTATGGCCTCTCTTATCAGTGAGGGAAACAGTATAGGGGAGTCTATAGGGAATATACATGACTTAGTCCAGTTGATATATAAACCAGAATAGGGCCCAAATTACCCATGGGTCAGACAGATATAGAATTATATTATCAGCATATAAGCTGATTAGGGATGTGTGGGCCCTAGGTTTTAAGCCCTGTATATTGGGTGAGGAGAGGAGCCGTGTGGTTAGTGGTTCTAGAGCTAGGCCAAACAAATATGGTGATAGGGGCATCCCTGTTTTGTACCTCTGCCCATGGGAAAGAAGGTTGAGCAAGATCCATTAACAAAGATCGCTGCAGTGGGATGTTTATACGATAGCTTGACCTATTGAGTAAACTTGGGACCAAATACATATTTTTCAAGGCAGATCCATAGATATCTCCACTCGATCAAATCAAATGCTATTTGGGCATCAAGGAAGAGAATGAGTACTTTTAATTTTTAACTGAAATGTTAATATTTACAGGGCTATTCAATATAAGTTCTTATCATTAAAAATGGTACTAATTTTGCCCCAACCAATCAGATTTTAGTTTTAAAATGTTGAATAATATCTGATTGGTTGGGGCAAAATTAGCACCATTTTTAACAATAAGAACTTTTATTGAATCTCCCTGTTAGTTTCTTACATCCATGTTAGCTAATAAATACACTGCAAATATTACTGTTTTGTATGAAAAGCAAAGGAATTTTTTTCATAAATCACTCTGCAGCCACAGCAGCAGAGGTGAGACACAGCATGTTGTATGCCTGTGAATGTGCTTTGTCTATTTAGTTCCAGTTAAAATCCAAGAATGAGAAATCCATGTACTAGTTTTTGTGTACTGTGAAAGTGAACTGACCAGGAACCAAGGCCATTTTTTAGAAATTAAAAGGCAGTGACTGAATACAAGACCAAACAAACCATTGACTAAACAGGTTCAAAATCAATACAGTTACACCTTCATCTGGGGAACCCTTCAGTGACCAATCTCTGGTGCACACTAGCAAAACCATATCCACCTCTTGAGTGGCTCCATACACCCAAAAAGAACAAGATCAAGGTAGTCTACCGGAGTCAGCTTCATCTTGTAATGGCAAAAGATTTCAATTGATATATGTATATGTTTTTAACATGATTGTTTAATTAATATTTGAATTTTATATATGGAAAACCAGTAGCCTGCCTTGATGTTTATTCCTTTTGGATTGACTGAACAGGCTCCATTACAAACTTTTACCTCTAATGAAAAATCTCATAACAAACTATTACCTGTTATAAAAATGTTAGGTTTTATTACAAAATGATGTTACAGCATATCAAACAATGACAAAATACAAAGCAATATATCTGTTTGTTTACAAAACCTGGTCTACATGTATTCCCTTTACATGTGACACATCAGTACAACAGGGATTCTGTTATTAATCCTTCTTTGTTCCTTTTTCCCCATTTTTTTTATCAGTTTGATGAAAGGTCGAATCATTTGTATTACGCCTGTGGCAAAATGGTCTTACCACTGATTTGGCTAGACCATTAAATATTCAGACCACCCTCCTTTTTGCCTTTTTTTGTCCTTCCTATTTATGACCACAATTGCAATCTATTATATATACTGCTAGTGATTTGCAGTGTATATTTGTGCAAGGTTTCAGGTATTGGCAGACCTTTCATTTTCCACAGTTAAAATAACTTGGACTTTATCTGGTTTCTTATAGCATCTCTGCCTTAATAAAATGTTTTATTTTTGTCTCCTTAATTACTTATAGATCTTTATCCTGCTGTTAGAATGGCATCGTTGCTGTTAAAGTAAAAAGCCACAGTCAAGTTTACAGCTATGAACCTTATTCTTTTTTAATAGTTTGACTCATTACGATGTAATCTGAAATACAGAGAGATACAAGCATGTTATGTTTCATTAGTGGTGCAGAAGATGACCAGTAAACTGTAAACTTAACATTCACTGACACTGTTGCTGACCCCTAGCAAAGCAGCTGTTTGCAAATTATCTTACTTACCTTGTATCTTGCTCCCACTGTCTGCTCTAGTCCACTTTGTCCCATGCAACTTTTATAGATCATTTTCTGGCCCTGGGGGCAAACCAAAGGGATTAAGCATGAACAGGTGAAACAAGACACTGAATAAGTATAATTTGTAAAATGCCTTTACAAATTTACTAGCATTTAATAGCATTTTAGGTCCTCCCCCTGGGTATATTCAATAAGGGGGTTTGTTAAATTTTAGTTCCTCCTTAATATATTTACAGTAATAGTCTGTGTGGTGTTGTTATTGCTATTGCTAACAGGAAACATTTAAAAACTGTATAGGCTTATTAAATGGTGTAACAATTAAAGGACAATTATATTCACCCCCCCTCGTTCCTTTCCCCCCCACTCCGGCAAAGTACCCAGGGTGAGGACCTGAAACGCAAAGTCCTCACCTCTGTGTACTTTACAAAGCTCCTGCATTATGTACATGTAATCCCCTTTTGGAACTGCCGACCGATCCTCCACTCTGGCACTTTGAATGACAGGTCGCGAGGCCGCCAATGGGAAGACGTACTTTGCAAGGAGGCATGTCTTCCCATTGGCTGTCTCCCAGACTGTCAGTGTCAGTGGGGAGGATCCGACTGCAGCGCCGAAGGAGTAGTGAGGGAGTTTTGTACCCAGAGGTGAGGACTTTGCGTTATAATTATAGTTTAGTATATAGTATAATTGCCCTCTAAGCTAAAATAGAAAATAGAATTAGAAAAACAAAGTAAAACCAATACAATAAAGTGTTATATATGAAAACTGGCAATTATATTTTCTGTTTTTAGTACTCTGCTACATCAAACACCTTCATTGCTATTTCATTAAGAATCCTACTTATAAAGAGAAGAGTCCATCTCTTTGGTGAATATTCCCCCCCCAAAAATCTAGCAGCTTTGACCTGTGAAAACTCATTATTGCAGGAGTGAAAGAGAGTAACTTTCTTTAAAATCCTTTAGAATTAGCAAATTCCACTGTGATACAAAGTTAAAATCAATGGACCACAAGTCAACTAAAATTTTCAGTACTTTTTGGCAAAATATCAACACCTTCTCTGTGGAGTTATTGGGGGATTAACTAACATTCTGTTCTTTCAAATGATTCATTTTGATTAATTTTTTTACCCCAAAATTATTGAAGCTTACTAAAAAGTTTTTTTTATCAAATAGAAATTAGATTATATATACTGTAATGCTTATGTAATGCGTATATAAACAGAATTTGTAACAGATACAAAAATACAGATACATTTAATGGCTTACAAATAAAATACATAAAAATGTCCGCTTCCTTATGTAATGTATATCCATAGACTGCAGAGACAATGCTTGTTTCATGCTTGACACTCAGCACTTTAGGATTGCAGATTACTGTTGAAGACATTCTTTTGCAGATCCTAGTAACTCCTTAAATAGGACCTGTGGTCTCTATACCAGTGCCCTCTATTAAAAATAAGAACCCTCTTACCATTAAAATAAATCCAGAATCATACTTCTAGCTGCAAACTCTAAAAAAGTAGGGGTGGCTCATTTTGCTTACACTGTAAGCTGTGATATCAACAGCAACATTGGTTTGCCCCCTTGGCTGAATATGCCTAAGTTATCCATAGGCTTATGATGCAGTTGTGATGTATTTGTCACAGAGACACAGACACAGTGCAAACTAGGAAGGGAAATTTTAGATGCCTATAACTTTTTACTTACAATGGCTAGATGCATCACACACAAGTATATCTATGTAAACCACAGTCCCCCTTTAAAGGGCATCTATACCGAAAAAAAAGGTTATTTTAAATTAACCATAACTGGAAACTATAATTCTTCCTAACCACCACTGTATATTTTTTGTGTTGATCTACCCCCTATTTCTTTAGATATAAATATTTCAGCTATCAATCAAGTTCCTTGCTCTCAAAAACTATTCTTCTGTGAGTAGTTTTACTGTAGCTGGAATGGGGACAGAGTTTTGACACTTAGCTGGGTGTTCCCAGCTGATCCCTAGTAGTACCCACATGTTCATTTCCTAAATTCCCCAGTATCCACAGCAAAGGGAAAGGTGAGACAGGTTTTTGTACCTTTGTGAATTTTGCTTCTATTGGTACAATGTTGTCTGGAGACTTTCATTCCCCTTTAAAACAATATTGCTTGTGCTGTAAGCCCAGAACTGTTCATATATGTGATAAAGGAGTTGATTTACATATTTTATATTGATAGCCTGGCATTTCATGGAAAGTCCTACAGTAATGTACTCACAAAATGGTAACTAATTAATTTTTGATAAAGTTATGTTATGTGTGGCGCTGATCCATTCAGAGCACTGTGACTGAACTGATTGAATGTTTGACAGTGAATAGGAATATTCGATTAAAATATATTAATCATGTATTGGTATAAAACAAAGCGTATATCCAAAAACCCACAACACAAGTGTGAATACTAGAACAGAGGTAAAATGGGAAATTAGGGTGGTGTTGCAAAGCATATTGCACTAGCACTAGTTGTAATAGAATGTTTAATTCATTTTATGTGGATTTTATTTCAATGTATTTGTTTTTCATTCCAGCATTTTCATTTTTAAACACATTTCCAATCTATCATTACTAAAAAATTAAAACTACTGTAAGGCAGACTTTAAACTGTTCCAATCTTTTTATGCAGTTGCTATAGCTTTAATTAACTTTTTCAAAAAACATGTTTATGCTTAATGCGATCACTGTAACCACACAAGCTACGTAAACTGAAATGTAAAACAATATTAAAACAAGACTAATGCTTATTTGCTTAATAATATAAATGCTTGAATCTTTTGTAAACCAGCTGAGTCCTAAGTGGCTGCATTTTCAGCTTTGTCCATTCCCTTCAAAACTATTAGCTGTGGAAAGTTTGCAGAGACTTCTTAAGATACATGTGAACCTGATCTAGACACTGGTTGATCTGGTCCATCAATTTATGAACTGCAGGAATAGAAGATGATAAAGACTTAAATGAATCTTGAATAAAACTAGGGTAGAAGCCATAATTTACTTGAAAAGGAGTAAACAAAATAGATGAATGGACAGAGTTGGCATAGGCAAACTCTGCTATGGGGAGAAGGCCATAATCTTGTGCAGCAGTCGATAAACATCGGATGTATTGCTCTATGGTCTGATTTGTCTTCTCCATTTAGCCTTTGGACTGAGAATGGTATGTGGAAGAGTGGCAAAGTTTAAAGGTTAAAGGTTAGTCCAGAACCTTGAGATAAACTGAGACCTGTGCCCAGAGGTTATTTCATCTGAGATCTCATGAATACTAATAACCTATTTGATGAAGACTGATGATAATTTCGAGGAAGATGGTAGCCCAGCAAAAGGAATAAGGTGCGCCATCTTAGTGTCAAATGCTTGCACTGAAGGGAGTTCAACAAAAAAGTCTACAGAAATATGACTCCACTAGTGCCTAAGAGGGGATAAGGGCAGAAGTAATCCAGTGGGTTTACTGTGAAGAGACTTGTTTCATAAACAAGTTTCACAATTAAGAACATAGCCTTTGCAGTCCTTGTGCAGTGGAACAAAGATTTTATCCTTATAGAATAGAAGGCCACCTCGAGCTGTTAATCCCAGGGAAGTATGAACAGAAGGAGAAACATGACTAGAGCGAATACGGCCAAGGATTTCAGATTCCATAAGAAAGAAATGGTGCTAGTTGAGCATAGTTTCAGGAGTATTATCTTTGGGGAGGTCAAAAGGAAACATCTGGGAAAGAGCATCAGGCTTACCATTCTTTGAACCAGGGCGGGAATGTTATATGAAAATTTAAAAGGCCAAAGAACAGTGCCCACTTACCTTGTCTGGCTTTTAATCATTGAGCAAGTTGCTCTAAATTGTTATGGTCCGTATAGAACAAAATTGTGTCAATTGCCCCCTCTAGAAGGACTGGAAGCTTGCACGGTTGTCACTGAACCAGCCAGGCAGAGGAAGCTGAGCTTCAGGTTGTGGGATAGCTAGGAACAGTAGGTACTGCTGGGTGACTGATCAGGAGGAACTGGAGTTTGGCTAGCCTGGACCACGTCCATATGGCCTTGGAGTTGCTGTAGGCCCATATGAAGAGTCCGAACAGCTTCAGATAGTCCAGTTAGTTGTTGGTCTAATGTAGAAAATACCTTGTATCCTCTGGAATCCATGGCTGGATATTATGTGAAAGTTTACCTGATTCTGTGGCAGACACCAGTAGGTACCCACAGGCACTAGGGTGCAGGGTCTAAGTGTGAACAGGTTTTCACCAGAGCCCCTGATGATGGGGATGTTGCACTGCTGAGTCACACTAGGTTGCGGCCCCTAGTACCTGCAAGTGATGAGTCGAGGCACAGGAACAGATGCATAGGAACCGGGACATAAGAACAGATGCACCAAAGCGAGGTACAGGAATGAGGCACAGGAACAAGGCTCAGGAACAGGAGAGAGATACAGGGAAAACAAGGAAGCCGGTGTGGGAATAAACATCCAGCACCAATCTTCCTTGCCTTTTAAACTCTGGCGCCATGCCGGCACACCCACATGTCCACACATGGCCATCACGGCGTGCGCACGAACACTTGTGCGCACACCCCCAGGAAGGTAAGGATAAGTTAAGGTAAGGATCGATCGTGACAAAAACACATACCCAAAATCTTGCTCCTTCGCTGTTCATCTACTAGTGCAAAGACACAGCTCCTTTACCTCCCGTTCTTCAATTAAAAGGAAAATAGGTAAGCATACATTTCTAGTGGATATAACCTTTAAGAGTGGGATTGCAGATACAAAGCTGTGTAGCATTCCCTTTATCCATTTGGATGTGCAACTGGATGTGGAATACAGACTTTTATATTGTAAAAAGTGCAACTAAGTAGCTTATAATTCTAGTGACTTTAAATCAGTATTTCAGTATCCTTAATTTCTAAATGACCATTGTGCCTTTTTTTTTTTACTGTTAGGTCTGATTTTTAAAATATTTTTTCTTTGATAGCAACGTAGCATTACATTTAAAAAATCTATTTGACAAAGTAATCTTTAATTAGATGTTTAAAAAAGCTCTTTGTATTGACTTTTATGTTTTTATGAATAAATTCTATCTAAAAAATAATTGTGTTTTCAGCCATATAAAAAATGTACTTGTCTATATTTGGATGGAGCGAGTGCTGTTTTATGACATTATTGTATTTGATATACAGCAAGCTCAGCACCACATGGGACAATGACACAAACACAATTTGGAAGTTTCCTGTGGGTCTTTTATTAGTTGAAAGAATACAAAAGGCATGTGTCATTATGTCAAAAGCTAATGAGTGTTTTGTTCTCAATAGCGAGCCACCATTTCTTAGTTCCTAACTGTAATAAGCATTCTATGCACAATAGAAAAACTGATTCTTCTACAGTTTCAGATATAAAGTGAAATTCTAATTAAAAAGCTTGGAAGGAGGGCCTTTAAGATACAATTGTTTAAGCCCCAAATGGCATGTTGAGTTGATGAGTGCTAAATTATTTAAAGCAATTACAATTGCTGTTCCGCACATCTCAGAAGGAGAGGGAATATGACCTTATAACGTGCTGACCATAAAACAACTTATTTTCTAAACAACATGGTAAAGCTTTGTAAGGAAAATATTCCTTGTTTACTTGTTTAAAATGTACAAGATAAAGTAATACATACTCAACAGACCTTGATTCAAACTGCATAACACATAGCTGTGTGCATAATTTATATATTATTTTATTGTATTCCGTTAAATTCAATGTAAACGAACTCTCAGAATCTCCAGAATTACACGAACCAATACTGGAAGTATGATCCTGATATGGTACGATTGCAGAGTTGTGTACGGGTGATCGTACTAAATTTTTAGCATCTGTCCACGACCCGGGGTTGGTTTCTGTATGGGCCCTATTAGTTTATGTCTGAGCAAATATGGGAGTTTCCTGACTGAAGTAGGTTACTGTCTTGTTTTCATAACAATGTAATTTATATTGTATCACATTACATGTGTGACCTCTTTTAATCGCATTTCAATTACTAAGATCATTTAAAAAAAAATTTCAATTACAAGTATCTGATATACTAGTAGCATTTATCAAGCAAACAATGGTTTTCAAATTTCACAATAAGATATGTAATGGTTTAAAGGTTCGTACACACGTGCGATTGCGGGTGCCGACCCGCGACGCACGATGTGTACGAACGGACATTCTGGCCTGAGTATGGGCACTTTATCGCCCGAAATGGCTGCTCGTTCAGAGATCCACCTGGCATTTCGACCGATGAAGTGTCCATACACAGGCCGATTATCGCACATGTCTACAAACCTTTATAGTACATTGAAGAATTTTAGATTCTATTGATGCAATACATCAATTTTTATTTAAACTCCCATTAAAATGCAATTGCCCCTTTGCTTTTCTAAAGTTTAATACAGTGTAGGTTAAAATAAAATATGTAAAAAGTAATTTTATCTTGTCATCTCAATCTCTGAGCAGCAATTCCACTACAGAAGTGGAGTCTCTCAACTGTGAAAAAAACAATGAAAAAAGGAATGTCCTTTGCTGACCTGTAGATAGTTGAATTGAAAGATAAAGCAAAGTCTTCATTTCATATAACTGTGTAAAAGGAAAAATGGCCCTTGATTATTAACATTTAACATGGACCACAACATCACTGGGTCAAAGACTAGTAATAGTAAAAGCACATGTTCCTTTTCATTGTTACATCTTACATTTTCCAGCAAATGTTATCCAAACTCCTGAACAGTAAATTTAAAGTTCCAATGATTTGCTTGTACGGCTGCTTAGTTTATTTATTTTATAGTTATATATATATATATACCTGAACCTGATCTCAGGTTCACACAAGGTGTTCTATTCTTTGATTAAGATCTGAGAATGCGCCCATATCATTTGGTTTGTAAATTTCAGGATTCGGCACCTGTGCATCACGTTACATATGCAAGGGATATTCCCTGGTATTAAATCTGTTTTCAATCTCCTGAAGTCGACATTCCATTTGTGCTGTATCAGATTTATTCGGTCTTACTCTACATAATTGTGAAATAAGAAGAGTCCTCTTGAATGCTGGAGGGTCTAAGCTGAGATAATGCAGTAGACTGTTCCAATCTGTATATACTAGAAAAAGTGTGCCCTTTGGGGCACAGATGCAGTTATGTGTGTGTATGTTTGGCTATGTGTGGATATATACAAACAATAGAAGCCTAGTGCACATCCAACTAATTTGCTTACATTTAACGTTATCAGTGAATTGCGACTTAAAAAGCCTGCCAGTGAATTTAAAGCAATTAGTTCAATAACTTTGCCAAATTATTTTAAGCCGAGCAACCACGTCACAGTTTGCTTTATTCTGCTGGTAACAGTACCTGCCTTTAATGAGATGAAAATCCCTGTTGCTTGTTCGCTTACTGTCTAGGGACAAGCCTCTGGGAAATGTGTGCTCCACCCACAGTGGCCCATGTGTTCAAGTACTTAAAGCTGGAGAGTCAGTCCCTAGACAGTAAGCGAACGAGCGACAGGGATTTTCATCTCATTAAAGGCAGGTACTGTTACTAAGATAAAGTTTGAGAATTACGTCTCTTACGAAGGTAAATTTACTAAGATTAAAGGTTAGGACCACAATAAAGCAAACCGTGACGTGGTTGCTGGGCTTAAAATAATTTGGCCAAGTTATTGAACTAATTGCTTTAAATTCACTGGCAGGCTTTTTAAGTCGCAATTCACTGATAACGTTAAAGTAAGCAAATGAGTTGGATGTGCACTAGGCTTCTATTGTTTGTATATATTAATTGATTTGGTTCTAGTTGCACTCTGTGTGGATGTATACTATCCCATCTTTTGTATGTATTTGGCTATGTGTGGATACAGTTGATATAAAAAGTCAATTTGGCATATCTAGACTTGGCTAGTTTTTCCTGCTATTAATCGAAATATCATGAGAAATGTTCACTAATATATGGGCATCATAAAGGCTCTGAAGCTAGTTATTTAAACTTGTGTTTGTATTACTGAATTGGTATTCTGTTATAGTTCCACAACACCAAGTACACATTTTAAAATATGGGACATTATATAACACTATAACTAAAAATATTTACATATGGGCAGGGACATTTGGACTAGTGTAACGGGACATTTTTAATTAATATCATTGTGTTTGTGTGGCTTGTGGCCATTCTGTCTCTGAGGGTAGTAGTATTGGTTTTGCCCACATAATATGCCCCACATGGGCAAGTAGGATAGTTTCCTTTTAATCTTATATCTGTGTCCGGTAAACGGATGGGGGAAAAAAAGAAAGGGGACACTCTTTAGCAGCCCTCAAATGGATGGCTACTGATCAAGTGGTGGGTATCCAGAACCCTCAGGACAGAAGCAGAATACTCCTACAACGGGAGGTATTCTGGATTAAAGAATTGGGGACAGTTACCCCAAGAGGACTGAATGAACAAATGGGATTGTCATGCTTCCTGTAATGTAATCTCCAGGCGTGAGCTATGTAATTAGCTTAGAATAGGCTGTCTTTAAAACCTTTGATTTATCAGTCTAGGGGAGTCCGTGTTAAAAAAGGTCATTGGTAGCTTTTAAAGATTTTTTCTAAACATTTTTAAGCAGTTAACCACCTAATGTACTTACCTATCTGTTTTTAGTATTCATTATCCGGACATGTAGTTCAAAGGTAGCTGTCACTAATGCACCCATGGAAGTGCTGTGCTCTAGTGAGATTTATTTAATGCTTGAATAGCAACTTAGTATGCAACTTTACTGAGACCTGGGTAAATAGTAGCTAATGTATCTATATGATACAAGTAACAAAGTAGCTGTAAGAATATAGCTGAGCACTATGTGGGTCCGAGTTGATATCTATTAACTTCCTTTTAAGTTGGGGAAACTACCGTATATACTTGAGTATAAACCTAGGTTTTCAGGCTAATAAAGCTGAAATCTTACCTCGGTTTATACTCGAGTCAATCTTTCTCTACCTGTCCGGTGGCCGCGCGATCCGCATCTCAGTGCGCTTCCGGATGACAGTCACCACCCCGGCGCCTCTCACTTTGCGGCGCCGAGTAGTGACATCATCCTGAAGCGCAGAGGATGTGGAGCGAGTGGCCGCCCGGACAGGTAGGAGAATACCACAGGGACACCAGGGACACAATACTTAGAAATAAGAGTAAAACCTTCTTTATTGTGCATACTGTAGCACAAATAAAGGAGGATTTACCCCTATTTGCAAGTATTTGCCACTTAAGATGTTTGAAAACTACAACTCCCAGCAATAAAGCATGCTGGGAGTCGTAGTTTCCAAACATCTTAAGTGGCAAATACTAGTAGGGGTTGACATCGGCTTATACTCGAGTCAGTCTATTTTTTCCCCCCGGTTGTAGGTAAAACTAGGTACCTCAGTTTATACTCGGGATGGTTTATACTCGAGTATATACGGTACTATAAATATTTTAGCATGATTATATTAATCAACATATTTATATGATTATAACTAAATTAAGTTATTTAAGATTGCATTATGTCTAGAACTGAGCGGGCAGGGGGGTGGAACTATTCGATTGAGGGCGGGATCACAGTTTTTAAATACCTGCATTTCACTTATACCTCACATACTGATGACGGCTGTAATCTACAGCCGAAACGCGTAGATGTAACTGCACTAATAAATATTTAGTTGGACAAAAGACCTCTGAGTGCTCTATGTATTTCACTGTTTGGCTCTGTATTAAAATTTTTAGCAGTATTTAAATTTTAGCTATCTTTTTTCTTGGGTGAATGGACTGTGGGCCTTCTGGGGGATCCAGAGTTCCCTGTAACTCTGTTGGTATCATGTTATAGTTGCACAACACCAAACATTATTATTGTACTTCATCAGCCTCTGAAATGTTTGGGACATTATAAGACACCATTACCAAATATATTTAGATATGGGCAGAAAAATTTGGAATTATGTGTGTGTGTGGGAAGGGTGGGGGGTTATGGGGCTATTTATGCAAGTATGTGTCAGTGGACTGAATATTTTATTACAGTTACACAACATGAATGGCCTCATTTCAGAGGACTTGTGGGCATCCTTTAATATTAGAAGAAAAGAAGTTTCAAATTCAGGTTAGGAATAGAGATGGCCGAACTTTCAAACTTTATATGGAAAGTTAGAAAACAGACCCATTAAAGTCAATGGGAGTCAAATAGTTCAAAAAGTTTGAATCAAATACAATTAAAATATCAATGGTAACTTAATGTAAATGGCTTTGGGACCTGGGAAATGGTCTGGGGAACATGTTCGAAGGTGTGGCTAAACCTTCTATTTTTACCATTCCTTTTAAAATAGGGTACCGGCTTTTTAACTTTATAGATTTTGTCTTGTACCTAATATAAGTCAGTACTATACTCTACACTATATACATTTATTTATGGTAATTTAGATGGTAATAGTGAGAAATTACACATATACACCTTTTTTAATAGGTTCAGCTGGTTGATTAGGATCTCTCTCTCTCTCTGACTAGTAGCCTGCTGGTGTGAGCTCTGTATCTAACAGCGTTGGAGGAAAAGATGATTTCCCTAAAAGTACTGTGCTTGCAGTGAATCACTGTACCTGATACTCTGTTGGCTGGGCGAGTAAAACTGGACTTTATTGTGCCTTACCTGTATCTGGAAAATAAGGACTTTTGTTTTGTTCTAACCATCGGCTGGTAGCTCAGATAATCCAATGATTATTTTACAATTTTGAATGAACAGTATAAAAAAACATTACTTTCTCTACCTTAAAGGGCATGTCTACCCCCAAAACTATAATCCCCCCAACTACTGGCCCCACTCTGTAGTGCATAAAAATTCTTACCTTACATCCCAAATCCAAATGGTTCTCCAGTACTGCCCACCAGGAGGATAGCAGAGTCCATATATGATTCTGCCTGCTGTCTCCCTTCTGGGAGAATTTTGTCATGCGCAGAAGAGCCCCCCCCCCCCTCCCTACCTCCCCGTCTTAAAGCGTACGCCCCCTAGTGTAAATCCCTTTCCCATATGAAAGTTCTAGCTGCCCCAGCCCCAACCACATTAGTATCATTTCAAGAAAGTGCTCCGATAGTTACTTACCTTCCCTGTATCCTATGGCATTCTGTGCAGCTGGCAGCCGCGTCTGTGATTGGCTGCCTCTCAGCCAATCACAGACGCGGCTGCCGGTCCCGCCCCCTGCTTGCAGTTCTATGTAAGCAGAGGGCCGGGATTGTGCGGCGAAGGAGAGAGGTAAGGTAAGTAATTATCGGGGCACTTTCTTGAAATTATACTAATGCGGTTGGAGCTTGGGGAGCTAGAACTTTCATATATAAAAAGTTTTTATAAAGGGTGGACATACCCTTTAGGACAGGTAAGTAGGATAAAACACACCCCTCTACACACACACTGCCCTCTCACAGACAGGAAAATATCCTACCATACCCAATGTGGTTGAAAACAAAGGATACGTAAGTAACCAATCACACAGTCATTATAAAAAAATGTGGCAACATTGATGGCGAAGGGCAATTCGGTACTAACCTACTTACAAAAACCACAGATCGCAATGCAATCTTGCACGCTAACAGTTTTCATCTGTGACCACAGAAAAAAGGGTGTGATGTACTCTCAATTTTTGCATTGTTGCGCAATAACACGGAACATACAATTTCATGATATGGTCAGTAAGTTCCTTCAAAGAGGATATGGTGATTGGGAAATATCAGACCAGATGGAGCAAGCATGTGAAAACACAAAGAAGGAATGCCAGTATTAATAAACCCCTTTCCTCCTGGCTCCCATCCCTGAAACCAAGCTGTTTTTAGATTTCATTTCTGTAATGCAAATACTGTGGGAGGAGATTCAATCTAAAATGTAGGAAGAATAAAGGAGAAGTAGAAATTAAAATAATTGTGGATTTTTCAAGCAAAATTAAAAATAGAAATAACTGTAATTTGGCTTTTTGGTGCTGCTCCTCCATGTTTTGGTCAATCTTGGCTTCAGCCCCTTCTGGCATTCATTTTTATTGATCATTGATGAAGCATGTCTGAAGTCAGTCCCATCAAATGGGGGCTTCAAGACTGGCGTATCTGTGCTGAAAGGATACTAGGGAATTTTTGGAGTATTACACTAGAAAAGCAGACAAAATGGCAGAAATGAAAGATAAAAAGAATAGGGGTGGGGTCAGGGAGAATGGAGCATAGTTGAAAAGACAGTAGGAAGAAAGAAATATAAAAGGAGGGACCATATAGAAGGAAAAGTAACTGAAAAGAAGAAAAACTGAAGAGGAAAGAAGGGGGGAGATAAAAGGATTATTCAATGGAATTAAGAGAAAGAAATTATAAGGAGAGGGATAGCAGTTAAAAAGTTAAAAGGAAGCATAGAACTAAAATACAATAAATGTTTTTTCCAAAAGGGAAAAAAGGGGGGGAGAGAAAGATGAGGTAAAATTATACAGAAAGATAGCATTCTTATATGAATCATCCTTTGTTTTCATAGGTTATTTACAAGAATGTGATACTTCAGACTAACTGTGAATAACTGTGAACTGTGAATTGAGAACTGTGAATAAACTATTGGCTGAAAAACACTGTGCATCCTTGTTAGTTTTTAACAATATACTGTGTATCACCTTTAATTCTAGACAGGTTCTTTATTTGCCATTAGTTGTCCTTTAACAAAAATTGTGCTGGGAATTAAGCAGAGGCACCACAATATATCACACACATGCATCATGGGACCCAAACAAATTAATTACAATTATTAAATCTAATTTACAGATAAACAGCTTTAATACAATGTAATTAAAATTCTCAGTATGAGCTTGGACAATTTAATTTGTGCAGGGATATTTTTGGTTATTAAAGTATATGCAAGGTAATAAATTTCAACATATGAAAAAAAAAAACAAGGAAAGAAAATATTGAATGCATCGTGAACACTATAAATGCTGGTTTCTTTAGATTTTTGCTGTAACTTTTATTTTACATTCTTTGTAAAAACAAACAGGGTTATTCAATAAAAGTTCTTATCATTTAAAATGGTGCTATGCTTGTGAAGGTTCTCATTCATCCAGGTCATGGTATATCTGTTGTATTCAATTAGATCAACTGGACTTGAAATGTAGTTCTTGAAGACGTTTCGCTAGTCATCCGACTGGCTTTCTCAATTCAGAATGACTTGTACAAGAATCTGTGGCAATTATGTACCCTGGAAAATCCCAATTAGCATATCACAGCCAGGTGTTAAGGGTGTGATTGGATAGTGGCTAAGAGGTGTTATAGGAACGCCCAGAGTAAGGTGTTAAAACAGCATTGTATATGGCAGACAGTTGGTGTCGAACCCCCCCACCTCTATTTAGGCTTGGTTTCTTTATTTTCACATAAATGGCCTCCTTAACACCTCTCTTGAACCAGTCTGATTTGTATGTGGGGGAGACCAAACAGCAACTGCATCAACGTATGGCCCAGCACAGAAGAGCCAATTCCTCGGGTCAGGACTCAGCTGTGTACCTGCATCTTAAGGATAAAGGACATACCTTTGAAGATTGTAATGTTAACATACTGGCGAAGGAACGTGACTGGTTCAAGAGAGGTGAAATCATGCATATGTAAAAAAAAAAATTAAGTATGATATCGCTGGGCATTTGTTTTCTCCCACAATCATAAAGACATGATTGTATGTGTGAGATAAAGGAATTATATTGTATGTATTAATGTAATTGTAAACCACTATGGAAGGTGTTGGCGCTATATAAATCCATAATAATAATGTTTCATAAACATAGATTCTTCATAGTCTAGATTAGAGATGTTCGAAACTGTTGAGTTTTGTTCTGTTTTCAAATATTCAAAATTTTCGAACATTTTGAAATTTGAAAATTGAAAAACGAACCCATAGAACCTATGATAGAAAAAAATTTGCAAGTTTCTGTCCATTTTGAGGGACAAATAGTAACAGTAGGTTACTGTAAATGACACAGAGACCTGGGGAATGGTCTGGGGAACCCGTAAATATAACCAAAACTTATTTTTTTTATCACGATCGGGCTGTTTTTGAGTTTTCCGCATTCTCTATTCGAGAGTTACCGACATCGAGCGCTACTTTTGAGGGTTACCGATATTACAAATTCGAGGGTTACCAAAACAGTTTCTAGCTTTCGGGGGTTACCAAAATCGATCATTACTTTGGTTTCGCGGTTTCGATTTTGATAATCGTCTATTTTCGATATCGATGATTCTTGAAATTTCTGAGTTCCATGAAATTCGGGAATTCCGAAAGTTTCATCAGGACTTTGAAACCCTCACATTCGCTTTGAAACTGGGTTCTATTCGAACCCACAGTACATCTCTATTCTAGATAAACAATCTATACTACTTTATTCTGCTGAAGAGTGGTATTATATTCATACCAGAAAAAAAAAGTTTAAGTTAAAAGAGAAAAGTTAAAGGTATTTAAATACTAAATAATAATAAATAAAATAAATAATAATAAAACATTAATACATTAAGCAATTAAATTATTTTAACTATTTAAACTGTCGGTAAGTTTGATTATACTTAACTAAGGAATATTGATATAACATTATCATATAGTTAAAGTTATATCAATATTCCTTATATAGAGAATATTTACTGTACTAGAGTTTTGTAAGATTTGGGTTTTCTGAATAAGCTGTTAGGGTTAATTTTAATGATTGTTTGTTGCATGTAAATTTTAAATATATTTACCCAAATTTACTTTCAGTCATCGATATACAATTCAAACTCATGTTGGATTATATTCCAATGTTTTAAATGACTCATGATTTCCTTGCACTATTGAGTAATGTTCTTCACATATGTGATTTTGTATTAATTGGTCTTTCAGTTCCTGAATTGTGGCAAGTCTGGCACATATCAATATCTGCCCAGCCAACACTCAATTGTTAATGTGGAAGTGTCCCATATTAATATTTAATAGTGCTGTTTCTGGGGAAGGATATATTCTCTCTTTAGAAAGTTGGGTTAGCATGTATTTTTTCAATTTAGTACATGCCCACCAGATGTTTACTGGTATTAATACATATAGATCTGGTTGATCCAGGGATACTTTACGATTGCCGTTTGGAGTCAGGAAGGAATTTTCCCCCCTTTTATCTGTTTTTTTGCCTTCTCTGGATCAACTGTTAGGTAGGGTTAAAAAAAAGGAGGGTGAATAGGTTGGACTTGATGGACGTATTTCTTTACTCAACCTCAATTACTATGTTATTATTTCACTATGTGTATCTGCTTGATGGCCACAGTCTCTCCAACACTTTGAGACTTCTGAGGGGGAGTCTATAGTTGAAAAACTAGCTAGTGTCTTATGTGTTAAATACCATCTCATGAATAATTTGATTGAAACTTCTCAGTGGGTTACACACTTGATATGCTTGTTTCCATTGGTCATTCAAAAATGAAAGTCTTTTTCTTATTTTTGGAAAGAGGAAGATTTAATAAAAGTCTTTTTATTATTATATAAGGTGTAAAAAGCTGAGATGTAATTTCTAGAGCTCAAAATTATATATTTATTTTGTTAATGCTGTTTGAAGATGATTTGTATACCTCATTTGTTTCATCCTAAACATACACTGGAAAGACGCACAACATGCCCTTTAGGCCCCTAATCCTCCTCCAATACCAACATACCTCCACTTCCTATACTCCATCACCACTCTTGGTGCTGCCACAACAAGGTTGGTTAGTGCATCCTGATTTCTTGACAATCTACATGTGTGCCTGGACTTCCATATGTAGACACTATTATCAGCTTGCAATCAAACTGCTTTTATGTTCCATGTAGCAATCCTATTTCCAGTCATGGGGGGTAGAGGTGGGGTAGAAGGCTTCTCAGTAACCAACAGAAATTGAACATACAAGGAAATACAAAGACACATATTCTATCCATGTATATATGTGTTTTTGAAGGCCAACAAACCTTAGTTTACCTGTGTGGCACAGGATCAACCTTTGCAAAATCTAAGTATACTACAACATCCACTGCTATACCACAATTTAAATTCTTATTCACATAGTCATAAAAACCAAGCTAGTTATTTGACAAGACTTATTTTTAATGAATCCATGCTGATTACTACTTACAAGATCAGTTCTTGAGACAAAGTCCAGAATATGATCTGGGTATTATATTAGCTTTAAACCAATCTAGAGGCACATCACCACATAAAAGTGAAACTGAAAACAGAAGGAACTGTGGTCTAGGTAAAACTGAATGCAGCTTTCTTAGGATCTGGGGATGTATTACACAAAGTCCAGAAGCTTTATTTATTAAGTTCATTAACTTGATTAACTATCTTCAACATTGTCTTATTATTACTGTAACATAATGTATGTGAGCCAGAGTCAGTATTTTACTTTTATACAGCTAATTTTGAATTTAAAAAAGACAACAATACATTAAGTTCAACCACTCCACAACCCCCCTTAAAAAAATAATAATCCCAGCCCACAACCCAACAAAAAAGCACAGTCTCCTCAGTCAAATTATACATGCACCTCAGTACACCAAACTAGACAAGGACACAACCAAACACATGCCCACACAAATGCAGTTACCACCTATACTCCTGGTTATTCTGCCTGCCCTAGAAAACACCCAATCCTCCTTTGAATGTGTCTAGAGATTCAGCTGAGCATTCTACAAACTTATTGCTACTGAAGAAACATTTATTTTTCTTAAGCTGAAATGGATTTTCCTCAAGTCTAAAGGTGTGGCCTTTACTCTTTTATTCCCCCCTATGAGAGAAAAGACCCTACCCAACTTCTTATTGGTAGAGATGTCCGAACTTCACAAAAAAAATTCGAAAATCCGCGAGCGGACCCATTAAAATGAAAAAGATCCTCGAAAATACGAGAATTCCTCGTAATTTAGAAAAATGTTGAAAATATGTATTTCCCGCATTTTCGAAAATACGAGAAATCCTCGTAATTTCGAAAATTTTTGAAAACGCGGTTTGGAAAAGTTCGGAAGGCGGAAAACCTGAAAAATCCGCGATATCTGCCATTCGCGAACGAGATAAGTCCACCGCGGATTCGGGTTCGGATCCGCGAACTGGGCCATCACTACTTATTGGTTGTAGTTCCTTCTAACATATTTGTATTAGGTTATCATTTCCCTTTTGCATTTGCCTTTTTTACGGATAACAAACCCAATATTAATACCGTAAGCCATCTTGATAACCTAAATATTCCTTTCCTTTTATCAGTTTAGTTTCCTGTTTCTGTACACTTTCTAATTCATATATATCTTTTCTGTGGACTGGTGTCCAAAACTGCACTGCATACTTGATATAAAGTCTTAGGGTTCTATACAGAGGCAAAACAATGCCCTGCTCCTTGGACTTTTTATACAGGAAATAATTGTATTAGCTTTAGCAAATACTGCATGACACTGCTTAGAGCAGATACAATAGCTAACAAGTCGTTCTCTATTAAAGGGTAACCGTGGAATGCCTGCATTAATAGGCTCCACATCTCAGCTGACATTCTGAATTGAGAAAGCCAGTCGGATGACTAGCGAAACGTCTTCAAGAACTACATTTCAAGTCCAGTTGATCTAATTGAATACAACAGATAAACTCTCCACTTCATAGAAGGTCCATTCTTATTTCTACAGCATCTGCTATTAGGACTAGGTTGCACTATAGTGTTAACAGGGGGGGAAATGGTTTAGCACATTTGCCTCCTTGGCAGCCTCTATAACCATCTTAGCCCCATTATTAAATGGTCCCACATTTTCTTTACTATTGATATACGTTTGGGGTTAGTCTTGCTTTTTTCTGCTATCCATACTTTGATTTCTATTTTGACTAGCTTAAAGGGGTATGTCCACCCTAAAATTCATAACTTTCTGTAATCTAGCTTCCTTCTTACTGCATGGTGTATTTGTAAAAAAAAGTTCCCAGAAATTTACTTACCAGACCGGGTTCCTTTGGCTTTAGCCTATAATACAACTTCTGGGAATTGAACAAACTAACATGGAATTTAAAAGTTGTAATGAGGAGTGCAAGAAAGCAATTAAGCTAAAATAGAAAATAATAAAAAGATGAGGACCAAGAATGTGGGGCCATTAAATAATGTGGGTGAGGTGGTTATATTCACTATAGAGAATATACTGTAATAATATGAAGGGTATTAATGAGGAATATTCACTCTGGCTGTCAGAGGATATGGTACAGAAACAATTAGACAAAGTTTATGCCAACAAAGCCCCAGGACTGGATGGAATACATTCCCTGATCTTAAGAGAGCTTAGTTCAGTTTAATCTAGACCACTGTTTCTTATCTTTTCAGATTCACTTTTGTCTGGTGTTGTGCCACTGGATTGGAAAAAAGCCAATGTAATACCAATATTCAAAATAGGTAGTCATTCCAAACCTGATAACTACAGACCTGTAAGCCTAACATTAGTGGTAGAGAAGGTGCTGGAAACTTTGATACTGTGCCACATACGCGACTAATGGATAAATGTGTAAGGACTGTTGGTATAGAAAAAAACATTTGTACATGGATAGAGAATTGGTTATTGTGTCGCAATGGCAGATGAGATTCAATGTTGATAAATGTAAGGTGATGCATTTGAGTTTTAACAATCCTGGTGCCATGTACACCATAACTAACTCTGTGTTAAGTGAATTTCTAATGGAAAAAGGTTTGGGGGTTCTGGTAGATAATAGGCTTAGCAACAGCTGTAGCAAACAATGCCAGACAGCAACGGCTAGAGCTAGATATTATCTTGTATAAAGAGGGGAATAGATTCAAGAGAAAAAATATTATTTTCCCTCTTTACAAGGCACTGGTAAGGCCTCATTTGGAATATAAGGTGCAGTTTTAGAATCCGATATACAAAAGTGAAATGGAAGCAGTTTAGAGAAGGGCAACTAAATAATAAAGGGAATGGAGGGGCTTGACTATGCAAGTAACGGCTGTTTCATCTTTAGGTTAGGAAGGATTTCTTTACAGTGAGAATGGCCTGCTAATGTGCTGAAGCGTGTAGATCACAATAAATGGATGTTGTATTTTGATTAAGACCTATTGAGTGCTTTCATTCTTCAAAATTTGAAGTTTGTATGGATCCTAGGAGAGACACCCAGGCGATGTGTGTGGAGTGAAATCAGGGAATTCAGAGAATTTCATGTTTAGTCCATGTATTCCTTAGTAGTACATCCTGCATTACAAGCTTTATTCAATACCCTGTCCAGATTTTCTATGAATTCTGTACTAGGAGCATAGTCCATAGTCCAAACTATAAATGCCACTTAAAAAATAACTTTTTATTGGACACTGCTTTACCTCTTTTTCCTAATCTCACTTGCTACTTATAACATTATACTGTACAACAGGCCAACAGGCCAAATCTTCCTGAGCCTCATACAGGGAGATTCAATAAAAGTTCTTATCATTAAAAATGGTGCTATTTTTGCCCCAACCAATCAGATGTTAGCTTTCAAATGGTAACTAAGATCTGATTGGTCGGGGCAAAATTTGCACCATTTTTAATGATTAGAACTTTTATTGAATCTCCCTGATAGAATTTTATTGAGATAATATCAGCAGCTGCTGAGGAGCCGAAGAAACAAGAAAAAAACGGCATGATATTCCAACCTTTAAGGTGTATATTAGCATTTCTTCATTATTGTCAGGTTTTTGCTACAACATTTAACATTTGCTAATAGTAACCACTGAGCATGAAATGCTTATTGTACTTATTTAATCATTATTATCAATTATTTCTAATAAAAACTGTATAAATTTTTATTGCTTGCCCTGGTTTCTTGACATGTTTGCTTATAAGCTTAAAAAAAAAAAAAGTCCCAGAAATGTTTGCTACCATTTTGTTTACTTTGCCTATTTGTGTTTATTATTGGAGAACTAAAGAATGAAATGCGCTGAAAAGCAAATAAAGAATCTGAACAGCATTAAATAAAAAGATAGAGAACATTAATCTGTTCCCAGGGGTGTCTGTTTATGAGACAAGTTTAAAAATAAAATGCTCCGGGCACTAGCTACATCTGTTCCCATAAGGATTGATTTCAAGGTGCCCCCTTGGAGTGCCCCATGTCCTGTTTTTGCTGTGGTTTTTAGCAAAATTCCCCTTTTATGTGCTTTATTACTTAGCATTCAGTCACATGAGGGTTAGTCACAGACGGACGTGTTTCTCACAAATGTCCACTTCTGACTCTTGAGATGCAGCAGGAGCTTTTTACAGCAGGTGATTGCCCACAAGTCTCTATCCAATCCTGTTACAGCCCAATACATAAAAAAAATCTTATCAAGGGATCATGTGACTCAGATTGAAACTCATGAGCAGTTGCATGGATTAGATTGTAAGCTCTTCTGGGCAGGGATCTCATTTTAATGTGTCAAAGCATGCCACACTGTTATCAATTTATCCATAACTTATATATATGTATTAAAGTGCAACTGTGTCCCAAAATTGACAGGAATTGCTTTCCTGAGTATTTTTGCAATTTACTTTCATTATTTTTTAGTTTTGAAAATATTTAAGTTTTTACGTGTGATATGGTGCCAGCAGCACCAGATTACCTTAACTTCCTGCTCTGAAACCATGTGACAGTCCCTCTTACCTGTGTCTCCTCCTCCTTGTGGACCCCATGGTCCCTCCCCTTGTAGTCCCATTGAAACCCTCTGTGGCCCCTCTCACACTTCCTTCAATCACTGTTACTCCATCTCTTCCTGGTTTCTTCTGCTTTTTCCTGCACTGAGCATGTGCCAACCACAGATTAGAAATAGGAACTAGTATTGTAACCTCCGATTCAGGACCTCCCACCCCCTTACTTTCTGATCAGTAATTTTTTCATATCTTGGGCTGTGCAGCATATAGAGAGTTGGTTAATGGCTCATTTTAAAGGTTCACACACACAGTTCCCCTTTAAACATTATTTAATTTTTCTTTAAGTGTATAATTGCTTGCACTTATCCCCTTGTTTATATACGTTGTAATTTATAATGTAAAGCAAATTCATTGAATTGAATTCCATCAAAAATAGACATTTACATACATTAGTTCACATTTTAGCATCATCAGCATGTTATGACTTTGAATTTATTGTCTTTTTGTTCAAAATTAAGCAGGACAATCAACATGGGAAATGGGCAATGAAATAGCGTATGAGATCTAGCTGTGTATCATAATGTAATTGTGTTGGGAGCAGGTAAGAAGGACTTAAAAAAAAAATATATACTGTTATTTTCATTCATTTTTAGAAAGTACCTGACAGAATGTAAATTAATAATTACCTTTTTTTAATATAGCAAACAATATATAGTATGTACAATACCCATAATAGCAAAACAGATTATAAAAAAAAAAAAAAAAGAACAAAAACAAAATAATCCATGCATCTCAAGATAATATTATAGTGGTAATATTAATTTTGATTGTAACTCTCCCCAGTCATAAAAGAGTGCCATCCAGCCATACAACTGGACCATCCAGCCATAGAACAGGGACATCTAGCCATAGAATAGGAGCATCCAGCCATAGAACAGGAGCATCCAGCCATAGAACAGGAGCATCCAGCAATAGAACAGCACTATCCAGCCATAGAACAGGGCCATCCAGACATAGAACAGGACCACCCAGCCATAGAACAGGAGCATCCAGCAACAGAACCTAACCATCCATCCATAGAACAAGAGCATCCAGCCATAGAATAGGACCATCTAGCCATAGACCAGGACCATCCAGCCATAGAACAGGACCTTTCAGCTAAAGAACATGACCATCCAGCCATAGAACAAGACCATCCACAATATATTAAATTGGTTGTGCTAAATGAAAGAAAAATAACATTTTTTTTAAAGTCCCTATCCATTAAAATATCCAATAACACCACATATTAAAAACTCCCTATGTTGTTATTAAAAGTGAAGATACAAACAGTTGGTTTTGTGCAAACAAGATTTATTTCCGGCGGGTCACACAGCAACAATAAAATACAATTTTAAATGCAGTATCTCTTCCAGTATCTGTGAAGTCCTGTTCCAAGAGGCCATGGTTTCAAGTGCTTCCAGCTTAAATAAAGCTTCTTCAGGACCATAAAATAAGCTGTCTGGATTGTCTCTATTTGAAATGTTATATTTTTGTATAAAAACGTGTATTTACATTTTTATTTTTGAATGGGGTTTTTTTTGCAAAGGGGCTCTGGGGACTTCCCTTCTATCAAGTAAAGTTAGTGGTAAAATGTTAGGAACATGTTTAAAAACAAGGCTCTTTCCGCAGGCTTATTAAATGGGTTGTGATGGATATATATATTTATATTAGGGAATATATATATGTTTTTTTTCTCGATGGATTTTTATTATAGTTTTTGATCATTATATGCAGTAAACAAAGGCGAAAATAGAAAAATAAAAATATCTTCAGTTTTGGTTACAATGTTGCTTTAAATATAACATTGTTTTCTATTATATTGCTGTTATAAGATTTATATACTTATA
Organism: Hymenochirus boettgeri; assembly: GCA_019447015.1. Taxonomy (NCBI): domain Eukaryota; kingdom Metazoa; phylum Chordata; class Amphibia; order Anura; family Pipidae; genus Hymenochirus; species Hymenochirus boettgeri. The sequence goes on along the minus strand of CM033474.1, from coordinate 191,081,724 downwards.
GGTTGTTCAGTGCATCATCATTTAATAAAATAACATTTAAAACAAAATTGTCTCTTTCTATTTTTTTAACTTCATACCTGTCTATCAAATTTCCCTGTGGAATTGGACTGGTGTTTCTCTCGGGAATATATATGTTTATTGATATGTTTAAAAGATAATCATTCACAGATAAACTCTAAAAAAAGATATTAAAAATACATGTTCAAATATGCACCTAGAACAATATAAAACAGCAGAATGTAAAATGGCCATTAATAAAAAAGGCAACAAATGGCAGAATGTAAAATGACCATTACTTTACTAAAAAAAGGCAACAAATAGCAGAATGTAAAATGGCCATTACTAGAAAAGGCAACAAACAGCAGAATGTAAAATGGCCATTAATAAAAAAGGCAACAAACATCAGAATGTAAAATGACCATTACTAGAAAAGGCAACAAACAGCAGAATGTAAAATGACCATTACTAAAAAAGGCAACAAACAGCAGAATGTAAAATGGCCATTACTAAAAAAGGCAACAAACATCAGAATGTAAAATGACCATTGCTAGAAAAGGCCAACATCAGAATGTAAAATGACCATTACTAGAAAAGGCAACAAACAGCAAATGTAAAATGACCATTACTAAAAAAGGCAACAAACAGCAGAATGTAAATGGCCATTAATAAAAAAGGCAACAAACATCATATGTAAAATGGCCATTACTAGAAAGGCAACAAACAGCAGAGTAAAATGACCATTACTAAAAAAGGCAACAAACAGCAGAATGTAAAATGGCCATTACTAAAAAGGCAACAAACATCAGAATTGTAAATTGACCATTCTAGAAAAGGCAACAAACAGCAGAATGTAAAATGACCATTACTAAAAAAGGCAACATACAGCAGAATGTAAAATGACCATTATAAAAAGGCAACTACAGCAGAATGTAAAATGGCCATTATTAAAAAAGGCAACAAACAGCAGAATGTAAAATGACCATTACTAGAAAAGGCAACAAACAGCAGAATGTAAAATGACCATATACTAAAAAAAGGCAACAAACAGCAGAATGTAAAATGCCATTATAAAAAAGGCAACCAACAGCAGAATGTAAATGACCATTACTAAAAAGGCAACATACAAGAATGTAAAATGACCATTCTAAAAAGGCAACAACAGCAGAATGTAAAATGACCATTACTAGAAAAGGCAACAAACAGCAGAATGTAAAATGAACATTACTAAAAAAGGCAACATACAGCAGAATGTAAAATGACCATTACTAAAAAAGGCACATACGCAGAATGTAAAATGCCCATTACTAGAAAAGGCAACATACAGCAGAATGTAAAATGGCCATTAATAAAAAAGGCACATACAGCAAAATGTAAAATGACCATTCTAAAAAAGGCAGCATACAGCAGAATGTAAAAATGCCATTACTAGAAAAGGCAACATACAGCAGAATGTAAAATGGCCTTAATAAAAAAGGCAACATACAGCAGAATGTAAATTGACCATTACTAAAAAAGGCAACATACACAGAATGTAAAATGCCCATTACTAGAAAAGGCAACAAACAGCAGAATGTAAAATGACCATTACTAAAAAAGGCAACATACAGCAAGATGTAAAATGACCATTACAAAAAGGCAACAAACGCGAATGTAAAATGACCATTACTAAAAAAGGCAACATACAGCAGAATGTAAAATGACCATTACTAGAAAAGGCAACAAACAGCAGAATGTAAAATGACCATTACTAAAAAAGGCAACAAACAGCAGAATGTAAAATGGCCATTACTTAAAAAGGCAACAAACATCAGAATGTAAAATGACCATTACTAAAAAGGCAACATACAGCAGAATGTAAAATGACCATTACTAAAAAAGCAACATACAGCAGAATGTAAAATGACCATTACTAGAAAAGGCAACAAACAAGCAATGTAAAATGACCATTATAAAAAAGGCACACTACAGCAGAATGTAAAATGGCCATTACTAGAAAAGGCAACAAACATCAGAATGTAAAATGACCATTACTAGAAAAGGCAACAAACAGCAGAATGTAAAATGACCATTACTAAAAAGGCAACAAAAACACAGAATGTAAAATGACCATTACTAGAAAAGGCAACAAACAGCAGAAGTAAAATGGACATTATAAAAAGCATAGAGCAATAATAACAATATTTGAGTTTGATTCCCAGCAGTTTAGGAACTGTAACTTACTCCACGAATTAAAATGGTGGTATCAATACATCTATATATATTCTCATGGGAATCTTTGTTCATTAAAAATATCTTTTTTTAGTTCCTCTATGTTTTTCATTCAAATGACTATTAAGAAATATAAAAACATATGAGTAAATATTAATTATAACTAATAAAATGACAACAGTACAATGAAGAGTAATACTCTTCCTTTAATCTGAATCCCACCAGGCTACACTATGCTTTCCTGTCTGTGATTTAAGCATGATACCCACCTCAGATGTATACCTCTTATTCCATCCAACTGACTTTCCAATCAATAAAACAAATCATAATATCAATCAGGAGTTAAAACATATAGCTGATCGTTTCTTGCAAATGCATGCCACAGTCTGTGATTTACCAGAAGGACCAATCACCCGAAACAATTTTGCTACAAATCGGTCGTCGAACCAATCAGTCATTTGCCATTTGAACCTATATTAGCATTTAAAACTGTGTGTACCATCCCTCATATAACCTGGTAGTAAACTTAATCTGGTAGCAACTTAACCAGATTTAAAAAAATACAGTAGGTTAACATTCTACGTTACAAGAATAAAGAGCAAAAATGAAGAGATGTTGAAACCACCGATAAATAACTGAATGAGAATGGTCTGTGCAAGCCATAAAAGACAATAGGCCTGATATTAATAGGCATAATATTAAAGTTTGCTGGTACTACTTCACTTATTCCAGGTACTATGCTCCAGGTGCCTCCAGGTATCACAGTTCCATTAGCTATACACATAAATCAATAAAAATATACTGTTTTTCAAAGATAACCAAACTGTTTTTATTGCCAATAAATAACTTTATATATTATATAATACCCTCATTGAATAAGCCACACACCCTCATTATCTTAAAGTGCCAATTATATAACTAAAGTAAATATAATATTCAACACGATATTGGAATATCTTGTACATCTATAACAATGTAAAAAACAATCAGGGAGATTCAACAAAATTTCTTATTGTTAAAAATTGTGCTAATTTTGCCCCAACCAATCAGATGTTAGCTTTCAAATGTTAAATAGATCTGATTGGTTGGGGCAAAATTAGCACCATTTTAAATGATAAGAACTTTTTTGAATAACCCTGAATGTATCCATATTAAAGTGCTAAAATATGCAAACACAAATATGTATTAAAGTGCAAAATACAATGGAATATTAACACAATATTAATATCTTACACATCTATACCAATGTTAAAACCAATGTATAGTATAGTATAGTATTTGAGGTTAAATAAAGACATACAGTATGTCCATCTAGTCCTACCCATCTAGCAATATCCTCATTCTTGCTGTGATCCAGAGGAAGGCAAAAAAAACCCCACCAAATTTATGAAGGGGAAAAAAATCCTTCCTGACTCCAAGTGGCTATTGGAAATTTCCCTGGATCAACTCTACTTTATGTATCAATACCAGTAACTTGCAACATTCCTTGTTTGCAGAAACTCATCCACTTTTTTTTTGAAACTGCCCAATGAACCTGCCATAACAATGTCCACTGGAAGACAGTTTCCATAGCTTTACCGTTCTCCCTGAAAAACCCTTTCCGAACTGAAGCCTAAACCTCTTTTCTTCAAGTATTAAGGGATGTCCTCGTGTCCTCTGACATTTTCTATTGGTGAACATGCCCCAGATAGTTTATTGTATGGCCCGTTAATGTTTTATACACAGCAAATTTGGTGGGGTTTTTTTGCCTTCCTCTGAATCAACAGTTAGGCAGGAAATGAGGATATTGAGATGGGTTGGACTGGGATGGACATATGTCTTTATTTAACCTCAAATTCTATACTATACTAATCATATCCCCACGCAAGCGCCTTTTTCCCAGCGTACATAATTGTAACTTTTCCAGTCTCCTTCATATTCAAGCTCCCAAATCACCGTATTATTTAGTTGCTCTTCTCTGAACCCTTTCCATTTCAAAGATGTCCTTTTTGTACACAGGATTCCAAATTGCACTGCATATTCCAAATGAGGCCTTACCAATTGCTTGTAAAGAGGAGAATAACATTTTCCTCCCTTGATCCATACCTCTCTTAATCAAGACAATACCATGCTGGCTCTGGCTGTTGCCGCCTGGCACTGCTTGCTACCTTTAAGTTTGTTATCCACCAAAACTCCAAGTCCCTTTCCAACAGGGATTCACTTAACACAGAGCCATTTATATATAAAAGCACAAGGATTTTTAAGTCCAAAATGCATCACCTTACATTTATCCATTGAATCTCATCTGCCACTTAGCAGCCCAATGTGACAATATATCTATCCCCCTGCAACGATTGCACATCCTCTGAAGTTTTTAATGGTCGACAAAGTTTTGTGTCATCAGCAAGCACAGAAACCTTGCTGACAATACCCACTTCAAATCATTAATAAACAGATTAAATAGAAGCGGTCCCAACACAGAACCCTGTGGCACCCCACTTAGCACTTAGTCCATAATGATGGCCCCATTTACAACTACTCTCTGCATCCTATTCATTAACCAAGTATCTTCATTAAAGTTGGGTACATACGAGCAGATTTTTCGGCCCAACCTGCCGATATTTATGTGTATCGGCTGGTTGGTCTAAAAAATCTGAAGGGATTTCGGCGGTGCAGCGACCATGTCGGTAAATCACCGCAGATTGTGCGGTCCATAGGAGACATTTGCCGCGACTAACAGTGGTTTGTCCCGGCCGACTGCTCGTAGGGGCAAATGGTCGAGATGAAAAATTTGTCCATTTGTTCCCTGCCTAATGTTCTCTTTTACTGAGAAATCCACATTTGCTCTTCAATATCATTAGTGTCCTTCAAAGTCAGAGATGTACACTAACGGTGGATCTGACAGAATTTGCTGATATTGTTGGTTTCAGATCTATCGGACAAGACAGAAAATTTCCATTTCGGTTCCCTTACGACAGTAGAGGGAGCCAATAACATTAGATCATGTATGGGCACATTGAACTATCATTCTGTATATGGATATAATGAAACAATCACTCCTGTGTATATAATATATTAATGAAATGTTATAGTCACTACCACCTCCAGATTTCTTAATTCCTGCTCAATAAGCTCCATCACAGTGGGGTAAGTACAGTAAGTACTGTATATAAACCCAGTCTCAGCAATCACCTTAAGCAGCTGCAGGGTTAATATTGATACAGTTTTGTATCAATAATTATTAGTTTGGTGCTGTCAATCACAGGGCAACTGGATGCACTTTGCACATACAAATGCTGCTTCTCACTCCCAGCTCAATTGACAATGTAACAATCTATTAACAAACTATGTAACAGTCATATCCTCGGTTAACCAAAGTGCCTTAAATCTTTTATACCATTATTGCTACTATACTCTATGATATCTGTACTTGTATCTTCTATAGTGTATACAGAGGGAAAAAAGCATTCAAGAACTTGCTTTATCGCCATCCTCCGTAACTACTTATCCCCATTATAATGGTGTCACATTTTCAGTCCTCATCTTCTTACTATTAATACTTTATTTAGGCTTAGTGATGCTTTGTTCAGCTATCCTAACTTCATTATTAATTTAGCTAATTTGATTGCTTTCTTACACTCCTTGTTACAGTTTTTATAATCCCTAAAGGCCCTTTCCGTTCCCTCTGACTTAAGGGTTTTCAAAGCCTTTTTCTTCCTTTTCATTTGCCTCTTTACATCTGATTTATTTTTTTTACTTTATTTCCCAAGGGTATAAATTTAGATGTGAACTGACTTAAAATCCCCTTGCCTTGAACACAGTCCACTTCTGTTCAGTACCTTTACCTGATTATACATTACCCAGTTGACATTCTGAAGAGCTAGTTTTAACCTGAGAAAATTTGCCTTCCCGAAATTAAAAGTCTTTGTTAACCCAGCGCCACTTTTCTTTTTGATAACAAAGTCCAAACGCCACTATTTCATGGTCACTATTCCCTAAGCCTCCAGTTCCTTTATCTATAATGCGCTCCACGATGTTAGATATTACCATATCCAACAGAGCTCCTTTTCTAGTAGAAACCTCAACCACCTGTGAAAGAAAATATCCTACAGCAAATTCAGGAACTCATCGCCTTTTTCTGTGATGGCAGTTTCACTACACCAATCAATGTCAGGGTAATTAAAGTCCCCCATAATGAGCACACTCCCCAAACTTGCAGCCCTTGCCAACTGCATATGAAGTTGACTCACCTCCTCTCTGAGCATTTGGCGGCTTATAGCAGACACCAACAATGACATTACAACCTTTTCCTGTTGCCTAATTCCACCCATATTGTCCCCACTTTAACATCCATATCACCTGTTATCACTCTTTTAAATTTGTCTCAATTCTTTTTTTACATAACACATACTCCTCCCCCTTTCCTTTTTTCTCTGTCCTGCCTAACAAGGTATATCTTTCTAAATTTACAGCCCAGTCGTGAGAACTGTTCAACCACGTTTCTGCTATACCTAATACATCATACGTTTCATTCAACGCCATCATTTTCAATTCACCCATTTTGTCAGCCTGCTTCTTGCATTTGCAACACATATTTTAGATTATGATGTAATTTATATATACACTTTAATACACATGCCTCCCTATCCTCTATACTAGCCCCACGCCCCTTTTTGCCCGACCACTGGCCTATCTACACCCTACTTTCCTCCTCTGGGCTATCTATTCCAGTGAGACGGCTAATAACCTCACTCTCCAAACCTAGTTTAAATCTCCTCCAACCATCTAGCCATCTTCTCCCTCAAACAGCTGTCCATATAAGAGTACTTGAAATATGCCGACCATAAAAAAAGTGGTACTATTTTATAAATCGGTAAATTAAATATATAAAAACATATAAAATTCGAAATCATGAAACCAGCCTTATGTATGTTTAATCTAAAAGCCAGTACTGAAGCCCGCCATTCTAATAAGGGTATTCAGATACATATAACAGGCTTACTTAGTGGTCCGGAGGACGGGTGTACATACCCCGAACCTATCGCTCTGGTAATCTGCCAATCTCTACCAAAAACTTCTATGAACATTGAAGACTCACCACCTTCCCTTGGTGGTCCGGGTGCCGCCCGCCCTGAACGCTTCGCTTGTTCGTCAAAGTATCGATTACATCAAGAGCAGTTCTGTTGGCGCCACCGGAAGAAAAGTTCGGATACTTTAAAACTTATGTCTTTATTCGGTCATCTAAAACAGCATACTCGCACACAAACGCCTTACGCTTTTCAACAGCCCTTAACGCTCTTAATTATAGGCATTATGATTGTTTTTCTGTTTTTGTTTTTTAAATTTGTACGTCTAGTTGAAAGGTTGTTTCCCTTTAGCAGACGTGAACGTGTCTGCTAGCAGTGGTTTATGAGACTAGTTTCAGTTTCGATATACCTAAGGTAGAACCTTAGAGAGATCTAGAGGAACCTGCAACTATAAGTTATAATGCTAACTATGGGGAGGCTCAATAGATGGCAGAACAGAAATTGGCTAAAGGCACATTGGCATCTAGTTCCTCAGCTGTGACAATGTAGGGGAAATTGGAGTTAGATATACCGGGGTGGAGGATGTAAAACGGAATCAACACTATGCTGTCAGCTTGTGTTATGCCCTGAGGTGTGACTTTGATAGGTCCTCCCAGTATATTTGGTGCATTATTTAGAATACTATGGTACCTGCAGCCAAAGTAGCTCCTAAGAGGAGGAATAGATTCTAGATGCCAATCATCTTCATCCCCTGATTTTAGTATTTAGTATTGGGTGGGTAGCAATGGGGATGGGGGACCTGAAACTTATAGAAAAGAAAAATGTGCTTAAATGGCAGATACACAACAGGAAAAAAGTCGGAGAGGTTTATGCCTTACGTACCACACCTTGATGCGCAAAAGAGGCAGTCTGAATATTTGTTGTGTGCCAAAGTGGAGAGAACTAAGTACCCCATCACCCAGGAGTAGATGTCATTCGCCAAACCTGTGTGTTTGAAAATGGAGTTATAGTGCCTCTGTTTCATAATTGAATTTATGGTGTGGTCCAGGAATGCTATTGGTTTGGAGGGAGGGTATTATGTGCATATATTCAACATCAAGATGATTGTGGTATGGGACTTCAGGAGAAGCGGTACCCCCAGCTCTGTGAAATAGCCTACTAAATAATAGTAATAAAAATTTGTCAAAGGCCAGTTCATGGATAATAGCTTAGTCTTTGCAGGCTGTTATAAGTGTATAAGCCTAGTCCTAAAATATCACCAAAAGAAATCATATGATCAAAATATTTAGCATATAAATGCTTGGCAGTATTATGACCTTTATTATATGATGTGTTCCTATCAAGTTAATTGGGAAAATTGTTCCATATTTGGAATTTAGTCTTGAATAGGTATAGGAGAGGCTATAATATTTTTATGGGTATAATCTCTGGGGATTTAATGATGGTAACTCCCAAATATCTAATTCTTGGGTATGGTATGGCCTCTCTTATCAGTGAGGGAAACAGTATAGGGAATTCTATAGAATATACATGACTTAGTAGTGAATATAAACCAGAATAGGGACAAAATTACCCATGGGTCAGACAGATATAGAATTAATTATCAGCATATAAGATGATTAGGGATGTGTGGGCCCAGGTTTTAAGCCCTGTATATTGGGTGAGGAGAGGAGCCGCCCCCCCTAGCGCCCGTGGTTAGTGGTTCTAGAGCTAGGCCAAACAAATATGGTGATAGGGCATCCCTGTTTTTCCTCGGCAATGGGAAAGAAAGGTTGAGGCAGATCCATTAACAAAGATCGCTGAAGTGGGATGTTTTAATGTTTATACGATAGCTTGACCTATTGAGTAAACTTGGGCCAAATACATATTTTTCAAGCAGATCCAGAGATATCTCCACTCGATCAAATCAAATGCTATTTGGGCATCAAGGAAGAGATGAGTACGTTTAATTTTTAACTGAAATGTAATATTTACAGGGCATTCAATATAAGTTCTTATATTAAAAATGGTACTAATTTTGCCCCAACCAATCAGATTTTAGTTTTAAAATGTCTGAATAATAATCTGATTGGTGGGGCAAAAATTAGCACCATTTTTAACAATTTAAGAACTTTTATTGAATCTCCCTGTTAGTTCTTACATCCATGTTAGCCTATAAATACACTGCAAATATTAATGTTTGTATGAAAAGCAAAGGAATTTTTTCATAAATCACTCTGCACCACAGACAGCAGAGTGAGACCACAGCATGTTGTATGCCTGTGAATGTGCTTTGTCTATTTAGTTCAGTTAAAATCCAAGAAGAGAAATCCATGTACTAGTTTTGGGTATGTGAAGGGAAACTGACCAGGAACCAAGGCCATTTTTTAGAAATAAAAAGGCCGTGATGAATTAACAAGACCAAACAAACCATTGACATAAACAGTGTTCAAATCACACTCCACCCAGTTACAACCTTCATCTGGGGAACCTCAGTGACCAATCTCTGGTGCACACTAGCAAACCATATCCACCTCTTGAGTGGCTCCATACACCCAAAAAGAACAAGATCAAGGAGTCACCGGAAGTCAGCTTCATCTTGTATAATGGCAAAAGATTCAATTGATATATGTATATGTTTTTACATGATTGTTAATTAATATTTGAATTTTATATATGGAAAACCAGTAGCTGCCTGATGTTTATTCCTTTTGATTTTGATCTGAACAGGCCCATACAACACCCGCTTGCACCACCCCCCTCTATCCTCGACACCCACAATCAGAGACAAATGACCAAAACCACTCACTTACCCTGCTGTCTAAAAAATGTTAGGTTTTATTACAAAATGATGTTACAGCATATCAAACATGGACAAATACAAAGCAATATAGCTGTTTTGTTTACCAAACCTGGTCTTAATGTTTCCTTAAATGTGACACATCAGTACAACAGGGATTCTGTTATTAATCCTTCTTTGTTTCCTTTTTCCCCATTTTTTTTATCAGTTGATGAAAAAGGTCGAATCAGTGGTATTACGCCTGTGGGCAAAAATGGTTTACCATGATTGGCTAGACCATTAAAATTCAGACCACCCTCCTTTTTGCCTTTTTTTGTCCTCCTAGTATGACCACAATTGCAAATCTATTATTATACTGATAGTGTTGCAGTGTATCATGTGTGCAAGGTTTCAGGTATGGCAGAACTTTATTTTCCACAGTTAAATAACTTGGACTTTATCTGGTTTCGTATAGAATCACTCTTGCCTTTAATAAAATGTTTATTTTGTCTCCTTAATTACCCGTATAGATCTTTATTCCTGCTGCTATAGCTACGGCATCGTTGCTGTTAAAGTAAAAGCCACTAGTCAAGTTTACAGCTAGAACCTTATGTCACTTTTTAATAGTTTGACTCATTACGATGTAATCTGAAATACAGAGAGATAACAAGCATGTTAGGTTTCAGTAGTGGTGCAGAAGATGACACCCCAGTGAAACTGTAAACTTAACCCACTTCACCACTGACCACGTTGCTGCCCCTAGACCAAACGCAGCTGTTTGCAAAATATCTTACTTACCTTGTATCTTTGACTCACCAACTGTCTGCTATAGTTCCCTTTGTCTCCCAGGCAAACTTTTATAGCACATCATTTTCTGGCCCTGGGGGCCCCCCAAACCAAAGGGATTAAGCCCCCCCATGAAACAGGCGAGCGAAAACAAGACACTTGAATAAGTATAATTTGTCAATCCTTTACAAATTTACCACAGCATACGCTAATACGCATTTTTTAGGTCCCCCCCTGGGTATATTCAATAGGGGGTTTGTTAAATTTTAGTTCCTCCTTAATATATTTACGTAATAGTCTGTGTGGGTGGTGTTATTGACCTGCTAACAGGAAACACGCAAGCACTTAAACAATGTATCAAGCTTATTCAAATGGTCCCTGCCGCACCCACACCCCCCCCCCCCCCGCCCCCCCCCACAGGCACCAACCCCCGCCAACCACACCGACACCAACCCCCCCCCCCCCTTGTAACAATTAAAGGCAATATATTCACCCCCCTCGTTCCTTTCCCCCCCACTCCGGCAAAGTACCCAGGGTGAGGACCTGAAACGCAAAGGCCCTCACCTCTGTGTACTTTACAAGCTTCCTGCATTATGTACATTGTAATCCCCTTTTGGAACTGACGACCGAGCATCCACTCTGGCACTATGGAATGAAGGTCGCGAGAGCCCCGCCAATGGGAAGACGTTACTTTGCAAGGAGGCATGTCTTCCCATTGGCTGTCTCCCGACTGTCAGTGTCAGTGGGGAGGGATCAGAATGCAGCGCCGAAGAGAGGTAGTGAGGGAGTTTGTACAAGAGGTGAGGACTTTGCGTTATAATTATAGTTTAGTATATAGGAAATTCGCCCTTAAGCTAAAAGAGAAATAGAATTAGAAAAAAAAACAAAGTAACAACCAAACAATAAGTTGTTATATATGAAAACTGGAATTATATTTTGTTTTAGTACTCTGCTACATCAAACACTCAGTGCTATTTCATTAAGAATCCTACGTATAAGAGAAGAGTCCATCTCTTGGTGAATATTCCCCCCCAAATATAGCAGCTTGACCTGTGAAAACTCATATTGCAGGAGATGAAAGAGAGTACCTTTCTTGAAAATCCTTTAGAAGTCGCACATTCCACTGTGATACAAAAGTTATAAATTCAATGGACCACAAGTCAACTAAATTTTCAGTACTTTTTGGCAAAATATCAAACATTCTCTGTGGAGTTATTGGGGGATTAACTAACATTCTTTCTTTCAAATGATTCATTGATAATTTTTTGACCCCAAAAAATTATTGCAGTACTAAAAAGTTTTTGTATAAAAGAGAAATTGATTATATATACTGGAAGCTTATGTAATGCGTAATAAACAGAATTTGTAAACAGATACAAAAATACAGATACATTTAATGGCTTACAAATAATCCATAAAAATGCCGCTTCCTTAGAATGTAATCCATAGGGACTGCAGAGACAATTGCTTGTTTCATGCTTGACACTCAGCATTTAGGAATTGCAGATTACTGTTGAGACATCTGTGCAGACCTAGAACTCCTTAATAGGACTGTGGTCTCTATACCAGTGGCCCTCTTTAAAAATAGAAACCCTCTTACCATTTAAAATAAATCCAGAATCAATACTTCTAGCTGCAAACTCTAAAAAAGAGGTAGGGGTGGCTCATTTTGCTTAAAATGTAAGCTGGATATCAAACAGCAAACATTGGTTGCCCCCTTGGCTGATATGCTAAAGTTATCCATAGGCTTATGATGCAGTTGGAGGTATTTGAACAGAGACACAGACACAGTGCAAACTAGGAAGGGAAATTTTAGAGTGCCTAAACTTTAATTACAAGGCTAGATGCATCACACACAAGTATATCTATGTAAAACACAGTCCCCCGTGAAAGAGGATATATACCGAAAAAAAAAAAAAGGTTATTTTAAATTAACCATAACTGGAAAAACTATAATTCTTCCTAACCACCCACTGTATATTTTTTTGGTTATCTACCCCCTATTTCTTAGATATAAATATTTCAGCGATCAATTCAAGTTCTTGCTCTCAAAAACTATTTCTTCTGTGAGTAGTTTACTGTAGCGGAATGGGAAGAGTTGACAATTAGCGGGGTGTTCCCAGGCTGATCCTAGTAGTTACCCACATGTTCATCCTAACTTCCCCAGTATCCAACAGCAAAGGGAAGGTGCGGACAGGTTGAAGTGATGAGGAACAGGTTTTGTACCCGGTTGTGAATTGGGATTCGATTGGTACAATGTTGTCTGGAGACTTTAATTCCCCTTAAAACAATATTGCTTGTGATGTCAGCCCAGAACTGTTCATTATGTGATAAAGGAGTGATTACAATTTATATGATAGCCTGCATTTCATGGAAGTCCTACAGTAAATGTAATCACAAAATGGGAACTAATTTAATTTCTTGATAAAGTTATGTTATGTGTGGCGCGATCCATTAAGAGCACTGTGACTGAACTGATTGAATGTGTGACCAGTTGAACCCCAGTTTGTGTGATTGAGTGAATTTGGTTGATGTGAATAGGAATATATTCATTAAAAATATTAATCATGTATTTGTATAAAACAAAAGCGGTATATCCAAAAACCCACAACACAAGTGTGAATACTAGAACAGGAGGTTAAAATGGGAAATTAGGGTGGGTGTTGCAAAGCATTAATTGCACTAGCAATAGTTGTAATAGAATGTTTTTAATTCTATTTTATGTGGATTTTTATTTCAATGTACATTTGTTTTTTTTCAATTTTCCCAGCTTTTCATTTTTAAACACATTTGCCAAGCTATCATTACTAAAAAATAAAACTACTGTAAGGCAGACTTAAGTTCCAATTCTTTTTATGCGAGTTGCTATTAAGCTTTAATTAACTTTTTCAAAAAACATGTTTATGCTTAAGCGATCACTGTAACCACACAAGCTAACGTAAAAACTGAATGGTAAAAAAAAATATTAAAACAAGGACTATGCTGATGGGCTTTAATATATAAATGCTTGATCTTTTGAAACCAGCTGAGGCCTAGTGGCCTGCATTTTCAGCTTGGCAATTTCCTTCAAAACTATTAGCTGTGGAAAAGTTTGCAGAGACTTCGTAAATACATGTGAACCTGATCTAGACACTGGTTGATCTGTCCAATCATTTATGAACTGCAGGAATAGAATGATGATAAAGACTTAATGAATTTTTTTTTTTTTTTTTTTTTTTTTTTTGGGGAAATTTTTTTTTTAAAACTAGGGTCATAGAAGCCATAATTTACTGAAAAAGGAGTAAACAAAATAGATGAATGGACAGAGTTGGCATAGGCAAACTCTGCTATGGGGGAGAGCCATAATCTGTGAACAGTCGATAAACTCGGATTGTTAGTGCTCTATGGGTCTGATTGGTCTCTCCATGTAGCCTTTGGACTGAGAATGGTCTATGTGGAAGAGTGGCAAAGTTTTTAAAGGTTAAAGGTTAGTCCAGAACCTTGAGATAACCTGAGACCTGTGCCAGCAGGTTATTTCATCGTGAGATCTCATGAATTAGAAAACTATTTGATGCGACTGATGATAAATTTCGAGGAAGATGGAGCCCAGCAAAAAGGAATAAGGTGCGCCATCTTAGTGTCAAATGCTTGCACTGAAGGGAGGTTCAAACAAAAAGTCTACAGGAAATTGACCCACTAGTGCTAAGAGGGGATAGGGCAGAAGTAATCCAGTGGGTTTAATGGAAGAGATTGTTTCATAAACAAGCTTTCACAATAAGAAACATAAGGCCTTGGCAGTCCTTGTGCAGTGGAAACAAAGGATTTTATCCTTATAGAATAGAAGGCCACCGAGTGTTAATCCAGGGAAGGAGAACAGAGAGAAAGGAAAGAAACAGACTGAGCGAATACGGCCAAGGTTCAGTTCCATAAGAAAGAAATGGTGCTAGTTGAGCATAGTTCAGGAGTATTATCTTTTGGAGGTCAAAAAGGAAACATCTGGGAAAGAGCTTCAGGCGGACCATTCTTTGAACCAGGGCGGGAAGCGGAATGGGAATGTATATGAAAATTTAAAAGGCAAAGAACGTTGCCCACTTACCTTGTCGGCTTTTAATCATTGAGCAATGCTCTAAATTGTTATGGTCCGATAGAACAAAATTGTTTTGTAATTTGCCCTCTAAAGGACTGGAAGCTGGCACCGGTGGTCACTGAACAGCCAGCAGAGCGAGTGAGAGCTCCGGTTTTTGTGTTGGGGGATAGCTAGGAACAGTAGGTACTGTGGGGACTGATCAGGAGGGAACTGGAGTTCTGGCTAGCCTGGAGCCACCCATATGGCCTTGGAGTTGCTGTAGGCCCTATGGAAGAGTCCAGACCACCTTCAGATAGTCCAGTTAGTTGTTGCGTCTAATGGTAGAAAAGAAATACCTTTTATCCTCTGGAATCCATGGCCTGGCATATATCGTGAAAGTTTACTTATGTTCTGTGGCCAGCACCAGGAGGTACCACAGGCATAGGTGCAGGGTCGCAAGTGCGTGACAGGTTTTCACCCAGAGCCCCTGATGATGGGGATGTTGCACTGCTGAGTCACACTGAGGTTGCGGCCCCTAGTACCTGCAAGTGTGAGTCGAGGCACAGGAACAGATGCATAGGAACCGGGACATAAGAACAGAGTGCACCCAAAAGCGATGGAGTTATTTACAGGAATGAGGGCAACAGGAAAAGGATCAGGAACAGGAGAGAGATTACAGGGAAAACAAAGGAAGCCGGTGGGGAAGACAACATCCAGCACCCAAACATCTCCTTGCCTTTAAAACTGCTGGCGCCATGCCGGCACACCACCACATGTCACAAATGCCATCACGGCGTGCGCAACGAACACTTGTGCGCACACCCCCAGGAAGGTAAGGATAGATAAGTGGTAAGGATCGACGGACAAAAACACATACCCAAAATCTTGCTCCTTCGTGTTCATCTACTAGTGCAAAGAGACACAGCTCCTTACCTCCCGATTCTGTCAATTAAAAGGAAAATAGGTAAGAATACATTTCTAGGGGACTTAAACTGTAAGAGTGGGGGGATTGCAGATACAAAGATGTTGTAGCATTTCCCCATTATCCATTTGGATTGGGCAACTGGTGTGGAGAATACAGACTGTCTATATTGGTTAAAAGTGGCAACTAAGTAGCTTATAATTCTAGTTGACTTTAAATCAGTATTTCAGTATCCTTAATTTTAAATGACCATTGGGCCTTTTTTTTTTTATGTTAGGTATGATTTTAAAAAAATGATTTTCTTGATAGACAACGATTAGCATTACATTTAAAACAATCTATTGACAAAGTATCTTTAATTAGATGTTTAATAAAAAGCTCTTGTATGACTTTTAGTTTTTATGAATAAATTATCTAAAAAATAATGTGTTTTCAGCCATATAAAAAATGTACTTGTCTATATTTGGATGGAGCGAGTGCTGTTTTATGACATTATGTATTGATTCAGCAGCTCAGCACCACTGGGACAATGACACAACACAATTGGAAGTTTCCTGGGGTCTTTTATTAGTTTGAAAGAATACAAAAGGCATGTGTTCATATGTCAAAAGCTAATGAGTGTTTGTTCTCAATAGCGAGCCCCATTTCTTAGTTCCTAACTGTAATAAGCATTCTATGCCACAATAGAAAAACACGATTCTTCTACAGTTTCAGATATAAAGTGAAATTCTAATTAAAAAAGCTTGGAAGGTGGGCCTTTAAGATACAATTGTTTAAGCCCCAAATGGCATGTTTGAGATGATGTAGTGCTAAATTATTAAAGCAATTACATTGTGTTCGCACATCTCAGAAGGAGAGGAATATGACACTTATAAGTGCTGACCATAAAACAACTTATTTTCTAAACAACATTGTAAAGCTTTGTAAGGAAATATTCCTTGTTACTGTTTAAAATGTACAAGATAAAGTAATACTACTCAAACAGACCTTGATTCAAACTGCAAACACATAGCGTGTGATAATTATATATTATTTTTTATTGTATTCCGTTAAATTCAATGAAACGAACTCTCAGAATTCCAGAATTACACGAACCAATAATGGAAGTATGATCCTGATATGGTACGATTGCAGAGTTGTGGGGTGATCGTACTAAATGTTTTAGCATCTGTCCACGACCGGGGTTGGTTTCTGTATGGGCCCTATTATTTATGTCTGAGCAAAATATGGGATTTCCTGACTGAAGTAGGGTTACTGTTTGATTTCATAACAATGTAATTTATATTGTATCACATTACATGTTGACCTCTTTTAATCGCATTTCAATTACTAAGATTCATTTAAAAAAAATTCAATTACAAGTATCTGATATACTTGTAGCATTTATCAAGCAACAATGGTTTTCAAAATTTCACAATAAGATATTAATGGTTTTTTAAGGTTCGTACACACGTGCGATTCGGGTGTCCGACCCGCCGACGCACGATGTGTACGAACGGAATTCTGGCCTGAGTTAGGGCACTTTATCGCCCGAAATGGCTGCTGTTCAGAGATCCACCTGGCATTTCGACGATGAAGTGTCCATACACAGGCCGGATTATCGCACATGTCTACAAACCTTTATAGTACATTGAGAATTTTAGATTCTATTGATGCAATAACAAATTTTATTTAAACTCCCATTAAAATGCTTGCCCTTTGCTTTTCTAAAGTTTAATACAGTGTAGGTTAAAATAAAATATGTAAAAGAATTTTATTCTTGTCATCAATCTCTGAGCAGCAAATCCACTACAGAAGGGAGTCTCTCAACTGTGAAAAAAACAATGAAAAAAGGAATGTCCTTTGCTGACCTTAGATAGGTGAATTGAAAGATAAAGCAAAGTCTTACTTTCAATAACTGTTGTAAAAGGAAAAATGGCCCTTGATTATTAACATTTAACATGGACCACAACATCACTGGGTCAAAGACTAGTAATAGTAAAAAGCACATGTTCCTTTTCATTGTTACATCTTACATTTTCCAGCAATATGTGATCAAACTCCTGCACAGTAAATTTAAAGTTCCAATGATTTGCTGTACGGCTGCTTAGTTTATTGTTATTTATAGTTAATATATATATATATACCTGAACCTGATCTCAGGTTTCAACAAGGTGTCTATTCTTGATTAAGATCTGAGAATGCGCCCATATCATTGGTTTGTAAATTTCAGGATCGGCACCTGCATCACGTTACAATGCAAAGGGATATCCCTGGTATTAAATACTGTTTAATCTCCTGAAGTCGACATTCCATTTGTGTGTGTGTATCAGATTTATTCGGTTTACTCTACATAATTGTGAAATAAGAAGAGTCCTCTTGAATGTGGAGGGTCTAAGCTGAGATAATGCAGATAGACTGTCCAATCTTGTATAACTAGAAAAGTTGCCCTTTGGGGCACAGATGCAGTTTATGTGTGTATGTTTGGCTATGTGTGGATAATACAAACAATAGAAAGCCTAGTGCACATCAACTAATTTGCTTACATTTAACGTTATCAGTGAATTGCGACTTAAAAAGCCTGCCAGTGAATTTAAAGCAATTAGTTCATAACTTTGCCAAATTATTTTAAGCCGAGCAACCACGTCACAGTTTGCTTTATTCTGCTGGTAACAGTACTGCCTTTAATGAGATGAAAATCCCTGTTGCTTGTTCGTTACTGTCTAGGGACAAGCCTGGGGAATGTGTGCTCACCCACAGTGCGCCATGTGTTCAAGTACTTAAAGTGGAGAGTCAGTCCCTAGACAGTAAGCGAACGAGAGCGACAGGGATTTTCATCTCATTAAAGGCAGGTACTGTTACTAAGATAAAGTTTGAGAATTACGTCTCTTACGAAGTTAAAATTTACTAAGGATTAAAGGTTTAGGACCCACAATAAAAGCCAACCGTGACGTGGTTGTGGCTTAAAATAATTGGCCAAGTTATTGAACTAATTGCTTTAAATCACTGGCAGGCTTTTTAAGTCGCAAATTCCACTGATACGTTAAAGTAAGCAAATGAGTTGGATGTGCACTAGGCTTCTATTGTTTGTATATATTACATTGATTTGGTTCTAGTTGCACTCTGTGTGGATGTATACTATCCCATCTTTTGTATGTATTTGGGCTATGTGTGGATACAGTTGAATAAAAAAGTCAATTTGGCATATCTAGAATTGGCTAGTTTTTCCTGCTATTAATCGAAATATCATGAGAAATGTTCAATAATATATGGGCATCATAAAGGCTCTGAAGTAGTTATTTAAACTTGTGTTGTATTACTGAATTGGTATTCGTTAAGTTCACAACACCAGTACACAAATTTAAAATATGGGACATAATAACACTAACTAAAAAATTTACATATGGGCAGGGACATTTGGACTAGTGTAACGGGACATTTTAATTAATATCATGTGTGTTTGTGTGGCTTTTGGCCATTCTGTCTCTGAGGGTAGTAGTATTGGTTTTGGCCCACATATATGCCCCACATGTGGCAAGTAGGATAGTGTCCTTTTAATCTTATACTGAGTCCGGTAAACGATGGGGGAAAAAAGAAAGGGGACACTCTTTAGCAGCCACTCAAATGGAGGCTATTGATCAAGTGGGGTATCCAGAACCCTCAGACAGAAGCAGAATACTCCTACAGGGAGGATTCTGGTGAATTAGAAGAATTGGGGACAGTTACCCCAAGAGGACTGAATGAACAAATGGGATTGTCATGCTTCCTGTAATGTAATCTCCAGGGTGAGCATGTAATTCGCTTAGAATAGGCCTGTGTCTTTAAAACCTTTGATTTATCAGTCGAGGGAGAGTCCGTGTTTAAAAAAGGTCATTGGTAGCTTTTAAAAGATTTTTTTAAACATTTTTAAGCAGTTAACCACCTAATGTACTACCTATCTGTTTTTAGTATTCATTATCCGGACATGTAGTTCCAAAGGTAGCTGTCACTAATGCACCCATGGAAGTGCTGTGCTCAGTGAGATTTATTTAATGCTTGAATAGCAACTTAGTATGCAACTTTACTGAGACCTGGGTAAAAGTAGCTAATGTATCTATATGATACAAGTAACAAAGTAGCTGTAAGAATATAGCTGAGCACTATGTGGGTCCGAGTTGATATCTATTAACTTCCTTTTAATGTTGGGGAAACTACCGTATATACTTGAGTATAAACCTAGGTTTTCAGGCTTAATTAAAGCCTGAAATCTTACCTCGGTTTATACTCGAGTCAATCTTCTCATACCTGTCCGGTGCCGCGCGATCCGCATCTCAGTGCGCTTCCGGAGTGAGTCACCACCCCGGCGCCTCTCACTTTGCGGCGCCGAGTAGTGACATCATCCTGAAGCGCAGAGGATGTTGGAGCGAGTGGCCGCCCGGAAGGTAGGAGATACCACAGGGAACCAGGGCAACCAATACTTAGAAATAAGAGTAAACCTTCTTTATTGTGCATACTGTACGCACAAATAAAGGAGGATTTACCCCATTTGCAAGTATTTGCCACT
This sequence comes from Hymenochirus boettgeri, assembly GCA_019447015.1. NCBI lineage: Eukaryota > Metazoa > Chordata > Amphibia > Anura > Pipidae > Hymenochirus > Hymenochirus boettgeri. The sequence goes on along the minus strand of CM033474.1, from coordinate 191,061,477 downwards.
TAAGATTGTTTGAAAACTACAACTCCCAGCAATAAAGCATGCTGGGAGTCGTTAGTTTCCAAACATCTTAAGTGGCAAATACTAGTAGGGGTTGGACACCTCGGGCTTATACTCGAGTCAGGTCTATTTTTTCCCCCCTTTAGGTAAAACTAGGTACCTCAGTTTATACTCGGGATGGTTATACTGAGTATATACGGTACTATAAATATTTTAGCATGATATATTAATCAAATCAGATTTATATGATTATAACTAAATTAAGTTATTTAAAGATTGCATTATGTCTAGAACTGAGCGGGCAGGGGGGGGGAACATTCGATTGAGGCGGGATCACAGTTTTTTAAAACCTGCATTTCACTTATACCTCACATACTGATGACGGCTGTAATCTACAGCCGAAACGCGTAGATGTAACTGCACTAAAATATTTTAGTTGGACAAAAGACTCTGAGTGCTCTATGTATTTCACTGTTTGGCTCTGTATTAAAATTTTTAGCAGTATTTAAATTTTAGCTATCTTTTTTCTTGGGTGAATGGACTGTGGGCCTCGGGGATCCAGAGATCCCTGACTCTGTTGGTATGTTATAGTTGCACAACACCAAACATTATTATTGTACTTCATCAGCCTCTGAAATGTTTGGGACATTATAAGACACCATTACCAAAATATATTTAGATATGGGCAGAAAAATTTGGAATTATGTGTGGTGTGGGAGGGTGGGGGGGTATGGGGCTATTTATGCAAGTATTGTCAGTGGACTGAATATTTTATTACAGTACACAACATGAATGGCCTCATTCAGAGGACTTGTGGGCATCCTTTAATATAGAAGAAAAGAAGTTTCAAATTCAGGTTAGGAATAGAGATGGCCGAACTTTCAAACTTATATGGAAAGTTAGAAAACAGACCCATTAAAGTCAATGGGAGTCAAATAGTTCAAAAAGTTTGAATCAAATACAATTAAAATATCAATGGTAATTAATGTAAATGGCTTTGGGACCTGGGAAATGGTCTGGGGAACATGTTCAAGGTGTGTAAACCTTCTATTTTACCATTCCTTTTAAAATAGGGTACCGGCTTTTGTAACTTTATAGATTTTGTCTTGTACCAATATAAGTCAGTACTATACTCTACACTATATACATTTATTATGGTTAATTTAGATGGTAATAGTGAGAAATTACAATATACACCTTTTTTAATAGGTTCAGCTGGTTGATTAGGATCTCTCTCTCTCTCTGACTAGTAGCCTGCTGGTGTGGAGCTCTGTATCTAACAGCGTGGAGGAAAAAGATGATTTCCCTAAAAGTACTGTGCTTGCAGTGAATCACTGTACCTGATACTCTGTGGCTGGGCGAGTAAAACTGGACTTTATTGTGGCCTTACCTGTATCTGGAATAAGGACTTTTGTTTTGTTCTAACCATCGGCTGGTAGCTCAGATAATCCAAAAGATATTTTACAATTTTGATAGAACAGTATAAAAAAAACATTACTTTCTCTACTTAAAGGGCATGTCTACCCCCAAAACTATAATCCCCCCAACTACTGGCCCCACTCTGTAGTGCATAAAAATTCTACCTTACATCCCAAATCCAAATGGTTCTCCAGTACTGCCCACCAGGAGGGATAGCAGAGTCCATATGATTCTGCCTGCTGTCTCCCTTCTGGGAGAATTTTGTCATGGCGAGAGAAGGAGCCCCCCCCCCCCTCCCTCTCTCTCCCGTTTTGGTCTCCCTCCCCCTAGGGTAAATCCCTTTCCCATATGAAAGTTCTAGCTGCCCCAGCCAACCAACATTAGTATCATTTAAGAAAGTGCTCGATATTACTTACCTTCCCTGTATCCTATGGCATTCTGTGCAAGTGCAGCCGCGTCTGTGATTGGCTGCCTCTCAGCCAATCACAGACGCGGCTGCGGTCCCGCCCCCTGTTGCAGTTCTATGTAAGCAGAGGGCCGGGATTGTGCGGCGAAGGAGAGAGGTAAGGTAAGTAATTATCGGGGGACTTTCTTGAAATTAACTAATGCGGTTGGAGCTTGGGGAGCTAGAACTTTCATATATAAAAAGTTTTATAAAGGGTGGACATACCCTTTAGGACAGGTAAGTAGGATAAAAACACACCCCTACCACCACACACTGCCCTCTCACAGACAGGAAAATATCCTACCATACCCAATGTGGGTGAAAACAAAGGATACGTAAGTAACCAATCACACAGTCATTATAAAAAAATGTGGCAACATGATGGCGAAGGGCAATTCGGTATAAACCTACTTACAAAAACCACAGACGCAATTGCAATCTGCACGCTAACAGTTTTCATCTGTGACCACAGAAAAAAGGGTGTGATGTACTCTCAATTTTGGCATTGTTGCGCAATAACACGGAACATACATTTCATGATATGGTCAGTAAGTTCCTTCAAAGAGGATATGGTGATTGGGAAATATCAGACCAGATGGAGCAAGCATGTGAAACACAAAGAAGGAATGCCAGTATTATAAAACCCCTTTCCTCCTGGCTCCCATCCCTGAAACCAAGCTGTTTTTAGATTTCATTTCTGTAATGCAAATACTGTGGGAGGAGATTCAATCTAAAATGTAGGAAGAATAAAGAGAGAGAAGTAGAAATTAAAATAATGTGGGATTTTTCAAGCAAAATTAAAAAATAGGAAATAACTGTAATTTGGCTTTTTGGTGCTGCTCCTCCATGTTTTGGTCAATCTTGGCTCAGCCCCTTTGGCATTCATTTTTATTGATCATTGATGAAGCATGTCTGAAGTCAGTCCCATCAAATGGGGGCTTCAAGACTGGCGTATCTGTGCTGAAAGGATACTAGGGAATTTTTGAGTATTACACTAGAAAAGCAGACAAAATGGCAGAAAGAAAGATAAAGAAAAAGAATAGGGGTGGGGTCAGGGAGAATGGAGCATAGTTGAAAAGACAGTAGGAAGAAAGAAATATAAAAGGAGGGACCATATAGAAGGAAAAGTAACTGAAAGAAGAAAAACTGAGAGGGAAAGAAGGGGGGAGATAAAAGGATTATTCAATGGAATTAAGAGAAAGAAATATAAGGAGAGGGATAGCAGTTAAAAAGTTAAAAGGAAGCATAGAACTAAAATACAATAAATGTTTTTTCCAAAAGGGAAAAAGGGGGGGAGAGAAAGATGAGGTAAAAATTATACAGAAAGAAGCATCTTATATGAATCATCCTGTTTTCATAGGTTATTTACAAGAATGTGATACTTCAGACTAACTGTGAATTACTGTGAACTGTGAATTGAGAAACTGTGAATAAACTATTGGCTGAAAAACACTGTGCCCTTGTTAGTTTTTAACAATATACTGTGTATCACTTAATTCTAGACAGGTTCTTTATTTGCCATTAGTTGTCCTTTAACAAAAAATTGTTGTGCTTGGAATAAGCAGAGGCACCACAATATATCAACAACATGCATCATGGGACCCAAACAAATATTTACAATATTAAATCTAATTTACAGATAAACAGCTTTAATACAATGTAATTAAAATTCTCAGTATGAGCTTGGACAATTTAATTTGTGCAGGGATATTTTTGGTTATAAAGTATATGCAAGGTAATAAATTTCAACATATGAAAAAAAAAAACAAGGAAAGAAAAATATTGAATGCATCGTGAACACCTATAAATGCTTGTTTCTTAGATTTTGCTGTAACTTTTATTTTACATTCTTTGTAAAAAACAAACAGGGTTATTCAATAAAAGTTCTTATCATTTTAAATGGTGTGCTATGCTTGTGAAGGTTCTCATTCATCCAGGTCATGGTATATCTGTTGTATTCAATTAGATCAACTGGACTTTGTGAAATGTAGTTCTTGAAGACGTTCGCTAGTCATCCGACTGGCTTTTCAATCAGAATGACTTGTACAAGAATCTGTGGCAATTATGTACCTGGAAAATCCCAATTAGCCATATCACAGCCAGGTGTTAAGGGTGGTATGTGAGGTAGTGGCTAAGAGGTTGTTATAGGAACGCCCAGAGTAAGGTGTTAAAACAGCATGTATATGGCAGACAGTTGGTGTCGAACCCCCCCACTCTATTTAGGCTTGGTTTCTTTATTTCACATAAATGGCCCCTTAACACCTCTCTTGAACCAGTCTGATTGTATGTGGGGGAGGACCCAACAGCAACTGCATCAACGTATGGCCCAGCACAGAAGAGGCCAATCCTCGGGTCAGGACTCAGCTGTGTACCTGCATCTTAAGGATAAAAGGACATACCTTTGAAGATTGTAATGTAACATACTGGCGAAGGAACGTGACTGGTTCAAGAGAGGTGAAATCATGCATATGTAAAAAAAAAAATAAGTATGATACGCTGGGCATTTGTTTTCTCCCACAATCATAAAGACATGATTGTATGTGTGAGATAAAGGAATTATATGTATGTATTAATGTAATTGTAAACCACTATGGAAGGTGTTGGCGCTATATAAATCCATAATAATAATGTTTCATAAACATAGATTCTTCATAGTCTAGATTAGAGATGTTGAAACGTTGAGTTTTGTCTGTTTTCAAATATTCAAAATTTTCGAACATTTTGAAATTTGAAAATGAAAAAAGAACCCATAGAACCTATGATAGAAAAAAATTTGCAAGTTTCTGTCCATTTTGAGGGACAAATAGTAACAGTAGGTTACTGTAAATGACACAGAGACCTGGGGAATGGTCTGGGGAACCCGTAAATATAACCAAAACTTATTTTTTTATCACGATCGGGCTGTTTTGAGTTTTTCCGCATTCTCTATTCGAGAGGTACCGACATCGAGCGCTACTTTGAGGGTTACCGATATTACAAATTCGAGGGTTACCAAAACAGTTCTAGCTTTCGGGGGTTACCAAAATCGATCATTACTTTGGTTTCGCGGTGGTTTCGATTTTGATAATCGTCTATTTCGATATCGATGATTCTTGAAATTCTGAGTTCCATGAAATTCGGGAATTCCGAAAGTTCATCAGGACTTTGAAACCCTCACATTCGATTTGAAACCGGGTTCTATTCGAACCCACATTACATCCTATTTCTAGATAAACAATCTATACTACTTTATTCTGTGAAGAGTGGTATTATATTCATACCAGAAAAAAAAGTTAAGTTAAAGAGAGAAAAGTTAAAGGTATTTAAATACTAAATATAATAAATAAAAAATAAAATAATAAAAACATTAATACATTAAGCAATTAAATTATTTTAACTATTTAAACGTCGGTAAGTTTGATTATACTTAACTAAGGAATATTGATATAACATTATCATATAGTTAAAGTTTATCAATATTCCTATATAGAGAATATTACTGTACTAGAGTTTGTAAGATTTGGGTTTTCTGAATAAGCTGTTAGGGTTAATTTTAATGATTGTTTGTTGCATGTAAATTTTAAATATATTTACCCAATTTACTTTCAGTCATCGATATACAATTCAAAACTTAGGTTGGATTATACCAATGTTTTAAATGACTCATGATTTCCTTGCACTATTGAGTAATGTTCTTCACATATGTGATTTTGTATTAATTGGTCTTTCAGTTCCTGAATTGTGGCAAGTCTGGCACATATCAATATCTGCCCAGCCAACACCAATTGTTAATGTGGAAGTGTCCCATTAATATTTAATAGTGCGTGTTCTGGGGAAGGATATATTTCTCTTTAAAGAAAGTTGGGTTAGCAGTATTTTTTCAATTTAGTACATGCCCACCAGATGTTTACTGGTATTAATACATAAAGATCTGGTTGACAGGGATACTTACGATTGCCGTTTGGAGTCAGAAGGAATTTTCCCCCTTTTAGCTGTTTTTGCCTTCTCTGGATCAACTGTTAGGTAGGGTTAAAAAAAAGGAGGGTGAATAGGTTGGACTTGATGGACGTATTTTTACTCAACCTCAATTACTATGTTATTATTTCACTATGTGGTATGCTTGATGGCCACAGTTCTCCAACACTTTGAGATCTGAGGGGGAGTCTATAGTGAAAAACTAGCTAGTGTCTTATGTGTTAAATACCATCTCATGAATAATTTGATGAAACTTCTCAGTGGGTTACCATGATATGCTTGTTTCATTGGTCATTCAAAAATGAAAGTCTTTTTCTATTTTGGAAGAGGAAGTGAAGATTAATAAAAAAAGTCTTTTTATTATTATATAAGGTGTAAAAAGCTGAGATGTAATTTCTAGAGCTCAAAATTATATATTATTTGTTAATGCGTGTTGAAGATGATTTGTATACCTCATTTGTTTCATCCTAAAACATACACTGGAAAGACGCACAACTGCCCTTTAGGCCCCTAACCTCCTCCAATACCAACATACCTCATTCCTATACTCCATCACCACTCTTGGTGCTGCCCACAACAAGGTTGGTTAGTGCATCCTGATTTCTTGACAATCTACATGTGTGCCTGGACTTCCATATGAGACACTATTATCAGCTTGCAATCAAACTGCTTTATGTTCCAGTAGCAATCCTATTTCCAGTCATGGGGGGTAGAGGTGGGGTAGAAGGCTTCTCAGTAACAACAGAAATTGAACATACAAGGAAATACAAAGACACATATTCTATCCATGTATATATGTGTTTTTGAAGGCAACAAACCTTAGTTTACCTGTGTGGCACAGGATCAACCTTTGCAAAATCTAAGTATACTACAACATCCACTGCTATACCACAATTTTAATTCTTATTCACATAGTCATAAAAACAAGCTAGTTATTTGACAAGACTTATTTTTAATGAATCCATGCTGATTACTACTTACAAGATCAGTTCTGAGACAAAGTCCAGAATATGACTGGGATTATATTAGCTTTAAACCAATCTAGAGGCACATCACCACATAAAGTGAAATGAAAACAGAAGGAACTGTGGTCTAGGTAAAACTGAATGCAGTTTCTTAGGATCTGGGGATGTATTACACAAAGTCCAGAAGCTTTATTATTAAGTTCATTAACTTGATAACTATCTTCAACATTGTTTATTATTACTGTAACATAATGTATGTGAGCCAGAGTCAGTATTTTACTTTTATACAGCTAATTTTGAATTTAAAAAGACAACAATACATTAAGTTCAACCACTCACACAACCCCCCTTAAAAAAATATAATCCCAGCCCAAACCCAACAAAAAGCACAGTCCTCAGTCAAATTATACATGCACCTCAGTACACCAAACTAGACAAGGACACAACCAAACACAGCCCACACAAATGCAGTTACCACCTATACTCTGGTTATTCTGCTGCCCTAGAAAACACCAATCCTCCTTTGAATGTGTCTAGAGATTCAGCTGAGCATTCTACAAACTATTGCTACTGAAGAAACATTATTTTTTCTTAAGCTGAAATGGATTTTCCTCAGTCTAAAGGTGTGGCCTTTACTCTTTATTCCCCCCTATGGAGAAAAGACCTACCCAACTTCTATTGTTAGAGATGTTCCGAACTTCACAAAAAAAAAAATCGAAACCGCGAGCGGACCATTAAAATGAAAAAGATCCTCGAAAATACGAGAATTCCTCGTAATTTAGAAAAATGTTGAAAATATGTATTTCCCGCATTTCGAAAAACGAGAAATCCTCGTAATTTCGAAAATTTTTGAAAACGCGGTTTGGAAAAGTTGCGAAGGCGGAGAAAACCTGAAAAAATCCGCGATATCTGCCATTCGCGAACGAGAAAGTCCACCGCGGATTCGGGTTCGGCCGCGAACTGGGCCATCACATTAGGTGTAGTTCCTTCTAACATATTGTATTAGGTTATCATTTCCCTTTTGCATTTGCCTTTTTACGGATAACAAACCCAATATTAATACCGTAAGCCATCTTGATAACCTAAATATTCCTTCCTTTATCAGTTTAGTTTCTGTTCTGTACACTTTCTAATCATATATATCTTTTCGTGGAATGGTGTCCAAAACTGCACTGCCTACTTGATATAAAGTCTTAGGGTTCTATACAGAGGCAAAACAATGCCCTGCTCCTTGGACTTTTTATACAGGAAATAAATGTAAGCTTTAGCAAAACTGCATGACATGCTTAGAGCAGATACAATAGCTAACAAGTCGTTTCTATTAAAGGGTAACCGGTGAATGCCTGCATTAATAGGCTCCACATCTCAGCTGACATTCTGAATTGAGAAAGCCAGTCGGATGACTAGCGAAACGTCTTCAAGAACTACATTTCAAGTCCAGTGATTAATTGAATACAACAGATAAACTCTCCACTTCATAGAAGGTCCATTCTTATTTCTACAGCATCTGCTATAGGACTAGGTTGCACTATAGTGTTAACAGGGGGGGAAATGGTTTAGCACATTGCCTCCTTGGCAGCCTCTATAACCATCTTAGCCCCATTATAATGGTCCCACATTTTCTTTACTATTGATTATACGTTTGGGGTTAGTCTTGCTTTTTCTGCTATCCATACTTTGATTTCTATTTTGACTAGCTTAAAGGGGTATGTCCACCCTAAAATTCATAAATTTCTGTAATCTAGCTTCCTTCTTACTGCATGGTGTATTTGTAAAAAAAGTTCCCAGAATTTACTTACCAGACCGGGTTCCTTGGCTTTAGCCTATAATACAACTTCTGGGAATTTAACAAACTAACATGGAATTTAAAGTTGTAATGAGGAGTGCAAGAAAGCAATAAGCTAAAATAGAAAATAATAACAAGATGAGGACCAAGAATGTGGGGCCATTAAATAATGGGGTGAGGGGGGTTATATTCACTATAGAGAATATACTGTAATAATATGAAGGGTATTAATGAGGAATATTCACTCTGGCTGTCAGAGGGTATGGTACAGAAACAATTAGACAAAGTTTATGCCAACAAAGCCCCAGGACGGATGAGGAATACATTCCCTGATCTTAAGAGAGCTTAGTTCAGTTTAATCTAGACCACTGTTCTTATCTTTTCAGATTCACTTTTGTCTGGTGTTGTGCCACTGGATTGGAAAAAGCCAATGTAATACCAATATTCAAAATAGGTAGTCATTCCAAACCTGATAACTACAGACCGTAAGCCTAACATTAGTGGTAGAGAAGGTGCTGGAAACTTTGATACTGTGCCACATACGCGACTAATGGATAAATGTGTAAGGACTGTTGGTATAGAAAAAAACATTTGTACAGGATAGAGAATTGGTTATTGTGTCGCAATGGCAGATGAGATTCAAGTTGATAATTGTAAGGTGATGCATTTGGTTTTAACAATCCTGGTGCCATGTACACCATAACTAACTCTGTGTGTAAGTGAATTCTAATGGAAAAAGGTTTGGGGGTTCTGGTAGATAATAGGCTTAGCAACAGCTGTAGCAAACAATGCCAGACAGCAACGGCGTAGAGCTAGATATTATCTTGTATAAAGAGGGGAATAGATTCAAGAGAAAAAATATTATTTTCCTCTTTACAAGGCACTGTAAGGCCTCATTTGGAATATAAGGTGCGGTTTTAGAATCCGATATACAAAAGGGAAATGGAAGCAGTTTAGAGAAGGGCAACTAAATAACAAAGAATGGAGGGGCTGACTATGCAAGTAACGGCTGTTTCATCTTTAGGTTAGGAAGGATTTCTTTACAGTGAGAATGGGCCTGCTAATGTGCTGAAGCGTGTAGATCACAATAAAAGGATGTTGTATTTTGATTAAGACCTATTGAGTGCTTTCATTCTTCAAAATTTGAAGTTTGTATGGATCCTAGGAGAGACACCCAGGCGATGTGTGTGGAGTGAAATCAGGGAATTCAGAGAATTTCATGTTTAGTCCATGTATTCCTTAGTAGTACATCCTGCATTACAAGCTTTATTCAATACCTGTCCAGATTTTCTATGAATTCGTATAGGAGCATAGTCCAAAGTTGTACTACCTCTCTTTCAGAGCTGTCAATTTCTAAATGTTTTTGAGATTATCTTTCTCAATCTATTACACTTAAAAAATATCCACTGATGTTTGGACTTGTTCTTGAAGTGATCCTTAAATTAAGAAGTTATAACTTAAATCCACTTTGTTTGAAAAAAAAAGGTTGGGACAAATGAGAGACCTTTTCAGTAGACTAATCTCCATCTATGAGAGCATGTTGACTTTTTTAAGGGGTTTCCACTTGCAGCAAAACACCCCTCCAGTGTTCCTTCTTTTTCGATTACAATTCCTGCTCCTGAATTGTGACGAGGAAGAGGATCAGGTGCCAGAAAGGTCAAACGTGCCCTTATGGCGAGGCTAAATGCTATTGTAATGAGATTTGAACGTTATTTTATTTACTATAAATGCCACTTAAAAAATAACTTTTTATTGGACACTGCTTTACCTCTTTTCCTAATCTCACTTGCTACTTATAACATTATACTGTACAACAGGCCAACAGGCCAAATCTTCCTGAGCCTCATACAGGGAGATTCAATAAAAGTTCTTATCATTAAAAATGGTGCTATTTTTGCCCCAACCAATCAGATGTTAGCTTTCAAATGGTAACTAAGATCTGATGGTCGGGGCAAAATTGCACCATTTTTAATGATTAGAACTTTTATTGAATCTCCCTGATAGAATTTTATTGAGATAATATCAGCAGCTGCTGAGGAGCCGAAGAAAAACAAGAAAAAAAACGGCATGATATTCCAACCTTTAAGGTGTATATTAGCATTTCTTCATTATTGTCAGGTTTTGCTACAACATTTAACATTTGCTAATAGTAACCACTGAGCATGAAATGCTTATGTACTTATTTATCATTATTATCAATTATATATAAAAACTGTATAAATTTTATTGCTTGCCCTGGTTTCTTGACATGTTGCTTATAAGCTTAAAAAAAAAAAAAGTCCCAGAAATGTTTGCTACCATTTTGTTTACTTTGCCTATTTGTGTTATTATTGGAGAACTAAAGAATGAAATGCGCTGAAAAGCAAATAAAGAATCTGAACAGCATTAAATAAAAAGATAGAGAACATTAATCTGTTCCCAGGGGTGTCTGTTTATGAGACAAGTTTAAAAATAAAATGCTCCGGGCACTAGCTACATCTGTTCCCATAAGGATTGATTTCAAGGTGCCCCCTTGGAGTGCCCCATGTCCTGTTTTTTGCTGTGGTTTTTAGCAAAATTCCCCTTTTATGTGGCTTTATTATTAGCATTCAGTCACATGAGGGTTAGTCACAGACGGACGTGTTTCTCACAAATGTCCACTTCTGACTCTTGAGATGCAGCAGGAGCTTTTTACAGCAGGTGATTGCCCACAAGTCTCTATCCAATCCGTTACAGCCCAATACATAAAAAAAATCTTATCAAGGGATCATGTGACTCAGATTGAAAACTCATGAGCAGTTGCATGGATTAGATTGTAAGCTCTTCTGGGCAGGGATCTCATTTTAATGTGTCAAAGCATGCCACACTGTTATCAATTTATCCAAACTTATATATATTTATTAAAGTGCAACTGGGTCCCAAAATTGACAGGAATTGCTTTCCTGAGTATTTTTGCAATTTACTTTCATTATTTTTTAGTTTTGAAAATATTTAAGTTTTTACGTGTGATATGGTGCCAGCAGCACCAGATTACCTAACTTCCTGCTCTGAAAACCAGTGACAGTCCCTCTTACCTGTGTCTCCTCCTCCTTGTGGACCCCATGGTCCCTCCCCTTGTAGTCCCATTGAAACCCTCTGTGGCCCCTCTCACACTTCCTTCAATCACTGTTTACTCCATCTCTTCCTGGTTTCTTCTGTTTTCCTGCACTGAGCATGTGCCAACCACAGATTAGAAATAGGAACTAGTATTGTAACTCCGATTCAGGACCTCCACCCCCCTACTTTCTGATCAGTAATTTTTTCATATCTTGGGCTGTGCAGCATATAGAGAGTTGGTTAATGGCTCATTTTAAAGGTTCACACACACAGTTCCCCTTTAAACATTATTAATTTTTCTTTAAGTGTATAATTGCTTGCATATCCCCTTGTTTATATCGTTGTAATTTATAATGTAAAGCAAATTCATTGAATTGAATTCCATCAAAATAGACATTACATACATTAGTTCACATTTTAGCATCATCAGCATGTTATGACTTGAATTTATTGTCTTTTTGTTCAAAATTAAGCAGGACAATCAACATGGGAAATGGGCAATGAAATAGCGTATGAGATTAGCTGTGTATCATAATGTAATTGTTGTGGGAGCAGGTAAGAAGGACTTAAAAAAAAAATATATACTGTTATTTCATTCATTTTTAGAAAGTACCTGACAGAATGTAAATTAATAATTACCTTTTTTTAATATAGCAAACAATATATAGTATGTACAATACCCATAATAGCAAAACAGATTATAAAAAAAAAAAAAAAAGAACAAAACAAAATAATCATGCATCTCAAGATAATATTATAGTGGGAATATTAATTTTGATTGTAACTCTCCCCAGTCATAAAAGAGTGCCATCCAGCCATACAACTGGACCATCCAGCCATAGAAAAGGGACATCTAGCCATAGAATAGGAGCATCCAGCCATTGAAGGAGCATCCAGCCATAGAACAGGAGCATCCAGCAATAGAACAGCACATACAGCCATAGAACAGGGCCATCCAGACATAGAACAGGACACCCCAGCCATAGAACAGGAGCATCCAGCAACAGAACCTAACCATCCATCCATAGAACAAGAGCATCCAGCCATAGAATAGGACCATCTAGCCATAGACCAGGACCATCCACCATAGAACAGGAACCTTTCAGCTAAAGAACATGACCATCCAGCCATAGAACAAGACCATCCACAATATATTAAATTGGTTGTGCTAAATGAAAGAAAAATTTAAAACATTTTTTTTAAAGTCCCTATCATTAAAATATCCAATAAACCCACATATTAAAAACTCCCTATTTTGTTATAAAGTGAAGATACAAACAGTTGGTTTTGTGCAAACAAGTTTATTTCCGGCGGGTCACACAGCAACAAAAAATACAATTTTAAATGCAGTATCTCTTCCAGTATCTGTGAAGTCCTGTTCCAAGAGGCCATGGTTTCAAGTGGCTTCCAGCTTAAATAAAGCTTCTTCGGACCATAAAATAGCTGTCTGGTGTCTCTATTTGAAATGTTATATTTTTGTATAAAAACGTGTATTTACATTTTTATTTTTGAATGGGGTTTTTTTGCAAAGGGGCTCTGGGGACTTCCCTTCTATCAAGTAAAGTTAGTGGTAAAATGTTAGGAACATGTTTTAAAAACAAGGCTCTTTCCGCAGGCTTATTAAATGGGTTGTGATGGATATATATATTTATATTAGGGAATATATATGTTTTTTTCTCGATGGATTTTTATTATAGTTTTGATCATATGCAGTAAACAAAGGCGAAAATAGAAAAAATAAAAATATCTTCAGTTTTGGTTACAATGTTGCTTTAAATATAACATTGTTTTCTATTATATGCTGTTATAAGATTTATATACTTATAGGTTGTTCAGGGCATCATCATTTAATAAAATAACATTTAAAACAAAATGTCTCTTTCTATTTTTTTTACTTCATACCTGTCTATCAAATTTCCCTGTGGAATTGGACTGGTGTTTCTCTCGGGAATATATATGTTTATTGATATGTTTAAAAGATAATCATTCACAGATAAACTCTAAAAAAAGATATTAAAAATACATGTTCAAATATGCACCTAGAACATATAAAACAGCAGAGATGTAAAATGGCCATTAATAAAAAAGGCAACAAATGGCAGCAGAATGTAAAATGACCATTACTTTACTAAAAAAAGGCAACAAATAGCAGAATGTAAAATGGCCATTACTAGAAAAGGCAACAAACAGCAGAATGTAAAATGGCCATTAATAAAAAAGGCAACAAACATCAGAATGTAAAATGACCATTACTAGAAAAGGCAACAAACAGCAGAATGTAAAATGACCATTACTAAAAAAGGCAACAAACAGCAGAATGTAAAATGGCCATTACTAAAAAAGGCAACAAACATCAGAATGTAAAATGACCATTGCTAGAAAAGGCAACAAACATCAGAATGTAAAATGACCATTACTAGAAAAGGCAACAAACAGCAGAATGTAAAATGACCATTACTAAAAAAGGCAACAAACAGCAGAATGTAAAATGGCCATTAATAAAAAAGGCAACAAACATCATAATGTAAAATGGCCATTACTAGAAAAGGCAACAAACAGCAGAATGTAAAATGACCATTACTAAAAAAGGCAACAAACAGCAGAATGTAAAATGGCCATTAATAAAAAAGGCAACAAACATCAGAATGTAAATTGACCATTACTAGAAAAGGCAACAAACAGCAGAATGTAAAATGACCATTACTAAAAAAGGCAACATACAGCAGAATGTAAAATGACCATTACTAAAAAAGGCAACATACAGCAGAATGTAAAATGGCCATTATTAAAAAAGGCAACAAACAGCAGAATGTAAAATGACCATTACTAGAAAAGGCAAACAACAGCAGAATGTAAAATGACCATTACTAAAAAAGGAACAAACAGCAGAATGTAAATGGCCATTAATAAAAAGGCAACCAACAGCAGAAGTAAAATGACCATTACTAAAAAGGCAACATACAGCAGAATGTAAATGACCATTACTAAAAAAGGCAACATACAGCAGAATGTAAAATGACCATTACAGAAAAGGAAACAAACAGCAGAATGTAAAATGAACATTATCTAAAAAGGCAACATACAGCAGAATGTAAAATGACCATTACTAAAAAAGGCAGCATACAGCCGAATGTAAAATGCCCATTACTAGAAAAGGCAACATACAGCAGAATGAAAATGGCCATTATAAAAAAGGCAACAACAGCAGAATGTAAAATGACATTACTAAAAAAGGCAGCATACCGCAGATGTAAAGCCCATTACTAGAAAAGGCAAATCTGCTGTTTGTTGCCTTTTTAGTAATGGTCATTTTACATTCTGCTGTATGTTGCCTTTTTTAGTAATGGTCATTTTACATTCTGCTGTATGTTGCCTTTTCTAGTAATGGGCATTTTACATTCTGCTGTATGTTGCCTTTTTTAGTAATGGTCAATTTACATTCTGCTGTATGTTGCCTTTTTTATTAATGGCCATTTTACATTCTGCTGTATGTTGCCTTTTCTAGTAATGGTCATTTTACATTCTGCTGTATGTTGCCTTTTTTAGTAATGGTCATTTTACATTCTGCTGTTTGTTGCCTTTTCTAGTAATGGTCAATTTACATTCTGATGTTTGTTGCCTTTTTTATTAATGGCCATTTTACATTCTGCTGTTTGTTGCCCGTCTGCTAAAGGGAAACAACCTTTCAACTAGACGTACAAATTTAAAAACAAAAACAGAAAAACAATCATAATGCCTATAATTAAGAGCGTTAAGGGCTTGAAAAGCGTAAGGCGTTTGTGTGCGAGTATGCTGTTTTAGATGACCGAATAAAGACATAAGTTTTAAAGTATCCGAACTTTTCTTCCGGTGTGCGCCAACAGAACTGCTCTTGATGTAATCGATACTTTGACGAACCAAGCGAAGCGTTCAGGGCGGGCGGCACCCGGACCACCAAGGGAAGGTGGTGAGTCTTCAATGTTCATAGAAGCTTTTTTGGTAGAGATTGGCAGATTACCAGAGCGATAGGTTCGGGGTATGTACACCCGTCCTCCGGACCACTAAGTAAGCCTGTTATATGTATCTGAATACCCTTATTAGAATGGCGGGCTTCAGTACTGGCTTTTAGATTAAACATACATAAGGCTGGTTTCATGATTTCGAATTTTATATGTTTTTATATATTTAATTTACCGATTTATAAAAATAGTACCACTTTTTTTATGGTCGGCATATTTCAAGTACTCTTATATGGACAGCTGTTTGAGGGAGAAGATGGCTAGATGGTTGGAGGAGATTTTAAACTAGGTTTGGAGAGTGAGGTTATTAGCCGTCTCACTGGAATAGATAGCCCAAGGAGGAAAGTAGGGTGTAGATAGGCCAGGGTCGGGCAAAAAGGGGCGTGGGGCTAGTATAGAGGATAGGGAGGCATGTGTATTAAAGTGTATATATAAATTACATCATAATCTAAAAATGTGTTGCAAATGCAAGAAGCAGGCTGACAAAATGGGTGAATTGAAAATGATGGCGTTGAATGAAACGTATGATGTATTAGGTATAGCAGAAACGTGGTTGAACAGTTCTCACGACTGGGCTGTAAATTTAGAAAGATATACCTTGTTTAGGCAGGACAGAGAAAAAAGGAAAGGGGGAGGAGTATGTGTTATGTTAAAAAAAGAATTGAGACAAATTTAAAAGAGTGATAACAGGTGATATGGATGTTAAAGTGGGGACAATATGGGTGGAATTAGGCAACAGGAAAAGGTGTAATGTCATTGTTGGTGTCTGCTATAAGCCGCCAAATGCTCAGAGAGGAGGTGAGTCAACTTCATATGCAGTTGGCAAGGGCTGCAAGTTTGGGGAGTGTGCTCATTATGGGGGACTTTAATTACCCTGACATTGATTGGTGTAGTGAAACTGCCATCACAGAAAAAGGCGATGAGTTCCTGAATTTGCTGTAGGATTTTTCTTTCACAGGTGGTTGAGGTTTCCTACTAGAAAAGGAGCTCTGTTGGATATGGTAATATCTAACATCGTGGAGCGCATTATAGATAAAGGAACTGGAGGCTTAGGGAATAGTGACCATGAAATAGTGGCGTTTGGACTTTGTTATCAAAAAGAAAAGTGGCGCTGGGTTAACAAAGACTTTTAATTTCGGGAAGGCAAATTTTCTCAGGTTAAAACTAGCTCTTCAGAATGTCAACTGGGTAATGTATAATCAGGTAAAGGTACTGAACAGAAGTGGACTGTGTTCAAGGCAAGGGGATTTTAAGTCAGTTCACATCTAAATTTATACCCTTGGGAAATAAAGTAAAAAAATAAATCAGATGTAAAGAGGCAAATGAAAAGGAAGAAAAAGGCTTTGAAAACCCTTAAGTCAGAGGGAACGGAAAGGGCCTTTAGGGATTATAAAAACTGTAACAAGGAGTGTAAGAAAGCAATCAAATTAGCTAATTAATAATTGAAGTTAGGATAGCTGAACAAAGCATCACTAAGCCTAAATAAAGTATTAATAGTAAGAAGATGAGGACTGAAAATGTGACACCATTATATTATGGGGATAAGTAGTTACGGAGGATGGCGATAAAGCAAGTGTCTTGAATGCTTTTTTCCCTCTGTATACACTATAGAAGATACAAGTACAGATATCATAGAGTATAGTAGCAATAATGGTATAAAAGATTTAAGTCACTTTGGTTAACCGAGGATATGACTGTTACATAGTTTGTTACTAGATTGTTACATTGTCAATTGAGCTGGGAGTGAGAAGCAGCATTTGTATGTGCAAAGTGCATCCAGTCTGCCCTGTGATTGACAGCACCAAACTAATAATTATTGATACAAAACTGTATCAATATTAACCCTGCAGCTGCTTAAGGTGATTGCTGAGACTGGGTTTATATACAGTACTTACTGTACTTACCCCACTGTGATGGAGCTTATTGAGCAGGAATTAAGAAATCCTGGAGGTGGTAGTGATATAACATTTCATTATATATATTATATACACAGGAGTGATTGTTTCATATATTCCATATACAGAATGATAGTTCAATGTGCCCATACATGATCTAATGTTATTGGCTCCCTCTACTGTCGTAAAGGGACCGAAATGGAAATTTTCTGTCTTGTCCGATAGATCCTGAAACCAACAATATCAGCAAATTCTGTCAGATCCACCGTTAGTGTACATCTCTGACTTTGAAGGACACTAATGATATTGAAGAGCAAATGTGGATTTCTCAGTAAAAGAGAACATTAGGCAGGGAACAAATGGACAAATTTTTCATCTCGACCATTTGCCCTACGAGCAGTCGGCGGGACAAACCACTGTTAGTCGCGGCAAATGTCTCCTATGGACCGCACAATCTGCGGTGATTTACCGACATGGTCGCTGCACCGCCGAAATCCCTTCAGATTTTTTAGACCAACCAGCCGATACACATAAATATCGGCAGGTTGGGCCGAAAAATCTGCTCGTATGTACCCAACTTTAATGAAGATACTTGGTTAATGAATAGGATGCAGAGAGTAGTTGTAAATGGGGCCATCATTATGGACTAAGTGCTAAGTGGGGTGCCACAGGGTTCTGTGTTGGGACCGCTTCTATTTAATCTGTTTATTAATGATTTGGAAGTGGGTATTGTCAGCAAGGTTTCTGTGCTTGCTGATGACACAAAACTTTGTCGACCATTAAAAACTTCAGAGGATGTGCAATCGTTGCAGGGGGATAGATATATTGTCACATTGGGCTGCTAAGTGGCAGATGAGATTCAATGTGATAAATGTAAGGTGATGCATTTTGGACTTAAAAATCCTTGTGCTTTTATATATAAATGGCTCTGTGTTAAGTGAATCCCTGTTGGAAAGGGACTTGGAGTTTTGGTGGATAACAAACTTAAAGGTAGCAAGCAGTGCCAGGCGGCAACAGCCAGAGCCAGCATGGTATTGTCTTGATTAAGAGAGGTATGGATTCAAGGGAGGAAAATGTTATTCTCCCTCTTTACAAGCAATTGGTAAGGCCTCATTTGGAATATGCAGTGCAATTTGGAATCCTGTGTACAAAAAGGACATCTTTGAAATGGAAAGGGTTCAGAGAAGAGCAACTAAATAATACGGTGATTGGGGAGCTTGAATATGAAGGAGACTGGAAAAGTTACAATTATGTACGCTGGGAAAAAGGCGCTTGCGTGGGGATATGATTAGTATAGTATAGAATTTGAGGTTAAATAAAGACATATGTCCATCCCGTCCAACCCATCTCAATATCCTCATTTCCTGCCTAACTGTTGATTCAGAGGAAGGCAAAAAAACCCCACCAAATTTGCTGTGTATAAAACATTAACGGGCCATACAATAAACTATCTGGGGCATTGTTCACCAATAGAAAATGTCAGAGGACACGAGGACATCCCTTAATACTTGAAGAAAAGAGGTTTAGGCTTCAGTTCGGAAAGGGTTTTTCAGGGAGAACGGTAAAGCTATGGAAACTGTCTTCCAGTGGACATTGTTATGGCAGGTTCATTGGGCAGTTTCAAAAAAAAAGCTGGATGAGTTTCTGCAAACAAGGAATGTTGCAAGTTACTGGTATTGATACATAAAGTAGAGTTGATCCAGGGAAATTTCCAATAGCCACTTGGAGTCAGGAAGGATTTTTTTCCCCCTTCATAAATTTGGTGGGGTTTTTTTTGCCTTCCTCTGGATCAACAGCAAGAAATGAGGATATTGCTAGATGGGTAGGACTAGATGGACATACTGTATGTCTTTATTTAACCTCAAATACTATACTATACTATACATTGGTTTTAACATTGGTATAGATGTGTAAGATATTAATATTGTGTTAATATTCCATTGTATTTTGCACTTTAATACATATTTGTGTTTGCATATTTTAGCACTTTAATATGGATACATTCAGGGTTATTCAAAAAAGTTCTTATCATTTAAAATGGTGCTAATTTTGCCCCAACCAATCAGATCTATTTAACATTTGAAAGCTAACATCTGATTGGTTGGGGCAAAATTAGCACAATTTTTAACAATAAGAAATTTTGTTGAATCTCCCTGATTGTTTTTTACATTGTTATAGATGTACAAGATATTCCAATATCGTGTTGAATATTATATTTACTTTAGTTATATAATTGGCACTTTAATGATAATGAGGGTGTGTGGCTTATTCAATGAGGGTATATATAATATATAAGTTATTTATTGGCAATAAAAACAGTTTGGTTATCTTTGAAAAACAGTATATTTTTATTGATTTATGTGTATAGCTAATGGAACTGTGATACCTGGAGGCACCTGGAGCATAGTACCTGGAATAAGTGAAGTAGTACCAGCAAACTTTAATATTATGCCTATTAATATCAGGCCTATTTGTCTTTTATTGGCTTGCACAGACCATTCTCATTCAGTTATTTATCGGTGGTTTCAACATCTCTTCATTTTTGCTCTTTATTCTTGTAACGTAGAATGTTAACCTACTGTATTTTTTTAAATCTGGTTAAGTTGCTACCAGATTAAGTTTACTACCAGGTTATATGAGGGATGGTACACACAGTTTTAAATGCTAATATAGGTTCAAATGGCAAATGACTGATTGGTTCGACGACCGATTTGTAGCAAAATTGTTTCGGGTGATTGGTCCTTCTGGTAAATCACAGACTGTGGCATGCATTTGCAAGAAACGATCAGCTATATGTTTTAACTCCTGATTGATATTATGATTTGTTTTATTGATTGGAAAGTCAGTTGGATGGAATAAGAGGTATACATCTGAGGTGGGTATCATGCTTAAATCACAGACAGGAAAGCATAGTGTAGCCTGGTGGGATTCAGATTAAAGGAAGAGTATTACTCTTCATTGTACTGTTGTCATTTTATTAGTTTAATTAATATTTACTCATATGTTTTTATATTTCTTAATAGTCATTTGAATGAAAAACATAGAGGAACTAAAAAAAGATATTTTTAATGAACAAAGATTCCCATGAGAATATATATAGATGTATTGATACACCATTTTAATTCGTGGAGTAAGTTACAGTTCCTTAAACCTGCTGGGAATCAAACTCAAATATTGTTATTATTGCTCTATGCTTTTTATAATGTCCATTTTACTTCTGCTGTTTGTTGCCTTTTCTAGTAATGGTCATTTTACATTCTGTGTTTTTGTTGCCTTTTTAGTAATGGTCATTTTACATTCTGCTGTTTGTTGCCTTTTCTAGTAATGGTCATTTTACATTCTGATGTTTGTTGCCTTTTCTAGTAATGGCCATTTTACATTCTGCTTAGTGTGCCTTTTTTATTAATGGTCATTTTACATTCTTGTTTGTTGCCTTTTCTAGTAATGGTCATTTTACATTCTGCTGTATGTTGCTTTTTTAGTAATGGTCATTTTACATTCTGCTGTATGTTGCCTTTTTTAGTAATGGTCATTTTACATTCTGATGTTTGTTGCCTTTTTAAGTAATGGCCATTTTACATTCTGCTGTTTGTTGCCTTTTTTAGTAATGGTCATTTTACATTCTGCTGTTTGTTGCCTTTTCTAGTAATGGTCATTTTACATTCTGCTGTATGTTGCCTTTTTTAGTAATGGTCATTTTACATTCGCGTTTGTTGCCTTTTTAGTAATGGTCATTTTACATTTGCTGTATGTTGCCTTTTTTAGTAATGGTCATTTTACATTCTGCTGTTGTTGCCTTTTCTAGTAATGGGCATTTTACATTCTGTGTATGTTGCCTTTTTTAGTAATGGTCAATTTACATTCTGCTGTATGTTGCCTTTTTTATTAATGGCCATTTTACATTCTGCTGTATGTTGCCTTTTCTAGTAATGGGCATTTTACATTCTGCGTATGCTGCCTTTTTTAGAATGGTCATTTTACATCTTTGCTGTATGATTGCCTTTTTTATTAATGGCCATTTTACATTCTGCTGTATGTTGCTTTTCTAGTAATGGGCATTTACATTCTGCGTATGTGCCTTTTTTAGTAATGGTCATTTTACATTCTGCTGTATGTTGCCTTTTTTAGTAATGTTCATTTTACATTCTGCTGTTTGTTGCCTTTTCTAGTAATGGTCATTTTACATTCTGCTGTATGTTGCCTTTTTTAGATGGTCATTTTACATTGCTTGTTATGTTGCCTTTTTTAGTAATGGTCATTTTACATTCTGCTGTTGGTTGCCTTTTTTATTAATGGCCATTTTACATTCTGCTGTTTGTTGCCTTTTTTAGTAATGGTCATTTTACATTCTGCTGTTTGTTGCCTTTTCTAGTAATGGTCATTTTACATTCTGCTGTTTGTTGCCTTTTTTAATAATGGCCATTTTACATTGGCAACAAACAGCAGAATGTAAAATGGCCATTAATAAAAAAGGCAACCAACAGCAGAATGTAAAATGACCATTACTAAAAAAGGCAACATACAGCAGAATGTAAAATGACCATTACTAAAAAAGGCAACATACAGCAGAATGTAAAATGACCATTACTAGAAAAGGCAACAAACAGCAGAATGTAAAATGAACATTACTAAAAAAGGCAACATACAGCAGAATGTAAAATGACCATTACTAAAAAAGGCAGCATACAGCAGAATGTAAAATGCCCATTACTAGAAAAGGCAACATACAGCAGAATGTAAAATGGCCATTAATAAAAAAGGCAACATACAGCAGAATGTAAAATGACCATTACTAAAAAAGGTCAGCATACCAGAATGTAAAATGCCCATTACTAAGAAAAGGCAACATACAGCAGAATGTAAAATGGCCATTAATAAAAAAGGCAACATACAGCAGAATGTTAAATTGACCATTACTAAAAAAGGCAACATACAGCAGAATGGTAAAATGCCCATTACTAGAAAAGGCAACATACAGCAGAATGTAAAATGACCATTACTAAAAAAGGCAACATACACAGAATGTAAAAGACCATTACTAAAAAGGCAACAAACAGCAGAATGTAAAATGACCATTACTAAAAAAGGCAACATACAGCAGAATGTAAAATGACCATTACTAGAAAAGGCAACAAACAGCAGAATGTAAAATGACCATTACTAAAAAAGGCAACAAACAGCAGAATGTAAAATGGCCATTACTAAAAAAGGCAACAAACATCAGAATGTAAAATGACCATTACTAAAAAAGGCAACATACAGCAGAATGTAAATGACCATTACTAAAAAAGGCAACATACAGCAAATGTAAAATGCCTCATTAACTAGAAAAGGCAACAAACAGCAGAATGTAAAATGACCATTAATAAAAAAGGCAACATACAGCAGAATGTAAAATGGCCATTACTAGAAAAGGCAACAAACATCAGAATGTAAAATGACCATTACTAGAAAAGGCCACAGCAGTGGTATTAAGTAAGAAGGACTTAAAAAAAAAAAAAAAAAAATATATACTGGTATTTGTCATTCATTTTTAGAAAGTTATCAGATACCGCCTGACAGAACTGTTGTTAAATTAATAATACCTTTTTTTTAATTTATAAGCAAAAAAATATAGTATGTACCACCAGTACACACAAGTAATGGTGATGCACCACACAAACAACAGATTATAAAAAAAAAGGACCCCCCCCCCAAGGAAAAAAAAAAAAAAAAAAAAAAAAAAAAAAAGAAAACCAAAACAAAAATAATCCCATTGATGCACTCAAGATTAATATTATGTTCCGTCAGCGTGATTGGGGCCGAATATTAATTTTTTTTTGATTGTTATTTTTTTTTAGACACCCATTTCGTGTTGTTCGCACCAGGTCCCTAAAAGAATTTCCCCCCCCCGCTGTCCCATCCAGCCAGACCATCTATAAACCACCCCCCCCCCCCCCCCTGCTTAGATTTTCCACTCCAGCCATTACTTGCACCATTGGGTGTTTACACCTGGGTCAAATCTGACTTTTTTGTTCCTTATTAACCTCCAGAATCAACTATCGAGGCTTATGCCGAGCTACCTGCCCCACGCAGCCCCCCACCCCTTTTCTACCCAGAAACAGCGAGCATCCAGCATTTTTAGAAACAGTGAGCATCCAGAGCAACATAAACGAACACTAGCCCACCCCAATCTTAGAACAGCACTAGCTCAGCATAGAACACGGGCCGTATGGTCAGGGGTTCCACACACCATTGGAAACGTTGCAGACATGTTACCGAAAGCAGGGACCCACCCCAAGCGCCGCCATTACAGACATTAGAACAGGAGCACCAAGCAGCAACAGAACCTAACCATCATCCATCGAACAAGAGCATCCAGCCCATAGAATAGGACCATCTAGCCATAGACCAGGACCATCCAGCCATAGAACAGGACCTTTCAGCTAAAGAATGACCATCCCAGCCATAGAACAAGACCATCCACAATATATTAAATTGGTTGTGCTAAATGAAAGAAAAATAACATTTTTTTTAAGTCCCTATCCATTGAAAATCATCCAATAACACCACATATTAAAAACTCACCCTATGTTGTTATAAAGAAAACTGAAAGATACAAACAGTTGGTTTTGTGCAAACACAGATTTGCCAGTGGGGGTCATCACACAGCAACAATAAATACATTTTAAATGCAGTTAGTATCTCTTACAGTATTCTGTGAAGTCCTGTTCCAAAGACGGCCATGTTTCAAGTGCTTCCAGCTTAAATAAAGCTTCTTCAAGGACCATATAAAATAGCTGTTGGATTGTCTCTATTTGAAATGTATATTTTTGTATAAAAACGTGTATTACATTTTTATTTTTGAATGGGGTTTTTTTTGCAAAGGGGCTCTGGGGACTTGCCCTTCTATCAAGTAAAGTGAGTAAAGCGTTAGGAACATGTTTAACAAACAAGGCTCTTCCGCAGGCTTATTAATGGGTGTGATGGATATATATATTTATATTAGGGAATATATATATGTTTTTTTTCTCGATGGATTTATTATAGTTTTTGATCATATATGCAGTAACAAAGGCGAAAATAGAAAAAATAAAAAAATATCTTCAGTTTTGGTTTACAATGGTGCTGTAAATATAAACTTGTTTTCTATTATATTGTGCGTTATAAGCAGTTTATATACTTATAGGTTTGTTCAGTGCATCATCATTTAATAAAATAACATATTTAAACAAAATTGTCTCTTTCTATTTTTTTAACTTCATACGTCTCATCAAATTTCCCTGTGGAATTGGACTGGTGTTTCTCTCGGGAATATATTTGTTTATTGATATGTTTAAAAGCTAACTCATTCCACGATAAACACTCTAAAAAAAGATATTAAAAATACACCGTTTCCAAATGCACCTGCACCTAAACATATATAAAACAGCAGAATGTAAAATGGCCATTAATAAAAAAATGGCGGCAACAAATGGCACACAGCAGAAAACAGAAGCAACAGAATGTAAAATGACCCATTACTTTACTAAAAAAGGCACAACAGAATGTAAATAGGCCCAACCCAGACAATCCCAGCAGACAGGAGAACCTTTACAGCAGAAATACACTCAAAGAACTGACCATTACTAGAAAAGGAAAAGGACATCAAAAACAAATGCCATTAGCTATCAGGCAACTCAGTCAATTATGGACTTTAAAAAGGCACACCATCGTAACTTAAAAGCAGGCACAGCCTACACAGAATAAGTCCCCCCCACAGATTATGACCATTTTGGTACAAACAGCATAGAGTTGAATAGAAAAAGCAACAACAGCAGAATGTAAAATGACATTACTAAAAAAGGCAACAAACAGCAGAATCAGAATGAAAATGGCCATTACTAAAAAAGGCAACAAACATCAGAATGTAAAAGACCATTGCAGAAAAGGCAACAAACATCACGAATGTAAAATGACCATTACTAGAAAAGGCAACAAACAGCAGATGTAAAATGACCATTACTAAAAAAGGCAACAAAAACAGCAGAAATGTAATGGCATTAATAAAAAAGGCAACACAACATAAATATGAGACCATGGCCATACTAGAAAAGGCAACAAACAGCAGAATGTAAATGACCATTACTAAAAAGGCAAAACAGCAGAATGTAAAATGGCCATTAATAAAAAGGCAACAAACATCAGAATGTAAATGACCATTACTAGAAAAGGCAACAAACAGCAGAATGTAAAATGACCATTAATAAAAAAGGCAACATACAGCAGAATGTAAAATGACCATTACTAAAAAAGGCAACATACACAGCAGAATGTAAAATGGCCATTATTAAAAAAGGAGGCACAAACAGCAGAATGTAAAATGACCATTACTGAAAAAGGCAAAAACACGCAGAATGTAAAATGACCATTACTAAAAAAGGCAACAAACAGCAGAATGTAAAATGGCCATTAATAAAAAAGGCAACAAAACAGCAGAATGTAAAATGACCATTACTAAAAAAGGCAAATACAGCAGAATGTAAAATGACCATTACTAAAAAAGGCAACATACAGCAGAATGTAAAATGACCATTACTAGAAAAGGCACACAAACAGCAGAATGTAAAATGAACATTACTAAAAAAGGCAACATACAGCAGAATGTAAAATGACCATTACTAAAAAAGGCACGCATACAGCAGAATGTAAAATGCCCATTACTAGAAAAGGCAACATACAGCAGAATGTTAATGGCCATTAAAAAAAGGCAACATACAGCAGAATGTAAAATGACCATTACTAAAAAAGGCAGCATACAGCAGAATGTAAAATGCCCATTACTAGAAAAGGAAACAACAGCAGAATGTAAAAAGGCCATTAATAAAAAAAGGCAACATACAGCAGAATGTAAATTGACCATTACTAAAAAAGGCAACATACAGCAGAATGTAAAATGCCATTACTAGAAAAGGCAACATACAGCAGAATGTAAAATGACCATTACTAAAAAAGGCAACATACAGCAGAGAATGTAAAATGACCATTACTAAAAAGGCAACAAACAGCGAATGTAAAAGACCATTACTAAAAAAAGGCAAACATACAGCAGAATGTAAAATGACCATTACTAGAAAAGGCAACAAACAGCAGAATGTAAAATGACCATTACTAAAAAGGCACAAACCGCAGAATGTAAAATGGCCATTACTTAAAAAGGCAACAAACATCAGAATGTAAAATGACCATTACTAAAAAAGGCAAACATACAGCAGAATGTAAAATGACCATTACTAAAAAAAGGCAACATACAGCAGAAAGTAAAATGGACCCTACTAGAAAAGGCAACAAACAGCAGAATGTAAAATGACCATTAATAAAAAAGGCAACAAATAAAGCAGAATGTAAAATGGGCATTACTAGAAAAGGCAAAAACAAACATCAGAAGTAAAATGACCATTACTAGAAAAGGCAACAAACAGCAGAATGTAAAATGACCATTACTAAAAAGGCAACAAACAGCAGAATGTAAAATGACCATTACTAGAAAAGGCAACAAACAGCAGAAGTAAAATGGACATTATAAAAAGCATAGAAGCAATAATAACAAATATTTGAGTTTGATTCCCAGCAGGTTTAAGGAACTGTAACTTACTCCACGAATTAAAATGTGTGTATCAATACATCTATATATATTCTCATGGGAAATCTTTGTTCATTAAAAATATCTTTTTTTAGTTCCTCTTATGTTTTTCATTCAAATGACTATTAAAGAAATATAAAAACATATGAGTAAATATTAATTATAACTAATAAAATGACAACAGTACAATGAAGAGTAATACTCTTCCTTTAATCTGAATCCCACCAGGCTACACTATGCTTTCCTGTCTGTGATTTAAGCATGATACCCACCTCAGATGTATACCTCTTATTCCATCCAACTGACTTTCCAATCAATAAAACAAATCATAATATCAATCAGGAGTTAAAACAATATAGCTGATCGTTTCTTGCAAATGCATGCCACAGTCTGTGATTTACCAGAAGGACCAATCACCCGAAACAATTTTGCTACAAATCGGTCTGAACCAATCAGTCATTTGCCATTTGAACCTATATTAGCATTTAAAACTGTGTGTACCATCCCTCATATAACCTGGTAGTAAACTTAATCTGGTAGCAACTTAACCAGATTTAAAAAAATACAGTAGGTTAACATTCTACGTTACAGAGAATAAAGAGCAAAAATGAAAGAGATGTTGAAACCACCGATAAATAACTGAATGAGAATGGTCTGTGCAAGCCAATAAAAGACAAATAGGCCTGATATTAATAGGCATAATATTAAAGTTTGCTGAGTACTACTTCACTTATTCCAGGTACTATGCTCCAGGTGCCTCCAGGTATCACAGTTCCATTAGCTATACACATAAATCAATAAAAATATACTGTTTTTCAAAGATAACCAAACTGTTTTTTATTGCCAATAAAATAACATATCTTATATACCCTCATGTGAATAAGCCACACACCCTCATTATCATATTAAAGTGCCAATTATATAACTAAAGTAAATATAATATTCAACACGATATTGGAATATCTTGTACATCTATAACAATGTAAAAAACAATCAGGGAGATTCAACAAAAGTTCTTATTGTTAAAAATTGTGCTAATTTTGCCCCAACCAATCAGATGTTAGCTTTCAAATGTTAAATAAGATCTGATTGGTTGGGGCAAAATTAGCACCATTTTAAATGATAAGAACTTTTATTGAATAACCCTGAATGTATCCATATTAAAGTGCTAAAATATGCAAACACAAATATGTATTAAAGTGCAAAATACAATGGAATATTAAACACAATATTGAAATATCTTACACATCTATACCAATGTTAAAACCAATGTATAGTATAGTATAGTATTTGAGGTTAAATAAAGACATACAGTATGTCCATCTAGTCCTACCCATCTAGCAATATCCTCATTTCTTGCTGTTGATCCAGAGGAAGGCAAAAAAAACCCCACCAAATTTATGAAGGGGGAAAAAAATCCTTCCTGACTCCAAGTGGCTATTGGAAATTTCCCTGGATCAACTCTACTTTATGTATCAATACCAGTAACTTGCAACATTCCTTGTTTGCAGAAACTCATCCAGCTTTTTTTTTGAAACTGCCCAATGAACCTGCCATAACAATGTCCACTGGAAGACAGTTCCATAGCTTTACCGTTCTCCCAGTGAAAAACCCTTTCCGAACTTGAAGCCTAAACCTCTTTTCTTCAAGTATTAAGGGATGTCCTCGTGTCCTCTGACATTTTCTATTGGTGAACAATGCCCCAGATAGTTTATTGTATGGCCCGTTAATGTATTTATACACAGCAAATTTGGTGGGGTTTTTTTTGCCTTCCTCTGAATCAACAGTTAGGCAGGAAATGAGGATATTGCTAGATGGGTTGGACTGGATGGACATATGTCTTTATTTAACCTCAAATTCTATACTATACTAATCATATCCCCACGCAAGCGCCTTTTTCCCAGCGTACATAATTGTAACTTTTCCAGTCTCCCTTCATATTCAAGCTCCCCCAATCACCGTATTAATTTAGTTGCTCTTCTCTGAACCCTTTCCATTTCAAAGATGTCCTTTTTGTACACAGGATTCCAAAATTGCACTGCATATTCCAAATGAGGCCTTACCAATGCTTTGTAAAGAGGGAGAATAACATTTTCCTCCCTTGAATCCATACCTCTCTTTATACAAGACAATACCATGCTGGCTCTGGCTGTTGCCGCCTGGCACTGCTTGCTACCTTTAAGTTTGTTATCCACCAAAACTCCAAGATCCCTTTCCAACAGGGATTCACTTAACACAGAGCCATTTATAGTATAAAAAGCACAAGGATTTTTAAGTCCAAAATGCATCACCTTACATTTATCAACATTGAATCTCATCTGCCACTTAGCAGCCCAATGTGACAATATATCTATATCCCCCTGCAACGATTGCACATCCTCTGAAGTTTTTAATGGTCGACAAAGTTTTGTGTCATCAGCAAGCACAGAAACCTTGCTGACAATACCCACTTCCAAATCATTAATAAACAGATTAAATAGAAGCGGTCCCAACACAGAACCCTGTGGCACCCCACTTAGCACTTTAGTCCATAATGATGAAGCCCCATTTACAACTACTCTCTGCATCCTATTCATTAACCAAGTATCTTCATTAAAGTTGGGTACATACGAGCAGATTTTTCGGCCCAACCTGCCGATATTTATGTGTATCGGCTGGTTGGTCTAAAAAATCTGAAGGGATTTCGGCGGTGCAGCGACCAATGTCGGTAAATCACCGCAGATTGTGCGGTCCATAGGAGACATTTGCCGCGACTAACAGTGGTTTGTCCCTGCCGACTGCTCGTAGTGGCAAATGGTCGAGATGAAAAATTTGTCCATTTGTTCCCTGCCTAATGTTCTCTTTTACTGAGAAATCCACATTTGCTCTTCAATATCATTAGTGTCCTTCAAAGTCAGAGATGTGACACTAACGGTGGATCTGACAGAATTTGCTGAATATTGTTGGTTTCAGGATCTATCGGACAAGACAGAAAATTTCCATTTCTGGTTCCCTTTACGACAGTAGAGGGAGCCAATAACATTAGATCATGTATGGGCACATTGAACTATCATTCTGTATATGGAATATATGAAACAATCACTCCTGTGTATATATAATATATATAATGAAATGTTAATAGTCAGCTACCACCTCCAGGATTTCTTAATTCCTGCTCAATAAGCTCCATCACAGTGGGGTAAGTACAGTAAGTACTGTATATAAACCCAGTCTCAGCAATCACCTTAAGCAGCTGCAGGGTTAATATTGATACAGTTTTGTATCAATAATTATTAGTTATGGTGCTGTCAATCACAGGGCAGACTGGATGCACTTTTGCAACATACAAATGCTGCTTCTCACTCCCAGCTCAATTGACAATGTAACAATCTATGTAACAAACTATGTAACAGTCATATCCTCGGTTAACCAAAGTGCACTTAAATCTTTTATACCATTATTGCTACTATACTCTATGATATCTGTACTTGTATCTTCTATAGTGTATACAGAGGGAAAAAAAGCATTCAAGACATTTGCTTTATCGCCATCCTCCGTAACTAACTTATCCCCATTAATTAATGGTGTCACATTTTCAGTCCTCATCTTCTTACTATTAATATACTTTATTTAGGCTTAGTGATGCTTTGTTCAGCTATCCTAACTTCATTATTAATTTTAGCTAATTTGATTGCTTTCTTACACTCCTTGTTACAGTTTTTATAATCCCTAAAGGCCCTTTCCGTTCCCTCTGACTTAAGGGTTTTCAAAGCCTTTTTCTTCCTTTTCATTTGCCTCTTTACATCTGATTTATTTTTTTTACATTTATTTCCCAAGGGTATAAATTTAGATGTGAACTGACTTAAAATCCCCTTGCCTTGAACACAGTCCACTTCTGTTCAGTACCTTTACCTGATTATACATTATCCCAGTTGACATTCTGAAGAGCTAGTTTTAACCTGAGAAAATTTGCCTTCCCGAAATTAAAAGTCTTTGTTAACCCAGCGCACTTTTCTTTTTGATAACAAAGTCCAAACGCCACTATTTCATGGTCACTATTCCCTAAGCCTCCAGTTACCTTTATATCTATAATGCGCTCCACGATGTTAGATATTACCATATCCAACAGAGCTCCTTTTCTAGTAGGAACCTCAACCACCTGTGAAAGAAAATAATCCTACAGCAAATTCAGGAACTCATCGCCTTTTTCTGTGATGGCAGTTTCACTACACCAATCAATG
Organism: Hymenochirus boettgeri; assembly: GCA_019447015.1. Classification (NCBI taxonomy): domain Eukaryota; kingdom Metazoa; phylum Chordata; class Amphibia; order Anura; family Pipidae; genus Hymenochirus; species Hymenochirus boettgeri. The sequence continues at coordinate 191,030,122 of CM033474.1, read as the reverse complement.
TCAGGGTAATTAAAGTCCCCCATAATGAGCACACTCCCCAAACTTGCAGCCCTTGCCAACTGCATATGAAGTTGACTCACCTCCTCTCTGCTAGCATTTGGCGGCTTATAGCAGACACCAACAATGACATTACACCTTTTCCTGTTGCCTAATTCCACCCATATTGTCTCCACTTTAACATCCATATCACCTGTTATCACTTCTTTTAAATTTGGCTTCAATTCTTTTTTTAACATAAACACATACTCCTCCCCCTTTCCTTTTTTCTCTGTCCTGCCTAAACAAGGTATATCTTTCTAAATTTACAGCCCAGTCGTGAGAACTGTTCAACCACGTTTCTGCTATACCTAATACATCATACGTTTCATTCAACGCCATCATTTTCAATTCACCCATTTTGTCAGCCTGGCTTCTTGCATTTGCAAACATACATTTTAGATTATGATGTAATTTATATATACACTTTAATACACATGCCTCCCTATCCTCTATACTAGCCCCACGCCCCTTTTTGCCCGACACTGGCCTATCTACACCCTACTTTCCTCCTGGGCTATCTATTCCAGTGAGACGGCTAATAACCTCACTCTCCAAACCTAGTTTAAAATCTCCTCCAACCATCTAGCCATCTTCTCCCCTAAAACAGCTGTCCATATAAGAGTACTTGAAATATGCCGACCATAAAAAAAGTGGTACTATTGTTATAAATCGGTAAATATAAATATATAAAAACATATAAAATTCGAAATCATGAAACACAGCCTTATGTATGTTTGATCTAAAAGCCAGTACTGAAGCCCGACATTCTAATAAGGGTATTCAGATACATATAAACAGGCTTACTTAGTGGTCCGGGAGGACCGGGTGTACATACCCCGAACCTATCGCTCTGGTAATCTGCCAATCTCTACCAAAAAAGCTTCTATGAACATTGAAGACTCACCACCTTCCCTTGGTGGTCCGGGTGCCGCCCGCCCTGAACGCTTCGCTTGGTTCGTCAAAGTATCGATTACATCAAGAGCAGTTCTGTTGGCGCACACCGGAAGAAAAGTTCGGATACTTTAAAACTTATGTCTTTATTCGGTCATCTAAAACAGCATACTCGCACACAAACGCCTTACGCGTTTCAAGCCCTTAACGGCTCTTAATTATAGGCATTATGATTGTTTTTCTGTTTTCTGTTTTTAAATTTGTACGTCTAGTTGAAAGGTTGTTTCCCTTTAAGAGACGTGGCTTGTTACATATAAAAGGCAGGGTCAATCCTGCATCCATGTGCCTATGATTAAGAGCCGTTAAGGGCTTGAAACGCCTAAGGCGTTAGTGTGCGAGTACGCTGTTTTAGATGACCTAATAAAGATATAAGTTTTAAGTATCCGAACAGACTTTTCTTCCGGTGTGCGCCGACAGAGCTGCTCTTGATGGTACCGATACTTTGATGAACCAAGCGAAGGAATCGGGGCGGGCGGCACCCGGACCACCAAGGGAAGGTTGTGAGTCTTCAATTTTCATAGAAGCATTTTGGTAGAGATTGGTAGATTACCAGAGCGACTGGTTCGGGGTATGTAAACCCGGACCTCCCAGACCACTAAGTAAGCCTGTTTATATGTATCTGAATACCCTTATTAGAATGTCGGGCTTCAGTACTGGCTTTTAGATCAAACATACATAAGGCTGTGTTTCATGGTTTCGAATTTTATATGTTTTTATATATTTATATTTACCGATTTATAACATGCTTCCCCAAAAGAAAATTGCCAAGCAGTAACTTGGTCCTCTATGTCCACTTTTATAAAGCATTACAAAGTGGACCTAGCCTTTTCAGCTCAAGCTGATTTTGGGAAGAAAATCCTCCAGTCCGCAGTCTCTAACTATTAAAATTGTGTGTTCATCATATCTTGTGTCCTGCCCTTCTGTCTCAAAGTTTTTACAAATCCCATTCATCACCACTGCCACGCAGGACCAGGGAAAACAGAAAATCTTATCATACTTACAGTGATTTTCTTTTCCTGGTCCATGGCATGGCAGTGGTCAATATCCCTCCCTTCATATTTTCTCCCTCTAGACAATAATCTAAAGGTCAAGTGGGGGGTCCAATCAGGGCTTTTATCAGCTTGGGGAGGGGCCTGTCATTCATTCAAGATAGGAAGATAACCCATTTGTCCCCATTCCCGTGCCATTGACCTGGAAAAGAAAATTATGGATTTCCTGTTTTCTGTTTTCTGCTTCAAAGCTAAAAATAAAAAACTACATACCGTATATACTCGAGTATAGTCGAGGTTTTCAGGCTGTGAAAACAGCCTGAAAACTGAACCTCGACTTATACTCGAGTCAGTCACTTACTGGTGGAGGAATCCGGCTGCCGCGTCCACTGATGGTCGCATCCACTACGTCACGACTCGGCGCCGGGAAATTAGACCGGCGCTGAGTCGTGACGTCAGGATGCGACCATCAGTGGACGGCGGCAGCCGGATTCCTCCATCAAGATTGTCGGGGGCCCGGACTCTCCTGCAAAGGTAAGGCATTAGTATTAGTGTAGTGTAGTGGCAGGGTGAGAAGATGGGTGGCGGAGTAGTGTATGTGTACTGTAGTAGTGTAGTGTGTGTAGTGGCAGGGTGAGAAGATGGGTGCAGGGAGTAGTGTATTGTACTGTAGTAGTGTAGTGTACTGTAGTGGCAGGGTGGGAAGATGGGTGCAGGGAGTAGTGTGTGTACTGTAGTAGTGTAGTGTAGTGTAGTGTAGTGGCAGGGTGAGAAGATGGGTGCAGGGATAGTGTAGTGTACGTGTGTGTAGTGTAGTGTAGTGTAGTGGCAGGGTGAGAAGATGGTGGCAGGGAAATAGGTTTTTATTCCTGGGGCTGGGGCTGGAGGGAGACTCTACCCTCGACTTATACTTGAGTCAATTGGTTTTACTCCTTTTTGAGGTAAAAATGGGTACCTCGACTTATACTCGAGTCGACTTATACTCGAGTATATACGGTATGTTAAAACAATGCAGTTTAATTTAGAAAGCTACATTGAAGTTAGTGTTATTATTTCTATCATAATTGGTATTTCCCTAATAATACTAGTTATTATTATTTGTATTTAACAGAATTAAACCGAAAACAAAACTAATTATCTAGTAGTTACAATTGTAATCAATTATCAAAAATAATCTGTACAATTAAATTTAGTAAATTGTCCTGGAAATCTATCACTGACAAAAAAAACATGTTCAATTCTGTAATAAAACTCTCTTGAAATTTCCACTGGCCATTTTGGTTGTTGAGAATTTTTTTTTGTTTAATGTTTTAATGGTGACGATGGTTCCAGTTTCTTTGAGTTCTCCCAAGCAAATCTGAAAAAAGTAAACATTATACAATATGGTGTATTGATTGGGATATCCTCCCTTAAACCACAGGTTGGATACATTTGTTTTGACTTTAGGAACGAATTAGGCAACTCTAAGATCTATTTTGTTAGGTAGACAGTTTCAAAGTCAACAATAGAAAATCAAATAAATAATTTGACACAAGCTCTATTTGCTGTAGAAACATTTTCTACCCAGCTAGAATTTGTCCAGTCAATAAATAAGATAAGAATACAGCTTGCATACATGCTCAAACCCAAATATCTCCAGTTCGCTCCACTCATGCGACCAAACATCAAGGTAAGGACTAGAAAAAGTTGGAGATCCTGGAGTTCAATAGAGATGGCCAAACTTTTAAAAGTTTGGTCTGTTTTCGAACTTTCGAACTATATGGAAAGTTCGAAAACGGACCCATTCCATCAATGGGAGTCAAATAGTTCGAAAAGTTTGAATGAAATACAATTAAAATATCAATGGAAACTTAATGTAAATGGCTGTGGGACCTGGGAAATGGTCTGGGGAACATGCTCAAATATCCAGGACTTTCGAAAAATGCACTACTTTCGAGCTCTCACGTTCGAACATTCAATAATTATCACATGAATGACTCGCTGATTCGATAATTCGTTATTAACTTGCATATTTGTATAATAGACATTTTACTCGCAGATTCGATATTTACTCACGTATAGATATAATAGAGATTTTACTTGCGGATTCGATACTCGCATATAGGTATAATAGATATTTTACTTGCGTATACGATATTTACTCGCGAATAGGTATAATAGACATTTTACTCACAGATTCAATACTCGCTTATAGGTATAATAGACATTTTACTCGCGGATTCGATATTTACTCGCATATAGGTATAAGACATGTTACTCGTGGATTTGATACTTGCAAATAGGTATAATAGACATTTTACTTGCATATTCTCATGCCTCAAACATTCGATAATTATCGAAAGTCTGGAAAATATCGAAAGTCATAGAAATCTGGGATGGTTTGAGAAGTTGGAGTCCGTTCAAACTCGAATAGTTCGGCTCGAACTCGGGTTCGAGTCCATTTCTAGAGTTCAACGACACCAAACAGTATGCCGAATTGTGCTTTATTAGTCATTATTAGTGTGGATGACTAATAAAGCACAATTCCGCATACAATATTTCCTTTTCTCTCCTTATAAGGGTTTCCAATCATATATATATATATTGGATCTATTGCCTCAACTGAGGGATTTTGCTCAGATTGTGATGGAATGGCTTACTGTGATTGTATGCACTGTTTCCATTTAGTATTCTGAATGCCTCCTTGGAAAAGCCTCCTGGCCAACCAAATCTTCATTTGGCATTAGCTCAGTCAAATTATGATTTCTTTTTGTGAAAGACTTACATAACAAAGAAGGACATTGGGGAACTGTTAAAGAAGAACACAGGCAATAACTGGAAATACAAGGGCAGTGTGTGCATTTTCAGCCTTCAGCCCTCTTAAAGACTGCTTTATGTGGGAAATGTATTATCCTGAATATCTGGAATTGTTTTTCTTTAAAATGAATGCTGAAAAATGTATACACTTTTAAGTTTTAGCTTCTAAGCTTCTAAGCTAATGCGCTTAATCGTTTGTAACTAGTTTGTAGCTATTTATACTGAAACAAACAGTGTATTGTGTATTTAACGTTAAATTTTTATTTTTACTTTTATGTTTATTGATGTCGGGATACTGGAGTTTTCTAAGCAATTGTCTCTTATAGTAGCACAGGGGTGACTGGAGATTATCCCCCAAGAAATACAATTTCATGTGAATTCTCTACAAAACTCCAGTTTGCCAATTAAGTCTATTCATATTCTCTCCTCCCCTGCAGATCGGTAAACTATAAAATACACTTTTTAAAGTTGTTATATCAAACCCCCCTACAAATAGTTTTATAATTTGGTTTATATATTCTGCCTGTGTTGCACAAATGACTTAATATCTATAGAAAACAAACATTCATCTTTAAAACCTATAAACATCCTATGGAAAAAAAAAAAACCTTTCATGATTTTTTTTTTTGCTGAGAACATTAAAACTGCTTTAGTAAACCGTGCTCCCTCTGTGCTCAACACCTGATTTCATCTGCTACCCTACAAGATATGTCCCATGATGCTTTGCAAGAAAGTGCTTGGCTCAGCTTAAAGATTACCTAGCTATTTTAACACTGAACATCTGGCATAAAGTTATTTGTTCTGTCGCTCCCTTTTAAATGTGAAATATCAGAAGCGCCTGTGAAATTGTTTTAAGTCATTGCTGCCTTGAGTTAGTTTAATAATCTGTTCGCTGCATTTCTGGCATGCAATATTGTTTTTGTTACTTATAATAACAGGACCGAACAGTGGCAGAAGAATTTAAAACATATTTTAAAGTAATTGCTCTTTAAACATTTACTAGAATTGTATTTCAGTTTTGGAAATTACCAGTGTTTAAGATTGAATAGTATTTTAAAGCTTCCATTTCCACACTGCAAAAATGTTATTTTTATGGTCCTTTTAGCTTCATAAAAGAAAAATATGGGAAAAAACGTTAAACTTGTTTTCCTTGTGAATTTTATGTCTAAATAATCCTGCTTGGTAAAATATAAATGTAATACATTTTCCTTCTTGTCCTTATATAACTTCTATGATGTTATTATATTTACTACACGTAGAAAGGTTTTCTATTTATCATTTCCAACATATTATTAATGCATATTATAGTAATTTTTATTTCATACAGCTATTCCAATAGAAAAGGTCAATTGCTTACAATAATACTAGTCCAATAGTCCAAAAGTTTGATCCTTTCTATGTTGCTAGCAAAAAATGTAATGCATTTTACTGAACCACTTGGAAAAAAATGATCTAATTAAGTAGTGTTTAGGTTATTTAGAGCTCTCAAAAGAGCAGTAAATATTAGACATGCATATTCCTTCCATTGTTACTAGGCCTTTTGTAGTGAAAACAAATAATATAAGGGAATTTTGAACAGTATATTATGACTTCTATTTGAGTATTAAATGCAGAGGAATTGTTAAAAGTAGTACAGGATAAATAACTTTTAGAGAAGACACTTGAGTATTGAAGCTTGTTACTTTAATATATTTAAATGTTTTTTGCAAAAAGTTATTTGAAAATGCACAGAAGATATTACTAATGATGTCTCAAGGGCATTTCTGTCTGGCTTTACAACTGCCCTCCTCTGAAAATGCAACACAAGTTTGCATCTTAAAGTGCTTAAGAGGTAATGGTACCCTCTGTGCACAGTTATAGGTTGTAAGTTTCCCATGTAGACTAAAAAGCATTTATACTGTATATGAAATATATAGAGACTAGCAAGCGGAAAAAAGAATGGATGAGGTAAAGAAGGGTTCTTTTGTTAATTGGGATAAAACACACTAAAGACCCAGTTATTGAACTCCCAAGTACCCAATAATTTGAAACTAAAAACTAAAAATGTATGAAGCCTATTTATTTCTTAAGATGAGCCCAAGGGTGATGTACAAGCCAATCATAGTTTGTAAAAACAAATTATGATCTACCACAGCACAGAATATAATTGATTTATTTGCACTGCATAAGTCTCACTACAGAACTTCTATCCTTCCCTTGCTTCCTTGGTCTAGTAACATTTATTTTAACCAAATTCTATGTGCAGTAAGCCTGGATGCACGCCCTCTTATACACCTTCAAGAACAGTGACTTTATTAAGGCATTTGATTTCTTGCTGTAATGATATCACTATGTTAATAGTTGTATAAGAAGGGTGATGGAAATGGTACTATATAATTTGATTTACCTGAGGAAGGATGTGTCTCTGAACCTTGTACTGTTTTCCAATAAAATCTTTTTGTTTGATCAAGTGATTTTTCACCCCATTGTTTTCTGTTTGAACTGACTACTAAATATTACACAATTTTGTTTTAAAAAATTACATTCCATCCAAAGAAATAACTGCAAAGTGATAATTCAAATATGCTTGGGTTAGAATAGAGTTATTTGTCACGTAAACAAGCTTTAACTTTTTATGCAGACAAGTAATTAGGCAGAATAGATGAGCCAGTTTGCACTCTTTCTGTCATATTTTGTTTTATGCCCTGCTCAGTTTAGTCCTTACAATCCCCTATTTGGCTTATTAAGGTGGTTTACATTTTTGGGAAATTTATTTCCACATTGGAAGTTTATAATATTTTCCTGTGTCTTTATTAGATCTATAACTTAATTCTGATGTCAGCATTTCTAAGTAGTACAGGATTGTTAGTAACATTTCATATAGTGGATGATATTTATTAATAGTCAATGTTAATGTTAATCAAATGACCAAAATATAGTTTATACTGTACCCCCTAATATAGAAGATTTGTTACTTCTGTAATTGAGTATTTAAAGTTTATTACATTCAGCTTTGTAGCACAGCACGGTCAATTTTATTTGCACTAAAGTTTACTTCCTGCAATTTTAATGTAAGGTAATTTCATTTTGTCTAAATGCCATTGGAAAATATTCACAGTATAATATTTGTACACGGCACTACTTACCTTACCATACTCCCGCACTGCAGGAGTTACTACATTGCTAGAGTGGGGTAAGATAAGGAACATTGCAGAGGTTTCATGACTCAATGATACAATGGACAAAAAAATGATCATAGTAACACGAAATGTAATCTTTACTTTATTGCTTTGGGACCACTGAATTATTGCCAAAAATTTTGGAAATGGTGCAAGCCCCCCAAATAAGTATAAAAACTACACTAAAACAATTTTACATCAGGTAGTGTAATAAAATAGCCCTTTGTAAAACACATTTAGTACAGAATATTTTCTGATTGCTTTGTATGTGTACCAGGGATTCTGTTAGAGAGGGATCACTATTGGTCAATGTGTTAGAGAGGGATCACTATTGGTCAATGTGTTAGAGAGGGATCACTATTGGTAAATGTGTTAGAGAGGGATCACTATTGGTAAATGTGTTAGAGAGGGATCACTATTGGTAAATGTGTTTGAGAGGGATCACTATTGGTCTGTGTTACAGAGGGATCACTATTGGTAAATGTGTAACAGAGGGACCGCTATTGGTAAATGTGTTAGAGAGGGATGCCTATTGGTCAGTGTTACAGAGGGATCACTATTGGTAAATGTGTTACAGAGGGATCACTATTGGTAAATGTGTTAGAGAGGAATCACTATTGGTCAACGTTTTAGAGAGGGATCGCTATTGGTCAATGTGTTAGAGAGGGATCGCTATTGGTCAATGTGTTAGAGAGGGATCACTATTGGTAAATGTGTTACAGAGGGATCACTATTGGTAAATGTGTTAGAGAGGGATCACTATTGGTAAATGTGTTACAGAGGGATCACTATTGGTAAATGTGTTACAGAGGGATCACTATTGGTCAATGTGTTAGAGAGGGATCACTTTTGGTAAATGTATTAGAGAGGGATCACTATTGGTAAATGTGTTACAGAGGGATCACTATTGGTCAGTGTTACAGAGGGATCACTATTGGTAAATGTGTTAGAGAGGGATCACTATTGGTCAATGTGTTACAGAGGGATCACTATTGGTCAATGTGTTACAGAGGGATCTCTATTGGTCAATGTGTTAGAGAGGGATCACTATTGGTCAAAGTTTTAGAGAGGGATCGCTATTGGTCAATGTGTTAGAGAGAGATCGCTATTGGTCAATGTGTTAGAGAGGGATCACTATTGGTAAATGTGTTACAGATGGATCACTATTGGTAAATGTGTTACAGAGGGATCACTATTGGTAAATGTGTTAGAGAGGGATCACTATTGGTCAATGTTTTAGAGAGGGATCGTTATTGGTCAATGTGTTAGAGAGGGATTGCTATTGGTCAATGTGTTAGAGAGGGATCACTAATGGTAAATGTGTTACAGATGGATCACTATTGGTAAATGTGTTACAGAGGGATCACTATTGGTAAATGTGTTAGAGAGGGATCACTATTGGTAAATGTGTTAGAGAGGGATCACTATTGGTAAATGTATTAGAGAGGGATCACTATTGGTCAGTGTTACAGAGGGATCACTATTGGTAAATGTGTTAGAGAGGGATCACTATTGGTCAGTGTTACAGAGGGATCACTATTGGTTAATGTGTTACAGAGGGAACACTATTGGTAAATGTGTTACAGAGGGGTCACTATTGGTCAATGTGTTAGAGAGGGATCACTATTGGTAAATGTATTAGAGAGGGATCACTATTGGTAAATGTGTTACAGAGGGATCACTATTGGTCAGTGTTACAGAGGGATCACTATTGGTAAATGTATTAGAGAGGGATCACTATTGGTCAATGTGTTAGAGAGGGATCACTATTGGTAAATGTGTTAGTGAGGGATCACTATTGGTAAATGTGTTAGAGAGGGATCACTATTGGTAAATGTGTTAGAGAGGGATCACTATTGGTCAATGTGATAGAGAGGGATCACTATTGGTAAATGTGTTAGAGAGGGATCACTATTAGTAAATGTGTTACAGAGGGATCACTATTGGTAAATGTGTTAGAGAGGGATCACTATTGGTCAATGTGTTAGAGAGGGATCGCTATTGGTCAATGTGTTAGAGAGGGATCGCTATTGGTCAATGTGTTAGAGCGGGATCACTATTGTAAATGTGTTACAGATGGATCACTATTGGTAAATGTGTTAGAGAGGGATCACTATTGGTAAATGTGTTAGAGAGGGATCACTATTGGTAAATCTGAGGTCTTATAAAGAACCCAGACTATCCTGCCATGTTTCAGTCTTATTACATTTATCAGTTCAGGACACAGGTTCATGGCTTCTATGGGGTCTATTGCTTAAATAATGTAATAAACCATTAACAAACTCACTTCATTGTCTCAGAGAAATGGGCATGGAGATGTTTTCCTTTCAGTCCCCCTATCATATAGATATCCCTCCCTGTCCAGCAATCAGCAGCTCTCCTTTTTGTCTATTGAGAGGGGAGGAGTGGGGTGGAGTTAGGTGAGAGTGAGAAGAATGTTTTTACTAAGACTGTCACATGTTTTACAAAGTAAGTGACAAACAAGTCTTGCAACTTCCTACTAACACTTCCTACTTCCCTACTAACAATCCGAAAATGTTTTGATTCGCTAACCCTGCTGTCAGTCTAATAATAAGGACACCATTGGATACAACACTAAAAGGGAAGTGAGAAATATGTTCCTATGTAAGCTTCCATTGTCTCCCTGTAAAACTTCCTGGGGTGTGTCTTAACAATCCATTTTGAAGATACCATTACAAAACTGGAGTGGGGACTACTAAGTACTTTTATTTATTTATATATTTTGCCTTATTTACTTTTCTATATACTTTAATGTCATTACTACATACTTGTTAATATTGATATATCTATTTATTTAGTGCTTAAACAACATATAAACACTGTCCCTATGTATATTACTTTTACCCACCCCCACCAACATAGTACCTCCCCATGAAATTATAAATTTATTTATATAATATAATATAAGGGATATTATATATATAAGGGATAATGCGCCCCTTACAGTGTAATTTAAGGCTATTATGCCACAGAGGAGTTTCCTGACCATATAAAAGCACGAGGCCGTAGCGTATTAATCCATATAATACATTTGGGTCAAAAAAAGGAAAAATCCAGCACAGTCTGTCTCCCCGCTCCTGCTCTCCCTCCCTGCATTAGTAATGTAGATAACAAGCCTATTTTTGTAAATACAAATGGTTAACTGCCGTTTCTATAACAAACTAAAAGAAGACAATAAACATCGTCTCTCACCCGGTGCTGTTCCGGTTCATTACACTGATTGGCTAAATTACTGTGCTGATAAGGAGGAGCGAGCACATTTCTGTGATTCATAATTGACTCTGCCGCTCGCTCCTCCTTATCAGCACAGTAATTCAGTCAGTCAGACAGTCAGTGTACAAAAACCGGCTTGTTATCTACATTACTAATACAGGCTGGGAGAGAGAAATGGGGAGGGGCAGTGGAATACAGGGAACTTAGTGACATCACTAAGTGACTGATTATATAGATTCTCGCCACTGCACCTCCCCATTGAAATGCCAGAGCCTTATGTATTATAATCTTACAATTTTGGCACTACTACATGATTGAATTTTAAAGATGTACAGCTCCCTGTTGATCCAGCTCTGCATAGTAACTGTCTTACCTCCTGTAAGCAACTTCGTTCCTTCCTCTTATTACATATAAAGCAGCCTACAGTACTTCTCATGTCTTGTTATAGAACATTGCAGTCCTAATTTATATTTTTAGATTCTGTGCCTGGAGAGCAGTCTGTATAAGTGCTGGCCACTGCCTATAACTTGACTGCATGATTATTCTGAGGAGACTCTCCTCTTTGCCATCTGGTACAGGGAATTCTATTAGGCTTCCATGTTAATGCCTGAAAAACATTCACTGTTGCTCTTGTGATTCTTTCAATAGATTTAAAGATCTGGTTGTTTCCTAGAGAGATTCTTAACTTTGAAGTTGCTGCTGCAGGTCCAGGTAAAGTTACCTCTGCCTATGGACTTCAGCTTTTATATGGTTATGGAACATTATTCACTCTATGATACACTTTCCCTTCCAAGTATAACAGTGCACACTTTATTATTATTATTATTATTATTATTATTATGGATTTATATAGCTCCAACATCTTCCGTGGCACTTTACAATTACATAGTCATACATTACATACAGGGTAATACAGGTTATACAAAGTCATACATATTACATACACAGGTAATACATAATATAAGTAAACAGAGTGTTGAGTTTCTTACAGCACCCTGCCCAAAAGAGCTTAACGTCTATAAATGGGGGTAAGACATAATATGACAGGAATCGGTAGGCTGTAAATAGATTGGCAGTGGAGTGTGAAAGGCGGGTTGGATCATATTGGCTAGTCAGATGGGTAATGTCTAGGCCAGGTTATATGCTTGCTTGAAAAGGTGGGTTTTTAGGTTCCATTTGAAGGTATAAAGGGATGGTGAGTGATGGACAGATTGAGGAAGGGAGTTCCAGAGCAGAGGGGCAGCATGAGCAAAGTCCTGAATACGGGCATGGGAAGAGGTGACAAGGGTGGATGAGAGGAGGAGATTGTTTGTGGAGTGGAGGTTGCGCCTGGGACGATATCGGTTGATCAGCTCTGAGATATATGAAGGGGCTGTGTTGGATAGTGCTTTATAGGATAGGGTAAGCAGCTTGAACTGGATCCTTTGCATGATGGGCAACCAGTGGAGGGACTGAAAGAGAGGAGAGGCATTAGAGAAGCGAAGTGAGAAGAAAATGAATGAGCTGGGCAGCAGAGTTGAGGATGGATTGAAGCGTGCCACGGGTTGTTTGGTAAATCACACAGAAGTGTGTTGCAGTAGTCAAGCCGGATATGATTAGGGCATGAACTAGGATTTTTATATAGCTTCATTCAAGTTGAAGGTCGAATGTAGGATATGTTTTTGAGTTGGAGCCGACAGGAATTGGCAAGACAATTGACATGGCATTTGAAGGAAAGATCGGAATCTAACCTTATTCCCAGGCAGCAGACATGAGGAGATGGGGATATAGGTGTATTGTTTAATTAAAAGTAAGGGGCATATTTATAAAAAAAAGTTATTAACACAAAAAATTATCGCAGCCGCGTAAATATTGCTAGCGGCGTATTTATAATGGCGAGCGCTATTGCCGCAGGGCTTAAAATTACTTCCCGGCGCACCCCCTTCCCAGCAGCCCTCCCAGCCCCTTGCCCCGCCGCTGGCGGGAGGGGAAGGGCCCACTGGAGGGGTGGAGGCACCCTCCAGCGGGGCCCTGAGAAGGGCCTTTTGGGGCTTAAGGGGTCCCGCTGCGCCCGCAATGAGCCTGTCTGGCATCGGCGACCTGTGGGTTGGTGTCGCCTGCCCGAAAACTCGCCCAAGGCTCTTTTAAGAGCCGCACACTGGGGGTCCCGGTTCGCGAGCTGCGGGACCCCCGCCAAAGGCACTTGTCAGTGCCGCAAGGGCCCTTAAAAAGGCCGGGGAGGGGGGTCCTGGTTCTAGCTGCGGGACCCCTAAGCCCCAAAGGGCTCTTGTCAGAGCTGCGGCTGCAGTGAGCCTGCCTGGCATCAGCGACCTGAGTGGGGTTGGTGTCGCCTGCACGAAGATGTCGCCCAAGGGCTCTTTTAAGAGCCGCACACTGGGGGTCCTGGTTTGAGCTGCGGGACCCCCGCCAAAGGCACTTGTCAGTGCCGCAAGGGCCCTTACAAGGGCCAGGGAGGGGGGTCCCGGTTCGAGCTGCGGGACCCCTAAGCCCCAAAGGGCTCTTGTCAGAGCTGCGGCCGCAGTGAGCCTGCCTGGCATCGGCGACCTGAGTGGGGTTGGTGTCGCCTGCACAAGATGTCGCCCAAGGGCTCTTTTAAGAGCCGCACACTGGGGGTCCCGGTTTGAGCGGGACCCCCGCCAAAGGCACTTGTCAGTGCCGCAAGGGCCCTTACAAGGGCCGGGGAGGGGGTCCCGGTTCGAGCTCGGGACCCCTAAGCCCCAAAGGGCTCTTGTCAGAGCTGCAAGGGCACTTGTAAGTGCTGCAAAGGCCCATACAAGGGCTGGGCAGGGGGTCCCGGTTCGAGCTGCGGGACCCCAAAGCCCCAAAGGGCACTTGTAAGTGCCGCAAAGGCCCTGATAGGGCCAGGGAGGGGGGTCCGGTTCGAGCTGCGGACCCCTTAAGCCCCAAAAGCCTCTCTCAGGGCCCTGCTGGAGGGTGCCTCCACCCCTCCCAGCGGGCCCTTCCCTTCCCCTTCCTGCCACGGCAGGGCGGGGGCTTGGAGGGGCTGCAGCCTCCTAACCTCCTGTTCCGAGAATGCCACGAGGGGGGAAGGGGTTGGGAGGGGCTGCTGGGAAGCGGCGGCGGGTGGTCTCCGCCGCCGCGGGGGGTAGAGGCAGGGTGGGCGTGCCTCCCGGGGCGGGTGTGACCACCCGCCGTGGTTGTCTGCCCATCTCCTCCGCAGGGCGGCTAGTATCGCTGCTTTCGCAGGTGGCGAAGCAAAACAGCCGATACTAGCAAATGCAAAACAGTTACCGCCGCTTTATAAATAGAAGCAGCGGTAACAGCTAAGCATGCTCAGACGCCCCCTGGGCTGAGGGTTGTAGTGTCCCCATCACTTTTCTATTATTATTATACATTTGAGGGGAGATTCAAAACTTATATCGCGTTACTTACCATAGCCAGATCCCCACGATACAATACCTGATGTAAACAAGATTACGTCAGGTATGTGCATCGCAGGATCGGGTAAGGTAAGTAAAGCGACTTAAAAAAGCCTCCCACACAGTACCGTTAAGTTCGCACTACAAGGTAGGGCTTTTGGATCGCTAGCACAGTGCTATTTCAAAAACATTTGGAAATGGCGACGTCGCTCTAAAATCCGTCTAAAACCCACGTTAACCTGAAATTTTCTTTTCCCCCTTTCTCCCTTTGTTAGCTTTTTAGAGTTGTAACTTTGACTCAGTTTACTTAGCTGATCCAGACGGTTGGTTTGCAATCTTGTTATCATTTGCAGCACAGAAAATTAATTTGAACAGTTGTAATATTTACCTGAACATATATGTGTATTCTCAAACCATAAGATCCATTGAATTATTCCAAAAATGGATATATTAGGTTTCATTTTTCTAATATTAATACTTACTATGTAAACCCATGGGGAAAATAAAGTGATTTAGTGTGTTCTGCAAGCTGATATAATGCCATAAATATTAATTACTGTGGAAACTTGTATTTTAAAGATGGAAAGGCAGCAGTTGTTGTTTAATTACCTCCTTCTTTGGAGAAAAGAGCTATATACTTACATGCTCTCCTCGATCCACCGCCGCGGCTCTGCACTTCCGGGTAAGGCAGTCAGTGTCGGCCGTGACAGTAACATCACGGCCAATCACTGACTGCCATTCCTGAGCACCTCCGGGAAAAAGAACACAAAAAGAACAGAGTGAGGAACCCAGAGCGGCGGTGGAAGAGGAGCATGTAAGTCTAATAGCTCTGTGTGGGAGCCGATTTAAAAGTTTTCTCTAAAACGAATTCTAGATTTTGGGGTTTTTTCTACATAATATGCATTTTTAAGAGAGGGATGGACATTCCCATTAAGAAGGTGTTACCATTTTCTGGTTTTATATATTTCTTATTAGATTTTATTTGTGCATAGTCCACACATTTAATTTCCAATGCTTGGAAAGGGCTACATTATTGTAAGTGTAAGGACTACATATTATCAGAATATTCCATCACCGAGGAGTTCCCTGACCATTTATTTATATATATTTTATACAGTTAGGGAACTCTGAGGTGACATCACTGAGTGACTGATTATATAGATTCTCACCACTGCACCTTCCCATTGAAATGCCAGAGCCTTATGTATTATATCCTTAAATTTAAACTTCAGAGTGCATTATTACTTTTAATACATAAGGTTTTGTGTTATTCTGTGGCTTCTTTAGACTTTAAAAATAATAAAGCAATAACAGACTACACTTTACTGTTTTATACACAGAATCTACTGTTACATGGCCCGGCTTCTTCAATGAGCAGACAGCGGTTAAAGTTAATGGGAAGAACATGGAATACATTTAAAACTGGAACTAATACTGTAACTCAAAAGGACAGCTTACAGTTTGATAACAGTAAGCAGAAATGTGCATGATTTCCCTATGACAAATAGACAGGAGCATTCTATCTTCTTTGTGTATAAGCTTAATGATGGTGTTATTTTGTATAATGGGGCAACAACATCAAAGACATGAACGTGTCAGTTTGTTTCATGGTGTACACTAAGAATAGATCTTTAGGAGCATTAGAAAAAAATGTGTAGGCGCTGCTGTTTTAAGTGTATAAGAGTAACAGTGGAATATATTCTTATAAAATCACTCAGCTACGTAGCTGATAGCTATAATTAAATTTCACTAAATACACAAACATTACGCACAAATTAAATTTTGAAAAAACGAAAAAGCCTCTTATTTATTGAATGAAATAATGCACCACTTAACAATAAAATATAAGGATATTAAGGACGTCTGTCTTTATTCAACCTTAATTACTATGTAACTATGTAAGATCATCAGAAGCACCTACTACTCAAAATCATACTCTATACGATATCAGCCAATATTTTATACAAATACATTATTCAATCAGTGACAAAAAACCTCAATAAAACACATTTTAATTTATTCTTTTGGTTTCTTGAATAGCAAAAGGTTACATTTGAAGATAAAAAGGCATGGTGCATAAGATACAGACAGACGGAGGGAGTTCCACAGTAAAGGGGGGCCACAAGTAAAGTCCGGGATGCAGGTGTGGGAAGAGGTGACAAGGGTGGATGAGGGTGGAGGTTACACCTAGGATGGTGTCTGTGATTAGCGCTGAGATGTATAGTGCATTTTAGGATAAGCAGCTTGAACTGGAGCTGTGCAGCAGAGTTTAGAATGGGTTAAAGTAGTGAACCACACAAGTGTGTTGCAGTAGTCAAGCCGGGATATGATTAGGGCATGAACTAGGATTTTTATAGCTTCATTCAAGTTGAAGGGTCGAATGTAGGATATGTTTTTGAGTTGGAGCCGACAGGAATTGGCAAGCAAATTGACATGGCATTTGAAGGAAAGATCGGAATCTAACCTTATTCCCAGGCAGCAGACATGAGGAGATGGGGATATAGGTGTATTGTTAATATTAAAAGTAAGGGGCATATTTATAAAAAAAAGTTATTAACACAAAAAAATTATCGCAGCCGCGTAAATATTGCTAGCGGCGTATTTATAATGGCGAGCGCTATTGCCGCAGGGCTTAAAATTACTTCCCGGCGCACCCCCTTCCCAGCAGCCCCTCCCAGCCCCTTGCCCCGCCGCTGGCGGGGAGGGGAAGGGCCCACTGGGAGGGGTGGAGGCACCCTCCAGCGGGGCCCTGAGAAGGGCCTTTTGGGGCTTAAGGGGTCCCGCTGCGCCCGCAATGAGCCTGTCTGGCATCGGCGACCTGAGTGGGGTTGGTGTCGCCTGCCCGAAAACGTCGCCCAAGGGCTCTTTTAAGAGCCGCACACTGGGGGTC
Source organism: Hymenochirus boettgeri (assembly GCA_019447015.1). Classification (NCBI taxonomy): domain Eukaryota; kingdom Metazoa; phylum Chordata; class Amphibia; order Anura; family Pipidae; genus Hymenochirus; species Hymenochirus boettgeri. The sequence continues at coordinate 191,012,685 of CM033474.1, read as the reverse complement.
CCGGTTCGAGCTGCGGGACCCCCGCCAAAGGCACTTGTCAGTGCCGCAAGGGCCCTTACAAGGGCCAGGGAGGGGGGTCCCGGTTCGAGCTGCGGGACCCCTAAGCCCCAAAGGGCTCTTGTCAGAGCTGCAAGGGCACTTGTAAGTGCTGCAAAGGCCCATACAAGGGCTGGGCAGGGGGTCCCGGTTCGAGCTGCGGGACCCCAAAGCCCCAAAGGGCACTTGTAAGTGCCGCAAAGGCCCTGATAGGGCCAGGGAGGGGGGTCCCGGTTCGAGCTGCGGGACCCCTTAAGCCCCAAAATGCCCTTCTCAGGGCCCTGCTGGAGGGTGCCTCCACCCCTCCCAGCGGGCCCTTCCCTTCCCCTTCCTGCCAGCGGCAGGGCAGGGGGCTTGGAGGGGCTGCAGCCCCTCCTAACCTCCTGTTCCGAGAATGCCACGAGGGGGGAAGGGGTTGGGAGGGGCTGCTGGGAAGCGGCGGCGGGTGGTCTCCGCCGCCGCGGGGGGTAGAGGGCAGGGTGGGCGTGCCTCCCGGGGCGGGTGTGACCACCCGCCGTGGGTTGTCTGCCCATCTCCTCCGCAGGGCGGCTAGTATCGGCTGCTTTCGCAGGTGGCGAAGCAAAACAGCCGATACTAGCAATGCAAAACAGTTACCGCCGCTTTATAAATAGAAGCAGCGGTAACAGCTAAGCATGCTCAGAGCGCCCCTGGGCTGAGGGTTGTAGTGTCCCCATCACTTTTCTATTATTATTATACATTTGAGGGGAGATTCAAAACTTATATCGCGTTACTTACCATAGCCAGATCCCACGATACAATACCTGATGTAAACAAGATTACGTCAGGTATTGCATCGCAGGATCGGGTAAGGTAAGTAAAGCGACTTTAAAGCCTCCCACACAGTACCGTTAAGTTCGCACTACAAGGTAGGGCTTTTGGATCGCTAGCACAGTGCTATTTCAAAAACATTTGGAAATGGCGACGTGCTCTAAAATCCGTCTAAAACCCACGTTAACCTGAAATTTTCATTTCCCCCCTTTCTCCCTTTGTTAGCTTTTTAGAGTTGTAACTTTGACTCAGTTTACTGTAGCTGATCCAGACGGTTGGTTTGCAAATCTTGTTATCATTTGCAGCACAGAAAAATTAATTTGAACAGTTGTAATATTTACCTGAACATATATGTGTATTCTCAAACCATAAGATCCATTGAATTATTCCAAAAATGGATATATTAGGTTTCATTTTTCTAATATTAATACTTACTATGTAAACCCATGGGGAAAATAAAGTGATTTAGTGTGTTCTGCAAGCTGATATAATGCCATAAATATTAATTACTGTTGAAACTTGTATTTTAAAGATGGAAAGGCAGCAGTTGTTTGTTTAATTACCTCATTCTTTGGAGAAAAGAGCTATTATACTTACATGCTCCTCCTCGATCCACCGCCGCGGCTCTGCACTTCCGGGTAAGGCAGTCAGTGTCGGCCGTGACAGTAACATCACGGCCAATCACTGACTGCCATTCCTGGAGCAGCCTCCGGGAAAAAGAACACAAAAAGAACAGAGTGAGGAACCCAGAAGCGGCGGTGGAGAGAGGAGCATGTAAGTCTAATAGCTCTGTGTGGGAGCCGATTTAAAAGTTTTCTCTAAAACGAATTCTAGATTTTGGGGTTTTTTCTACAATATATGCATTTTTGAAGAGAGGGATGGACATTCCCATTAAGAAGGTGTTAACATTTTCTGGGTTTATATATTTCTTATTAGATTTTATTTTGTGCATAGTCCACACATTTAATTTCCAATGCTTGGAAAGGGCTACATTATTGTAAGTGTAAGGACTACATTATTATCAGAATATTCCATCACCGAGGAGTTCCCTGACCATTTATTTATATATATTTTATACAGGTTAGGGAACTCTGAGGTGACATCACTGAGTGACTGATTATATAGATTCTCACCACTGCACCTTCCCATTGAAATGCCAGAGCCTTATGTATTATATCCTTAAATTTAAACTTCAAGGAGTGCATTATTACTTTTAATACATAAGGTTTTGTGTTATTCTGTGGCTTCTTTAGACTTTAAAAATAATAAAAGCAAATAAGCAGACTACACTTTACTGTTTTATACACAGAATCTACTGTTTACATGGCCCGGCTTCTTCAATGAGCAGACAGCGGTTAAAGTTAATGGGAAGAACAATGGAATACATTTAAAACTGGAACTGGAATACTGTAACTCAAAAGGACAGCTTACAGTTTGATAACAGTAAGCAGAAAGTGCATGATTTCCCTATGACAAATAGACAGGAGCATTCTATCTTCTTTGTGTATAAGGCTATAATGATGGTGTTATTTTGTATAATGGGGCAACAACATCAAAGACATGAACGGTCAGTTTGTTCTATTGGTGTACACTAAGAATAGATCTTTAGGAGCATTAGAAAAAAAATAGTGTAGGCACTGGCTGTTTTAAGTGTATAAGAGTAACAGTGGAATATATTCTTATAAAAATCACTCAGCTACGTAGCTGATAGCTATAATTAAATTTCACTAAATACACAAACATTACGCACAAATTAAATTTTGAAAAAACGAAAAAGCCATCTTATTTATTGAATGAAATAATGCACCACTTAACAATAAAATATAAGGATATTAAGTCACCTAGGTGTTCCCTGACCTATATAAAAGCATAAGGCCAAAAGAAGGGATATAATATAGTGAATAATGTACCCCCTACTGTAAATTATAAGGATATTATAAGTCCCCGAGGAGTTCCGCGACCATTTAAAAGCACAAGGCCGCAGGCCAAGTGTCTTTTATACAGGGCACAGAACTCCGAGGTGACTCTAATATCCTAATAAATTACAGTAGGGGGGGTATATTATTCAATATAACCCACCCTTTTCTTTTAGAGTTTTTCCAGGTATTACCCGCCTGCAGTGCCACAGCCGTCTATAAAATACATTCCAGAGACAACCCCCCACATTGCTTTAACAAATCCCAAATCATAAACATATACATTAGTCTCCACATAACACACACACATACACCCCAGTCAGAATCCCCATGCTTACCCCCCCCAGCCCTCCTTCCCTGGGACACATTCCATGCAGAGCTTTTAGTCTGTCTCTCCCTTCTCACAATTCCACCCCCTTCTCCTTTCATGCAGTGATGCATGCTGTCAACTCCAAACCATATCTCGCAGCAATTTTCTTTTCTTCTTCTGGTTCCATTCTGTGGTTCATTACAGCCCGGTAATCAGTGTGGACATGCCCCTCTGCCCTCCTCCTGCTTTTGTGCATCCTGTACACTGCGTAACCTTGCTTGAGAGTTAACTGATCCTGACTGCTTTGTGAAACACCGGCAAGGCACAGTGAGTAAAGGGGGAGCAAATTCCAGGATATCCCAGCGCGCCGGTTACAGGAATATTATTTACAGAATGGCCCCATAGACATTGATGGAAGGGGGGGGGGTTATATACTTATAACCTACCCCTGTGGTGAATTTCTATGGGAGGAACTGTAAGATTATAGCCTTATAATCTTACAGTTCCAGGAGGAGAAGAAACCAGAAGCCAAAAAGGGGTAGGTTATAATAAATAATGCACCCCCAACTGTAAATTATAATTATATTAGAAGTCACCTTGAAGTTCTGTGCCCTGTATAAAAGGTACTCGGCCTGCGGCCTCGTGCTTTTATATGACTGTAATCCTGCTGGCCCGACACACTACACACAGAGGGGGAGGAAACTATTGATCCAGAGTCTGAAAATGGAGGATGGGTAATATGTCAACTTAATTTTACTTTTATGTCTGAACAGACTAGCCAGAAAAGGAGAGGGGAGGATGACAGTGGATGTGACTGTGACTAAGACAAAGGGGTCTGTGAACCTACATGAAAGTAAAGGGTAGTGTGTGTCTTGGAAGAGGGGTTGTTAGCCTGTGAACTTGTACTATTAAAATGAATGATGTTGGGACTGCACAATCCTGCAAGGGATCCTGCATGGAAAGGGGGATGGGTTATAATAGATAATATACCACCTACTGAAAATTCATAGGGATATTATAAGTCACCTCAGAGTTCTGTGCCCTGTATAAAAGGCACTCGGCCTGCGGCCTCGTTCTTTTATATGGTCACGGAACTCCTTGATGACTTATAATATCCTTATAATTTACAGTAGGGGGTACATCATTATCCACTATATATTACACTGTGAGTAGCGCATTATCTCTTATGTATTAAACTGTAAGGGAAATAAGGAGAACTAGAAAAGTATCCCCCCAAATAGTGCAGTCACAAATATAAAGGGATCGACTAGACGTGCAGGAACAAGTTAAAACTAAAAACGTAACTTTTGCTAGTTACATATAAAAACAATCAAGAAAGAAACATATAGATTAAAATTAGCATGATACAAGTGTGTCACTAGAAGGGAAAAGATAGGTAGTAACAAGGAAAAAGACCTGTATATCACTCAAAATTATTACATTTATAATATTAAGCTACAGGACTGGAATATCCTTTGCAAGCAAGGAATGCTGGGAGTTGTCTTTTTCAAACATCTGGAGGGCGCAGGTTGTAAACCCCCGCTTTAGTATAGTTTTACTAATCTTGTGATTTTCCCCTGTTGCTCATCAACATATAAAGAAAGGAGAAAGTTGTGCAAAAACTGTTTTGTTGGTCAAGGGCATGGCCCGTTGTGGGCTTCATGTGGGAGTAATTCACTTTACATGCATATAACTTTTTTTATTGGCAAGCATAATACGTGAAAATCTGTTGCAGATCCGAGCAAAGCATAAATGCAATTTATTTAAATCAGCAAATAATACATGCATTTTACTGACAGACTATATTGAAAGTATGTTCATATCATACACATGTAGAGGCTTAGAAATGCCACAAGCAGTAACATCATTAGATGGTTGCATTATCCGTACTATGGCTGAGTATGCGTAGGGAGAGGGTGTTTTTAACTTTTATGTGTGTTTTTCTATATCTATGGGTTTTTATGATATCTAATAAAATGTTTGTTTTTATTCTTACTAGAGTGTCCACCACCGGTCCACTAGTCCTTCGTTTATTGGGTACTAGTTTGCCCTAACTTTATTGTTGCCACTTTATATGCAGTGGGAGTGCCTTGTGAGCTTTGAGCTCCAAGTTCAATCCTGGACGATTTTTCTTCCCCCCTCTCCCAATATATATTTTACTGACAGACCAAGTTAGACAAAATCATACATAAGAGTGCAAAGAAAAATCCTTTTTACACATATTACTGGGTTTAAAATTGACTTTTGTGATTGAATAATAAGAGTACTACACTGTGCTGAACCATACAATACCTGCACTTTTATTCATTTCACTTCACTTCAAGTTCTTTGTAGAATGAGTCCATCGAAATCTAAACTGTAATGTCCACCAGGTGCTTGAATTACCTTCATATAATGTTTCTCTCTGCCTCTCCACTTTCCAGATACTTCAGCATTTTGAAACTATATCTAATATCCCACAGGAGAAATTTAGTGTTTGAACAGGATTCCTCACTCAGGTGTTTTCCATTTTAATTCAGCCTGAAGATATATTGTTAATGGCATTTGTTTTTAACAACATACTGAATACTTCCAAGCTTCTGTTTTTGGCAGCCAGTCTTCCAGGCCAGACATCTGGCAATTTGGCTAAAAAACAGTTTCAGATGATATTATGCATGTTAGGTATTTAAAGGATTACAATAAGTTATCTATAGTTAAATTCCTGTTTAAGAACATATTGCAAAAAAAAGTTTAACAAAAGACTTGCACCAAAAGACTTGCACCACTTTTAACTCCAACATTTAAGACCAGCTAATGGCTGTCTTAAATTGCTCGCCTTTTGTTGACTTTGGAAGTGATATAATAAAAAGGAAAATATTATGTAAATGAAGATTAACAGGTTAGCACAGTGTTCAACTAACAAACTAAAGAAGGCTTGTTTTCTTACATAGTTACATATGTCCATCTAGTCAAACCTTTTCCTAAACTTTGTACATGCCTGTATGCACACGTGCGATCGCGAAACAGCCATTCATTCGGAAATTGTTGCCTGATCCGCCAGGCAGATCTCCGAACGATCGGCTGTTTTTGCCGATAAACTGCCCATACACGGGCCAATTATCGACTGTTCAGACACATCGTGCGTCGTGGCTCATCACCCACGATCGCACTTGTCTACGAACCTTTAGGAAAAGAACCATACAGAGAGATGGGAGAGTGTGACCACACGAATCCCAAAATAATTAATAAAGTACGATCTCTATTCACTCTGCATCCTGACTTGTCCAGATCCTTTAATTACAACTATACAGAACACCCAGATTGTGTTTGCCAATCAAATGAAAAAAATTACGATCAAACTATAAAAAAAAAATCTAATTTATGCAATAAATTATAAACCTGTTAGAGGTATTCCACCTACCTTACTTTTATATGTGAGAGCCACAGCAAAAAAGCGTTCCATTTAAATTATGTTTACAATGTAATCTGCCTTTGCAAGTATTAAAGATAGGCGTCCTCTACTACCAGTGCTTAAGACTTCTTTTATTTTGTCATATTAGTGCACATACAGCTCATCCAACAAAATATTCATTGACTATTCTTGAGTATATAAGAGTAAGTATCATAGATTAATAGATTGGACATATATATTCAGTGTATATAATCAGATGAGAAGAATTGTTTAATCCCACTTTAAAACAACAGTTATTAATTAGTTAGTAGTTCTTACAACCAATTCAGAGCAATGCTCTATAGATATTCCGTTGATTAATCTACATAATTGATTCCTAACATCATATAATCCTTGTTGGTGTCTCCCGCACTTCCTTTCATGGTAAGCAGCTTGATGTCGGGTGCCGCTGGGTCACCAATGCCAGTGGTTTCTCATACATAAGTATAAAGTCCACTGTGCACACTGGTCTTTTCATACAAATGTGTTTATTACACATGTGACGTTTCGGTACCTTTTAGATACCTTATTCAGACAGTATAAACCAACAAGTGCAACAAAGTGCCTTTAAATAGCGTGGAGTGACAATTAATAACTTCTGACCCCTAGTGTTACTAAATATGAATAACAATCAATTACACATAAAACATTGTATCAGGTAAGTATACACTATATAAAATGAATGAGTAATCAGTGTAACATATGTTATCAGTGCACAAGCAATTTATACTATTTATAAAGTGGTAAAATATTAGTCTCTCATATATCATAATCATAATAAAGTGCATAAATATTGGTCTCTCGTACCTATATTATAGGTAGCAATGCTTACCTATAATATAGTGATAAAGTGCATAAATATAACGTGCATACCATTTATATCTTTTTATGTAAAAAGTGCTCTAAATAAAGTGCTATTATGTGCTATTAATAAAAATTCTTTAATTTAAAAACTCAACTCTACATATGTATTTATTAATAAACTTTAGATTTCATGCATAAGGATTAGGTACAGAGATAAAAAAATAATTATAGCGCTCATTTATCAGATTAAAAACATTTTAATCCCAAACATGTATTAAGGCCTTTTGGTTGAAGGGCATTAAGTTTATAAATCCAATGGATCTCTCTTCTAAGTAATATATTATCTCTGTTCCCACCTCTTTATGGTGTATGAACTTGCTCTATCACCATCCCTTTAAGATCATGTATCAAATGCTTGGCCTCTAGAAAATGTGCAGCTACTGGAGATATATCTTGTTTCATAGGTCTTTCATATGCCAATTTTATGTCACTGTGATGTCTTTGGAATCTTTTCTTGAATGGACCAGTGGTTTTACCAATGTATATCTTAGAACACGGGCACTTCAAAAGGTATACACAAAATGTTGTGTTTCATGTGTAATAGCCAGGGATTTTGTAGGATTTACCACATGTGGATGTTGAAATTGATTACCGGTTATGAGTAAATTACAAATATTACAGTTAAAACACCGAAAGGATCATGTTTTTATTGATAAAGGAGTTATTGCTTTCTTATATTTTTGCATTGTATCAAGTGACTGTAAATCATACGTCCCTTCCAGTATAATGATCTGGGTTTCCTTTTAATTTCTTGTGTCAAATCTTTATCTCCCTGTATAATCGGCCAAAATTTGTTAATAGCTTTGTTTATTGTCCCTATGGCTGTTGTATATTTTTGAAAAAATGTAATGCTTCCATGTTCTAATTTGTTAATCATAGCATTGTTCTAAAGCTTCTTTTCTGGCTTTTGTAAATCAAAGTAGGGTCATATCCCCTTTGTAGGAATTTCTCTTCCATTATATCTAATTGAGTTTAATTGAGTTTCTCTTTCTTTTATGTAGTTACATATCTGTAATACATGGATGAATTGAGATTTAGGTAAACCTGTGAAGGTGTGTCTCGGATGGAAGCTATCTGCCCTTAAGAGTGTGTTTCTATCTGTTGGTTTACTGTATAGTGTTGTAACAATTTGATTACTATTTGTTTTAATACACACATCCCAAAAAAATTATCATATTCTGTGAAATCACTGGATTAAAGATGAGTTGTTTATCCATATTATTCAGAAGATTAATAAATTCATGTGCCTGTGGTAATGAGCCACCCCAGACAATGAATAGGTCATCAATGAAACGTACATACTTTATGCAGTGATACTTAAAGGACAACAATACCCAAAAAAACAACATCTCCCCCATTACATGTCCACAGTTCCAGCAGCTGAAATCACTTACTCTCATTTACAACCGTGCTGTCTTCCCTTAAATATCACACAGCAAAGATGAGTGCTAAAAGCTGCTTCCTAGACAGCCCATGATTAACATATCACTTGTCACTGGCTGATGGGAATGTCTGTTACAACCTCTCTCCTCCTTCACTGCCAGTCAAACAAACTTGACCTGTTCAGTTGCTAGGATACAGCCTACATAATCAAGCTGATCAAGGATGGGTGGAGGAGTGTTTTCTAACATGCTAGGTTTGAGTGACAGTTACAAGCAGACAGAATTGTTATGCCTCCTTCACAGCATGGCTAATTGAAGGCAGAGAGAAGCTTGAAATCAGGAAAAAAACGTATGGGGAGGGCTGCATACCATTACTCTTTTGAAAGCAGTTTAAAAAAATGCATTGAGGCAATAGTTATCCTTTAAAAAGGTCATTTGTATAAACATATTTTTCTTCCAAGTAACCAACATACAAATTTGCATACGAGGGCGTGGCTGGACTACCCATAGCCATTCCTATTATCATTATCCAGTTAGGTTTCCAATCCCCAATAACTTAAGTCCTTTCAAAAAATCTGTAGTGTCTCTTATGTATGCTGGAAGTTCCTTGACCATAGGATTTAAGAAATAGTCAATAAACTGTGCCATCGGTTGAAAAGGTGATCATATAGCTGAAATAATGAGTCTGAATGGTGGCTTAAGGACATTTTTATGTATTTTTGGTAACCCATACATGACTGGTCTTTTTGGAAATTCATCTATTAGAAAATCAAACAACTTGTCATCAATCCAATTATTATTTAATGCTATTTCGCGTATACTTTTTTTGTTGTATACTCACAGTTGGGTCTGTGTCCAGTTTCTTGTATACTTCAGTATCCAAATGGGTTAACAGACTTTGGGGCATATTTATAAAGAAACGATGTTAGCGCAAAAAAATTACCGCCGCACATCGCGGCCGCGAAAATAGCGCTATCGCCGTATTTATAACGGCGAGCGCTATTCCCGCGATACTTATCGCAGCCGCGATGTGCTGCGGTAATTTTAAGCCCCTTAAAATCCCTTCCCGACGCCGCTCCTAAGGGGGCGGGGCATACGCCCACCCCGCCCACACACCCCCGCGGCGGCAGCGGCGACCACCCGCCGCCGCCGCCGCTTCCCAGCAGCCCCTCCCAACCCGTTCCCCGTTCGCGGCAATCTCAGAACGGGAGGCTAGGAGGGGCTGCCGGGAAGGGGCCGCAGCAGGTGGTCGCGACCACCTGCCGCGCACCCCCTCCCCGGCAACCCATCCAAGCCCCCCGCCCCGGCCGCTCCCGGGGAGGGGAAGGGAGGGAGCCGCTGGGGGGTGGCCTCCAGCGGGGCCCTGAGAAGGGCCTTTTGGGGCTTAGGGGGTCCCGCAGCTCGAACCGGGACCCCCCCTCCCCGGCCCTTTAAGGGCCCTTGTGGCACTGACAAGTGCCTTTGGCGGGGGTCCCGCAGCTGAAACCGGGACCCCCAGTGCGGCTCTTATAAGAGCCCTTGGGCGACGTCTTCTTCTTCCAGTCCCGGCGACACCAGCCGCCGAGGCCGCCGACCCCCGAGAGGTAACCCTGCGGCCGCCAGGGGTACCCCCGGGGGCGCCGGCGACCTCAACGAGGCCGATGTTGCCGGCGTCTTGATCCGACGCGACGTCTTCGGGCTGGACACCAACCCCACTCAGGTCGCCGATGCCAGGCAGACTCACTGCGGCCGCCAGTGAGCCTGCTGGCACCGCCGGCCTCAGCGGAGCCGATGTTGCCAGCCGTTTTTCTTCAGCCATCTACTGCGATGGCATCTGAGTTCCGCGGCGGAAAGCTCCTCTTTATATAGGTTTGCAGAAATCCATAATCGTTTCTGATTGGTCAATTTTTTAATACTGCTTTACATTAACCAATCAGATTTCTGGAAAGTTCTGAAATCTGATTGGTTAATGTAAAGCAAGTATTAAAATTGACCAATCAGAAACGGATTATGGATTTCTGCAAACCTATATAAAGAGGAGTTTCCGCCGCGGAACTCAGATGCCATCGCAGTAGATGGCTGAAGAAAGAAGAAAGAAGCGGCTGGCAACATCGGCTCCGCTGAGGCGGCGGTGCCAGCGGGCTCACTGTCGGCCGAGTGAGTCTGCCTGGCATCGGCGACCTGAGTGGGGTTGGTGTCGCCAGCCCGAGAACGTCGCCCAAGGGCTCTTTTAAGAGCCGCACTGGGGGTCCCGGTTCGAGCTGGGGACCCCCGCCAAGGCACTTATTAGTGCCGCAAGGGCACTTGTAAGTGCCGCAAGGGCCCTTACAAGGGCCGGGGAGGGGGTCCTGTTTCGAGCTGCGGGACCTCTAAGCCCCAAAGGGCTCTTGTTAGAGCTGCAAGGGCACTTGTAAGTGCCGCAAGGGCCACCAAGGGCGGGGAAGGGGGTCCCGGTTCGAGCTGCGGGACCCTTAAGCCCCAAAGGCTGTTGTCAGAGCCGCAAGGGCACTTGTAAGTGCCGCAAAGGCCCTTACAAGGGCCGGGGAGGGGGGGTCCCGGTTCGAGCTGCGGGACCCCTAAGCCCCAAAAGGCCCTTCTCAGGGCCCCGTGGAGGGAGCCTCCACCCCCCCAGGCTCCCTCCCGTCCCCTCCCCGGGTTGCCGGGGAGGGGGAGGGGGTGCGCGGCGGGTGGTCGCGACCACCTGCTGCGGCCCCTTCCCGGCAGCCCTCCTAGCCTCCCGTTCCGAGATTGCCGCGAATGGGAACGGGTTGGGAGGGGCTGCTGGGAAGCGGCGGCGGCGGCGGGTGGTCGCCGCTGCCGCCGCGGGGGTGTGGGCGGGGTGGGCATGTCTCCCGGGGGGTGGACCACCCGCCGCGGGTTGCCTGCCCATCCCCGCCGCGGGAGGTTAGTATCGGCTGACTTCGCCACCTTCAAGGTGGGAAGTAAAACAGCCGTACTAGCCGAGCGAAACCAGTACCGCCGCTTTATAAATAGAAGCGGCGGTAACAGGTAAGTATAGCTGCGAAAGGTTAACGCTTCGTTAATTTTCGCGGCCGTTTTTGGACTTTTAAATCGCGGTAAACGCGATTATACGTTAATGTCCGCGAAAACGGCCCCGCGAAAAAGTTAACGAACCTTTATAAATATGCCCCTTTGTCTGTAAAAAGAACAATCCATAAGCACAATAGCTCCGCCTTTATCAGCAGGTTTCAATATTATTTCATTATTATTACTCAGATCTTTCAGTACTTGCTTTTCCACTTTGGTTAAGTTGTTATATTTTTTTTTCTTTAAGACATCAGTTTTCATATGGTTAATAAACATATCTATACTTGAAATATATATCAATGGTAAAGACTGGCACTCACTAACTGAATACAGTTGCCAGGGTGCTCCCAAGGGATCCAATAATACAACATGAATCAGGGCACTCCTTGGTCTTGCAAATAAGTGGCTTGATAAAGGTCCAAGACCAGGGACCAAAACGTTGCCATTGATGTGATGTGAATAAACCCACTTATTTGCAAGACCAAGGAGTGCCCTGATTCAGTGTTCATGTCATATCTATACTTGGATAGAATCCCATAGGCATAAGCGAGCTTTTAGTTTTAAATGGATATTTAGAGATATTTCCTGGTTTATCTTTAAAAAATTATTTTAATTTTAGGGACAGTTCAAGTTTAAAGGTGTCAATTTCAAACTCCAAGGGGTTAAATTCATTAGTGCTGTCCATTAGCGCAGTATTCTTTGCTAACATCCATTATACACAATAAATAGTTTGTTAATGACCATTATGACCAAATTAGAAAATAAAGATGTCTAATAAATAATAAATAATAAATAAAGGATTTATTCCATTGTTGCTCCCATTGAAAAGCAGGCCACTTATATATTATATATATAATATACACAGAACACTTGATATATACACACATATACACATCAATAGGAACCATAGTAAATATTAAAATTTTGCCATAAACCTAAAACCACCTAAAACTATATTGAACAAATATACCCCCGTATAACTTATGTTCTCCCACTACTAGTAGATTGGAAGGCAGTGGAAACATTAAATGGCAGCACTTAACTTGTTACGGACAGATTTGCCGTTAATACAGGCCAAAATTTTTCAATGGTTTTATGGATCTTTTTTTATAAATTTGGTTACAATTCATGCTAACTGCACAGTCACGAACATTTTTAATTGATTTAAACTCGGAACCTGTTCCATATTACCATCGCTTGGTCATTAAACGAACTCCAGGAGGAGCCGATCTAACTGGTGTGTAGGAATTGGCTCATTGGTATGTTTTTATGTTTTTTTAAAAGAGTTTAGTGATTGACTACTTTCATATCTTAGCAAATTGTTCGTTGAAATCAGTTTTCTATAAACCACACTGATGTCTCATCATTACATGATTAGAACAAGATATCCAAAAACGTAGTAAGAATTAGTCAGGTCTCCATTTTACTTATGAATCAGATTTAGGTTCTTTCCAAATAATGATTAAATCCTCTATATATCTGAAGTATTGAACAATCCTTTGTCTAAAGGTATTAATATTTCCATGCAAATGGATCTGCTCCCACCAACACATGTATGAGGGCGCAAAACATGCCCCCATTACGACTCCCCATGTCTGGAGGTAATAAGAGCCCTGAAACATGAAAAAAATATAATTCTAAAGGTACTCCAAGGCATATTTAATGAAGGAAACTTGTATATCTGATTATACAGTATATTGTTTTCCTGTAACCAATATCTAATCAATTGGAGACCTAATTCACATGGAATACTTGAGTACAGGCTCCTAACATCAAAAGTAAGGCAAATATAGTCTGGATACCATAGTATATCTTTTTTTTAAGTCAACATATTCAGATAAACGTAAATTGAGAGAACAAATGCCAGATAGTATTTTTATGCACTTTTGGTAGAAAAAGAAGCATTGCAGGATGTTGTTCATTCAGAAATTTAAATTACTCTATATTCAATATACTGGTGTCAATAGCACCATCTAGAAGAGGAAGTAGCTTACTCTGACACACCATTTTTGGATTATCTTTAAGTTTACAATAGCAGTTCTAATCTAACAATTGTGACATCAACTCATTGATATAGTAATCTTTATTAAGTATAACAATCAAGCAACCCAAATCGCCCTTTTTCTGATGGTCAAATTGTTCAAATGTTTCCTTTGAAAAGTAGTCTTCATCAAAGCTTGTGCGACCGCTTGTGTGGCCCCATAGGGAACTGCATGATTGGCTGGGATTTATCCACATGTTCAATCACACGTTGGTCCGATGTGGTGGCAGCCGAAAGCGGCACAGTTTTTTTTGGCCCGATTGCCCGATACACAGAAGGCATGTGGTGGCATATCTGAAACATTGCTAGACCGACAGGAAAACATTAATATGTTCAATATTGTCACAGGCAGAGATTATATCTGAGCTCAGTACTCATAGTGGAAAGGTGTCTTTTAAATGTTATCTTGCAAACAAATCAATTTAAATCAATTAGGGTGTCAAGGATAAAGAACCAATGGTATGAAGTGTAAACCTAAATTTAAAACATAGGCAGATACATTACCACATTCATGATTCTGATGATTATCTAGTCTTAATATCTCATCATATCATTTCTCTGGAAGAACTTATTTTTGGTTCCTTCTTTTGAATCTGTATCTCTTCTTCTTTTTATAGTATGCAGCTCCCCTCCTTTTGGATCCTCTGAATCAGTCGCCATTTCTGCTGTATTCTGTATGAATTCAACATCCAACACACTGCTATTAAAATCAAAGGAAATATTTTTATTTTTAGGTACATTATAAAAGCTTTGTTGTCATTTTGTGGTGTGGATTTTTGACTGGATTATTTTTTTAGGATAAGCCTAAGCTGTTGTTTTTTTAGGGCATTCCTTCCATGATTTAAAGACAATATCCTGCTCATAATTAAACTTAACATGTTGGAATTTATTCCTTTTTTCTTTATTAAAGTATTTTCTTTTTTATCAACATAATGCTTAATTTTAGGTATGGTTTGTTATCTAATTCTGTTGTCATTAGAGATGGACTAGAACTCGAACCCGAGTTCGAGCCGAACTATTCGAATTCAAACGAATTTGGACTTCTCAAACCATCCTGGACCCGGATTTTTTATATTTTCTGACTTTCGATAAATATCAAATGTTAGACTGTTTGAATGTGCAAGTAAAATGCCTATTATACCTATACGCGAGCATCGAATCCGCGAGTAAAGGGTCCATTAAAACCTATACGCGAGCATCGAATCTGCGAGTAAAATGTCCACGGTATCTAGGCGCGAACGCGAGCATCGAATCCGCGAGTAAAATGTCCATTAAACCTATACGCGAGCATCGAATCTGTGAGTAAAATGTCCATTAAACCTATACGTGAGCATCGAATCCGTGAGTAAAATGTCCATGGTATCTAGGCGCGAACATTGAATCTATGAGTAAAGTGTCCATTAAAGCCTATACGCGAGCATCGAATCCGCGAGTAAAATTTACATGGTACCTAGGCGCGAACGAGCTCGAAAATAGTGCGAATGAGAGTAAAATAGATTTTTCGAATGTCCTGGATATTCGAACATGTTCACCAGACCATTTCCCAGGTCCCACAGCCATACATTAAGTTACCATTGATATTTTAATTGTATTTCATTAGAACTTTTCGAACTATTTGACTCCCATTAAAGTCATAAGACTTTAATGGGTCCGTTTTTGAACTTTCGAACTTTCCATATAGTTCGAAAGTTCGAAAACGGACCGAACTTTCGAAAGTTCGGCCATCTCTAGTTGTCATATGTTAAAAGGTCTAATTGATCTCTGCAATATATAAAGTCACTATGTTATGAACAAACTTATGATGTCTATTATGCCACTCAACCAAAAATTGCATCAATTGCATAATGTCATTTAATGTATCATTCCATTGAATCATTAATTTTAGAGTCACATTTCCTAAATTAGGTATTTATAATATCCGCAGACCACGTGGTACCCGTGAATATTTTATACAGTTTTCATGTGGAGATTTTCCACCACAACTTCATTTGCTGGGTTTTTAAATGTTCTAACTTTCTACAGCTATGATCAAAATCCTTAGTCAATTTTCTTTTGTACCTCATCTGATATGACCAGTTGTGCCTTTTGCCTCCATTCATCCAAACTTCCAAAAGTTTCCCATCCTTCAACATCTTAAATCACAATATTAGTGAATTATTTAATTGCAAAAAAAATCGTACTCACTTAATAGTACATCTTAAGGATCACACATATCTGTTCTCCCCTTTCTGAATTGGTTGTAAGAATCACTTACTAATTAATAACTGTTGTTCTAAAGTATGATTAAACAATTTACAGTAGTAACATAGTAATTGAGGTTGAATAAAAACATATGTCCATCAAGTCCAACCTTTTCACTCTCCTTTTTAACCCTACCTAACAGTTGATCCAGAGGAAAGCAACAAACCCCAGCTAAAAAAAAAAAAGTGGGAGGAATACTTCCTGACTCCAAGCGGCAATTGAAAAGTATTCCTGAAACTGCAGTATATGTATTTATACCAGTAATACACAATATTTTTTAGTTTTAGTAACTTATGTAGCCCACAGTTCCACAGTTTCACTGTTCCCACGATAAAGAAACCTTTCCTAACTTGAAGATGAAACTTCTTTTCTTCTAATCTTAAAGGATGTCCACAATTCCTCTAATATGACTTATTAGTGAACAATGCACCAGAGAGTTTATTGTATGGCCGATTAAAAGGCATTTCCACCATAAATTTTAACTTTTAATATGTTGTAGCCCACCCTGCCCACCCCCACATAATTACTTTAAAAAAAGCCGAATCATACTTACAGCCCTTCACTCCTGCAGCGTCTCCTCCTGGACCCCTGTTTACAAGGAAGTCACAAACAGGGGCCAGACCAGCTGCTGCATCTGCTGGCAATGGATATGTTGCGGGAGAGAAGGGCTGTAAGGATTATTTGGCTTCTTTTTTTAAAGAGCTAATGGGGGGTGGGCAGGGGTTAGCTACAATATATTAAAAGAATTTCACACTAGGTGCAACGACTGCAGAGGATGGATCCTGATGGCGGGAGGGAGGGGGGGGGGGGCGGCAGGGGGGGGGGCGGGCTTCCCCCCGGATGTCCGATTCCCCCCGGAGGCAAGACAGGGGGCAGAGACCTTTAGACAGGAAGACAGACACTACTCTTCACTTTCCTGGATTTTGTACTGGCACTGCGGGGGAACCATAAGGAGCAGATGTGTAAAGTAAGGGTGTTTTTAAACTACACAGTATGGAGTTAAATTTCAGTTTTGGTGGTGGACATGCCCTTTAATATATTTGTATAAAGTGATCATATCCACATGCAAACGTTGCTTCTCCAATGTAAACGGGCATCTGTTGCACTTAAAGCACCCTTGTTTCAATACTGGAAGCAATATATTATGAAATTTTTGATAGAGTCGGTTTTGACTAATAGATCCTAAAAGTTTTGTCCCCTTTTGTATTGTACCAAAAGTTTTAAAGGTAGGCACTTTAGTTTTTTTTATCATTGCTATTCTGTGCCATTCTCCTTGCTATTCTTAGAGCCTTGTCCAGAATATATTTTGGATAACCTCTTTGTATTAATAATCTATGGTAAAAAAGCAATATATAGCGCACTCCAGTCTTCAACAGTGTTCAGTGTATTTATTCACACATGTAACGTTTCGGTACTCGTGTGGTACCTTCTTCAGACAACATCATAATAACAAAGTGCTCAGTGCATATATATATAACATGTAACAACAGGAAGTAACCGTGACCTCTAGTGATTAGAAAAAACAATTCATCTACCTTAATAAGTTTATCTCAATAAGTCTATCTCAATAAGTCTATCCCAATCAATCAAAGAGATGGGAACAATTATCCTATGTGTTCATATGACAAATATAAAAGTGCTAGTGCCATAATAACTTTTATATTAATAAGTTAATAGTGCTAAAAATGTGATAAAAATGGTTTAAAAACATTATATTTCAGGATACATATAATATACAATAAATATAAATTCTTGATACTTTATACATTCAGGAACAATTAAAAAACGCATCTAAATACTACTTAGCTTAAGGATTACTCAGAAAGCATTTCAATCCCAAATTCACGTTTAGTCCCCGTGGTTGTAGTGCTCCTAGTGTGTATATCCAATAAGATTCCTTTCTCAGAAGCCTGTTATTTCTGTTTCCACCTCTTTTTTGTTGGCAAACTTGGTCTATTACCATACCTTTCAATTCATGTATTTGATGTTTGTGTTCTAGAAAATGAGCTGCCACTGGTGGCATATCTGTTTTGTTCTGTGTTTCCTTATCCTTACGTTCCCATGCTAGTTTGATATCACTTTTGTGTTTTTGGAACCTTTTTTTAAAAGGTCCGATATTTTTCCCAATATAAATTTTTGAACAGGGACATTTGAGTAAATAAATGCAATAATCAGTGTTACATGTGTAGTATCCTTTGATGGAATATGTTTTGCCACTATATGGGTGTTGGAATTGTTTGCCTGTGATTAATGAGTTACACATGTTGCAATTACAGCAACGATAACATCCTATCTTGTTAGATAATTTCAGTGTTGGTGTCATATATTTGTGTGTAGGATCTGCCTGTATCAAATATGTATAGTGATCTTCCCTGCAGCCATTGGCTGCCTCTCAGCCAATCACAGACCTGGCTGCTGGTCCGGCCCCCTGCTTGCAGTTCCATGTAAGCAGAGGGCCGTGACAGAACGTTGGAGGAGAGAGGCTGGGGAGGAGAGAGATCGGGGGAGTTTCTGCAAATATTACTATAGCGGTTGGGGCTGGGGAGCCTTACACTACAGAAAAGGTTACAAAAAGAGATGGACATGCCCTTTTGAAATCCCCTTAAACACAGTCCACTTCTGTTCAGTACCTTTACCTGAAATACCTTATCACAGTTGACATTCTGAAGAGCAAGTTTTAACCTGGGAAAATTTGGTTTTCCTGAAATTAAAAGTTTGTTGACCCAATGCACTTTTTCTTTCGATAACATACACTAGTAGGAACTTCAACCACCTGTGAGAGAAATTATCCTGCAGCAAATTCAGGAACTCATCCCCCTTTTTTGTGTTGGCAGTTCCAATCCACCAATGAATGTCATTGTAATTAAAGTTTCCCTATAATGAGTACACTCCCCAAACTTGCAACCCCAAAGTGATCCAACAAGACCAACATAGAGCCGGTTCAGGACTTACAGTCAGACTTATAGTGAAGTATAAAGGTAAGACAAATGCAACCAATTCTGCAACTTGTGTGTCCACCATAGTCTGTGAAACAGTCCTCCCCTTGTTTATAGCTGACCTCTTCACCCAAGACTCGTGTGTAAATCAAAAGCAGTCTCTGTGCCCCTACATACCTCCCCTATGTCAATCACCAAATAGCACGGTAATAGATATAAATAATATTTAAATCTCTGATCTGTTCTAATACAGCATTTATCTCATTGTACACTTGTTAGTCTTTTTGATAAGCCTTATCATATTTTTAAATTTGAGCATTTTTACCTACACAATATGAACTTACAGAAACCAAGCATAATTAATACTTACATTTAGACCTTTTGGATAAAGTGTCCCAATTGTGAAAATCCTCCTGCTCTCTAATTGAAGGAGCCTTTTGGCTATGTTGCCTCCTCTCTAAACTAAATGAATACATTGTAAACCCATAACTGAAAAAACACTTTACTGGAGTTATGCACCTCACAAATATGTTGTGCCATCTTGCTTTTTTTTCTATTTCTCTATTCCATGTAGCCCTAACATGTTCTTTTATGCATGTGGAAAAAGTCCAATATACAGTACCTTACCCCACACTGGCATTCTAGCATGTAAACCAACTGAAATGTTTGGCATGTAATAAGGGACAGTACATACTCCTTTCCATTTTTGTCTTAAAAACTGTCTTTTGTTTCATATAATATATTTTTTACATCTACAGTTCCGCTTAAATGCCCTTAAAACCCAGCCAGTCTTGAACAGATAGATTTCCTGTCCTAAAGTGGCTAGGGAAGAGCCAGTTGAAGGTTTCTACCCCTTCTAGCAGTCATTGAAGGTTGGATACCTATCTCATCTTTTAGATCACTATCATCTGCTAAGAGAAATCAATATTTCTTCAAAATTCTCTTAATACTCCACCATTTCTCGTTATAAGTTGTAATTATCCTTATTGTTTTGTCCTCTTTCTTAGTTTTGTTCTCATTTTTCTTTTTTCTTTTACAGGAGATCCACTAATTTTTTCTATTGAGCTAGCCTATATCCCCTCTTTATGCTTTCTTTTGAATAACCTCTTTTCCAAACATCTCTTACTACTACTATTTAAATCTACAGCCTGTCACTCAAAGGCATCGTCAGTAGTGCTGTTCCTGCGTATCCGCATTAACTGCCCCACTGGTATGCCCCCAATTAAATTTTTGGGATGATGACTTGAAGCATCAAGAAGTGAGTTAACTGTCATGGGTTCTCTATATGTCTTAGTCACTAAAAGGTCTCCCTTCTTGATTATTTTGAGGTCTAGAAAACTGATGGAATTGCTGCTCCATTCTTATGTTAACCAAATGATTTTTTCATTTACATTTAACCTATCTAGGATGACCGTTAGTTCCTTCTCCAAACCTCTCCACAACATAAACACATCATCGACATATCTTACCCACATCAGTACTTTGTTCTTAAACCTTAGTTCTGTCATGGATTCTGACACATCTCGTTGTTCTAAAATGCCCAGGTGGAGGAATTCTCACCTGGTAATAGTAATTGTCATCAAAATAAAGATGTTGTTCTCCAAGACAAGCCGCAAGAGGTCTAGTATTTCATTATGCTTACGATTCCTTTCTCCTTTAGACACCAAATAGATCTTGCACTTTGAAAGGCCGATTGTGTAGGGGATCAAGGAGTATAGACTTTCAATTTCTAAGGTCACCATTTTCACTTCCTGATCAACAGTTATTCCATCTAATTTAGTAAGCATGTGGCCAGAGTCCAAGCTCAACAAAAATGGACATAGTATGTAGTCTACATACTGACTTATATGTTGTGTAGGGCCCCCGATCCCTGATACTATTGGCCTTCCAGGTGGATGTGTACAGTTGTTATGTATTTTTGGGATGGTGTAGAATGTTGGCATCTCTGGGTCTTTGGCCATTGGAAAATCTCTATCTTTATTGCAGATTAATTTCTCTTTCTACCCATATTCAAACAACCTTTTTATTTCTTGTTGTATATGTCTAATGGGGTTAGTCTTTGATATTTTTCTGGAACCCTTAATTGTCTGAGCACCTCCTTTTTGTATTGACATTTGTTCATCACGACCATATCCCCCCCCCCATGTCTGCCACTTTAATAATCAGATCATCTCTTTGATTCAATAATTTTAGCGCTTTCCTTTCAGCCACTGTTAAATTTGTATTGGGTTTTCCTGTCTTTGTGATGTGTTCATTGTCCTTAGACACAAGTCACACAAATTATGCTATACTTTGGGCTCTTGCTAAAGGAGGAAACCAACTTGATTTATATTGGTTGATCCTGGGATACTTTCCAATTTGGTGTAACAAAACACCATAAAAAATGTTCTGGTGTGCACGGGTTCTTTTGAATTATTGTAATTATGTAAATCTATATCTAGCTTTATCAGGTACTTTTAAGTTTGCGTGAACATTGTGATTGTGTGTGCACAATTTACATCGATATATGCATTGATTTATGTAGAAACTAAATAAAACAATGTCTTTTCCCTGTCCCTTTCATAAAATATAGCCTGTGAAAAATGCTTATACTGTATGTACACTTTATAGTTTACCTAATTACTTGTAAACGATGCCTGAAACAGTACATGGGCTGTAAGAGTTGTCCTTTGAGACAATGCTTATGCAAACACATCAGGTCTATTAAGTTGAGGGATAAGAATAGCCCGGTTGCCAGACATTTTCTGCTTTGTAACAATACAGAGACACAATTTCTGCGGGGAGATGCACCTTCTATGTATCTGATATCCAACTGGTTGCGGCGTCTCCTCTAGCCCATGTAATCAGTCCAGCCTCCCGAGTATAGACAAGTAGAAAAAAAATCAACAAACTGTTGAGAAGTCAAGCCAACGATATCCCACCTTATTCCATAAAAAATCCTTTATTTGTCAATTTAAACATAGTCCTCATATATAACAATGTGGACTATGTTTAAATTGACAAATAAAGGATTTTTTATGGAATAAGAGTGGATATCGTTGGCTTGACTCCTCGCCCTTTTGGCGATTTTTTTTCTACTTGTCTATACTCGGGAGGCTGGACCGATTACATGGGCTAGAGGAGACGCCGCAACCAGTTGGATATCAGATACATAGAAGGTGCATCTCCGTTTGGCGATTTTTTCTGCTTTGTAACAATGCCGATCTTAATACAGTTATTTTTCAGGGCATCCAAAAAATCAACTTGCCCAATAGAAGAGGGAATAGGACTGCTCACATCCTCAAATATAAAGCTCCGCAAGGAGACAGGAAGAGGAATACAGAAACTATGAAGGAGGAAAGGAAGGGTATTGGAGGAGGCTAGAAGAAAAAAAAACACTTTACATCTAAAGCCTAAGCTATCTAGTAAAGTTAAATGGATTTACAGTGTACATACCCTTTATGCTTTATAGAATAAACGGAAGAATATCTTTTGTGTTAAGAAGGGCAAAATGAGGCTAAACAACTCAGTCAAACAGCGGTTCCTATTATGAAAATGACCAGTAGCTCAATACATTATCTGCATGTCAAGTTTTAATTGGTGAGTAATGTCTTCCTGAAGAATTTGGAATAAAGTTGTTTATTTTGTATTCAAGTCTTATGCAAAATTGGATATCTCTAGAGAAGTTATTTTGAATAAGGATCACCAAGGGTATACACAAACCTTCTCTTTGGAAATATAATTATACATCACTTGATGTTCTGCAGCCATCTTTCCTTCATTATGCTGCCCTGAATTACTGGTGGTAAAGTGCCCCTTCCTCTGTGTGTTCAGAAAGAACATGATACCCTGCTTCTTTTTTCTGCTGAAGAGCTAATAATGAGAAAATATTATGTCTGTCTTTGGCAACTAGAGCCCCCTTGAGAAATCTAAAGAGCTGCTTCTACTAGCATCTCATTACGAGTGGGAAGCTTCATCATTTTTTACTTAAGGACTTTATTGCCTTTTTTTGTAGTCTTACTGCTGGGATTTTGAAAATTTGATCTTTGTTTCTAAATCTGCTGTGAGATACAGTTTCCGAATAAACACCTACGAGAGCAGCAGATATTATCTGGACATTATAAATACTATAAACAACAACAAAACAACATAATATTTTTAACCTTCTAACATCAAATACAATTCTTACCAGTATTAAAATACAAAATTCACTGTTGAACTAAAACATTAATTTAAAAAAATAAATAAAACTGCTTATTTTAATTGTTTCTTTATCACACTCAGAGCCCACGTTTTGTCGAGATTTGATCATGTCTGATTTATTTAGTTAAACAAGTTGTTAGTGATGTTTTTCTTTTACTCACCTAATCAATGATATGTTGTATAAGCAATGGAAATGCTGCAGAATTATTATGTTGTAGTTTGCAGCACGAACACAATAAAATGATCTAGGAACACCAAAAAAGGACAACTAAAGCCACAGAACAAAACTGAACCAGGAGTCAGGACACCTTGATATAAAACCAGTAATCTGTGTCTTACTTCTTATTTTGATACAGGCGCTGGGAAATTTACCTAAATAACATATGGTTTGTGCTTTACTTCTCAGCATTCTAGTATCAGACAGTTTGGTCAATGACCATTATGTTCTGCACATGCTCAGTCCTTTGCTATGGCACAAACTTGTTACAGTTGGTCACACCCATTAATAATATCTAGCCAATCCTTTTACAGGACAGATAAAGCAAGGACGCATGTGACTGATGTCAGGAGGTGTGGTCTGACACTGCACATACACACAGATACTTCATACAGTTCTTAACAGGCTTTGATTTACTTTAACAGAGTTTACTAAAGTGGAATTTTATAGTTTATTGGTGTTTTTAGGGGGGTTGTTTTCAGATTCTGGAGTATAAAAAATTGGGTTTAGTTCTCCTTTAAAGATAATGCAGAAGTAAAACAAATGACAAAAACATAGCTCCTTGTTCTTCATTAATCTGATAAAAGAAAGTCAGATATTAGGTAATTTTGTTTTAGTAGAGACTGTTTTGTACTCTTCACTCTAGCACACGGATTACACAAATAGTGGGTCCAATTAGGTCTGTGCTGTCTGCTCACCAAGAATAGTAACTACTCCTAATACTGATGATGGTTTCTGTTTACATGGTTCAGAGGTTGTGGGTGCAATATAGTAATTGTTAACATTCAGATTACAATTTGCACAACCATGTCAATGAGGTTATTTAAAAAATGTATACTCCCAAATCTCCAGGAATAGAGATGGGAATAAAAATTGCAGATTTTATGTGTTGGTTGAGAGTATCTGCTACGACGTCCTTCTTTTGGGGTCCACAACTATTCTGTTTGCTAGGGCAATGAAAGGTAGGGCAAGGAGTGTTTTGTCTGAGGAAACAAACCATTCTGTTTTCTAGGGGAATGAGAGGTAGGGTAAGGAGTGTTTTGTCCGAGGAAACAAACCATTCTGTTTGCTAGGGCAATGAGAGGTTGGGCAAGGAGTGTTTTGTCCGAGGAAACAAACCATTCCATTTGCTAGGGCAATGAGAGGTAGGGCAAGGAGTGTTTTGTCTGAGGAAACAAACCATTCTGTTTTCTAGGGCAATGAGAGGTAGGGTAAGGAGTGTTTTGTCCGAGGAAACAAACCATTCGGTTTGCTAGGGCAATGAGAGGTAGGGCAAGGAGTGTTTTGTCCGAGGAAACAAACCATTCCGTTTGCTAGGGCAATGAGAGGTAGGGCAAGGAGTGTTTTGTCTGAGGAAACAAAGGGGCATATTTATAAATAGAATTCTATTTGGGCCAAGCATCTCAGCAAAACATTTTTTTAACCTTTTTTGATGTATTTATAGAACAGTGCAATTAAAATGCGCTTATTTTTGCCATGTTAAAAAGAACACTTGTGTTGGTGACAAATCTGGAAATATGGCAAAAAATATATGAATTTGGTAAAAAAAAATGCAAATTAGGCAAATGAAACCAGGACTTATCCAATTACCAGATCAGGACTTGCTAATCTTAATTAAGTAATTAGTGAGGTTATATTTTACATTTCTGCATATAGGATTTTTACCTACTGTTAAGAAAGAAACATACCATGGCAAATTTTCAGCAAAAGAACAAAAATAAACTATTTCCAGTCTATAAAAGTCCCCATAAATTAAATAATGCCACATTTTTGATTATTTTTCACCAAAATAATGATTACCAATGAAGTGAAAACCTATTTGCTATTGTGTATTTATTGATGTTCCTTGTCTTCCCCCCATGGTCCTTTGCTGCTGCTGATGTAATCCCCATTTAAGGGAATGGTGCCAAATACAAATTTGTCTCACAGGGACGTGCTACCAGCGCTGGAGCTTTGAAAGAATTAGAGGTATAGCAGCCACAAACAAATACATTTTTTAGACAGCTGAGGAAAAAGAGAAAAATGTAAAAATATGTTGAAAAGGTGAAATCTTTATAAAGAGCATTAAATTAAGGGGCATGTCCATCCTAAAAAAAACTTTTCATACAAATACACCCCTCCCCCAAACCCCAGATTACCATTATATTTAAATGCCAAAAATGCCCCTGAAGTGAATTACCTAACTTGGTCCCTCGCCGCTCTGCACTGCTCTGCCAGCGCCTCTTCCTGGTCACGGCTGCCATTTAAGGAGCGACGTGACGTCATGCCCAATTACATTTTCGAAGTAAGAGTTTAGAAGTCTTACTTCTAAACTCTTAGAGCATCCCATCTTCACGCACATTGTTAATTACTTGCATGCTAATAATCTCTTGGACCCCCTCAATCAGGACTTAGACTTGGCCATTCTCCTGCATCTATCAGCTTGTTTTTATACTATAGACAGTTCTTTTCTCAATCTCTTTTTGTTTAACCTGTCCACTATTTATTTGTGATACTTAATCAGTTTATTTGGTTTTAAGTATAATTTATATGTGGATGATACACACCCAATTCTACTTGTATATCCATGCATTAACATCTGAAGTATCTTTCCTAAATAAACTTCATAAATAAACTGTTACCATACACTACGGTACTCATTGTCTTACTGTATTTGGCTCGACAAACTTATCTGCCATAATTTCTTACAAAATAGCACACCAGGTACATATTACGGATGTCCTGGAGTTTCAGCCTGGGTTGGGGTCAAAACTAAAGTTGAAATTTTGAAGTACAGAAATTTCAGCCGTCAAAATGAAGTTTCACGGGTTTGATGTGAAATTTTAGTTACAATGGTAAATTATATTATAGTGGCTTATTAAGAGGTGCCTGTGTTGTTAATCCTTTTATAAAAACTGTAACATGGATTGTTAAAGAAGTCCATCCCATTCAGGGCTGTGGTTAAAACTGGTCCAATCAGCTGTTATTAGCGATTCCATCGTGGATCAATCCTTAGTAGTGAGTGATCTAAAATAATGAATACAACAAAGTGCAGTGCATAATGAAGTGATAAAATATATAAATGCATGTGAATAAAATACATGAGTAAAAACAGGTTCCATCATATATATAATCCTATCTTTATTATAAAACTTTTAATGGGGTGTAATTTTAGAACAATGTGCAGTTACCTTGTATCAAAAGGAATTCAATAATTCATTGTTTCAATAATGTTGTGTCCTTTAGGAGATAAAGGAAAACTTTAAACAACACAGAGTCAAATACTTCCTGCTATAAAATATACAAAAGATCTTGGTTAAAAATAAATTACAGTTTATGTGTATTGTTGTTATCAAAACATGATGGATTTAATCTCCACAAAAAAGGTTTTATTGAACATTTATCATTTAAGCCAGTTGGTAACATGCTATTTAATCTCTTGATCCAAACCAACTCCTTCTAAAGGAGTATTATTCTAATATCTCCCCATCTTTGTGGTAAGTTAACTTGGGTGAGTTTGCACCAATCTTAATTGGCTTACTTTGTGTTGATGGTGACTAAAGGGCTATGCTTTAGATGTATCATTGTAGGTATTGGGAGCAAAATGTTGACTTTGTGTTCTTGCATGCAGAGTTTAACACATGACTTGTCTGACCATCATAAATTTTGCCACATGGACATTTAAGCATGTAAACTACATTGCAAGTTTCACATGTAGAACAGTGATGCATTTTGATTTTGTGGTCCGTGGTTTGATGACAGGCTTCCTTGCCCTTAATTATGGAGCCACAGCAGTTACATCCCATGCATGTTTGGTATTTAGATGATGCATTTTGCATACCAATATGTCTGAAGGACAGAGTTTATGCTTAATATTAGACCCTCTCTTGTAACAAAACCTGGGAGGTATTGAGAATAAATGGCCATATTTTGCATCATGGCTTGAAAATGGCCAGTGCCTTTTAATAATTGTCTGTCTCTTGGCTGTAAGCGCCATGTTTAGATTTAACGGTAAGTCTGTCTGTTTGTTGTATTTCTTCATTAAGGGATAATGGGTGTTCCCTGGATAGTCTGGCTACTTCACATTTAGCTTTTTAATGATTTTATTATTATATCCTCTTTGTAGGAATTTTTTTGTTAATGCATGAGCAGCTATCTGAAATCCTTGGGGATCTGATGTGATTTTTTTTCTTCTCATATATTGCCCTTTAGATAGCTGCTGGCATTAAATATTAAGTAAATAATTTTCATCCGTTGGTTCACGAAAAACACTGGTTTTGATTTTATTGTCTTGAATTCTAACCAATACATCCAAAAAGGGTAGTGATGTCTGGGAGGTCTCATATGTAAAATTGATAGTGCTATGTGAAACATTAGCATCTGACATCATTTTATGCAGCAGCTCCAAGGGACAAACCCATATTACCAATATATCATCCACATATCTAAAAAAATCTTTTATAAATTGTTTGCATGTGGAATTACATGTGAACAACTTATCTTCCGGATGTTTTATGTAAAAATTGGCTAGCGACTGGGTTATCATCGCACCCATTGAAGTCCCACACATGACAGTGCATCATAGATCATAATGTCTACTTCACGTTTGACGTTCCAACTGGGATCAATTTGAATGAATGCATAGTGTTCTGGATTGGACATTTGATCAAATATCTGATATGTACTTATTTGTGTCTATTATCACTATGCCTCCTCCATTGTCAACACAATAGATCATGATATCTATTATCACACAATGTTTCTTTATTTGTTAGATTACGTTATCTTTCTTAATCTTACTTGAAAACAATTGGTATACTACCTTGGACACAGTGTTTAAAAAAACAGACAAGGTATCATTGGTTATTTCTGGCATGAAAACAGATTTGGCATTACATATAGATTTTATAGGAGTTGCTCTTCGATTCATGAAAACATTTTAAGTTTTATCGATCTTTTCAAAGTCAATGTCCCAATATATAGCATCATTCTTATAACAAGGAACAAAGTTAAACCCCTTATTCAGGGCAGAGATCTCTTCTTTATTCAGACTTTATGAAGAAATGTTAACCACCAGATTACCTGATGAAAGATCTCTCCCCTGCGTGGTGGTAGCAAATGTGTGTTCTTGGGATTCTCTGTTCTTTTGATGTCCTCTGTGATATCTCTGTCTAAAAAAACTGATTGCTATTAAGGAAATCATCTTCACGGCTGGACGTAGTAGAGAAAGGAATCCTTTCATTGGATGTCTCCTCCCTCGTGAATCCCCGCAAGATATACATTTTTTTCTTGCTACCTTTTTGTGGCTGGTCTCTCCAATCCAATGTTTGATCTTGTGAATAGTCCGCAGCATCTCTCTACAATTTTTTTAGCTTTACATGCTACAATGTTACTCTTTAGTCTCTGTATGGTTTCAGCATGTCAGCATGTCTCTTGAACTTTTTTCTCTCTGTATACACTATAGAAGATCCAAGTACAAATAGCATAGAGTATAGTAGCATTAATGGTATAAAAGGTGCAATTGCACTTTGGTTATATGAAGATATGGTGCAGAAGCAACAAATTAAGGTTAATGTTAATAAAGCTCCTGGACCAGATAAAATACACCCTTGGTTCCTTAGGGAGCTAAGTTCAGTTTTATCCAAGCCACTGTTTCTTATTTTGCAGATTCCTAATGTCTGGATGTGTGCCTCTGGATTGGAAAAAAGATACTGGAACGTTTGATTAGGGAACGTATTCTAGAGTATGTTTCGAGAACTGACCTTATAAGTAGTAATCAACATGGATTTAGGAGGAATAGATCTTGTAAAAATAACTTAATTGGCTTTTATGAGGATGTGAGTAGGAATGTGGTCTCTGGCAAAACAGTAGATGTAGTATACTTTAAAGCATTCCCCCATTGGTGACTCATTTTTAAGCTAAGGTCTGTTGGTCTGAGGTGGTACATTTGTACATGGATAGGATGCAGAGAGTAGCTGTTAGTGGGGCTTCATCAATATGAACTAAAGTTAGGGGTGCCACAGGGTTCTGTGTTAGAGCCACTTCCATTTAATCTCTTTTTTTTATTGATTTGATAGTGGGAATTGTCAGCAAGGTCTCAAAACTTTTTGATCGTTAAAAGCTGCAGAGGATGAGATTCAATGATGATAAATGTAAGGTGATGCATTTTGGACTTTACAATCTTTTTGCTGCTTATACTATAAATGTCTCTGTCTTAAGTGAATTTGGGAGTTTTTGTGGATAACAAAACTAAAATGTAGCAAGCAGTGCCAGGCAGCAACAGCTAGAGCCAGCAATATATTATCTATTCTCCCTCTTCACGGAAAATTGGTAAGGCTTCATTTGTAATATGCAGTGCAATTTTGGAATCCAGAGTATAAAAAAGACATCTTGGGAATGGAAAGGATTCAGAGAAGGGCAATTAAAATAATAAAGGGATATGGGAGAGCTTGAATCTGAATACAATTGTGGACACTATAGAAAAGATTCTTGTGTGGGGATATGAGTACTGTGTATTAATTAAATAAAACAAAGAGTCTGACGCATTGTTTACCAACAGAACATGTCAGAGGACACGTGGACATCCCTAATACTTAAAGAAAAGGGTTTTTCACTGTGGGAACAGTAAAACTATTAAACTGTCTTCTAGTGCCTATTCCTATTCCTTCCTATTGCCACTGGAAAGAATTTTTTCCCCTTGATAATTCTGGTGTTTTTTTTTTATGCTTTCCTCTGAATCAACAGTAAGGCAG
Source organism: Hymenochirus boettgeri (assembly GCA_019447015.1). Lineage (NCBI taxonomy): Eukaryota > Metazoa > Chordata > Amphibia > Anura > Pipidae > Hymenochirus > Hymenochirus boettgeri. Next base: position 190,982,583 of record CM033474.1, on the reverse strand, counting down.
GAAATGTGGGTATTAGTAAGTTGGACTGGATGGACGTATGTCTTTATTCAACCTCAAAATACTAACAGGTTTATTCAATAAAAGTTCTTATCATTTAAAATGGTGCTAATTTTGCGAATCGGATATTAGCTTTCGAATGTTAAATAAGTTCTGATTGGTTGGGGCAAAATTAGCACCATTTTAAACTATAAGAACATTTATTGAATCTCCCTGTCAATTTCTTATCATAATAAATTTTTTTGCATTGTTTTGATTTCGATATGGACCTTTTTCTGTTTTCCAGAAGGTATATTTACTGGGGTCCTAATTATATGTCCAGTGCTGAGAGGTCACTGTCTTTAAGAGTGTTACACTCATGTTGATGCATAATAATGGACATATGCATGCAGTTTGTGGGGTATGATTGTGTCCTTTGTGGTTTAATGTATTGATGTATACAATTCATACTATGCCCATTTATTTTCTTAAGTATTATGCAGAAACACATTCTGTGTAAAGTGGTTATCATAAGGAATACAATCTTGTTTTATCTCAAGTACCATTTATCAAGAAAACGTGCAAATGCTGATGTACACTAAATTAAAGAAAATTAATCTGATAAAAAGAGTGAATTGAACAAGCTGTGCAATATAAATATTTTAATCTCTTCTTGATCCAGAAGTGCCACATCTACAAAATGAGCAATTACTTTCAATCTCATGGGAACTTTCTATAATTATGAGGCAGCAAGATGATGCTAAACATGAATACGTGTAAATATCAGTCAGTGGGCCTTTGACTTATTCATTAGTAGCTTTAACGTTCACATCTACCCAACTCTTTTAGAACATTGTAGAAGAAGGGCTGAGTTCTGAACTTTATACACATACATTAGTTCTGCATTCTCACAGTACATTTGTATGGGTATGAAAATATCCTCAATAATTAATAAACTTCTAACTTCTCAAAGGGTGCCTTTATTAATAGATGCCTGTGTATGCTGATTTTTTTAGTACATAATACAGTGTAACTGCTGGAGAACGCATATAATTATATCCTAGCACAGCAGTCCTTTATCCTTAGTAGATACTGTATGATGCAACAAAATCACATTTTACAATTCATGGTATGAAGTGAGCAAACTGTGACTCTTGCTTAAAAAATGCCTCCCACTCTTACCATCCTTTTATTTAAAAAATATTGACTTTTACACATTATTGACTTTTCTTGGTTTACATTAACCATAGCCTTACCATAACTAAGGTAGATATTTTAGATGTCTTCAGACTATATGGTAATCCATGTTTGGTTTTCCAGTTATTTTTGCTTCCAAGGCCAGGGTTACTTAAAGGGTGTGCCTCAGAGTTTTGGTAGTGGAAATACTTTTACCATTATACAGTATCAGCAAAATGTAAATGCATGTAGCATAACTTTACACTACATTGATTATAATCTGATTGATTACAATACACACTGCAAAATGCATAAAATATGGGTTATAATAACATGAGGTCCAACATTAAGGTTACAGGTTAGCTGTGGGAAAAAATTGCATTGGCAAATGTGTCATGTCACTGCAGGATGTGGTGGCTATTAGAGATGGAGTTCAGTCTGATTCAAACCCGGTTCCGAAGTCCCAACGAGCTTTTGGATCTCATGGAACTCTGAATTTTTGATTATTTTCAATTAATTTTGAAAAATCAAAAGTTCCCTGAAATTCAAAATTTTTTGAATTTTCGAAAATGATCCAGTCACATGACCTGAAATCAAGAACCACAGCTGTGCCAACCCCTGGGCATAAAAGTCAGTGTTCTGGGCACAATTTTGTCAGTGTGTTGTGTGATACAAAATCTGGCCACTTTTAAGTAATCGGAATACCTGTGATGCTGCTCTGAAAGCGGATTGAAGATCAGTGACTGCAATGTGGCCTCCCACATTGACATTCACTGTACTGTGATTCTCAAGCTCTAATGGATCACAAGCATGAATTTTAGCATGTAGGCAAATATGCCAGAGTGGCCCAGCTTTATGGTGGCCATAGACACTGAGATCAAGGCTGTACGGTCTGCGTATTGTTTATTCTGGCAGCCCGTGTATGGACATTTGGCCAACAACGGTAAAGTTTTTTCCCTATGTGGCCAGTCAGGAAAGTATTTGATCGCCTTACATGATTGAAAGATCCCTGGATGGAGATACAAAATCCAGCTTTGTGATTTTGTGAACCCTCAAATTCAAGTTTTGAACCCTCGAACAGGGTTGGTTTTAGATAAAAGGAGGCCCTGGGCAAAAGTGTACATGGGGCCCCTTACATTTTAATAACATACTTTTATTCTCACACTATTCAGACACACTTTCAGTATAGCAGACAGACTCAGTCATGCAGACACACTTTCAGTACAGCAGAGACACTCAATCATGCAGACACACTTTCAGTATAGCAGACACACTGTCACACAGACACGCTTTCAGTATAGCAGAACACTCAGTCATGCAGACACACTTTCAGTATAGCAGACACACTCAGTCACGCAGACATCCTTGTCACACAGACACATTCTCAGTCACACAGACACCCTCTTCACACAGACACACTCTCAGTCATGCAGACACTGTCACACAGACAATGCTGCTCCAATGCTACTCGATTGTTAAGTGGCCTAAGCTTAACCGTTTCCTTGATACAGTAGTTACTGGCCTCCTTTATGCATCATAGTCACTGGCCCCTCAAGAGTCTGTCACCAATCAAACTGGCTGTTCTGACCCCCTCACACAAAAAAACAGAATGTTTTGCAGGCCTTTTTTTTTTTTTTTTTAAACAATAAAAAAAATTCCCTCTCTATTATGTCACAATCTCCTAGCCAGCTTAAAGCTGGCTACACACATTGATGAAACCCTACGAGGAACCTTGAAATTAGCTTAAACTTGAAGAAAGTTACATTTTTAATAAATTTTAGTTATTTTTATGTGTTCCCCAGACCATTTTCTAGGTCCCTGAGCCATTTACACTAACATACTAATACTATTCATATCCTAAATTTAATCAGAACTTTTATATATCTGTTCTATATATCTGTTTTCGGATTTTCTAATTTCCAATTTTTTAAAAACAATTGAAAATCCAAAAATGGAACAGATCTCATCACTCTCTACATCACTTATTGACCCACTCTAATATTACCATAAGTCAGTATATATTTTAACATATAAATTTGAGGACTAAACTCAAACATAGACAACTGTTCAGCTGATTATCATATGGACTCTATGGTTTAAACCCAATTATAAGTAATTCTGAACAATTATGAATTGATTCAGTGGGCTTCCTTCCTGAGAAGTTCACACACCCATTTTTTGTGGTTGTAACCAAGTCTCTTGTAACTCTTTACTAATGTTTTCTGTCTGTTCTTACCAAGATGTTCCTAAAATTCCTAGCCCTCCGGTATGCAAATCTTGGTGAAAGGGGGACTGTAACCTTTTGTCACCAAACACCAATAGGATTTTACACTGGGATTTACAATGGTTCCTACTAGAAAAGGATGCATGTTGGATCTGGCAATATCTAATAACCCTATGGAGATGAAGGTAATGGGAAGCTTAGGGAAAAGTGATTATGATATATTGTCATTTAATATTTGTTGCAAAAAGCAAAAAGGCACTGGCTTAACAAAAATGTGTAAGCTAAATTTATGCTATTTAAATAATCAATCCTGCTCATAGACTGGGTTTGATATGTTCTTGGGTAAGGATAATGAATTGAAGTGGTCTGATTTTAAAGGGGTATAAACTATTACATTTCCAAATTTATAACTTTAGGGGAAAAGTATAAAAAAAAATTAGGTCTGCTCCTGCAGCTTAATACTCAGGTAAAAAGGGAAATGGAAAGAATGAAAATGACTTTTATAATCTTGAAATTAAAGGGAACAGAACAAACTTACATGAAGTGAAAATGCTGTAATAAGGAATTAAAATAAGTAAACTAGCTTATATAGAAAACGAAATATGGATTGCTGAACAAAGCAAGACCAACCATGAAGACCAAAACTATATAAATAGTAAAAAGATGAGGACAGAAATTGTGGGACCATTAAATAATCGGGCTCAGATGATTGTAGGGGATGCCTAAAAGGCTAATGTGTTAAACTGTGCTTTCCTCTCTGTATATTTTATAGAGAATCCTACTACTTATAGCAGGGACTGTAATAATACAAAGAGTATAAATGAGGAATATTCACACTGGATGACAGTATATGAGTATATGGTACAGAAACAGTTAGACAAAGTTAAAATAAAAAAAATAAAACCCAGGACCTGAAGAAATAAATCCTTTGATCTTAATAGAGCTTAGTTTAGTTTTATCTAGACCATTGTTCTTTATCTTTTTAGATTTAATACCAATATTCAAAAATTGTAGTCATTCAAAGCCTGTTTACTATAGACCTGTAAGTGTAATTACAAAGCATTGATAAAGCCTCATTTGGAATATGCAGTGCAGTTTTGGAATCCCATATACAAAAGGGACATCTTGGAAATGGAATGAGTTCATATAGTATAGTATAGTATTTGAGGTTGAATAAAGACATACGTCCATCCAGTCCAACCCATCTAGCAATATCCTCATTTCCTGCCTCATTTCCTGCCTTCCTCTGGAACCTAAATTAGGGTTAATGAGTATGGTGTTAAGGTTGGAGTAGATGGACGTATATGTCTTTATTCAACTATGTTACTATATTAGACTGTTATAAATTTTTTGGCTATATTTTGTATTGTACAATATTTAGTATTGTAATCTGTATGGAATATATTCAGATTTTGTGTTTATTTTATAGTTTTTTATAGATTATTCCAGTTCAAAGCCCTACTTTTTTGTTCATCTAGAACTTTTTTGGTATAGCTGCATTCCTTGAATTTATCAGCCATCACTTAAAATTGTTTGATAGATCTGGCCTTTTTGTGAAACACCCATAAGAATTGTGAGTATATCACCTTCTTTTGCAGCCAAGGATGATAACTTGGATGCATGGAGGATGGTATTTTTATTTGTTGGTTTGGTAAATAATGTACTTTGCCATTTGCCTCAGATCCAAGAAGTCGATCAAGGTGTCACCACAACCATGGTTAATTTAATAGTTGCTTTTATTAATCAGTGCTTCAGCAAAAGATAAACATTCCTCTTTTGTCCCCTGCCTCAGGACAAAATGTCATCTACGTAGCAACCTTTTTTATATTGGGGGAAAATATATTTTTCCTCAAACTTCTCCATCCCTAGATTAGCAAAGGTGAGTCCTACATTTGACCCCATTGTGGTGCCAGAGATTTGGGGGGAGATTCAATATGGGCCAAATCCATCTTAAACCCACGTTAACTCGAAGAAATTGCAGGTTAACTTGGGTTTTAGATGGGTTTTAAAGCACAGTGCCATTTCCAAATATTTTTGGAAATAGCACTGTGCTATCAATCCAAAAACCATACTGTTAAGTTTTGCGCTACTTGGTTTTTACTGTTGAGAATCCTTGTCCTTACAGCAGGGATTGTAATAATATGCAGGGTACAAATGAAGAGTATTCACATTGGCTAACAGAGGATATGGTACGGAAACAATTAGACAAAGTTAATATCAATAAAGCCCCAGGACCAGATGGATTGCATCCTCGGATTTTAAAAGAGCTTAGTTCAGTTCTATCTAGACCACTGTTTCTCATCTTTTCAGATTCGCGTTGGTCTGGGGATGTGCCGCTGGAAAAAAGCCAATGTTATACCAATATTCAAAAAAGGTAGTCGTTCACAGCCTGGTAACTATAGACCTGTAAGCCTAAAATCAGTGGTAGGTAAGTTGCTGGAAACTTTGTTAAGGGATCATATCCTTGACTTTGTCTTTAGAGCTCATCTTATTAGTAGTAGTCAGCATGGATTTATGAGAAATAGATCATGCCAGACAAATTTAATTGGTTTTTATGAAGAAGCTAGTAAGAAGTTAGATTCAGGCACAGCAGTGGATGTGGTATACTTGGATTTTGCGAAAGCTTTTGATGTGCCACATAGGTGACTAATGTATAAACTGAGGACTGTTGGCCTTGAAGAAAACATTTTTTCATGGATAGAGAACTGGTTATTGGATCGCAAACAGAGAGTGGTGGTTAATGGAGCTACATCTATGTGGGCTAAAATTCTAAGCGGAGTGCTTCAGGGTTCTGTACTGGGGCCGCTTCTGTTTAATCTGTTTATAAATGACTTAGAAGGGGGCATTGAGAGCAAGGTCTCTGTGTTTGCTGATGGCACTTAACTATGCAGAGCTTTGGAAACTTCAAATGATGTGCAAGTGCTGCAAGCAGACCTAGATAGATTATCAAAATGGGCAGCAGAATGGCAGATGAGATTCAATGTTGGTAAATGTAAGGTGATGCATTTAGGATTTAATAATCCCTGTGCCACCTACACCATAAATAACTCTGTGTTAAAAGCATCTGTAATGAAAAAAGATTTGGGGGTTCTGGTAGATAACAGTGCCAGGTAGCCAGGTAGCAACGGCTAGAGCTAGCAAGATATTGTCTTGTATAAAGAGGGGAATAGATTCAAGAGAGAAAAATATTATTCTCCCTCTTTACAAGGCACTGGTAAGGTCTCATTTGGAATATGCAGTGCAGTTTTGGAATCCCATATACAAAGGGACATCTTGGAAATTGAAGCAGTTCAGAGAAGGGCAAATAAATTAATAAGGGGAATGGAGGGGCATGAATATGCAGGCAGATAAGACAAGTTAGGACTGTTTACATTGGAGAAACAACATTTGTGTGGGGACATGATAACCTTATACAAATATATTAATGGGCCATACAATAAACTCTCTGGTACAATGTTTACTAATAGGTCATAGCAGAGGACTCATGGACATCCTTTAAGGTTGGAAGAAAATAAGTTTCATCTTCAGGTTAGGAAAGGTTTCTTTACAGTGAGAACAGTGAAACTGTGGAACTGTCTTCCAGAAGATGTGGTAATGGCAAGTTCATTGAATAGCTTTAAAAAAGGCCTGCATAAGTTCCTAAAACTAAAAAATATTGAGAATTACTAGTATTAATGCATATAGATCTGGTTGATCCAAGGATACTTTCTGATTGCCGTTTGGAGTCAGGAAGGATTTTTTCCCCTTTTTAGCTGGTTTTTTTGCCTTCCTCTGGATCAACTGTTAGGTAGGGTTAAAAAAAGAAAAAAAAAAGAGGGTGAATAGGTTGGACTTGATGGATTGATTATGTCTTTATTCAACCTTAATTACTATGTTACTATGTTACTATGTAACACAAGTGTGTCATTTCCAGTGTGCGTGAGGCCTTCATTTGTACCTGTTATACTGTAATTGGAATGCAGAAGTGGGGATGGGTGCTGCACCTACCTGTGTAACCTATATGTGTCATAAGGAAGTTTTACTCACAGGATGAATGCTCAGAGGGCTGAAAAGTGTAGACTGGTGTGTTTTAAACAATAAAATTGAACTTTGGATAAGTCCAGCAAGTGCTCCATCTTTGATATATGGTTGTATGCACACACACACATAACATATGTGCATATAAAGCATAATACTTATATTAGGTACATGACAAAAGGCTATCTCACCTTTTGAGACAGTATGGGAGACAGGAAGCAACTATAAAAATTTTAAAGAAATTAAGAGATTTTACATACGGTGTAGGTTGTGAAGTTTGAATTATTAATATTATTGTGTATATTGTGATATATGTGCCCTTGTGTCAGTGTATCACCCAGGCACTTTTATCACTTAAATAAAGAGAAATGCAAATAAGAATACCACCTATTTCAAATACAGGGATAAGTTCTATAAGCAAAAACACGGATGTGCTATGGGATCTCCAGTTTCACCCATTGTAGCCAACCTTTACATGGAGGAGGTAGAAAAACTGGCGCTTAATACCTTTAAGGGCATAGCACCCATCCACTGGTTCAGATATGTGGATGACACCTGGGTTAAAATCCACCAGAAGGAAGTACAAGCTTTCACAGAACACATTAATGCGGTAGACCAAAACATCAAATTTACAAGGGAAGAGGTACAAAACAACAAACTGGCTTTCTTGGACTGCTTGGTAGAAGTCAGGGAGAATGGTAAACTGGAAGTAGAGGTTTACAGAAAACCAACACACACAGATCAGTATTTGATGTTTGACCCCCACCACCCTTTAGATCACAAGCTGGGGGTCATCAGAACCCTGCAACACAGAGCTGAGAACATCCCCACTAGCACAGAGGCGAAGGCTAAAGAAATGAAACATCTCAGAGGAGCCCTTAAAACTTGTGGATATCCAGACTGGGCCTTTGTCAAAAGAAGCAGAAGGAAAGAAAAGAACACGAATACCAACAGTGAAGGGGAAAAGCAAGACAGGAGAAAGAACATGGTCATCCCATATGTAGCAGGGGTCTCTGAGAAATTAAGAAGAATTTTTAAAAAACACGTATCCCTGTCTGCTTTAAACCGAGCAACACGCTGAGGCAGCAATTGGTACATCCGAAGGACCAATACCGAAACACAAGAAAAGCGACATCATATACGCAGTGCAGTGCAGTGAAGAATGCTCTGATTTGTATGTGGGGGAGACCAAACAACAACTGCATCAACGTATGGCCCAGCACAGAAGAGCCAATTCCTCGGGTCAGGACTCAGCCGTGTGCCTGCATCTTAAGGATAAAGGACATACCTTTGAAGATTGTAATGTTAACATATTGGCAAAGGAACGTGACTGGTTCAAGAGAGGTGTTAAGGAGGCCATTTATGTGAAAATAAAGAAACCAAGCCTAAATAGAGGTTGGGGGTGTTCGACACCATCTGTCTGCTATGTACAATGCTGTTTTGACACCTCTGGGCGTTCCTATAACACCTCTTAGCCACTATCTAATCACGCCCTTAACACCTGGCTGTGATATGCTAATTGGGATTTTCCAGGGTACCTAATTGCCACAGATTCTTGTACAAGTCATTCTGAATTGAGAAAGCCAGTCGGATGACTAGCGAAACGTCTTCAAGAAGCAAATAAGAATAGTTCTATTGTAAAAATAAAGATGCCATTAAAGGCTTTTCAGTTCATGTTAGTCTCCTCTCAAGAATCCAAACATGACGTGACAGATGTCACAGGATTTTCCAGATTCGGACGGAACATTCGGATTTCAGAACCGAGGTGTTCCGTGTCGGATCAGATCCCATCTCTATTCATAACAGACATTACTTTTATCACATGCTCTTTGTCAGACAATCTACTGAAATCCACACACCTAAACATTTAAAACCTAATTTTTTTTTTAGAAAGCATGTACCCTTCCATTCTTAATTTCTATTGGTTCTGTGATAAAACCCATAATCAATTACAATTTTCGGTGTGTTTCTATTGGGCAAACACATGGGGAACTTAAAACCTTAAAGTAGGCAGGGCTACTAACCTGTAGCTGGGCTTTACCATCTCCCACAGGGAGATTTCTCTGCTGCAACTGTAAGTAACTTTAGTTTAATTCTGCATTTACAGTTATACTTCTCCAACTTTCTGTCTCCAACTATTCCTATCCAATATTTCCCTACTAATATAATAATCAACGCTCCTCACAACCTACACTATACCAATCTATACACGTTATCCCCGTTTTATATAATAAAACTAACAATATATTTTTTTTTATTAACAATCCTTTAAAGACATTTAAAGACATAGGAATATCCTCTATTTGAAAGAGAGTATATATATATATATACATATACATACAGATGGGTGAAGCTTGGATTGTGGATTGAGTAAAGCTGAGCTAGCTTGGCTCATTTGGCTGACAATGTCAAACCAAATTAGCTTAAAGGACAACAATATAAAAAAAAATAACATTATCCCCAATACATGTCCACACTTTCAGCAGATGAAATCTCTTTTCAGATTTACAACTGTGCTGCCCTCCTTTAGATATCACACTGCAAAGATGAGTGCTAAAAGCCCACCTCCTATATGGCCCAGGGCCATGGTTACAGACAGAATCACTACACCCCCTTTCACAGAATGGCTAATTGAAGGCAGAGAGAAGCTCGAAATCAGGAAAAAAATGTATGGGGAGGGCTACATACCTTTACTCTTTCTAAAGCAATTATTTAAAAAAAAAAATGCATTGAGGCAATACAGTTATCCTTTAAGGGATTAAGATAAACTTTTTTCCCTTATATGTACTAGCAGCAGTCATCCACCAGGAGGCATAGGAAAACCCCATTCTTTCCCTGTGTCAGGAAATGTCCCCACATGACAAATATAGGAGAGAGATGCAATTCAGTTTAAAGACGTGTTAAGTAAGTTACTCCTTAAAAAACCCTCAGTGCACAATTCACTTGATTTTTTTTTTTTTTTTTTTTTTTACATCTTAATATCCAAGGTATAGTAGAAATTTTGGGAATGGTCACACTAGCACATTTTAATGTGCAATTCAATTGTGATTACGTTTCAATCACAAATTAAAAAACACAGTAGTGTTTGCCAATTGGTCAGCGCTGCAACCCACTTTTTAGAGTGCATGTGATAACCATTGTTTAGCGAATCGCATGTGCTCTGATAATGCAACATTGCACGGATCACATCGCAATCAGATAGTAACATGTCAGAAAACGGACGTGCATATCCTGCATATTACTGTGCATCCTTGTGTGGCCTTACCCTTAAACTCCCAAAAATGATTATTCATGGCCGCATCGCAAGGATGTTTATATATAGATTACGGATCACCAGAAAATAAATAATTGTTACAGCTAACATTAAGAGGGATCCTGGTTAGTCACAGTCAGGCACACCATTTATTAAACTAAGGAAAATTCTCAAACCACCTATACCTGACAAGAAGAGTTATAGAGAAAACTAGTGATTTAAAGGAACACTAAACCCGTTTTTGTATGTATATTTCATCCATTTTTATTATTCACGGGGAGGTGAGAACGCTTATTCCCACCTCCCTGTGAATAATAGAACGTCCAGGGGACACTGGAACTTACCTTACTGGCGCTCCACTCGCAGCTGCTTCTACACTGACAGCCTCGCTGTCCTGATCGCACTCCTATCTTTTGTAGTGGTGCGCATGCGCCTAAGATAGGCAATTGGTCGGGACAGTGCGGCTGTTAGTGCAGAATCAACTGCGAGTGGATCGGCAGTAAGGTAAGTTCCAGTGTCCCCTGAGCATTCTGTTATTCACAAGGAGGTGGGAATAAGCGTTCTCACCTTCCTGTGAATAATAGAAACGGATGGAATATACTTAGAATAACGGGATTAGTGTTCATTTAATTTAATTCAAACAATAGACTTACAGGGAGATTCAATAATCTCTATAGCCATAGCGGTAACACAGGGGAACATCGCACGTGCCATGTACAGTAGTGCGATGTCTGCTATGCGGTACCGCACAAAACTGCTGCATGCCTTAAAAATAGATGTGTCGAGAATTTCAGGATTTTAAAGCATTTCATGGTGCGGATGGAAATTCAGGGCAGTATATCTATCTATCTATCTATCTATCTATCTACCTTCCAGACTGGGGTTACAATGACATGGTTGGAAGGCTTTTCATTCATGTGATTACAGTAATGTATACTAAAACCCCTTTGTTTATAGAGTATGCCAGTGTGCAAATAATATGATATTGTATGGGGCCTAGGAATGTGCATTCATTGTCTTTTCTATGTTTATATAAATGTAAATATATATATAGTGCTCTGAATTTCCTAGTATAATCCACTCTATTCACTCACTCTCCAGCAGTATTTCTGCCTTGAGGGAGTGAGCTGAAGACTGAGTGAAAAGAGTGGATTATAATATAATAGAAAATTCAGAGCGCAGCAATGTAACAGCAAGCTCTGTTCTCCAAATAGATTGTTTTTATTTAATCCTTTTTTAGGACATAGTTGCTCTTTAAATTATATATCAGAAAAAAATAACGCAGAACCAAGAAAAATAAATATTTTACTTGTTCATTTAATGATCCTCTGTTCACATTTTCCAAACCTCAATATAACACAGATGATGTTACACAATTTTCTGAGAAGCCAAAGTATATTACAAGTCTCAATCAACTGACAATGTATTTCATCAAGGATCCTATTACAGTACATCGGGAACTTGTAGTAATTGTAAAATAACTCACAGTCATATGTGCTCTGTTTCAAATAGAGGATATTCTTTTGTCTTTAACTTCAAGGATTAATTAATTTTAAATGTGTTTTTTTTAATGGCTATGTATAAAAAGTAATATCGTTAGCCTTCTGCCAGAACAAATGCAAGAGCAGATGTTGTGTCCCCACAAGCCATGAACATATGGGGTTTATTGTTTGCTATATAGGTGATATGCTCGTAGAGAGTACCAACAAAAGCCATTGCTTGGCAAGCTCTCATAACTGATTCACAAGATATGAAATGCTCCATAGCAATATAATCTTCAGAATTGTGTGCATGTGGCCACAGCTGGAGAAAAAATATTAGAAAAAGAAAGTTGTTTCTGCAATGGATTACAACACCTGCTCGGCAGAAAGCTTTGTCGAATGACAAACAAAAACAGTGTCTTTCAGATACATATTATGTATTACTGAATTACTTCTCAGTGGATTTTTTTTTATACCACTACTAGGCATAATATTTTATTTCAAGATGAATTACATTGAAACAAGTAAATATATAGTAAATTACATTTACATTTTTTGTAATGTAAAAATGTAAATCCTGCAAGGCAAAAAGAAGTTTTCTTAAAGTTGGATCATTTCATTTTTTTTACATTTTCCATGTTAAGTGGATGTGACCTATGTTATTATTACCTTTATTAATGCTAAAGCACTTTACTAAATGAATACTGATGCATTATTAAAGGGCATGGTTAAAAATATATTCTTACCCCTCACCCCAAACCGTGAGATTGTACTTCCCTCACCTTGGTCCATAAAGCACTTTACTATTGTTCTTGCCTCCCCTGTAAGCTCAGAGATGAGGCACAAAGGACAGAGGAGGCACACCCAAATGCAATGTCAATCAATGGCTGTGATGTGCTGTAATCCAGAAAATACCACTTAGTGTGTTTAGACCCACAGTGTACCATTACATCATACACATTAAAGGTCAAAAATTAAATTAACATGCTGGAACCATATCACGTATATACAAGACATTATACAAAACATTTAAAGGGCATGTCCACCCTTAAAACAAAAAACTGGTGACTTGTGCATTTTTAACCAGATATTTAATGATAAGGTCTATTCCTTTCTGGCAAATGTATCTGTCTCCTCTAAGAGCTTTTTATAAGCTTAAACATGTGCAGAGGAGGCAGCAGATGAAAAAGCAGTCAATCATTAGTTTGGATGTCGGTAGTCACTGCCTTGATTGACTGCATGGAGGGAGGGGCCAGCTTACTCTGCCAGATGGGGACAATAATAATCCTTAAATAAATGTTTAGTAATGCAGGTAATAAAGTGCAAAATATATCAGTTGGGGTTTAAAGGGTGTACATGCCTTTGAAAAGACAGTTGTATATTTAATGTATAGATCAATTCATTTTCTCTATAAATGAACCATTTAGTTCTATCACCTTCCTATTCTCAGCTGTTTAACTATAGAGAAATAATGGGATTCCCTTTCCTAGCAAAATGGACAGCTACATAATTTTTTCCACATTCATTCAATTTGTATTAAGACTGTAAATAAGCAATGGAGACGTTTCATCTTTCCATGGTAGCCCTTACAAAATGCTTTGCCTAATAAAAGGTTTTTACAGCATTCCATGAGCTAAATGCCAACCACAGACCGGTTTCGGCTTTCTTGAGTCATCATCAGTGTAGTGAAGGCCTCTGGTTTTGCAGTGTGAAGCGCCTATATACAGATGTCACTATTTGGATTAAGTGAGCATTCTGATAAAATATTGTTCCACTTTTGCATATACAAATTGTCTGCCCCTTTTAACAAGGTGGACCTCATTTTATGAGTAAGCGTTTAAGACATTTAGATGCAGATTGAATCCCTTGAGGCGAGGGGGAGACAGGAAGCTAATGTTTAGGAAAAAAGAGGTTGAATTGGTCCACAGATCGAAATCAATGTCTCCCTCTGGACTCAACAAGAATTATGTTTTGTATGTTGTTACACAGGGGTGTGCTATTTATGATTCTTACTTGTTACCTGTTAACTGTCTTCCTCATAACCCATATAACAGTAATCAATTTAGTCAATTTAACCTGTTATCTAGGGGGGGGTGATAGGATTCTAAGGTTGAGACAAAGAGAAGTCTTTTTGATTCATGAACGTCAGGATGACGGCCATACGGCGGAAACGCGTTGATCGCATTGAATAAACTTTGTGTGTTTAACCCTTTCACTGCCAGGAGATTTTCATTTTTTTTTGCGTTAACTGCCAGAAGAATTTTCAGGATTTTGCCCTCAATCGCTTTAGACTAATTTTACAGTAGGAAACCTTGCAGTAAATCAGAAATATTATACATTGTTTTTTTCAGCACAAAGTCTACTTTAACATGGTAACAGAATTTTGTAACTTTCCTGGAAATTTTACTGGAATTATGGGTAAAATATGTGAAAAAAATGAAAAATTTGCAAATTTTCATGGATTTTCCCCATTTTTACTTATAGTTATCTTAAGGTTACACACAAAAATCTTACTGTTTCTAAAAGCTCAGATACTCCCGAGTACAACGATACCAGATATATGTAGGTACCCTGACTTTTCCTGTACAGGAGACCCCCCCAAACTAAAACTGCACCTTCAAGAATATTACACCAAATTAAAATGTGTAACCACTACTGACAGTTAACATTTAACTTCCAAAATTAACTAAAATATACCCACAAGTGAGATATTTTTAGAAACTACACACCCGCAGGATTTTATGAGTGAGGTTAGTTTCGATCAAAATGCAGATACCCGGACGCAGCTCTTCGTCCAATTGTAAGTTATTTTCTCACATTTTCCTTTTTTTCCTCAACTGTAAAATCAGAGACAAAATCAAATGCGAATTTCAGCTAAAAACTGTGGAGGAAAGTTCAAACGCATCTCAAATATGAAAGCCTAACCCCTCCCGAATAAAACGGTATGCCACATTCATGGGTGTACCCAGAGACATGGCTACCAACTAACCCAGAGCGTGACCAGTGCCAAATGTCAGTAGCAGCAAAAAAAAATTAGCCAGTTTTGTATTTGAACAGTCTGCAGTTTTTCCACAAAACACCCCCCCCAACTCAGAAATACCCCCCACAAACTATATATTCCTGAAATCTACACACCTTCAGCTATGTAACGCTGTAGTTCGTTCATTCATACCATCAATGGTGTGGGCGCAGTTCTTCGTAGAAATTTGCACTTTTACCAGATTTTCAAAAAAAATGAACATCAAACAACATTCAAAAAGGTAGAAATCATGCCAAAACCTCATGGAATCTAAAAAAAAGTTACTAAATATCAATCTCCCAAATGTCCTGAATCAAATGGTATGCCATATGTGTGGTTACACACGTGGATGAGGAAGCGAAAAGCCACAAAGTGAGACAATGCACGATGGCTCAGAAATGGCAAAAATATTTAGCCAACTCCGAATTTGGACAGTCTGCAGTTTTTTCCACAAAACACCCCCGTAACTTAGAAATAACCCCCACAAACTATATATTCCTGAAATCTACACACCTTTAGCTATGTAGCACTGTAGTTCATTCATTCATACCATCAATGGCGTGGGCGCAATTCTTCGTAGAAGTTCGCATTTGTCTGAAAAATGAACAAAAAACAACTTCAAAAGGTAGAAATCATGCCAAAACCTCATGGAATCTAAAAAAAAGTTACTAAATATCAATCTCCCAAATGTCCTGAATCAAACGGTATGCCATATGTGTGGTTACACACGCGGACGTGGAAGCGAAAAGCCACAAAGAGAGACAATGCACGATGGCTCAGAAACAGCGAAAATATTTAGCCAATTCCGAATTTGGACAGTCTGCAGTTTTTTCCACAAAACACCCCCGTAACTTAGAAATAACCCCCACAAACTATATATTCCTGAAATTTACATACCTGCAGATATGTAACACTGTAGTTTTTTCATTCATACCGTCAATGGTGTGGGCGCAGTTCTTTGTAGAAGTTCGCATTTGTCTGAAAAAATTAACAAAAAACAACTTCAAAAGGTAGAAATCATGCCAAAACCTCATGGAATGTAAAAAAAAGTTACTAAATATCAATCTCCCAAATGTCCTGAATCAAATGGTATGCCATATGTGTGGTTACACACGCGGACGTGGAAGACAAAAGACACAAAGTGAAACAATGCACAATGTCTCAGAAACAGCAAAAATATTCAGCCAAATTTGAATTTTAACAGTCTGCAATTTTTCCCCACAAAACAACCCCCACACACCATCTATTTCCTCGAATCCACACACCTTTATCTATGAAATTCTGTAGTTTGTTCATTCATACCATCAATGGTGTGGGCGCAGTTCTTCGTAGAAGTTCACAGTTTTAGCAGATTTTCTAAAATTTTTTTAAAAACAACACTCTCAAAGGTAGAAATCATGCCAAAATCCCAAGTAATGTAAAAAAAAGTTACCAAATATCAATCTCCCAAATGTCCTGAATCAAACGGTATGCCCTATGTATGGTTACACACGCAAACGTGGAATCAACTAGCCACAAAGTGAGCCAATGAACAATGGCCCAATTACAGCAACTTTTCAGATTTATCAGACTAAACACCCCTCTATATTAGAAATACCCCCCCAAACTATATATTCTTGGAATCTACACACCTTCAGCTACACAATGGTGTGATTCCTTTATGCATATCACCAATGGTGTGGGCACAGTTTCATTTAAAATTTCACTTTTTTACCAGATTTTCAGTAAAAATTTATAAAAATACAATTCAAAGTTAAAAATCATGGCAAATTTCCATGTCATGTAAAAAAAACTTGTCAATTATCAATCTTCCAAATGCCCTGAATCAAACGGTATGCCATATGCGTGGATGTACACAGGGACATGGCCACCAACTAGCTCAAATGGGACACATGCACAAGTGTAATTACAAGAAAAAAATCAAAGTGCTCTGTAATTTCAAACAGCCCCAAAACTTGGAAATGCCCCCCACAAATAAAACCCCCAACTAACATTATGCCATATGTGTGGATGCATACAGAGACGTGGCCACCAACTAGCTCAAATGGGACGCATGCACAAATGCAATTACAAGAAAGAATCAAAGTGCTCTGTAATTTGAACAGCCTACACTTTTTCTAAGGAAACAGTCTCGAAACATGGAAATTCCCCCCACAAACTATATATTTTTGGAATCTACACACCTTCAGCTACATTACAATGCCATGCTTTCATACATACATGAAGAATTCTAGACCCACTGATCCAAAGAATTCCGTGTTTTTAGGAGGTTTTGTGAAAAATAAAATAAGATGATTCAAGGATTGAAATCCTACCTAAACCAACTTGACAAGCAAAAACACCCACTAAATGTCAATCTCCCACATATCCTGCATCAAACGGTATGCCATATGTGTGGGTGCACACAGAGACGTGGCCACCAACTAGCTCAAATGGGACACATGCACAAGTTTCAAAGTAATGACAAGTTGTCAGTAATTTCAAACAGCCCCAAAACTTGGAAATGCCCCCCACAAATAAACCCCCCCACTAAATATCAATCTCCCACATGTTCTGAATCAAACGTTATGCCATATGCGTGGATGCATACAGAGACGTGGCCACCAACTAGCTCAAATGGGACGCATGCACAAATGCAATTACAAGAAAGAATCAAAGTGCTCTGTAATTTGAACAGCCTACACTTTTTCTAAGGAAACAGTCTCGAAACATGGAAATTCCCCCCACAAACTATATATTTTTGGAATCTACACACCTTCAGCTACGTTACGATGCCATGCTTTCATACATACATGAAAAATTCTAGACCCACTGATCCAAAGAAGTCCGTGTTTTTAGGAGGTTTTGTGAAAAATAAAATAAGATGATTCAAGGGTTGAAATCCGACCTAAACCCTTTTGACAAGCAAAAAAACCCACTAAATGTCAATCTCCCACATATCCTGCATCAAATGGTATGCCATATGTGTGGGTGCACACCGAGACGTGGCTACCAACTAGCTCAAATGGGATGCATGCACAAGTCCAATTACAAGAAAAAAAATCAAAGTGTTCTGTAATTTGAACAGCCTAATCAACTTGGAAATACCCTCCACAAACTATATATTTTTGGAAGCTACACACCTTCAGCTACGTGATGGTATCATGCTTTCGTATATACATGAAGAATTCCAGACGCTGTTATTCATAGAACTCCGTGCTTTTAGGAGATTTTGTGAAAAAATAAAATAAGAGGACTCAATGGTTGAAATCCTACCTAAACCCACTTGGCAAGTAAAAAAAACCACTAAACGGCAATCTCCCACATGTCCTGAATCAAACGGTATGCCATATGGGTGGGTGCAAACAGAGACGCGGCCACCAACTAGCTCAAATGGGATCCATGCGCAATTGCAATTACAAGAAAAAATAAAAAAACGCCACAACCCACCCCCCACACCTATCCCCACTCCCCCTTTTAGTGGTATTTTAGTGAAAAGCAGTTTGTACAGAGAGTCCCACAAGTATTTGCACACTTTTACTGATCCTAAAAATTAAATCAGGGAATTTTGCAGAGGTACCAAAAAAAGACCAACTAAAATAGGCTTAGTTTCCCTTGAAATCGAACAAATACTGATCCGCGTTTACTTTAGCGATATCACCGGGGACATTGGGAAGCTGGGAGAAGACAATTTTTTTTTGCTAATTTATAGTTTTTAGGTTAAAAAAAAAAGGTGTGTGTATCACTTTAAGATTTTATTTTGTGTGCATTTCCCTTTTTTTGGGGATCATTCCCAAAGATGATCATCAAATCATCTTAGGGAATGATACCGAACTTGGAATACGGGCATAATGCCCGTTTTCCAATTCGAATCCGATCGGAAAAATCACTTCCCGGAAATCATTTTCCAGGAAGTGATTTTTCATTCATTGGCAAGATCAATAATTTGGTGATCAGAAGTGATTACCAAATTTTGATCTCTGTCCCCATTTTTTTTCTAAGTCTTCGCTAAGTGCAAAGACTTAGAAAAAATCCTATTTGTGAATGGAACTTTGAGTTCCATCACAAAATGTATATTACAGCTGTCAGCATGACAGTTGTACTATACTAGGTACTGCGCAGCATGATCAGGCTGCAGTATCTCAACTTAACCACCAGGGGCAGCATCTTACACATTCAAGGGAAGACCCCGGTGAAGGGGAAGCTCCGTGACGTCACCGGGGTCTCCCTTCCGCTTCCTGCACAGACTCCACTGGGACCGCTGCACATCGCGGACCCGCTAAAGGTAGGCGTATCTTCCGATCCCCCCCTCGATTTGGATCAAACCGAGGGGATCCAGGAGCTAGGGGGGCAGTTGAATGCTGCCCCCGATCGCCCCTAGCGGGGGCCAATTTTGTTTTAGGTGCAGGAAGCCACAGATCGTGAATATACGATCTGTGGCTTCCCTGCACCTAAAACAACAGTTTGGTCATTCACTGCACAGATCGTGAATATACGATCTGGGGCAGGGAAAGGGTTAATATTGGATAAGTCCCGTTGAGTGCTTTCACTATCTACAGCTGTTATATATATATATATATATATATATGTATATATATATGTGTCTAATTCTTTTACTCCATTCATTTATAATTGTATGTGTAGTGAGGTGCTGGAGTCTTTTGTGTATGTATAAATGGTCGGTCCTCCATTGCACCGCACCTGAAAGTATTTTTGAATAAAGGTTTGAACAGCATATCCCTATATTTGTATTTAATTAAGCGCAGTGCAGCCAAAGCCCTATTATATGCTTTGCTCCCTGTGTAAATGTATTCTCGGCCCCTTGAAGGCAGTCCAGATAGAAAGAAGGTATTTAAGCTCTGTAAGCTCACATGAGTCCCTGGAATAGATCATACTAAATATAGAGAGAAGCAGGTATGGTCTTGTTGCCCCAGGGACATATATTTTTTTCACTAGGTTAGGACTGATGCTGGGATACTGCCTTGGAGTGGTGCATCAGCTACGCATGTTTGTACAAACAATTTAACTAAAGGTATCCATTTGAACTACAGTGCAGGTGATTACCCTTCATTGCTTGCATACATGTCTAATTCTTTTACTCCATTCATTTATAATTGTATGTGTAGTTGAGTGCTGGAGTCTTTTGTGTAATGTATAAATTGCCGGTCCTCTATTGCAATAAAGGTTTGAGCAGCATATCCATATATATATATATATATATATATATATACATACAGTCCATACAGAACTAGTGCACACAGGAATTTATCCAAGATATCAAATATTTATTGTGCAAAATGCATAATGATGTTTCAGCCCCTCTCTAGAGCCTTTCTCAAGCCAGTGCAAATACACAATTATAGTGTCCTTTTTTATGTGCTAACAAGCCACTCCTCTTCCTGTGACATAATTTCAATTAAAAGTGTTAACATGTGCAAGATAAAACATTTCTCAAAGATATATCCATATAAAGTGCATGAATAGGGCTTATATTTAAAATGCAGATACTAGTACTGCTAAGAAAAGGATAGAAGGATACATATACATATACATCGTTACCCTAAACCTTTAAACAGTGTTGAAAACGTGTATATATTAAAGTGTATATATTAAAATGAGCTATACATGTTAGTTTGAATAAAAGAAACAGGAGGCAAAAGATAAAAACAGCTACAAAGCTAAAGAGTTGCAGTAAAAGTAAGACAGACTATAAAAATGGACACTTTGGTAGAAATATACTAGACTTTAAATGTATCAAAAGAGATTCAAGGAACTCAGGGTAATAGCACTAATATCCACATGTATCAATAACCATGTGTTAGTAAAAAAATTTACAGACAAGTAGATTCATAATCTTAAAAATATTGTACTGTGTATAAGAAGGCAAATAGTTTAGCAAATAAGATCAGAGACTGGATGGAATAAAGCGGATACGGAAAGTAATAGTCCTATCAATTCTAAGAAATTATTTCCAATTGTGACATATTATCTTTCATCCAAGAAACAGCGGAATGAGCATTGTTCATTTAATTGTCTCGGGCTTATTGTATCCAAATGTTTGATCCAATATGTTTTCCGTCTCAGAAGAAGTTTCGATCTGTTGCCTCCCCTGCGGGGTAATGGGACATGGTCAATGGCCATAAATTTGAAAGTAGCTACCCCATGTCCCTTTTCTAAAAAGTGCTTAGCAACAGATTTACAGGTCTCGAAAAGCAGTTTTAATAGAGGACCTGTGTCCATCAATCCGTAGGCTTAGATTTTGTCGGTTTTGACGATAAATGCTAAACTGCAAGGACACCAAACCATATAGATAACATTAGTAGTGGAGCATGTGATGGCTGTTTTCATTTGTATTTTTTTTCCAGTGTGTGGGTGTTTGAAATATGTCCCTGTTAACATATATCTGCAAGAAGTAAAGGTGGAGCATTTACAGTATAGCTCCCTCCTTTCTTTGCGGGGAGCCATGTGTTAGATGGAATATAACTTTTAACTGGGTCTGTCCAAGCAACTGCTTAACTGGGTCTGCTTTTAAAGGGCAAGCAGTTCAGCTCTAACAGACATAGAGCATTTATTATGGAATTGTTGAACTTAGCCTTGAACTTTAACTACTTCCGTTTTGAAAAATAGCACCAGGGTCCTATATACTCACATTCACATTCTGAGTGCCTACCATCTTGCCTGGACTATATATATAGTGTATATACACATATATACACATATTCTTAACCTATGTATGACATTTTGTTTAATTTTTATTTATCTGTATAATTCTTTAAACTAATCACCTTGTTTGTATTTTGTCATGTGCAGCTCTGCCCAGTGGCGCTTTATAAATAGAATTATATATACATTATACAGCAGATTAATTAAAAATTTGAAAGTAACTGTGTCTGATTTCTTTTGTCGATACTGTACATCCAAACATTCTGTACATCCAAACCAGTATATCTTCACATGACTATATATTTTAATCGACACTTTTATGTTGTCACAATAAAGCATCATTAACTATATCAAAATCGTACTTACCGGTACATGCATTTACAGTATAATTTACAGTATCTCTTAAAGTTGCACATAATATGAGTCACAAATATAATAGTATATTATTTCAGCACAAATTTGTGTCTTAATATACATTGCTTCTATAACCTACTTAAAAGTTACTTATAACACAATAAAAACCGCTGTTATACGGTAACTTGGCTGCATGCCAAAATAACTTAAGCGCAATTAAAGAATGAATCATTGTTAACCACTTAACACAAAATCCTTTTGTCATTTCTGAATCTATATGCATCTAGTACCACCAAGACCAACAGAGCTTAGTTAATTTTCTGTAGTAAGTGTTTATATGGCACATAAAAAAAACTTTAAAAAAAAACATTTAGTAGAGCATATTGATTGCCAAGTCCCTGTCTAATTTTCTTACTGAAAAATAAGTACTGACACAATACACATCTCTTATAATATAAGAACCTTCAGGAAGATTCAATAAAAGTTCTTATCGTTTAAAATGGTGCTAATTTTGCCCCAACCAATCAGATCTTAGCTTTCAAATGTTTAATAAGATCTGATTGGTTGGGGCAAAATTAGCACCATTTTAAATGATAAGACATTTTATTGAATAACCCTGCTTTTATTTTATTCTTTACAACTATAACTTATAGGAAACATTTTCCACCATAAAGTAGATGTCAACTTAACAGGTTGGGATTTTAACATACATACAAGATGTAATAAAAGTTCTTATCCTTAAAAATGGTGCAAACTTTCCCCCAATTAATCAGATATTAGCTTTTAAATGGTAAATAACATCTGATTGGTTGGGGCAAAATTAGCACCATTTTTAATTATAATTTTTTTATTACATCTCCCTGATAGTATTACTTCCATAGTTAGAATCTCAGCTGTTTCATTCATTTTGGCCCACGGATTACACCATATGTGTAAAGATTGGGGCTCCTAGTGGCTGGGGTAATTATAGATATGTTATTGGAGGAGGTATGAGTCCGGGTCTGACTGGAGGCAGGAAAAAAATCATAGAAGGGCATGGAATGATGAAAAAAGACTGGAACTTGATTCTGGATGCAGATGAGTCACTGGATACTGGTTGCAGAGTCACTGGATACTGGTTGTAGGTAACTGGATACTGGTTGCAGATAAGTGACTGGATACGGGAAGAGGATACAGATGAGGAACTGAATACTGGATGCAGGAGTGTTACATGGTATGGGTTGCAATGTAAGTAACAGGATACTGGAACAGGTTGCAAGGTAATTATAGAAAAAAGGCTCCGAAGTTCCGAAATCCAGATGATCCGTTTGGACCCGGATCCTATCTCTAATAATATGACAAAAAATATGTTATCTCTTATAATTAGGGATTTCATACAGTTATTGATTTCATACAGTTAATACTGTTAAACAAATCCGTAAGTAAATAATTGCCTATTTATGAGAGATTTGGAGAGATGTTGCAGATGAAGATGAGAACAAGATTTCTTTTATTCATTAAGAACATTACGGTTTGGAACATAGCTATGCTTTTTAAAACTATTGACATACAGTAGCTTATATTGCTGTACATCTCCTAGTTATTTATGTATAGCTTTTGCTACTTCTGACTGCTTTAATTTATTCTGACCTGCCTTTTCATTTGACTTTTTGTTTATGTCTAGCCTATAGTATTTTCCTAGTGATGATCCTTTATCAACAACAAGCTAAACTTAGCCCCACAAAACACATTATATAAATATTTCAGGAATTGGACCCATACATTCATCCTTGCATATATCTTTGGTTAAACTATGAATCCTATGATTCTTTAACATCACACAAGCAGAGATACACTCTAAGACCTGACAGCTAACATGGAAGTATTCTGTTTTAATCTCTTATAGAAAAAGGTGCAGGCTACCTACAGTATAGTTGTCTAACTAAATATATCATATTACTGTAGAAATACTGTAAAGGATTGGTTTCTAATGGACATAAATTGCAATAATTCTGATGTAAGGACTAATGCAATATGAGCTGTAATATTTGGCAGCAACCTACCAGACGCTAGCTTGTTACTAGAGTACTGCAGTTACAGTAGATAACACTTAATTAGTTGCTGCAAATTAATAAAACAGGCAAATGTTGGCCTGATAGTGAATACTGAAGTAGTTTATCAAAAGTGTCTATATATTGTAGAAAAATAGGAATGTTACACTATCTAAAAGTATGTTTACCAATAAACTACAAGACCATAGACACATTCAGCCTTTTTAAAACAAATATGAAGCTTTGACACAATCCATTTATTCAAAAAAAGAAATACAATGCAATACATTGATGTTGAAAGGCACAACTCCTTTGTGTCTGTGGGCCTATACAGGCAAGTATAGTTTTAATGGCAAATCCACTTAATTCAACAATATCAATATGTTCATTAAAAAGTTCATAATTTTACTGTACAAATTTCACAGAACTTAAAAGTATATTAAATAAGACAGCTGGTATATATACTGGTTCCAGGTGGCTCGGCATAATGCTTTAAGAAGTTCTTTGCTCTGAGATTGTGCTTAGTTTTATTTAACAGATGAATGGAGATCAACATTGATGAAGCATAAATGGTTTAGTGCGATGCAGTGTACATATAGGTTCATCACTGTCCCAGCTCTCTTCTTCCATTATAAATTACACCTTACTTGCTGGTGCTATTTCTTGCAGACACCTTTCCTTAAAAAAATATTGAGAGCACAGATACAATTTTTTTTCTAAAACCTACCAAGTAATAGGGAGTATTCATAGTTTTATAGTTTGTTAAACCACATTAGATTGCAAAAAACATAAAGCTACCTGGATCATTCCCACCCAATTAATTGACATCGTTGTTTGAGTGCCAGATATCTCAACTTTCTACTAGAGAATTAGAGAATTGAGAAGAGCATTTAGTCAGGTATACACAGGTATGCACAGCTAACTGGTTTTGTGGGTTGGATTTAGAAAACCTGTTATATGTTGAGTTGGTTGTTGGTTGGTTCGGTTGCAGTTAGGAACAGCTTCCCCAAAGCTCCACTCAAAGAGCTGGTATTCTGTGCTACAGTACAATGCCATTATAGCCACATAGTACAGAATGTGTCAGGTCATAACTGATCACTGTACTTTCTAAAACATCCATTCCATTTCTCAGGTGAAGATTGTAGCTGAGGCTAATGTCAAATTGGTTAATATAATTATTAAATTAGAGGAAAATAAAGAATAAAATATTGTTGCTTAAAAAGTGCTTAACCATTTGTGTAAAGGAATAGAAATTAACAAAATTGTTGAGTTTCGTTGGATAGCAGTCACTCGGAGTGTATTGAAAATTGAATCCAATTGAAGTACATTTTTTTCACATTTTTAAAATATAAATGCGCTCTTCAAATGTTCGACTGGGATTTTCGAAATTGTTAACCATGTTTTCCAATTTCAGCCAGCATCCTGATAAGCTGTTTTAACAGCTGTTTTAGGTACAGTACCAGGTGGCCAAAGACATCCAACCCCCCTCCCTTGTGGTTTTGGGGGACTCTGGATATTATTACTCCACTGCTTCTGACTTTTTAAATTCTAAAAATTCTGATGGATCCTTGGATTCTTAAAACTGTCATGTTTGTTTCAAAAAAGGGACCCATCTCTATAAGGGAAATCACAATTAATACTCTTTGTACATCATTATAATCTGTATTGGCAATATTGGTTAACTAAATGGCAATAGCATATTGTGTTAGGCTGAAAAAAACAAGTGTTAAAGATAAGAACAATTCACTATTACTAGCTTTTATGATGCTTAAACAGTAATTGCAAATTGGCATGGAAATATGAAAATTGCACTAAAGTGAATAAAGAAACCCCTCTGTGATGTGGAAAGCTGTTTTTTTCTTACTGCAAATTATACAAAACAAAATGCCAGGTTATTTACATTCATTAGTTACTGTACTGTACATCAAAGAATAGAATGGATCTATCATGGAGATTGTTTTTCTGAAAAAACTGCTATGGTTAAGCAAGATTATAAGTGTTAAACTGTGGTTTGTTTAGCTCATCATTAAATATTAAATATGCCACAGTAAACATTGCATTCTCCATTTCTTTGAAGCACATTAAGTGCCAAACCATAGACATGTTAGTCCTTTTGCATAAACAGTAAGATATAGTCTGTCTCAAAGGAGAATAAAACCTAACCTGAATTTAAAACATTTTGGCAGTTTTAGCATGCAGTCATGCTTCAGTTGTTATTAGATGTGACCATCCATGAAACCATTATGTTTAGGGCTAATTAAAGGACAATTATAGCCCCAAAAATTATATTAAGCGCAAAAATGTATTTTAGTATGTGCCCTGGCCCTCCTGGTACCTTTCTTTCTGTTATTTGGTGTTTCCTCTCTACAGTATGTGTCAAATACAATTGTGATTCTGATGGTAGGAACATGGCCATGCTTATGAACCATGCCTATGAATCACACCAATCATGGGGAAATTTGCACAGTCTGCACTCCTTCTAACTTCCGGTTCAAGAACTTGTCTTTGGTAGCAATTAAGCATCTCCTAGCAATGAGAAGTTTGCAGACACTCAACAGTGGAGCAGGGGGGAATGAGGACAAGTAGTTTACATGAACTGCCATTTTAGACATCACTATTTACTAATTTGGGTAACATAACTGATAAATTAAAGGGCAACAGTCTCCAAAACAAACAAAAGGTGGTGGGGTCATTTTGACTATAGATATCCTAAAAAAAGATTCAACTCTTACTGTCTGCTCAAGGTAATATTTTTTCTTGCACCTAAACATCCCAATCTGAGCATGTGTATTTTTGTCCTAGGAAGCAAAATGTAAGATAAAGGGTTAACCTTTTGAAATGAATTTATATTTATTGTTAAATAGTTACTACACACTTAAACTGGTGTCACTTGTAGCCTAATCCCTTGCCAGGATTTGCTGGCCTTTTCACCTTAAATTCAACATGCTTAGAGACAAATTTCTCATTTTTATATTAATCTTTTTATTTAATATAGATCAACCATAAATACATCTTTCATATAAAAGGAAAAATGCAAAGATTTTGAAGTTTAGAGAAATTGCTTCCATAGCTATAAAATTTAAAATTAAATCCCCACAGGTGAAAAAGGGTATATTTAAGTTTTTTAACAGTTTCCAACACGTGCAAAATTTTAAGAGTGGTTCATCCCTAGAGATTTTATAGCTAAACATAAAAGATGCAGTGTTTAAAACTCCTGGTTATTTTTTTCAAAGTGCCAAAGTCTTTTTCTTCTTTTCTATGTGAGTGTGTATTTATGTTTTTATAAATCCAGCTCGGAGGTGCATATGCTTTTTAAGTCTGATTCTTTACATAATACTTAACAATTTCTTTTGCAGGGCATTTCCTGCTGATTCCCTTTTAGCTTATATGAATATATGAAATTGCTGCTAAAAGTAGGAAATGACTGCTCCCCTCTCAACCTAAAGTACAAAAACATAAAAAAACCAAACAATTTCATTATTTGTTATTATATAAAGGGGGGGTATAATTAATACAAAGTACACACAAATAGCCATTAATAATTCTGTCTTTGTTGTGCTTCATTTCCATAGTCCATTTTAATAATGTCATTATTTGATCATTAAATAAAAGATTAAAAAGAGTTAAAAGATTACCTAATGAAAGCAGGGAAGGTGATATTTTGCATAGTTTTGATTTATAGCTATTTATGAAGAAAGGAAATGTCAATACCTCACCCCTAACTGTGTTTTGCCAGAATTTCTGCCACACATTTTTTATACCATTAAACATAGATATATTGTCATAATTGGCAACAGAATGGCAGATGAGCTTCAATATTGACAAATGTAAGGTGATGCATTTGAGGTTTAACTATTCTTGTGCCACCTACACCATAAATGGCTCTGTGCTAAGTGAATCTCTAATAGATAACAGACTTACCTGTAGCAAAAAGTGTCACACAGCAATGGCTAGAGCTAGCAAGATATTGTCTTGTATAAAGAGGGGTATAAAAGAGTATAGAAGGGACATCTTGGAAATAGAAAGAGTTCAGAGCAGAGTAACTTAATTAACAAGGGAAATGGAGGAAGTGACTATATGCAGAAGACTAGGCAAGTAGGACTGTTAACACTTAAGAAGCAACAATTGTGCAGGGATATATATATAATAAACTCTCTGGTGCATTTTTTACTAATAGGTCATATCAGAGGATCCTTTAAGATTAGGAGAAAAAAAGTTTCATCTTCAAGTTAGGAAAGGTTTCTTCACTGTTGGTGAAACTGTCTTCCAGCAGATGTAGTAATGGCAATTTCATTATATAGCTTCAAGAGTGTGCTGGATAGGTTTCTAAAATTCCAAAATATTAAAATGACTGGTATTAATACATATAGTTGAACTGATCAAGAGATTCTTTACTATTGCCATTAGGAGTCAGGAAGGATTTTTTTCACCCCTTTTTATGCCTTCCTCTGGATCAACTGTAGGTTGGACTAGATGGATATATGTCTTTATTCAACCTCCAATACCTTGATACTATGTTACTTATTTATTTATATTTTTTGTCCCCTTGAACATCTTTTTTGTATTATAAAATTGTAGAGGGCTTACATCCCCATGGCACTTTGTAAATAAACATATACAAACAGTACATACATACTCACAAAAACAATGCGTGTTATTCTATATAAGGTCCTCATCCTGAAAATGTTTCATAATTTTAGAACATTGCATGACATGTTTATACTCAGCAAAATTATTATTTTTCACTACAATTATATTATTCTATATATGTATAAGTAGCTTTAATAGAGTAGGGCTATGATCTTGAGTGAAAATGAAACACATTATAGAGATAACCTATGATCAACAAGGAGTTTTGTAATGTACAGTAAACTGATCACAGTGGTAGATTATGCCCCAGAGCTATATGTTATACAACATTTATGGAGGGAATCATCAAAAGGAATAAGTGGGACGAAAGCTGTATTCATAACATCCATTATGCTTTGTAGGTTTCTAATCTAACAGCGTGTTTAATCTAACTAATAGAACTTTTACTGGCTCTGAACTTGCTGTGTTTGAAAGCGGACTTAAACTTATTCCCACTGTGCCTGAATTATTGTTTAATATGGAAATTGGTAATATGAGTACATTAGGTCTGTGCAGTTTAAAAAACATGTTTCTGCTAAAATTAAAGATAAAAAGCATTATTTATTAAGAAGCACTTGACATAAAAGATATAGGAAGAGTAGCATAGAAACATTTTTCATACTATGATGAATAAATATCTTGAGGCATTTAAATGGATATAAAAAAGGGACAAAAAATTGAGCTTGTTAATCTTACAATTAACCAATGCCAATGTGTAATTAGGTGTGTCCTTGCCTAGTTTGGTGTATTGGGGGGCATGCATCATTTGAATGGTAGAGTCTGTGCTTTTTTTGTGTTTGAGGGGGTTCTTTTTTCCATATAAAGGTTAAACCTGATGGACTGTTGCCTTTTTCATTCCAAAATTAACTATGTATCTATGTAAAATCAGGTACATCCAACAATTAGATTTTCCTTATGCAACTCCTACTATTTGGATGTGTGTATATATAGATATAGGGAAGGTAATGATCAGCACCCCATTCCAAGATGATATAATGCCTGGGGGCCACCTGTGTGCTGTCCCCACATAGGTGTAGATAGGCAACAAAATCAAAGGCACTAACAAGATTTTTCTTATGGATTAGATATAACTTTTATTTAGACAATAAAAAGCTATGCATCATCTACGCGTTTCAGCTCCATAAGAGCCATCCTCAGGATGTGACATCATGTAGTGCCACATAATGGCAAGATAATTTAGGATTAAACAAAGGTTCTTTTGTGAAAGTAAAATAAAAAGTAAATATATGACAGGAATTACTTTCCTGGGTATTTTTGCAATTTACTTTTTTTTTTAACATAGTTTTGAAGATAATTACATTTTTACGTGTGATATGGTAGCAGCATCACCAGATACCCTGCACTTCCTGCTTCCTGCTCTGAAACCATGTGAGAGTCCCTGTGCCATTAAAGTTAAAGTTACAGAACTTACACACTCCCTGCTTTGGGCTGAGGGAGTCTATGGGGCCCATGTCCAAATTCTGCATTGGGCCCATAGATCTGTAGCTATGCTACTGGGAGTGAGGATACAGTCAGAAGGTCTGCACATAGGAGGGAAAAGCATGAGAAAAAGGCAACAGCAGCAAAAACTATTTTATGGTGGGCGCCTGACTGAGCCTGAATTGGGGGAAAGACCTTGTGTGTCAGACCTTCAGTGATTAATATGTTACAAAATATTGAAATTAAAATGATATAGTTGATGACTACAGTTCCCAATGACCTTACTGGACACTGTCAGAGCTCCTAAAAAAACATCTACTAAGAGATGAGTACTGTAGGATAAGGTGATGCATTTTTATTATGGACTAACAGTTCATTTTTACAGACAAGCTTTCGAGAGATACACTTCTCTCTTCCTCAGGTCAAGCAATACTAAGAAAAAAAACATCTATCAGGGCAGCAACAAAAAGTTCCCATAAACACATGATTAATGATTTTTAGTTGATGACTGATCTACATTTCCCAGCAGCCTTCCTGGCTATTTTCCATTTAACCTGTGTTTTTGTAGGTTGTTTGTGGCTGGAAAAATGTATCTTTATGTCTCTTAACTGATTTTGTCCAGTAACAGATTCTGGGATGTAGTGTAGTGCACAACAGAAAGCCAGGCAAACATCTGCTGCAGCAGTGGCGAGCTACACGTGACACTTTTACCCTTCTTTCCCCCAAGAACAATTTCTGCGGACGCCCATGGTTCCCTCTGTCATTTCTGAATCTGGTAATTTGCATGTTTTTCTATAATTTTTGGCAAAACATACTGACCCTTCAAAAGTAATCTCCAGGGAATTAGAAACACAGCACTAACTAGTTGATTAAAGGGCGAAGATCCAATTATAAATCTTAAAGTGTTACCATTTTGTCGTTAATTGTAACATTTTTAAACCCAGCATTTTACAGCCTTATATCCTTGAAGGCATGCAACAGTGAGAATGTTTCTTAAAAGAAATTCAAAATGAACAGCAATATTTACTTCACAAAATATATTTAATAGCCTACTTGTGACCATTTGGCAGCCTCAACAAAGTTTTCTTGGAATCGTGTTCAAAAGCAATGAACAAAATTTGCTTATTACTGTGCATGGAAGACTAGAACACTTGGGGACACTATACTGAAAAAATGACTTTGCCTCATCTTAATCTATAATTGAATACATGTAAGTAGCGTGAGTTGCTGCATGCCTTCAATCCAGCACACATTTTGTTTAGAAGCAGTATCCCCCCTCCCTCTTTTAACCACTCCCACTTCCATCCAACCTGACTTTTTTCCCACAAACCAACTGTCAAGCCTGCACACAGCATACAGCATTCCAACTGTTAAAACTCTGTCACCATTCCAGCTACAGTAAAACTACTCAAGAAGAATAGTTTTTGAGAGCAAGGAACTTGATTGACAGCTGAAATATAAGAAGTTTTAGATTGGATATCTAAAGAAAAGTGAGCACACCAACAAAAAAATTATCAGTGGGGGTGAATTATAGTTTCTTTTAGGACTTGAGTGAAAATACAAACCAAATTGTATTTCATGATCTGAAAGCACAACCCCCAAAACACCAATAAAATGCCACTCCAGTAAATTCTATAAAAATAAATGTAATTCCCAGGAGAAATTGATAGGATAACTCTGTGCCACACCTACTGATTTAGTCACATGCTCCTCTCCCTAATATGGATAGGGTAGAGACTTTTATGCATGAACTGCTATTACTAACTCCAGTGTACTTCTGCTGTTCCTGCAGGATTGGGCTGTGCAAAGAAAACAATAGTCACTGGCAACACTTTGCAATACTGGAATGCTAGGGGAGGGGAGCAGTCCGTTAGAATGGAATTTTTTTTCAAAATGAAAGATGAGACACAGATTTCTGCCTTATATCAAGGTGCAATGCCTTCTGATTCAGTGCTGTTTTGAGGCTTAAACGGTATTTTTAAATCCCTTTTTTTGTTGTTACATAATGGAATTAAGAATTTACATTTTTTCCACAACAAAAAGAGAGATATTAAATTAAATTTTTTAATAGCTCACATTTGTAAACTATGATTGAATATTAGATATTGCTGACCCGATGTGTTATTGCAATGTGTTTTAAGCCTAGCAATGCTTGGGGTCTTGTACTTTGAAATGATCTGTTAGTTTGCATGTGACTAGATAATCAAAACTCATTAATAATAATTTATCCAAATGTCTAAATCATAAAATTATAACAGTTATGGCAAAATATAATATTGTATCAGGACCGAATCATTGTAAATGACAACAGAAAGAGAATATTTTAGTAATGTTGTTTGATGACAGGAAGGAAATACAGGGACTGTTGCCTTAAGATTGCAATACAGATCTATTGCAGATAATGTGATAAGATATGCATTGCACTGCATTTAATCAATGTACCTCTGGCACCCTTAGAAACCTTCTAAAGAAGATATATTGAAAGCAGAGGAAATTGATGGTTTGAAAGAGTACCATAGAAAAACAACATACACCAGTACCAAACAAGCAAATGTTCCTTAGGGATAACTAAGTTTGTAAGTCCAATTCCGATGTTGTTACAAAAAAGAAAGAAATTGGGATTTTGTTTATTCTCCTTGGAAATAAATGGGGTGTGCTATTCCAATATAGAAAGACAAATGATGAAGAACAACAATTTATATCAGAGAAATAATAGCTTTTCACAAAATGAGATATCCTGGCTGATCTTCTCTCAAACTTCTTGCTTGTTTGACAGTCTTGAGTGTTCTTATCAAGTGTTATAGTTTGTGTAGTATAATATGGTAGCAACATGGCTCTTTGTACTTTGTACCAACATCCTGCTTTTAAGAATGGTATTCCATGTACACCCACCCATTTTTTAATTTCTGGGGTACTGTGGGCTTCCTCCCCCACCCCCAACTGCTATATTATTATGTCCAGAAACTCCCCCATCATTACTGACCTTACCTCTTTCCTCCGCGTACTGTCCCGGCCCTCTGCTTGCATGAAACTGCAAGTAGGGCCGGACCAGCAGCCGTGTCCGTGGTTGGCTGAGAGGCAGCCAATCACGGGCGCGGCTGCCGGCAATTCAGAACGCCGGGGAGAGAGGTAAGGAAGTAATGATTGGGGGAGTTTTTGACATATTAATATAGCGGTGGGGGCTAGGGAGGAAGCCCTACAGTACCCCAAAGAGTTTTTACACTAGGGGGAGGGAGAGGAATGGGAAGGAGAGGGAAGGGGGAGGGCTGCTCTGAGCAAGCCAAAAACCTCAGAAAGGACGCCTTAGGAGCTGAAACAATTTCCCTCTCTGCAGTGCTCCTGGTGGCCAGTTTTTGGCCAGAACCATTTGGAGCTGGGATGTAAGGTAAGGATTTAATTACACTACACAGTGGGGCCAGTAGTGGTTAAATTCTAGTTTTGGGGGGACATGCCCTTTAAATCGGGAACCTCAGTAAACAAAAAAATAGTATTTAGTGGAACCACCATTTCTATTTAATACCTTACCTGTTCCCTTACTACACTTGCTTGTAGTTTTTCAAGAAATAAGTTTACCATATTACGTTGTTCCAAGAATCCAGAAAAATTTGCCATGAACAAACTTTGGCTGTATTACATGTTTCTATCTCTGCAAGTAATATCAGGCCAGTGACTTTGAGTCCTTTAGGAAAAAGCGCTTTACAAATGTTATTGTATTGTATTGTATTGTATATCCACCTACAATATTTTTTTTTAAATTTGATTTTATTATTAATGATTGCAGATAATTATTTATTATGTGGCTTTGTTGTCATCCTGGATAATGAGGTTTGGATTTATAACATAAAACACTGCACAGTAGAACAAATCGCCCCTTACTTAAAATGTAACCACAACCCAGTTTCATCTGCTATACCCAGGGTAACCTTTAATGCTAGGTCTCAGACCTGGAAATGCAACAAGCCGCTAAAAAACTTATCTGGAGACAAAACACATTTTGCAAGATATGAAGAAATCACTGATCAGAAAGTTAGGGGGATTCTGAATCTGTGGTCACAACTACTAGTTCCTCCTTCTAATCTGCACATGGAACATGCTCAGTGCAGGAGAAAGCATAAAAAACTAGGAAGATCTTGCTACGTGACTGACGAGGACTTAAAGAAGGATGGGCAAAACAGAACATAATTTAGGATTAAACAAAGGTTCTTTTGTGAAAGTAAAATAAAAAGTAAATATATGACAGGAATTACTTTCCTGGGTATTTTTGCAATTTACTTTTTTTTTTAACATAGTTTTGAAGATAATTACATTTTTACGTGTGATATGGTAGCAGCATCACCAGATACCCTGCACTTCCTGCTTCCTGCTCTGAAACCATGTGAGAGTCCCTGTGACATTAAAGTTAAAGTTACAGAACTTACACACTCCCTGCTTTGGGCTGTTCTGTTTTGCCCATCCTTCTCTTAAGTTCAGTCACTGTAGCAAGATCTCTTCCTAGTTTTTTATGCTTTCTCCTGCACTGAGCATGTTCCATGTGCAGATTAGAAGGAGGAACTAGTAGTTGTGACCGCAGATTCAGAACCTCCCCCCTAACTTTCTGATAGTGATTTCTTCATATCTTGCAAAATGTGTTTTGTCTCTAGATAAGTTTTTTAGCGACTTGTTGCATTTCCAGGTCTGAGACCTAGCATTAAAGGTTACCCTGGGTATAGCAGATAAAACTGGGGTTGTGGTTACATTTTAAGTAAGGGGCAGGTTTGTGTCTAGTGTGCAGTGTTTTATGTTATAAATCCAAACCTCATTATCCAGGATGACAACAAAGCCACATAATAAATAATTATCTGCAATCATTAATAATAAAATCAAATTTAAAAAAAATTATTGTAGGTGGAATATACAATACAATACAATACAATAACATTTGTAAAGCGCTTTTTCCTAAAGGACTCAAAGTCCTGGCCTGATATTACTTGCAGAGATAGAAACATGTAATACAGCCAAAGTTTGTTCCATGGCAAATTTTTCTGGATTCTTGGAACAACGTAATATGGTAAACTTATTTCTTGAAAAACTACAAGCAAGTGTACGTAAGGGAACAGGTAAGGTATTAAATAGAAATGGTGGTTCCACTAAATACTATTTTTTTGTTTACTGAGGTTCCCGATTTAAAGGGCATGTCCACCCCCAAAACTAGAATTTAACCCACTACTGGCCCCACTGTGTAGTGTAATTAAATCCTTACCTTACATCCCAGCTCCAAATGGTTCTGGCCAAAAACTGGCCACCAGGAGCACTGCAGAGAGGGAAATTGTTTCAGCTCCTAAGGCGTCCTTTCTGAGGTTTTTGGCTTGCTCAGAGCAGCCCTCCCCCCTTCCCTCTCCCTCCCATTTTCCTCTCCCTCCCCCTAGTGTAAAAACTCTTTGGGGTACTGTAGGGCTTTCTCCCCCAGCCCCAACCGCTATATTAATATGTCAAGAAACTCCCCCAATCATTACATTCCTTACCTCTCTCCCCCGGCGTTCTGAATTGCCGGCAGCCGCGCCCGTGATTGGCTGCCTCTCAGCCAACCACGGACACGGCTGCTGGTCCGGCCCTACTTGCAGTTTCATGCAAGCAGAGGGCCGGGACAGTACGCCGGAGGAAAGAGGTAAGGTCAGTAATGATCGGGGGAGTTTCTGGACATAATAATATAGCAGTTGGGGGATGGGGGAGGAAGCCCACAGTACCCCAGAAATTAAAAAATGGGTGGGTGTACATGGAATACCATTCTTAAAAAGCAGGATGTTGGTACAAAGTACAAAGAGCCATGTTGCTACCATATTATACTACACAAACTATAACACTTGATAAGAACACTCAAGACTGTCAAACAAGCAAGAAGTTTGAGAGAAGATCAGCCAGGATATCTCATTTTGTGAAAAGCTATTATTTCTCTGAATATAATTGTTGTTCTTCATCATTTGTCTTTCTATATTGGAATAGCACACCCCATTTATTTCCAAGGAGAATAAACAAAATCCCAATTTCTTTCTTTTTTGTAACAACATCGGAATTGGACTTACAAACTTAGTTATCCCTAAGGAACATTTGCTTGTTTGGTACTGGTGTATGTTGTTTTTCTATGGTACTCTTTCAAACCATCAATTTCCTCTGCTTTCAATATATCTTCTTTAGAAGGTTTCTAAGGGTGCCAGAGGTACATTGATTAAATGCAGTGCAATGCAATATCTTATCACATTATCTGCAATAGATCTGTATCGCAATCTTAAGGCAACAGTCCCTGTATTTCCTTCCTGTCATCAAACAACATTACTAAAATATTCTCTTTCTGTTGTCATTTACAATGATTCGGTCCTGATACAATATTATATTTTGCCTATAACTGTTTATAATTTTATGATTTAGACATTTGGATAAATTATTATTAATGAGTTTTGATTATCTAGTCACATGCAAACTAA
Organism: Hymenochirus boettgeri; assembly: GCA_019447015.1. Taxonomy (NCBI): domain Eukaryota; kingdom Metazoa; phylum Chordata; class Amphibia; order Anura; family Pipidae; genus Hymenochirus; species Hymenochirus boettgeri. The sequence continues at coordinate 190,945,884 of CM033474.1, read as the reverse complement.
CAGATCATTTACAAAGTACAAGACCCCAAGCATTGCTAGGGCTTAAAACATCATTGCAATAACACATCCTGGGTCAGCAATATCTAATATTCAATCATAGTTTACAAATGTGAGCTATTAAAAAATTTAATTTAATATCTCTCTTTTTGTTGTGGATAAAAAAATGTAAATTCTTAATTCCATTATGTAACAACAAAAAAAGGGATTTAAAAATACCGTTTAAGCCTCAAAACAGCACTGAATCAGAAGGCATTGCACCTTGATATAAGGCAGAAATCTGTGTCTCATCTTTCATTTTGGAAAAAATTTCCATTCTAACATGGACTGCTCCCCTCCCCTAGCATTCCAGTATTGCAAAGTGTTGCCAGTGACTATTGTTTTCTTTGCACATGCCCAATCCTGCAGGAACAGCAGAAGTACACTGGAGTTAGTAATAGCAGTTCATGCATAAAAGTCTCTACCCTATCCATATTAGGGAGAGGAGCATGTGACTAAAATCAGTAGGTGTGGCACAGAGTTATCCTATCAATTTCTCCTGGGAATTACATTTATTTTTATAGAATTTACTGGAGTGGCATTTTATTGGTGTTTTTGGGGGTTGTGCTTTCAGATCATGAAATACAATTTGGTTTGTATTTTCACTCAAGTCCTAAAAGAAACTATAATTCACCCCCACTGTATAATTTTTTTTGTTGGTGTGCTCACTATTTCTTTAGATATCAATCTAAAACTTCTTATATTTCAGCTGTCAATCAAGTTCCTTGCTCTCAAAAACTATTCTTCTGTGAGCAGTTTACTGTAGCTGGAATGGTGACAGAGTTTAACAGTGGAATGCTGTATGCTGTGTGCAGGCTTGACAGTTGGTTTGTGGGAAAAAAGTCAGGTTGGATGGAAGTGTGATGGTTAAAAGGAGAGGGGGGATACTGCTTCTAAACAAAATGTGTGCTGGATTGAAGGCATGCAGCAACTCACGCTACTCATGTATTAATTATAGATTAAGATGAGGCAAAGTCATTTTTTCAGTATAGTGTCCCCAAGTGTTCTAGTCTTCCATGCACAGTAATAAGCAAATTTTTGTCATTGCTTTTGAACACGATTCCAAAGAAAACTTTGTTGAGGCTGCCAAATGGTCACAAGTAGGCTATTAAATATATTTTTGTGAAGTAAATATTGCTGTTCATTTTGAATTTCTTTTAAGAAACATTCTCACTGTTGCATGCCTTCAAGGATATAAGGCTGTAAAATGCTGGGTTTAAAAATGTTACATTATTAACGACAAAATGTGTAACACTTTAAGTTTTATAATTGGATTCTTCGCCCTTTAATCAACTAGTTAGTGCTGTGTTTCTAATTCCCTGGAGATTACTTTTGAAGGGTCAGTTATGTTTTGCCAAAAATTATAGAAAAACATGCAAATTACCCAGATTCAGAAATGACAGAGGGAACCATGGGCGTCCGCAGAAATTGTTCTTCGGTGGTAAAGTGTACGTGTAGCTCGCCACTGCGAGCAGTGTTTGCCTGACTTTCGTTGTGCACTCACTACATCCCAGATCTGTTACTGGACAAAATCAGTTAAGAGACATAAAGATACATTTTTCCAGCCACAAACAACCTACAAAAACACATGGTTAAATGGAAAAATTAGCCAGGAAGGCATGCTGGGAAATGTAGATCAGTCATCAACTAAAAATCATTAATCATGTGTTTATGGGAACTTTTTGTTGCTGCCCTGATAGATGTTTTTTTCTTAGTATTGCTTGACCTGAGGAAGAGAGAAGTGTATCTCTCGAAAGCTTGTCTGTAAAAATGAACTGTTAGTCCATAATAAAAATGCATCACCTTATCCTACAGTACTCATCTCTTAGTAGATGTTTTTTTAGGAGCTCTGACAGTGTCCAGTAAGGTCATTTGGGAACTGTAGTCATCAACTATGATCATTTTAATTTCAATATTTTGTAACATATTAATCACTGAAGGTCTGACACACAAGGTCTTTCCCCCAATTCAGGCTCAGTCAGACGCCCACCATAAAATAGTTTTTGCTGCTGTTGCCTTTTTCTCAGTGCTTTCCCTCCTATGTGCAGACCTTCTGACCTGTATCCTCACTCCCCAGTAGCATAGCTACAGATCTATGGGCCCAATGCAGAATTTGGACATGGGCCCCATATCCATCCCTAACCCACCGCCCCCACTTCTGCCACAAAACTATTCCCCTTTATGAAACAGACAGATAGACAGACAGATAGAAAGATTTCCAGACACAGACAGATAGATATTTAGACAGATAGACAGACAGACATGTAGATAGATAGATAGATAGATAGATAGATAGATAGATAGATAGATAGATAGATCTCTCTTCCCGCTTCTCTAATGCCTCTCCTCTCTGCCAGTCCCTCCACTGGTTACCCATCACGCAAAGGATCCAGTTCAAACTCCTTACCTTATCCTATAAAGCATTATCCAACACAGCCCCTTCATATATCTCAGTGCTGATCCAGCGATACCGTCCCAGGCGCAACCTCCGCTCCGCTAAGGATACTCTCCTCTCATCCACTCTGGTCACCTCTTTCCATGCCCGCATTCAGGACTTTACTCGTGCTGCCCCTCTGCACTGGAACTCCCTTATTCTGTCTGTCCGTCACTCACCATCCCTTAACACCTTCAAACGTAACCTTAAAACCCACCTCTATAGTCAAGCATATAACCTGGCCTAAACATTACCCCCTTACTACCCAATTTGATCCAACCCGCCTTTCACGCTCCACTGCCAATCAATTTACAGCCTACCAACTCCTCTCACCTTATGTCTCGCCCCCATATCCTCTAGACTGTAAGCTCTTTGGGCAGGGTCCTCTCTCCTATTGTACCATGGTATTGCTGTAAGAAACTCATCACTCTGTTTACTTATATTATGTATTACCTGTGTATGTAATATGTATGACTTTATATAACATGTATTATCCTGTATGTAATGTATAAGTATGTAATTGTAAAGCTCCACGGAAGGCGCTATATAAATCAATAATAATAATAATAATAGATAGTCATATAGAAAGATATAGAGAAAGAGAGATAGATAGATAGTCATATAGAAAGATGATAGATAGGTAGACATATAGAAAGATAGATAGATAGACATATAGAAAGATAGATAGATAGATAGATAGAGAGAGAGAGAGAGAGAGAGACAGAGAGAGAGAGAGAGAGAGAGATAGTCATATAGAAAGACGGAATTTATAAATATTATTTTTTTTGCATTAAAAGTTCTACTTTGTTTAGCCTTGAAATACAAGGTACAAGAATTAGTTTGTAACAATTAAATATGTATTTTAGATGTGACCATATTCTATTATGAGAGAAGGTCTAAAAACCAGCTAGTAATTGAATAAGCGAATCTTTACCATTGTAGCTCTGCTTAGACAACACTGCAAAAAGTTATCCTTGAACAACTGCAGTTGGGATTGTAATTGGTTCTGATCCAATCAAATCTCTGATCTGATCCAAGTAAATGTCTTATGCTGACCATACACTATTTAGAAGTTTAAGTTGATTAGATGTTTGTTCTTTCGCACGTCTTATAGACGTTAACACCTATCTATAGAGACTTACTAAACTTACAAGTTCATACTTCCGACACAGGTTCCACAGAATGTAGGGAAGTTTTGAAAGTTTGATTCGAACCTTGATTCCCAATATAATTTTTGATTTTCTAATATTTGGATTATGATAAGTTTAGAAGTTCGAAAATTTTAAACATTCTGTCAGATCTGAAAATGTTCAAAATCTGCAGTTTGTTTTGAAACCGGTACTCATCACCACTCTGATATGTTCCAGAGACATTATCCAGCCCAATTACACGGTTGTTGTAACAGCTGTACCATTGGTCAGAAAGTGGTTCCAAAAATTTGGTTCGCAGATAAGTTAGCAGTGTATAGCAGTGTATAGGCAAATTAACAGAAGAGTTACAAGAAATAAACAGCACATCTGATAGGTTATAGGTGCTTCTAATGCAGACTTAAAGAAAAAGAGTACCCCTTTAATACAGTACCATTCCCTAATGGGAATAGCACTAAAGATGAGAACATCAATACAGCAAGTGCGAATACCTCAACTCTTCTACCATATCCACGATGGGAGGGTCAGTCCACTGAGAGTCTGGACACTCCAAAGAACATCAAAGTATGCAGAGAACAAACGGACGAATTGACTCCAGTTGACCATCGGTTAAAAAGTAACTTTTATTACAGCGATAAAACAAAGGCACGTGAGAGAAAAAAGCAAACCCTGACACATTTCCTGATGTTACTACATCACTTCATCAGAGGGAGCATTAGAGATGAACAAAGTTTCATTGTGACAGCGGTTCCACGCCACCTATTGACATTCCGAAAATACAATTTTGGATTTTCAAACACAATTTTAAATTTTATGTATAATTTTTTCATTTTCAGTTTTCTACAATTCGATTTTCGTTTTTTCTGAATTTCTACAATTTAGAAAAATCCACCAGATTTGGGGATTTTCGAAATAAGCCTTTTTGAATTGAAACCGGGACTCATTTTTAGTTAGCCCCTGGTTTTATGGTCAAACCTATTATTCTAGGAACTGTTAAGGGAACATTCTACTCATGCAGGGGGGTTCTAACCTCCTGTTCATCAACATATGCTATGTCAGAGATGGGAAAAGTGTCAGTGATACTGACTGTGAAGATCAAGATAGCTAGCAATTAGTTACCACATGACCCCCAATCAATTGTATAAAGCCTCTAAAGCCATCCCTATTGTACTGTATAATAACAAAAGCTTGCTTAAAATTGTCTACTGGGAAATATTAACATATTCTAACTTAACAGATGCAGTCTGTATATGTCCTTTTTTTTAGGGCATGTCTTAAGCATCTGGCTGTTCTGGCATACTTTTTCCCTAAATAAGAATCAGGACACGTGACCTGAACCAAAAGGAATAACAATGCTCCTGCAAGACTACATCACTGCAATGTGAACTCAAGTGTCCTATTATAACCTTGTGTGTATGTTGCCAATATTCACAAACACACTTAAAACATGACCTATTTTGACCATGCCAAAACAGCCACTTGTAAGGCCACTCCAACCTTCAGTATTTTACCTTTTAGATTTTTCTTGTAGTTATTGTTGAGGTTATACCCTTTTCTTTTTAACTTTTTGTTTAACAAAGCAAGATCCACAGTTGTTGGAGATCTCTTTAGAGAATTTCCAAGCATTATCACATTTTTGCTAATTGCTGCCATTTCACATTTAGGTATGGGCTGTTGATTTTTTGACAATTGCTAAGAAATGCTGCGTTGAGAAACATTACAAATAACGTGGCAGATGCCATCATTAATATGGAATTTCTTTCTGTCTCTTTGAAGCATATGATGTCTTGAAAAGATATTTTCATAGTGATGCTCAAGTTTGTTTTTGGTACAAAAATGCTGCTCTTTTCATGTTTAGATGATTTACTGGCTTTGTACTTCAGTTATAAAGGTTAACTATCTGCTTTTATATTGGAATGGAATAAATATTTATTGTTATGACAGTTAAAATCTCTTAATTTTATTTATCAACACAAAGTAGGAAGAAATCTTGGAGTAACGTTCTGGGAGGAAGGCAGAGAAGCAAGAGACATCTAGTTTTCTCAACCCCTATATTAAGTGGTTAGTAAGCTGGTTTGTAAATGATAGCTTATTTTTATCACCATTTTGGACTATACGTTAATATATACTGCTAGACTATAAGATTATATAATATATAAGAGGCCTGGGTTACAATGAGAGCAACAGTGGGAAATACCCTTGTAAAATTACTCAGCTACGTAGCTGAGTGTTTTTATAAAATATAATAAATCCCACTGTTGCTCCCCTTACATTGGCAGGTTTCCTCTCACCTTAACCAGCTGTTCTTACTTCACTAAATAAGTAAACTTTAACACTGTAAAAGTAGGGAAAGGTAAAGGAAATCCTCATGTCAAAAAGAAAACTAAGCAGAATGCTTAGTCGACTCCCTATGCACATTTTGCTTCGTTTTTTCTGCAACAGCTGACAGGAGACCTGTGGTCTTGTGCTTTTTAAATTGTGAGGGGATGCTTTTGTGATATATCCTTTTATTACACTGCAAGGGGTGCATTATCTCTTATATAAAAGTGTTTTAGCCTGTGTTTTAACTTACTTAAGTTCAGTAATATAACAATACTAAGGTTTGCAAGTCCCCACTGAAATCTGGTTGTTTAATTTTAGGCCTGCTATTCCAAGTTTTAAAAGGAAACAGTGAGATGGAAAGCTTGATAAAATGGTTGTAGCCATTCATGTAGTCACCTTTTTAGTAGATGGAAAGCTTCAATTACATTTAAAGGGCATCTCAACCCCATAGTAACATTTGTTTAGATCGTATTGCATACCCTACCACCCCCAACCGCTAAGTTAAAACAGTAAAAATCGAATCCTAACTCTACAGCTCCTGGTTCCAGCGCCGCTCTGGTCTGGCTCACCTGCCCACCGGATCTTCTAGCTGGGGGCCAGACCGGCAGCCTCGGCTGTGATTGGCTGAGAGGCAGCCAATTACAGCTGCCAGCAATGAAGAAGAAGCTGAAAGCCGGCAGCTGTAGCTACAGTTAGGTAAAGATTTTTAAACTTTTAACTTAGCAGTTTGGGTGAGAGTATGCCCTACAATATGTACAAATGGTTTTAAGCTAGGGGAGATATTTGAAGAGAGAGATTGGGAGGGAGGGAGGGAGGGAGGGGGGTGAAAGGGCTCCTGTGCGTATGTCACCATCCCTCAGGAAGACAGCCACTTCTCTGGCCAGCACTTTCCTAGACTTTGGACATGGATTGCAGGAGAACCATAAGGAACAGGTTAGGATTTTTTTAAACTGTACATTGGGGCTAGTTTGGGATTAGATTTTAGTTAGGGGGGGACATGCCCTTTAAAGAGATATTTATTAGAGATGGAATCTGGATCCGATACGGAACCCCTCGGTTCCGAAATCCGAATGATCCGTCCGAATCCAGACTGATCGTCCGGATTTCGGGAATTCTGAGCATTTTTGAGGATTTTCGAATGTTCGAGGCTATTTTTACCCTCGACTGTTTGAAAATTCTCGAAAATATGTTTGGAAACAAAAGTTTGAGGCTATTTTCGATAATTTTCAAAAATAGCCTCAAACCTTGGAAAATCCTCGAAAATGTGTTCTGTTTTCGGATCTTTGGGATTTTCCCAAGATCTGGGAATCCGAAAACGAAACGAAACTAGTTAGTTTCGGCCTTTTCTAATGTTTGTTATATAAATACAATGTATATTTTTTCAAACATATAGAGATCACTATATTGTTGTGAAATGTTTATGCAGCAAATGTAGAGTTGAAGTTTTTAATTTCAAGGCTACTTTAACACAAACATCATTGTAGCAGTTTCTGAGTGTATCCAGATGTAGTTAAATGTTAAATGCTACAAACTCTCTAACACCACATAGATACAGGAACACACATCTATTGATACACTCCAATATCACCCAACCACTGTTTCAATGGTGCTCATTTTACCAGTTTCAAGTAAAAAAAATCTATGATTACCTGATGTTGGTTGGTACAATCAATAATAATTGATTGGCTGAGAGGCAGCCAATCATGGACATGGCTGCCGGCTGCTCAGAATGCCAGGGGAGAGAGGTAAGGTAAGTAGAGTTCAGGGGGACTTTCTTAAAAATCTTTTATAGCGGTTGGGGCTGTGGGAAAAAATACTACCATATTGCAAAGGGTTTTTATGGTAGGGGGAGGGATTGCAAAACGGGAGGGAGAGGGGGGGGGGGGGGGGGGGGGGGCTGCAGTGCGCATGCCAAACTTCTCCCGGAGGGGAGACAGGAGACAGAGTCCTATATGGATTCTGCTATCCTCCTGCTGGGCAGTTTTTGGGACTTGGGGGGGATTACAGGAGAACCATTTGGAGCTGGGATGTAAGGTAAGGATTACTACACAGTGGGGCCAGTAGTGGGTTAACTTATAGTTTTGGGGGTGGACATGCCCTTTAAACCCAGCAACCACTTCTCGGTTTGCTTTATTCTGCTGGGTCCTAACATTTTTTACCTTAGTAACTTTTTACCTTCTTAGGAGACGTAATTCTCAAACTTTGGGGCATATTTATAAAAGCTTTTTTACTTATAGCGAGCGTTTTCCACGATTTAGAAATGGGCGGAAAATGGCCACGAAAAGTTAGCGAATCGTTAACTTTTCGCGCCTATTTAAACAGTTACCGCCGCTTCTATTTATAAATCGGTGGTAACTGTTACGCATCGCTAATCTCGGCCGTATTACTTTGCCACCTTGAAGGTGGTGAAAATGGCCCGGGAGGCACGCCCACCTCACCCGGTGGTCGCCGATGCGAAGGGGCACGGCGGGGCATTCGCCCACCTCGCCCTCATCTCCTGATACGGTCACCCCAACCTTGCCCCCCATGGCAGCGACCACCCGCCCCTTCCCAGCAGCCCCTCCCATCCCCATTCACGGCGAACATATGGAAGAGGAGGCTAGGAGGGGTTGCCGGGAAGGGGCCACAGCAGGTGGTCACGACCACCCGCCGCACACCTCCCCAGCAGCCCCTCAAAGCCCCCTGCCCCACCGCTGGTGGAGAGGGGAAGACAAGGGCCCGCTGGGAGGGGTGGAGGCACCCTCCAGTGGGGGCCCTGAGAAGGGCCTTTTGGGGCTTAAGGGGTCCCGCAGCCCGAGCCGGGGCCCCCCTCCCCGGTCCTATCAGGGCCTTTGCGGCACTTACAAGTGCCCTTGCGGCCCTAAGAATGGCTTTTGGGGCTTAAGGATGCACCGCAGCTCGAACCGGGACCCTGCCTCCCCTGCCTTTGTAAGGGCCCTTGCGGCACTGAGAAGTGCCTTTGGCAGGGGTCCTGCAGCCCAAACCGGGACCCCCAGTGAGCGGCTCTTAAAAGAGCATTGCGCTAAGTGCAGTATCGCCGGGAAGGGACTTAAAATTACCGCCGGACATTGCAGCTGCGATACATATCGATGTGTGGCGGTAATTTTTGGGCGCTATTTTTGGCTCTTTATAAATATGCCCCATAGTCTTTACATCAGTACCTGCTTTTTATGAGATGAAAGTCCCTAAATTGCAGTTCAGTGTTCCTATAACCATTTTACAATGCTTGACTGTTAGAACCACTATTAAACAGTATTAACTACTTTAAACAAGATATAACTATTTTATAAGTTCCATCAAGATGGAGGATGAACTTAGTAAGAAAAAAACTGGTGCAACTAATATACATTCCCCACCAGACACCAGTAATTAGTTCCTCCTACTCTAATAGCACAGCAGGGTCCTCACTAATGCTTTCTGGTGTATTTAATTAATTAATTAAAAGTAATTGAAGCCAATGCAGTCTGCAACCTGCATTAGAAAAAATACAAATGTGGCTAAAGGACGGTCCCTAAAGAATTAAGCACCACAGGAAATTCAGAGCTACAGAGCAAGTCTATAGCTGAAAAATGGAGTTCCCTGTTTAAACTACTGATGCATCTATAGGTCAGTAAATTCTATGTAATGTGTTATGTGCAGCATTTCTAGCCTTCAAGCCTAAAGGTTATTTTTCCACTGTAGCTCCCCTTTAACATTAACTACTATGTTATTTTGCATTTTTATTTCAGTCTCCTACAAGAAATTATTTAAGCTATAAGATTATTTAAGTGTCTGCCCCCTCATAGTCAGGTGCTTAAGTTCAGCGGTCTGCCCCCCCCTACGAGAATATAGGCTGGGCCCCTGACCCACCACCACCTCCCCTCCACAGGCTAAGGTCCATGATCGGCTGTTTTTAAACAGCTGATCTCGCGTATGAAGGAAACATAAGTGCGTTCAGCTGTTTAAAAGACCGGATTCGAACTTCTGGTTTACTATATGTCTATCCTGGTGTTTCAGACTCTTTGAGAATCATGTAAGTGCTAATTTCTTTAAGTGTAGGTGGAAGTTATGTAGGCTGGGGTTTTCACAGCGAAAAAGAAGTAGGACAAAGCACATAGTAAAAGGGCTATGGCAGCTCTAGGTGATCCCTCTTTATGTTTTTGGCCTCCAACTCCCCCTAAAATGTTTGATGTGGGTTTGAATATTTGGCCCAAACCCACATGAGGTGCAGTGGATGCGACCGCACCAGGGCCCTTGGCCAAGAAGAGACCCCATTTTGTGCTAAGGTTCCAAATCGACCAGTCTGTGTGCCAACTGTTTTAGCAGTGCTCTGTGTACAAAGCATTGCGGTGCCGATTTGTGAATGCGGCAGTGTTGGGGGCCCATGCCCAAATTTAGCATTAGAACCCATAAGTCTGTAGCTATACCACTGCCTATAAGGAACTTGAGTGGGGAAAATATGTAATTGGGAAGAGCCCATGATTTCTTATTAAACCAAGGCACAATACACAGTTGAGATAGCTTGCATGTCACACTTCAGGGTGAGTTGAAATTTTGGAGACAAATTCTTAGAGAAGGAGTAGAAGACAGAAGCAATAATAACTGGTTAATGGTATCTGGAAACACAAAAAGGGCCATACCTAGACATACAATTCTTACAAAGTCAATGCTTTCTTAGTTTTATACATAGCCAAGAGAATATTCAATAGCTATAGAGAAGGCTTGGGGCATGTTTCAAAGATTTTTTAAATACACACACTATGCGTTCTGTTTTTTTATGACTGCGTTGATGCAAATGTTTGTGTATTTGGAGAAATGTTTAAAGGGTATGCACAATTTAAATACAACTTAGTATTACTAGATAGCTTAGGCTTCAAATGTAAAGTGTATTTTTTTCAGAGTGCATGCATGCACTGAGATCAAGCACACACTCTGGGAACACTCTTTCCCTGGGAAAAGGATTTGGCCAATCTCATGGGGGCTGAACACGGGACATGAGAGAAGGAGGAAGACAGAAACTTTAAAATTAAAGGTACAGTATGGGAGGGTCCTAAAACAAAGGACCCTCCTATACCCTACCTTTACCTATATGTTTTAGGACCCTTTAGATACCTTACCTTTAGTTTTTAAAAGTTTCTGTCTTTCTCCTTCTGTTGTGTCCCGTCATTTTTGAAAAATGTGGAATTTCTAGAAATTTTAAATTTACAAAAGTGAAAATATTTTAAATCTTGAAAATACTTTGCGGAATGATAAAACAGGAAGCACATGAAGAAGTTTCTGGTATTAGACAATGTTTTAGGGCATTGATACATGTTCCCCAGACCATTTCCCAGGTCCCTGAGCCATTTGCAGGAGGCTAGCATTGCTATTTATACCTTAATTTTAAGGAGAATGTTTGCATTTTTTACAATGTGTCTGCTAGCAGATTTTCGAATTTTGGGATTTTTCCATAAACTGCGAATCTGCAAGCGGAACGGAATAATCTCTATTTAGAAGACCTAAACTTCTACGAAATATGATAGCATTTTTATATAGTCACCTAAAGTTCTTGGTTGAACATAATATGTAGCTAAGATTTCAGCATTTCTACTTACATGACAAGATCAATAAGTCATAACCAGTAAGCAATAATATAAAACATACTGTAGCTATGGGTAGTGCATTTTGTGTTGCTCAAAAACAATAAATACTATTTTACAATATACAATATTTTCCAGCTCCTTATGTTAAAAGATGTGGAATATATATAAGATGAAAAATGTGTACTCTTGTCAAGCGGTAAAACTTAATGAATTTTCTTATATGTTAATATCTGGTACTTTCACATTTGCTCATATTGCTTACTCCATTGCAATGCAAATAAACACACTGGAGATATCTATTTTATATTATGTCTTAATACATTAGGTAAAAAAAAACTCTCAGTAAATAAACCAGGAAAGTTTCATTGAGTAAGTAAACTACAGGGAAGGAGTGAAATAAAGATCTTCTTTTACCAGTAGCTTGGAGGCTATCTACTGATAGCCTCCAAGCTACTGGAACATCTTGTCTTTTCCCGTATCGCAAGTTATCTTAATTTTCATAACTTACTGGACCCCTTGCAATCAGGGTTTTGTCCTGGGCAATCCAGGGAGACAGCCCTGTGCAAAGTTGTGAATAACCTTCAGGCTGCCAAAGCCAAAGGTCACTTTTCTATTCTCATCCTTCTCGGCCTCTCCTCTGCTTTCGACACGGTTGATCATTCCCTCCTAATGCAAATTCTTCACTCCTTGGGCATCCGGAATGAAGCGGCATCCTGGCTATGATCCTAACTCTCGAACAGAACCTACTCTGTGTCATATGATAATAAAACATCCTCTCCGATTCCTCTTAATGTTGGGGTTCCGCAGGGCTCTGTTCTTGGACACTGCAAAGAAGTTGGAGGAGCACACTACTACGTTTTCAGTGTTTATTTCAGCAAAATGCAAACATACAACGTTTCGGGGGATACAAATTCCCCTTCCTCTGTTCTTGGACCCCTGTTGTTCTCCCTCTATACCATTTCCCTGGGACAAGTCATCAGCTCATTTTGGTTTTAACTATCATCTGTATGCTGATGATACGCAAATATATTTTTCCACCCCCATGCTTAGTCCTGACACCCAATCACGCATCTCTGACTGTCTCCGTGCCGTCTCCTCATGGATGGCACACCGGTGCCTCAAACTAAACCTGATTAAAACCAAACTAATCAATTTCCCACTTAAAACCTGGTCCTATGCCACCTTTTTCCGTTTCCGTGGACAACACTTCCATTTACCCTATTCAGTCGGCACGTTGCTTAGGGGTTATTATTGACTCCTCTCTCTCCTTTTCCAATCACATTAACTATGTTGCTAATACCTGTCGCTTTTTTCTTCATAACATTGCGAAGATCTGCAGATTCCTTTCTCTTCCAATTACTGCTATGCTTATCCATGCTCTCATCCTATCACGTCTGGATTATTGTAACCTTCTGCTTTCTGGTCTTCCTGCTTCCCATCTTTCTCCTCTTTGTCAGGACTGCAAGGGCACTTCTGAGTGCCGCAATGGCCCTTATAAGGGACAGGGAGTGGGGTCCTGGTTCAAGTTGTAGGACCCCCTAACCCCAAAAATGCACTTCTCAGTGCCCCCGCTGGAGGGTCCTTCCAACCCCCAGCAAGCCTCCCTTCCCCTCCCTCTGAGTGCACAGGGCAGGGGGCTGGGAGGGGCTGCTGGGAAGGGGTTGTGCGGCAGGTGTTTCTGTCCACGCACTCACCGTGGGGGACATGGGTGGCCCCCTACGCAGGGGGTGAGAGCAGGGTGGTCGTACACCCCGCCCCCTGTGGCATCAGATGAGACCACCCACGGAGTGATACTAAGTACATTATTGCCGCGAAGAGAGCGCAGTAATGCTTTTCGCCATGATGTAATGCTTTGTTGGTTGCCTTAATAAATATGGCGAAAATAACGATTTACAGTGGCGATGTGAGGCGGTAATAGCGTCCGTTTATAAATATTCCCCTTTATCTGTACTAACCTAGATCATGTGTTTGCAGTGAGTCTTCATCTTCTTGCTGTATCCCCAGCAGCTCTGTTCTGAACAAATAGCCCCGCCCCCAGCAGGCAGGAACTGAGCCTCCAACTGATATCTACCGCGGGATCCTAAAGCCTGCATATTCACTTCCGGTTTTATGATTTTTACCTGTAAAAAGACATTGGCAGAAACACAGAGGGGGTGCTGGGACAGCGGGAAAATACCTTAAAAATGGGACAGTCCTGCCGAAAACGGGACGGTTAGAAGCTAGGTTGTTGGCTGTAGTGGAGCACAGATCATCTCCACTGCACATGCTCCACACTCTATCTGTGCCTCAGTTTTGGGAGGGGGTGGATACATGGAGAGGAGACATGCATACTAACAAGGAGTGAACTGGACATGAGAAGGAAGGGACATGAGAAGGTCTAGTGACAGGGAGCACTGAGAGCATAAAAGTATCAAGTTCCTGACAGCACTAAAAATATAGAAAAGGATGAAAGCAAGTATTTTTTTTTTCTATGTTAGTGTCCCTTTAAGTGAATGTCTGTTGAAAAGGGATCTTGGAGTTTTGGTGGATAAAAAACTTAAAGCAGTGCCAGGCGGCAACAGCTTGAGACAGCAAGATATTATCTTAAATAAAGAGAGGTATGGATTCAAGGGAGAAAAATGTTATTCTCCCCTTTTACAAAGAATTGGTAAAGCCTCATTTGGAATATGCAGTGCAATCCTAAAAACAAAAAGGACATCTTGGAAATGGAAAGTGTTCAGAGAAGAGGAACTAAAATAATAAGGAGAATGGGAAAGCTTGAATATCAAGAGAGATTGGATAGGTTACATTTATGTACACTAGAGAAAGGTGCTTGCGTGGGGATATCAGTTCTGTGTATAAATACATTAATGGGCCACACATTACCTGGGACATTGTTCACCAAAAGAACATGTGAGAGGACACATGGTCAACTTTTAAGAAGAGAAATTTAGTCTTCAAGTTCGGAAAGGGTTTTTCACTGTGAGAGTGGTAGAACTATGGAACTGTCTTCCATTGGAAGTTGTGATGGATAGTCTTAAAATAAAGCTGGATGAGTTTGTAAAAAAAAAGGAATGTTGTATGTTACTGGTATTGATATATAAAGTAGAGTTGATCCAGGGATATTTCTGATTGCCACATAATTCTTGTGTTTTTTTTTTTTTTTGTGCTTTTCTCTGGATCAACATTTAGGCAGGAAGTGTGGATATTAATGAGTGGGCTGAACTAGATAGAAGTATGTTTTTTCAACCTCAAATGCTATAATATACTATTAATTGTTTTCCTTGCTATGATCAAGAAGTTTATGGTTGCATTCACACTGAGGAGGGAAGTGTCGCGTTTGTGCAAAATATTTGGCTATGCCTACTTTGCTTGGTTCACACCTGCTTTGTTTAGGTTACACCCATTTTAAAGACTACCATTCATATTCTACATTGTTGCCAACTAAATTTTAAGTGGATTAAGATTAGCAGACTAATAACCTGGAGGCCTGACTTAACTCTGGATAATGGACTGGACAACACTGGCTAAGGAATTAGAGGGCCAACAAAACTGGCTAATGAGCTAGTAATGAATTGGAGGGCTGAAAATACTGGCTAATGAACTGGATTGCTGACTACACTGGCTAATGAACTGGAGGGCTAACTAACACTGGCTAATGATCCATAGTGCTGACAACACTGGCTAATAAACTGGAGGGCTGATAGCACTGGCTAATAAACTGGAGTGCTAAGTACATGGACTAAAACTGTAGGGCTGACTAACACTGCTTAAGAACTGGAGGGCTGACAATAATGGCTAATAAACTGGAGTGCCCCCATACACACACACTTTCAGAATGTTAGAATAGTTTAACTTTATTGACCAATAATTCTTTCAATCAGGCTGTGGTTCAATATTAGCTCCCAGTCTCAGTAAAGCATTTCCTTTTACCATGCCCGAACACGAGTTAGACCAGAACTTTAATAGTTCAGACAAACTCAAACTCTTCCGAACTTCCAGCTAGTTCAGGTTTTTCAAACTTGTGGACTTTCCCCCCATAATTATTGAAAATTAGATAATTGGTGAATTCTCAAATCGGTAACCCTCGAATGTATCCTTCGATTTCACTAACTTTTACACAAAGCTTTCAATTCGGTAATAGAGATGTACTTTGGGTTCTAATAGAACCCAGTTTCGAATCGAATCCGGCGGTTTCGAAGTCCCGACAAAACTTTCGGAACTCCCGGATTTTTCGAAACTTGAATTTTCAGAGTTTTCGATTTTTATCGTAAATTCGATAATTATCGAAATCGAAAGTAGATGATTATCGAAAGTAGATAATTATCGAAAATGAAATCGAAAACGCAATAATCATCGAATTTATGGAAATGACTCTGCCACATGACCTAAATTCACCAACCACAGTAGTGCCAACCCCCTGGGTATAAAAGGCAACCTTTCAGACACCATTTTGTCAGTGTGTTGGAGAGTTTAGTTGGAGAGCTGATATTGTTGGAGTTTGGAGAGATTTTTTTGCTACTTGAGCTTTAATTGTGCGGATTTCAGTGTGGTGGGTTAACACTTGCTGTTATCCCCCCCTGTGTTCACACATTGATAAAACCAAAAGTCCTTTTAAGGACTATTGTGAAACCAAAAGTCCTTTTAAGGACTACTGTGAAACCAAAAGTCCTTTTAAGGACTAACCCATCCTTTTAAGTCCTTTGGACAATTTTCTGTGAGTCCTTTTAGAGGGCTTTGTGTGTTTTATTTCTCTCTGTCTGTATTAGTGTATATATATATATATATATATAGATAGATAGATAGATAGATAGATAGATAGATAGATAGATAGGGAGAGCAAAATGCCAGGCAGGGCAAGAGGACGAGGCAGGGCAAGAGGACGAGCCACCTCTGCCTCTAACATCACGTGCAGAGGCAGAGGTGGGCCCATGCAGTCTGCTGCTGCTGGGCAGGAGCCCTTCACAGGGCAGGGCAACACTGCCCGATATGTTCTGGGGGTAGCCGGGCTAGGGCTATCAATCCTGATCAAGGAAGGCAGGTAGTCGACTGGATTCCCTTCCCCTTCCACCTCCTCACAGGCACAGGACAGGACAGGACAGCCGAGCTGCCACCACAGATAACCTTCGTGGATCCAGAGGAGGAGTCAGAGGAAACCATGTGTGGCGCTAGTGTGGTCGAGGAGGAGCTTTGCACTGATACACAGTCTTTCCTGACGCCTGTGGCAGAGGAAGAAAGTGTTCAGTGCACAGGGGGACAGGAGGCTGAGCTTATCATGCAGCATTCCAGAGATAGCAGACAGGGAACTAATATAGGGGGTGAGGTTCCAGCTGAAGCTGCTCATTTTAGTGACACAGCCTCCAGTGATGAGGAGGTGATCGTGGATGATGATGTCATGGACCGTTCATGGGTGCCACAAGTAGGAGAGGAGGAGCAGGAGAGTGTGTCTGAGGGAGAGCGCTCAGAGCATGAGCATGAGCCTGAACCCAGAGGCAGGACTGGAGTCAGGGGCAGAGGCAGCAGCAGCGGCGGCACACCTAGTACTGCGCGTGGAGGCAGGACACCATTAGCGTCTAGTGCCAGTGCTCCACAACAGCAGGTGACCTCTGCTCCAAGGCAGGCCAGTGGCTCAGCAGTGTGGGAATTTTTCACCTTGGCTCCAGGTGATGCCACGGTTGCAGTGTGCAGTCTGTGCCTGCAACGTGTTAGCCGTGGGAAGACCACCTCTAACTTGGGCACGACATCTATGAGGAAGCATATAGTGCTGCACCACAGAGCTTGGTGGGAGCAACATACAAAGAATGTACAGGCACCTGCACGTTCCCTTCCTCATGCCCAAGGAGCCACCACTCCTCCCCCTCCAGCTTCATCAGATGCTTCACCAGTGGAAGTTAGGGAGGAGAGACAGCCTTTGGCCCCAGCCGCCGGTGTTAAGAGGCGCCTTGACACAGCTGCTGGTCCACTAAAAGGCAGGTCTCTCTTCCCCAGTTATTGGAGCGAAGACAGAAGCTATCCCCCAGTCACACCCAAGCACAGCGTCTCACTGCCGGCTTAGCAAAACTTCTGGCAGTGCAGCTGCTACCATTCGGCCTGGTAGACAGTGCAGCGTTCAGAGAGTTTGTGGCTATTGGCACACCACAGTGGCAAGACCCTGGCCGTAATTACTTTGCCAAGATCACAGTACCAGCCCTACACGAACACCTGCAGGGCAATATAGCTGCTTTGTTGGACCACAGTGTGGGCAAGCGTGTCCACCTTACTATGGACTCGTGGTCCAGCAAGTATGGCCAGGGGCAGTATCTGTCTTTTACAGCCCAGTGGGTCACGCTGCTAGACGGCAGAGACGCAGCATGGGGCACAAGTGGGGAGATCGTGGTGCCACCACGTATTGGTGATATGCCAGTCTCCACCACCTCCTCCTCATCTGGTGAGTCCTCCTCTCGGACAGCCCTGTGCCCCCATAGAGGCTATTCTTCCTGCCAGGTGAGAAGGTGCCATGCAGTTTTGCAGCTTCTGTGCCTTGGTGATAGGAGCCACACTGGGCCAGAGTTGCTGGCAGCACTGCAAGGGCAAGCTGAGAGGTGGCTGACCCCCCGCCACCTCTCAGTAGGCAAGGTCGTGTGTGACAATGCAACTAATATCATCTCTGCCCTTCGCTTGGGCAAAGTCACACACGTTCCTTGCCTGGCCCATGTTCTCAACCTGGTTGTCCAGTGGTTCCTTAGCAAGTACCCTGGCCTGCAGGATGTACTGAGGCATGCTAGGAGGGTGTCCAGCCACTTCAGATGGTCATACACTGCCACAGCTCATCTGTCAGAGTTCCAGCAGCAGCACCAGCTGCCGCAGAACCGCTTGATATGCGACACCCCCACCCGCTGGAACTCTTGACTCATGATGATGCTGAGGCTGCTTCAGCAAAGGCGAGCCATCATGGACTATTTGTACCATTACAGTACAAGATCAGGCTCTGGGGACCTGGGTTTTCTGTTACCCAGGCAGTGGCAGCAGCTTAGGGATGCTTGTTGTGTGCTTGCGCCTTTTGAGGAGGCCACCAGGATGGTAAGCCGTGATGATGCCACCATCTCGGATACCATCCCGCTGGTGTTCTTCCTTGAGCACACGCTATGTGGCATCCTTGACAGGGCACTAGCCACAGAGCAGCAGCTATGTGAAGAGGAGTATGACGATACCGTGGCTCTTTCTGAGCCCAGGGATCACGGTACAAAGCAGCCATCTGATGATGAGGAGGAGGATTTTGTTGACTTGGAACTAGTGGAAATGGGGCCTTTTTCTAGGGGTACACTTCCACCCTCCCAAGTACCACATGTCATCCGTGGTTGGGGAGAGGTTGAATCCGACACTGTAGTCCTCAGTGACACAGAGGACGTGGGGTCCTCTGAGGCAGGCAATTTGCGTCAGATGTGCTCCTTTATGTTGCAATGCCTGTGCAAGGACCCCCGGATTAAGGCCATCAAGGAGAAGGAGCATTACTGGATGGCCACCCTTGTAGATCCCCGCTACAAGGGTAAAATGTCTGAGTTCATCCCAGCATCTCAGAGGGAAGGGAGAATGCAGAACAGCTGCTCTGTGGCTAATGTTTCTTACCTGTGGGTCAATCCTGCCTGGCCCATGCCAAATGTTTACACCCTTGTGGTGTCACCTGTTTTGACCATTGTGTACAGCTGCACCAGCTACTCTGTGGCTAATGTTTATACCTGTGGGTCAACCCTGCCTGGCCCATGCCAAATGTTTACACCCTTGTGGTGTCACCTGTTTTGACCATTATGTACAGCTGCACCAGCTACTCTGTGGCTAATGTTTCTTACCTGTGGGTCAATCCTGCCTGGCCAATGCCAAATGTGTACACCCTTGTGGTGTCACCTGTTTTTGACCATTGTGTACAGCTGCACCAGCTACTCTGTGGCTAATGTTTGTACCTGTGGGTCAACCCTGCCTGGCCCATGCCAAATGTTTACACCCTTGTGGTGTCACCTGTTTTGACTAACTAACTAAAGTGGTCCAGCTCCTGTACTACAGTGTGCCTGGGATGGTATAATTATGTGTGCAGTAAATTATAAAGAAAACATTTTAAAGGTAGAATAAAGAATATATATTATTAATATATATATGTGTGCATGTATATATAAAAAACTATTTACAAAAAAAAAATTAGTTTTCTTTTAATATATGCAACATCCCGCTGCAGCCTCCGAATGTTGCGTGCCATACACTGTATGGCCCTCTCCATACGGGCCATACGGCCATCATCATGCACCATGGATGGTGTTGGTGCTGGTGGCGAAGCAGGGGATTGGTCGGGCTCCTGTGCTTCAATTTCTGTAAGATTATATAAAAAAATAAAATATATATTAATATGACGGTAGAAACAGCTTTGCCGCACTTTTTAATGCTTTTTAACACTTTATATAACAATCAGGGTAGGCCACACTAACTTGTTTTTTACGTGTTTACGCACTCAATTTTATTCGCGATTTTAAATACCATGGAAATAACGGGAATGCACAAATTCTTGTGCTTGTGAAGGTTCTCATTCATCCAGGTCATGGTATATCTGTTGTATTCAATTAGATCAACTGGACTTGAAATGTAGTTCTTGAAGACGTTTTGCTAGTCATCCGACTGGCTTTCTCAATTCAGAATGACTTGTACAAGAATCTGTGGCAATTATGTACCCTGGAAAATCCCAATTAGCATATCACAGCCAGGTGTTAAGGGTGTGATTGGATAGTGGCTAAGAGGTGTTATAGGAACGCCCAGAGTAAGGTGTTAAAACAGCATTGTACATGGCAGACAGTTGGTGTCGAACCCCCCCACCTTTATTTAAGCTTGGTTTCTTTATTTTCACATAAAATGCCACCTTGACACCTCTCTTGAACCAGTCACGTTCCTTTGCCAATATGTTAAATTTACAATCTTCAAAGGTATGTCCTTTATCCTTAAGATGCAGGTACACAACTGAGTCCTGACCCGAGGAATTGGCTCTTTATTATGTGAAAATAAAGAAACCAAGCCTAAATAGAGGTGGGGGGGTTCGACACCAACTGTCTGCCATGTACAATGCTGTTTTAACACCTTACTCTGGGTGTTCCTATAACACCTCTATCCAATCACACCCTTAACACCTGGCTGAGATATGCTAATTGGGATTTTCCAGGGTACATAATTGCCACAGATTCTTGTACAAGTCATTCTGAATTGAGAAAGCCAGTCGGATGACTAGCGAGACGTCTTCAAGAACTACATTTCAAGTCCAGTTGAGCTAATTGAATACAACAGATACAAATTCTTGTGATTTCCGAAGCACGTGTGATTGCACATGCCTGTCCATTTTGGCAACACATGCGATCACCATTTTTTTTGCACAATTGCTTGCGTTAATTTTGAAATTGCGTGCGCAAATGCGAGACAATGCACGCTTCAATGCGTTGCAGTGTGGCCTCAGCCTCAAGGTCGAAAAAAAACTGTGATACTTGCCTTGTGGTGGTGCCGGAGGCTGAGGAGGCGAAGGAGGAGAGGGTGGCGTGGACCCTTCAGTCCCTGTATCTTCCTCTTATGTAAGATTATATAAAAAATAAAATCAATTAATATGACGGTGGCGACAGCTTTGCTGGGCTTTTTAACGCCCCACCAGTTTATTCATTAACACTAATTAACATTAACTAACATTTATAGCTAATGGCTGGCATGCAATAAACTTTTAAAATAACAAAAAGTTTCTCTCACAATTATTTATGTGATGTACAAAAAAGTACAAATAAATGAGATAATATTTTATATAAACATTTTATATAACAATCAAAGCAGAAAAAGATGGCTCAAACTGTGATACTTGCCTTCCGCTCTGTTGGCTCTGTCGCTTCAGGTCAGACCATCTTCTCTGCAGCTGGAAGATGGTCTCGGAAATATTAAATTTTGTTTGCAGCTTCCGCTGCAAACTGCGCATGATGTGCAATTTGCGCAACTTAATATGTGGGGTGCCAGCCGGCATCCCATCATAGTTTTTCTTGGCCAGGTAGGCCACCATGTACCTCTGCCACTCCATACTAGGCATCCTGGCTGAAAGTGAGGCTGTGATGCAAATTCTTATATAGTGGGGCAAACAGGAACAAGCTGCCGAAAACCGGAAGTAGATTCCTAAAGCAAAACAGCCGCTTTTCGGTAATCCGCGAAAACGCACGCCGATTTCGGTAATCTCCGAATGTACAGTGGCCGCAACCCGCGAAAGTAGCTATTGATTTTGGTAACACTCGATTTTCGGATCGATTTCGGTAACCATCGAAAAATTGTATCGTAAGTGGGGATCGATTTCGGTAACCCTCATATTTGTGATATCGGTAACCCTCGAAAATAGCCCGCAAAAGCTCGAAAACAGCCCCGATCGTGAGGAAAGATAAATTTTAATTGAGTTTTACGTATATTTACAGGTTCC
Source organism: Hymenochirus boettgeri (assembly GCA_019447015.1). Taxonomy (NCBI): domain Eukaryota; kingdom Metazoa; phylum Chordata; class Amphibia; order Anura; family Pipidae; genus Hymenochirus; species Hymenochirus boettgeri. The sequence continues at coordinate 190,923,954 of CM033474.1, read as the reverse complement.
CCACCCTTCAAATTGATAGAAACTTTCAAATTTTTTTCTCCCATAGACTTCTATGGGTCCGTTTTCGAATCAGGGAAATCGGGAAAATTCGAAAATCCGAAAACGGGACGAAACTCATCGGTTTCGAACATCCTTATTCGATAACCCTCGAATGTAGCCTTCGATTTTGGTAACCCTCGAATGTATTGTTTGGTAACCCTCGAATGTAATGTTTAATTTCGGAAATCCTTTAAATGTAGCCTTCGATTTTGGTAACCCCTCGAATGTATCATTCGGTAACCCTTGAATGTAGCGTTCTGTAACCCTCGAATTGGCCATAACACTTGAATGTAGCATGCGGAAACCTGACAATTGCTGATCGTGGGTAAAGCTAGTGTTAAAAGAAGTTTTGGTGATATGGACATGTTCCCCAGGCCATTTCCCAGGTGCCACAGCCATTTACAGTAAGTTACCATTGCTATTTTAATTGTATTTAATCCGATGTTTTCAAACTATTTCTCTCCATTCATTTTAATTGGTTAGTTTTTTTGAACTTCCAAACAAACCCTGCCCCTTGCAATGTTACAGAGCGGTGAAGGGTAGTTCCCAGTTGTTAAAATGGAGAGGCAGAGCATTCCACAGATTTTATTTTACTAACAATGTTAACAACCCCCACACACACTTAATTCTTCCCACCAGGGTCAATGTCATGTATAAGTAAAATTATTTTTAAAACAGGAAAAAAATGGTGAAATGGGACAATCCCGGCACGTTGGGAGCTATGTATTAAGTTATACAGTATAACCATTAACTTTAAGTTATTCCATTAATTTTGGGGGCACTAAATGCTTATTTAAAGGTATCCTTCCATACCATAATTGATATCCTAACAACTTAACAGAAAATTTTGATGTGCATCCAGATCTAGCATCCAGATTCTAGATTTCTATAACTTAATATTGGGCAAAATTTATAAAAGATTGTTATAGTAAAATAATGATTTTAAAGTACACCGGCATTATCGTAAGATAATGAATGGTAACAATAATTATTTTACTATAACAATCTTTTATAAATTTTGCCTATTATCAAAGCCTTTTTTTTACATGTCTTACATGATGAAATAGACTTCCATTTAAGATCAGTAACATTTTTCAGCAGCTTATCTCATTTCCTATGAGCCAAGCAAAAAATAACTAGCAGTTTAATTATAGTGATCCAGTGGTTAGCACAGCCAATCACAGTCTCCACTGCTGAAAAATGCACAGATGCCAGCTTCTGCACACAAAAGCTAGGCATAAGGCAGTCGAGGGAACGAGGAGTGGTAGGTATGTTTAGAATTACTTTTGATAACCTTGTGAAGTCAAGGTTTTAGGGGCAATTACTCTACTCAATTGATTTTTTGGGGGGTGGTAAAGTTTTAGGCTTGTAAAAAAAAAAAAATTTAAAAAAACCCAGACAGTTACAGCAGTAGAATACAACTACTTGAATACAAGAATTTGCCAAATACATGGGGGGAGGAGCAATGGTGTTGGTGATGTCACAGCTTACAGTGCTAGATGGAAACACCACTTTTCATACTGCTTTAAGTTTGCATAGATTTCAGCAAGAAGCACGATCCTGGAATCATTTTAAAGGTAGAAATGTGACCACGGAGCCATGTGGCATGGAGACCACAGTTACCCTTTAAAGTGGCTAAAGCACATATGTTAACTTTTAATTCTGTTATAAAACATAAATTTAACATGTACGTTATTACATTAACATTATTAAAATTAGATAGGCCAATTGTTTCACCTCTATTATCTTTTGATTTAAGCAATTATCAAACTACAAAATCATTTGTAAATATATGTACACTTACTAGATGAAAAAAAGAGTGCCTTAGGCTTTCCACTTTTAATGCAGACTAGTATGTACAGTGTAATAATAGAAAAGGGAGGTTGATTTTTGCAGACCGTCGAATGGTCTTTGGTAAACCCTTTTAACAATATCATGTACAATAACATTTGACTGATAATTCTGTGACACATTTATAGTTCCCTTTATGTAATTAATCTTAGTTAAAGGCAAAGTATACCCATCACACAAGACTAATTTATGTTAATATTGTAAATTAGATTATCTTTCAAACAAAAACAAGAATTAATGATAAACGAAAATAAACTTCAATGAAAATGCACAATGTCTACATCCTTAAAAAAAGACACATCTTTTTGAACCAGATACTTGGGGCAATTGGGAGCTAATAGTTCGAAAAGTTTGGATGATTTACAGATAAACTAATGGTAACTTACTGTAAATGGCTGTGGCACCTGGTAAATAGTCTGGGGAACATGTGACTATCACCAAAACCGGTTTAAACACTTCTTACTTCATGATCTGGCAATTGTCAGGTTTGCGCAAGCTACATTCGAGAGTTACATAAAATTTGAGGCTTACCGAATGTTACTTTTGTGGGTTAGCGAAAACGAACCATGCATTTGAGGGTTAGCGAAAACGAAAGATATATTTGAGGATAAGCAAATGATACATTCTAGGGTTAGTGAACGGACAAGAAAAGAGATGATCTATGCACATTCCTGGGCCCCATATATACAGCCACGGGTCCTGAAAGTCCGAGAAATCCAGGTCTAGGATAGTTTGAGATGTCCGACTCCAACTCGTGTTCGAGTTCTAGTCCATCTCTAGTCCTGATCTTTGGAGTCTGCTTGAAATTTGTTTAGCTAGATAAGCAATTTAAAACGTATAAGTTTAAATGCTAGCCTACAAGAACAGGTAAATTAAATAGTATTTCTAATAAAAATAATAAAATATATATACAATATATGAAATTCTAATCAGAATTTACTGATACATTTATACACTTCAACAAACATAAAGAAACAAGAATATATGTTTGGTGCAGCCAACATTATAAGCTAGCCTCTTGGTGTAAGAAGGGAGGCTTAACCCTCGAACATTACATTCGAGGGTTACTGACGATACATTCTAGCGTTAGCGAAAATGAACCATACATTCGAGGATTAGTGAATGATACATTTTAGGGTTAGCGCACGGCCCGTAAATTCGATAATTATCGAATTTGTGATAATTATCGAAAATACAGCTGCGAGTCCAGAAAGTCTGAGAAATCTGGGTCCGGGATAGTTGGAGAAGTCCGAGTCAATTTGGATTTAAAACGTATATGTTTAAATGCTAGCCTACAAGAACAGGTAAATTTAATAGTATTTCTAATAAAAATAACAAAATATATATATATATACTGATATATTTATACACTTCAACAAAAATAAAGAAACAAGAATATATGTTTGGTGCAGCCAACATTATAAGCTAGCCTCTGGTGTAAGAAGGTAGGCTTGTCACCCTAAAAACAATCACACTTTAGTATGCGCAAAGCTTGACAATTTCCCTTTTCTCTAAATTTGAGGGAGATAGTCATGCAGGAACACTGAAGGAAGCAGCAATGCTCTTCTGCACAGATGGGTAAGTGATATTAGCAGCCCCCAGGATAGTGTTGGTGCACAGTCTAGCTCCCAAAGCAGCTAGCGTAACTACCAGGGTGGGACGGGACTTTCATATCAAAATGCATCCGTCCACTACAAAGGTAAGTAAAAGGTAAGTAAGAATCTCTAAAAATATTTTGTTAAGTGTGTAAAATTTTCTCTTAAGTTTAATATTTTACATTTCTTTAATGGTAAAAATAAATCTCAATTTCAGTTTATAGACAAACTTAATGTAAAGGTGTCTGAAAATATATATTTATTTGTAATATTTTTTCACAAATGTACACATGCCCAGCACAGTAATGTGTAATTCAGTACAGTTACCAGTGATGAATGGTTTTATTGAGCAAATTACATCAAAATAAATCATTTTATACTTCATAATTGGCGAGTCAGATAACTCAATAAGTCAATTTGCCATGGCTGACTTGCTCTAAAGAAGAGAAATTCTATAAGAGGAAGTGGCTTTGTCGAAACATCTGTGAAATTGCAAAGACATAATAGAAAAGATTAATCAGCAAATTGGTGTCACGTTTTATATTCAAAAAAGTGATGCTTGCATTAAATTGTGAATGAATGTAGGATATTTACAACTAATGAGTTGATGTGTAATAATATATTTACACCTGTTTGCCACATTATCAATGCAGACTTTGTCAAATGAATTTGTGTACTAAAAATAGGAAAACGTTTAATGGAGACATTATTGGGTGTGTTTGTCTCACAAAAGCCTTAAAATACTCATTTAGTCATGTGTTAGTTTGTAAATTTGTGATTTTGCATTCTTAAGTCTATTCATTACTTTTCCTTGAAAAACAACCCCACAAATGTTGTACATACAGTACATGTCGAATTTCAGAAACAGATTTTCTATAAAAGCAGCGAAGAAGGTTCAAACTTAGAAAATCTTGTTTAAACCTCAGGCAAAAAAAAAATCCCACATTAACATAATAAAGTGTGTTTCTTTGTTAATACATTACATACCAGGTGGGTCACCCTGGTTAAACCTATGAATATATTTGTTGTCCAGACCGCCACGCTACTGATTAATATGAACTGAGCTGATTACCTAGCTACTCCATGCATTCGTTCCTCTTATCACAATGTTTATGTTTTTATTATGGCCTGAGATCAAACCTTGCCTTATATATTGTAAATTCTATTTGTATTGTGATACATTTGTTGTGATAAAATGTTACCCCACTAGCATCAGATTACAAAAGAACATCACCAGCATTCAAAACTTTGGGATTAGGCTGTTAACCTATTAACAGGGGTGGTGTTCTTGCATTCCCTTAATGCAGAATCATGGACAAAATTTTTCATAGAAGAGTTTCTGAGAAACAAACAAAAAAAAGGACTTAAACTAAGTACTAATTAAAACAATAGCCCACGTGCATTGGTGGATGTTGAGATGTAGTCAGAAAATAGGGCAAAGCATAAGGGCCATTACAGCTATACATTTCAGCTACCTCTGTATGTGAACCAAAATACCTATTAACCTCTTAAAGGTGAACTGTGGTCCAAAAATGACTTTAGGTAAACTGATAGGAATTGCTCTCCTGAGAATTCTTGCAATTTATTTTCATTGTTTATTTTTCATATTTTTGAAGAGATTGACATTTTTGTGTGTGATATGGCAGCAGCATCACCAGGTCCCCTGCATTCCTGCTCTGGAACCATGTCAATGGATGACAGTCAATCTGCCCTGTCTACTCCTTCCCTTGTAGCCCCCCAGGTCCCTCCCAGTAATGGACCCCTTGGCCCCTCCATTTGCAGGCCCTCTTTCGCCCATTCCCTTACAGACCCATGTGGCCCGCCCACTCATGGGTGCCTTAGACCTGCCCACTCACAGGTGCCTTCACCCCGCCCACTCATGGCTGCCATGGGCCACTCAGACACACACCTCTACAGAAAACTGTGTGAAAACAGACTTATCAGGCAGAGGGAGAGCTCTGCCTGAAAAGGCTGTTTTCACATAGTGGTAGAGTAGGGCTGTTGATTCCCTTACCTTCTCTGTGGGGATCTTCACACAGCAGGGAGAGACATCCTGTCTCCTGTCCTGTCACTGAAGTCTGAGGCTGTGCTCGCTGGCAGCGAGGTGGAGGAGCGCAGCCTTAAGCTGGGTACACACACTACAATCTGCAAGATCCTGTCTGTCATCTTTTGAAGATCTGTATATACGCAGTCCTAAGCATTCTCCCTATGAACATCATAGGGAGAAAGCTTGAGACTGTGTGTTTCCCTCGGGCGCTGCAGACTCCTCTATAGGGAGTCTAGCACGAGCGAGGGAAATTCTTTTTTCCTGAACGATCGCTCGGCCGACGGGAACGATCAGCGGTCGTGCGCTCGTTCGGGAAAACCGCTGCACACATACCTTCGGTATCGGGGCTTTAACGCTAGTGTGTGTACCTATCTTTAGGAATATACAATGGATAGGATCCTGCACACCTAAACCATGAATGTAGACAAAATTCCAAAACGCTGGGTACTCCAAGCACTGTAGCCAACAGTAATCAAATATATGGATGAAGGTAGCTGGGCACACCAGTAAGACTGGTGTGTCCAGCTACCTTCATCCATAGCTTTAGGAATGTCACATGTCAGCCTCCCACCGATTAACTTTCTGGTCAGTAATTTCTTTATATCTTGGAGCACGTAGAGAGGTGGTTCATGGCTTGTTTTAAAGGTAGGAAACTGGCCTTTCATTTAAACTCAACTTGTTTGGAAACCACAGTTCCCCTTTAATACTCCATCAAACAATATGTTATTGAAAAATACCTTCAGCAACACAGAGGTGCAATTTCATTTGTATACATGCACAACACAGTTCTTTTAAAGAAATTCATGCTTTTAGCAGATTTTCTTAAAATGAAGAAAGGAAAACCCTAATATTATACATGTCCTGAATAAAACAGTACCCCATATTTACGCAAACCTATACCTGAATGATACCTGACTCTGATACCTGACTCTCATACCTGACTCTGATACCTGACTCTGATACATGACTCTGATACCTGACTCTGATACATGATGAATGATACCTGACTCTGATACATGATGAATGATACCTGACTTTGATACATGATGAATGATACCTGACTCTGATACATGATGAATGATACCTGATGAATGATACCTGACTCTGATAGCTGATGAATGATACCTGATGAATGATACCTGACTCTGATACATGATGAATGATACCTGACTTTGATACATGATGAATGATACCTGACTCTGTTACATGATGAATGATACCTGACTCTGTTACATGATGAATGATACCTGACTCTGATACATGATGAATGATACCTGACTCTGATACATGATGAATGATACCTGACTCTGATACATGATGAATGATACCTGACTGATACATGATGAATGATACCTGAATCTGATACATGATGAATGATACCTGACTCTGATACATGATGAATGATACCTGACTCTGATACATGATGAATGATACCTGACTCTGATACATCAGAACCCGGATCCGCCGCGGATTTATCCCGTTCGCGAACAGCGGATTTTTCTGGATTTTCCGCCTTCCGAACTTCCGATTCGCGGATTTTTCGTATTTTCGAAAATTTTCGAAATTACGAGTTTTCACGTATTTTCGGGAATTTTCGAAAATACAAGGATTTCTCTTAATTCCATACATACGTATTTTCGAAAATTTTCGAAATTACCAGGATTACTTGTATTTTCGAAAATACATATTTTCGAAAATACATGAAAACTCGTAATTTCGAAAATTCACGAAAATACGTGAAAACTCGTAATTTCAAAAATTTCCGAAAATACGAAAAATCTCGTTATTGCAAGGGTATTTTTAATTTTAACGGGTCCGCTCGCTGATTTTCGAATTTTCTAATTTTTTCGAAAATTCGCGGATCCTCGAGCGGACCGGATTTTGCGAAGTTCGGACATCTCTACTGATGAATGATACCTGACTCTGATACCTGATGAATGATACCTGACTCTGATACCTGATGAATGATACCTGACTCTGATACCTGATGAATGATACATAAAATGTACACAAAATGTGCTATTACCTAGCTAAGGAATCCGCGGAAGCGTCATCGCATTATTGGCAAATATCAGGACATTTTTTCCCCATAAACTATAATCGGTGCAATCCTCAAATATGGATATTTTGAGGTTTAAATGTCATGTCCACCCCCAAAACTAGAATTTAACCCACTACTGGCCCTACTCTGTTGTGTAATAAAATCCTTACCTTACATCCCAGCTCCAAATGGTTCTCCTGTAATGTCCCCCTAAAGTCCCAAAAACTGGCCACCAGGAGCACTGCAGGGAGGGAAATTGTTACCGCCTCTGAGGCTTCCTCTCAGAGGTTTTTGGCTTGCTCAGAGCAGCCCTCCCCCTCCCTCTCCCACCCTCTCCCTCCAATTTTCATCTCCCTCCCCCTAGTGTAAAAACCCTTTGGCACATAATAAGTCTCCTTCTCCCATCTCCAACCGCTACAATGCATTTTTCAGAAAGTCCCCCAAGCTCTACTTACCCTACCTCTCTTCCCCGGCGTTCTGTGCAGCCGCGTCCACTGCTTTCTGTGCAGCTGGCAGCCACGTCCGGCCCCTTGCTTGCAGTTTCATGCAAACAGAGGGCCGGGCAGTGCGGCGGAGGAAGGGAGAGGGAAGGTAAGTAGAGTTTGGGGGTCTTTCTGAAAAATGTATTATAGCGGTTGGGGCTGGGGGAAGGAGAGCTACTATGTGCCAACATTTTTTACATGGAGTGGACATTTACTTTAAGGGTCATGTGATTAAAACAATCAGTTTCATGGTCGTAAATGCAAACACGGATTCTTCCAACCCCTACACAGACACAGGTATATGCACCTACTAACCTACCCATCTATTCCTATGGCAGACATACTTAAAGGGTAACTATAGTCAATAATGCACAAAAAACCTACCCCCCGATCCCTCACTGCATCTATCGTCGCAACAGTGGAGGCTGAATGTTCGGCAAAGGATCAGGAGCTGGTAAGTATGTTTAAGAGCACCTGGGATAATTTGACTAGAACACTCCTAATAAAAACTTTTAATATTTTATTCAGGGACCCCCAAAGGCTAGGTCACATTTTGCTAATCTATCTAATGTCTAATTTATGTAATGTCTGCCTTGTGTATGGCCAGTAGAGATGGACTAGAACTCGAACTCGAACCCGAGTTCGAGCCCAGTTCGAGCCGAGCTATTCGAATTCTAACGAATTCGGACTTCTCGAACTATCCCGGATTTTCGATATTTTCATACTTTCGATAAATATTGAATGTTCGACCATTCAAAAATGCCTATTATACCTATACGCTAGCATCGTATCCGCGAGTAAAGTGTCCATTAAAATCTATACGCGAGCATCGAATCCGCGAGTAAAATGTCCATGGTATCTAGGCGTGAGCATCAAATCTGCGAGTAAAGTGTCCTTTACGCGAGCGTCGAATACGCGAGTAAAATGTCCATGGTATCTAGGCGTGAACATCGAATCCGCGAGTAAAGTGTCCATTAAAGCTTATACGTGAGCATCGAATCCACAAGTAAAATGTACATGATACCTAGGCGCGAACATTGAATGTTCAAACGCGAGAGCTCGAAAATAGCGCCAGAGTAAATTTGATTTTTCGAATGTCCTGGATATTCGAACATGTTCCCCAGACCATTTCCCAGGTCCCATAGCCATTTACATTAAGTTACCATTAATATTTTATTTTTATTTGATTAGAACTTTTCAAACTATTTGACTCCCATTGACTTTAATGGGTCCGTTTTCGAACTTTCCATATAGTTCCATATATCTCTAATGGCCAGCTTAATACACAAAACCTGAAACCTGATCCCTGATACCTAATACCTGATATCTAATACCTGACACCTGATAAATGACACCTGGTATCTGACAATCAATACCTGTTAAATGACACCGATGCATGATGTTGTCCTAAAATGGACACCGTACATAAGGAATGTGTCAGTCACAAATGTTCTCCCTATTCTTTGTATAAGGAGAATACTCAGGACTGTGTGTAGCCACATCTTTGATATTACAGATTCTGTCTGTCATCTTTCACATATCTCCATATTGTATATTTTAACAGTTACAGTTAACATTACTACAGAAAGTAATTTCAAACAAAGTCTTGTTTGGCGCAATATTCTGTTTTATTGCACACAATGCAATTGAGGACTCTAATCCTGCAGTGTATTATATTGTACCTTTGGGATTTTAAGTGATTGTGTGGTTTGATGGATTTCAAGGACTAGCATGGTTATAATCAATGTACCCTAATTGCAACACACTAGATGGACTTTTACGTAAAAACCATTAGGGGTTGGATTTTTTAACTAGTTTATCTTCCTTACTCAGTATTGCTAAATTGTTTGTTTCTTGTCATCATTTATTTACAGTTGTAGAAGGACAAGCCTATTCAAAGCATCTACTAGGACAGCGTGATAATTTACATATTGCATATTGACTTTTTCTGCTTTGCCAACAGCATATTTTTAAACACTAATATATCTTGTGTTAGAGACATGGTATATGTTGATCCTGAATGGACAGGACATACCTGTAGTTGTGAAGTGTGTATCTTCTGGTTAAACCAGTTTGTAATGGAATTAGGGAACCAACACTACATTTTTACTCTACTGCTAATTCAAGGAGCAGGAGGTTGATTTAATGTAATAACTTTTGAAATAGTTGATTTATTATTAGGGTGCCCCATAGTTGGATGGTAGAGCACAATTTGTGGACATATTTTTTTTTGTTAAGTCTCCTATTTGTGTGAATCAAATTTAGACATTGTTTAAAAACAATTAATAATTACAGTATATGCATGTGTGTTTGCTAATATTGAGTTAAAAAATATCCCAAGAAAGCTTATTGATTATGTTAATGGGGACAGTCAGGGAGAATAGAAACATATCTGCCTAACTTTCAGCCAAAGCTGTTTCAGGTTTTAAAAAAGTGGTTCTGCTTTAGACAGATTGGATGCGGAATTTTGGTTTTAGTTGTTGAAATTCCTTATGGAAACCCAGGTCTGTTTTAAAACCTGCCGGCGGAACAAATCCCAGCGGGTTGGTGCTATGCTACTAGATGTGTAAATCTATATTTATCTACACATTGCTTGAGTTTGCAGCCTAGCCTTCGCAATGCACAGAGAAGTTAATTTAGGAGAGAATTTTAAAACCTCAAATTCTAATAAATTATTATATATTAGAATTGAATCAATAATTATAACCCATGGAGAATAGTGTAATACTATTGTGAAACTGCTAAATTGAAATTGCAGATTTTACCATGTATTTGTGTGTGTGTGTATGTGTTTGTTTATTTGTATTTGAAATGTTAAAAGAATGAACAAAAAAACTTCAAATTGAAATGTAAGATTCTTACTATTTGCAGGTACACATTTCAATACAAAAAAAAGAAAGAAAATTCAAAGCAGCTAAGAAAGAGAAATACTTTTTCAAATAAAAAAGTAATAACAACAAATGTGGACCAAAAAAATGGTAAAGCTTCTTTCTATGAGGACACATTTGTGATTAATGAAGCACTTATTTTCTTGAGTAAACCTGAGTTATAATATTAACATTGTACTTCATGCGCATCACCTTGTGTTCACCTACCCCAGAAGCCCTAATAAAACAAAATCTTCATCCCGGAGTCGAGTGCTCTCCAGAGATGTGACTAAAGAAGACATTGAGTAGTATACAAATGTTAAGCCTCCTAGCATTATTCCCCTGCTGCTATTCTACCATCCAGTTCTTTTCTTTCTACTGACATGATGAATGAAGCAAATGCACAAGAATTTTTCTTCATCTGCCTGAAAAAAAAAGCACTACCATCGATGCTGAAACTAAATTACTAACCTGACTCATGATCTAGAGATATGAGACAGATTTTCGCCTTATTATTGCAGCTGAATTATTCAGTGGTGCCCATTAGCAAAACGATAGCATGACAATTTTTATATTTAGACTTCCTTGCTGACTGCATAGCATCTTGCATCTAATACTTGTTTAAACCTCTCCTGACAAGAAGCATGTACAGTGACTGCAATTAGTGAGTAGGTGAAAATGATAATGGCTTATTTTCACTAAATAGAAATATGTTTAAGTTGCAATATCTTTACTTTTGTTATGCACACCCTGCTCATTATATTTGGACAAACCGCTTTAATTACAAATCTATGCAGGCAGTGACAGATTTAATACTGTTAGTCATGTAACAGATTTTTTTTTTAGCATTGCCCATGGAAACTCATTCATCCTTATTAGTCATTTTCATTGTAAAAAAAAAAATCCTTATATTTCCTTTCAGATTTCTCCCCTGTAATTCATAAACTGTCAAACTGATCCTTTTGCACATTGTTAAAAGCTGTTGCCTTCTCCAGTTGTTATATTGCAATGTTTTAAAATTGAATCTTGGTGATCTGATGTCATTTCAGTCTGACAAACTGAGACTTTCCTCAACTTTTCTTGGAGATTTGCACTTCTCTAATCTTTACTGAACAGATGGCTTTTTTTTTTCTTCCATAAGTAGAATGATTAAACTTCACTTTTAGATGACACTAAATTATTTTTTCTTTAAACAAATTATATCAATGAATGATGTTATTTTTAAAGTAAATTTACACCCTTAATAAGAGATTCCATCATTTAGGATGCCTTATTTATGGGACAAATCAGTAATTTATCATTTCGAATTCCTGCAATAATTGAAATGATTGAATGATTGAAAGCAGTCATGACACAAGGCATCAGCACCAGGGAGCATAAAAGGGCAGTAATGCTTCTCAATACATGTACAGTTTTTGAGGTATTACTTTTTGTTTTGCCATTTTCCACAATATACAGTAAAATCAACGATTTAAGAGATAATCTGTCCAAATAATAACAAAGAAAAAAATACTGAAAAACAAGCTTCTGTTTCTGCTTTTTTTTTTTTAAATAAACACACAGGGTTATTCAATAAAAGTTCTTATTGTTTAAAATGGTGCTAATTTTGCCCCAACCAATCAGATGTTAGCTTTCAAATGTTAAATAAGATCTGATTGGTTGGGGAAAATTAGAACCATTTTAAACGATAAGACCTTTTATTGAATCTCCCTGACAGTTTTTATTACATTTTTATAAAATATATAAAATAAAATATTACATTTTGTTGTCTTACATTACATCTTCAAAAAAGTACATAAAGAAGTTATTGTCAGCATAATATAACTGTAGATTTGTTGGTGTAATATACTTAACTTTATTAGTTATACATAGCAGTTATTTTGAATGGGGGGAAACAGGGTTAAAGGGTATAGATAAGTTATCTTATTGTTTCATTCTACAATATATTTTCTATGTATTATTTCAGACATATAATGATGACTGTTTCTATTTTATCATCAAATCGATAGAACTTAGTTATTTTGTGAAATTGCATACATTTTTTCGTAATGCATATTTGTTGTTTGTTGTTTTTGCATTGCTGTATCTGCTTTTTGTTTCCCAAAAGCAGGAAATACAGAGCATCAGTCTGATTTTACGGATTTTCCAACATTGATTTTAAAAAGAAAAGATAAAGGCTCATCTTAAGCATAGAACTTATACAATCTAAATGCTATTTAGGGATAACACAGAATCAAATTAAAAACACAAATATAGACAAAATGAACTCCCTATATAGATCATTTGGTATTCCAGGATGTGCCTGTTGCACAGTATATTATAGTATTAAAATTACAGTTAAACTTAGAGTTTTAAAACAAAGACAAACAAAAAGTAATCATCCATCCTAAAGTCAGGAAACCGTATCAACCAATCTATTTAGTCCATTGCTGTGGTACAAGTGTATAAAGCATTATAACCAGAGGACACTGCAAAGAATAGGCACATGCAGGAGACTCAACCAACAAGCTATATCTGTTGTATTCAATTAGATCAACTGGACTTGAAGTTTAGTTCTTGAAGACGTTTCGCTAGTCATCCGACTGGCTTTTTCAATTCAGAATGACTTGTACAAGAATCTGTGGCAATTATGTACCCTGGAAAATCCCAATTAGCATATCACAGCCAGGTGTTAAGGGCGTGATTAGATAGTGGCTAAGAGGTGTTATAGGAACGCCCAGAGTAAGGTGTCAAAACAGCATTGTACATGGCAGACAGATGGTGTCGAACCCCCCCACCTCTATTTAGGCTTGGTTTCTTTATTTTCACATAAATGGCCTCCTTAACACCTCTCTTGAACCAGTCACGTTTCTTTGCCAATATGTTAACATTACAATCTTCAAAGGTATGTCCTTTATCCTTATGACTAAAAAAGATGTTCAAGGCACTCAAGCATGTATGATAATATATAAAATCCCTTTATTTATATATTAGTGCAGGGGAATCCATAATTAAAAGCAATTAAAAACTGATCCATTTCCAGAAACCCATGCTATATAACAATATAAATGAACCGTAATGCAAACACTCACTAAGTAACATATGCTAAGTATTGACACTTATAAGGTATACATAAAGGGATAAGCAGTGTAATGACAAGTATCAACTGGCAATTAATCAGAGATAGTTATAATCCTATACTTATCCCCCTTGACAAAGTTGCACAGCATATAGGTGTTGCAGCATGAAGTAAGGGCTAGAATAGAGTACAACCAGGCATCAGGTTCTGGATAGGTGCCGTTGACGCGTTTTGCCCGCCATTGGGCTTTCTCATAAGCGGTTAAATGTGCTATTTGGCCATGCGTTTTTATAACTCCCACTCTCTTCCGGTTTACATGCGTCTGCTACGTACTTACGTAATTATGCCGTGCATACGCATGACGTAAAGTACGTCATTCCGTTCTCCCTTCACTTAACGAAGAACACATCATTGCGTTTGCATATCTCACTTGCGCATAGAGGGAGGTAATAGATAGTGTTGCGCATGTGTGCATGTGAGCTCCTAGAGATTGAGCGATGTGCGAATCAAGCACTATCGAACAATTCAGATGACGTCATCTGTAGTAATCGGCCATATTGGTAAAAGGCTAAATACCATCACTACGCATGGGCTATTGAACACTTGTATCCCATAAGTACCACATATTCCTAATATAACTATATACACTAAAAAGGTAAAGTGCAAAGGGAAAAAGAAAAAATAATGTATATATAGATGCTAATAAAGATTAAATGGCAATAATCTTTTCCATAAGTTCATTATATGTCCATTCTTAACCATTTTTTAGACCATTTTTTAGAGAATCTCATCATAATAAATTGATCCATGATGTGGATATTATGTCAAATGCTAATGTTGAGATGCTGTTATCTCCATTGAATGTGATTTGGGCAATTCTCTTGAATGTAGTCATTCATGCTTTTTATCCTCCCGATACCTAACAAATATCACAGACCGTTAATGTCCATAGAAATTAGTTGAATTAAATTAAGATCCAAAATAACTCCATGTCAAATTGGGAGGAAGAAAAAGAAGAAAAAAATCTCAGAAAATCTCAGAGCCTGGTAAGTAAATCCATGTGGAAAGTGGAGCTTGTCTGAAGCTGGTTAATGCATATCCTCCATGCTTGTATATTCCAAAATATATACTGGTTCTGACATACGCCAGCTAGATGAAATATAGCCCAAAATGGTTCCGTAACAGTCGGGAAAGAAAGGTAAGTATGACATCTGAATGGATATTTGTTTATGCAGAGGATAAACGTTGTCTGGAATCGGTTAATGTATTCCCTCCAGGCTGTTAGATAAATAAATAAAATAAGATAAGAAATATAAGGGAGGAAATATATTCAAAGAGAGATGGAGGTCAATATAAATATAAGTCAAATAAAAGGCATAAGGTCCAGTTCTTCGTTTAGACCCTTGGGAGCAATATTTCCCTTCTTTGCTGTCTCTTAGGGCTAAGAAGGGAAAAGAAGGGAAATATTTGACAAGTGTTGCACAGCATTTCTTGTATAATCATGATGGGCAAGCTAAGGGTCTCAAATGTTTCGTAATCGACTCTGTGAAACTAAATTTGTGAGGTGGAGATTACGTGTAAAACTACTTAGAAAAGAAGCCGTTGGATTTACCACTAGGGACCCTTGCTCCCAAGGTCTAACAACGAACTGGACCTTACGCCTTTTATTTGACTATATTTATATTACCTCCCCTCTCTTTGATATATTTCCTCCCTTATATTTCTTATCTTATTTTATTTATTTATCTAACAGCCTGGAGGGAATACATTAACCGATTCCAGACAACATTTATTCTTTGCATAAACAAATATCCATCCAGATGTCATACTTACCCTTCTTCCCCGACTGTCACGGAACCATTTTGGACTACATTTCATCTAGCCGGCGTATGTCGGAACCAGTATATATTTTGGAATATACAAGCATGGAAGATATGCATTAACCAGCTTCAGACAAGCTCCACTTTCCACATGGATTTACTTACCAGGCTCTGAGATTTTCTGAGATTTTTTTCTTCTTTTTCTTCCTCCCAATTTGACATGGAGTTATTTTGGATCTTAATTTAATTCAACTAATTTCTATGGACATTAACGGTCTGTGATATTTGTTAGGTATCGGGAGGATAAAAAGCATGAATGACTACATTCAAGAGAATTGCCCAAATCACATTCAATGGGATAATAGCATCTCAACATTAGCATTTGACTAATATCCACATCATGGATCAATTTATTATGATGAGATTCTCTAAAATGGTCTAAAAAATGGTTAAGAATGGACATATAATGAACTTATGAAAAGATTATTGCCATTTAACTTTATTAGCATTATATATACATTATTTTTTCTTTTTCCCTTTGCACTTTACCTTTTTAGTGTATATAGTTATATTAGGAATATGTGGTACTTATGGGATACAAGTGTTCAATAGCCCATCGTAGTGATGGTATTTAGCCTTTTACCTAGGGCCGATTACTACAGATGACGTCATCTGAATTGTTCGATAGTGCTTGATTCGCACATCGCTCAATCTCTAGGAGCTCACATGCACACATGCGCAACACTATCTATTACCCCCCTCTATGCGCAAGTGAGATATGCAAACGCTGATGTGTTCTTCGTTAGTGAAGGGAGAACGGAATGACGTACTTTACGTCATGCGTATGCACGGCATAATTACGTAAGTACGTAGCAGACGCATGTAAACCGAAGAGAGTGAGTTATAAAACGCATGGCCAATAGCACATTAACCGCTTATGAGAAAGCCCAATGGCGGGCAAAACGCGTCAACGGCACCTATCCAGAACCTGATGCCTGGTTGTACTCTATTCTACCCTTACTTCATGCTGCAACACCTATATGCTGTGCAACTTTGTCAAGGGGGATAAGTATAGGATTATAACTATCTCTGATTATTTGCCAGTTGATACTTGCATTACACTGCTTATCCCTTTATGTATACCTTATAAGTGTCAATACTTAGCATATTTTACTTAGTGAGTGTTTGCATTACGGTTCATTTATATTGTTATATAGCATGGGTTTCTGGAAATGGATCAGTTTTTAATTGCTTTTAATTATGGATTCCCCTGCACTAATATATAAATAAAGGGATTTTATATATTATCATACATGCTTGAGTGCCTTGAACATCTTCTTTAGTCATATCTATTTAAAAAATTTTCTCTCTGGTTCTATAGGCACCATATATATTTATATAGAGCAGGGCCCTGTCTTTAATTATATTCTTCTTAAGTATGTCCTTTATCCTTAAGATGCAGGTACACGGCTGAGTCCTGACCCGAGGAATTGGCTCTTCTGTGCTGTGCCATACGTTGATTTATGCAGTTGTTGTTTGGTCTCCCCCACATACAAATCAGAGCATTCTTCACTGCACTGCACTGCGTATATGATGTCGCTTTTCTTGTGTTTCGGTATTGGGTCTTTCGGATGTACCAATTGCTGCCTCAGCGTGTTGCTCGGTTTAAAGCAGACAGGCATACGGTGTTTTTTGAAAACTCTTCTTAATTTCTCGGAGACCCCTGCTACATATGGGATGACCATGTTCTTTCTCCTGTCTTGCTTTTCCCCTTCACTGTTGGTATTCGTGTTCTTTTCTTTCCTTCTGCTTCTTTTGACAAAGGCCCAGTCTGGATATCCACAAGTTTTAAGGGCTCCTCTGAGATGTTTCATTTCTTTAGCCTTCACCTCTGTGCTAGTGGGGATGTTCCCAGCTCTGTGTTGCAGGGTTCTGATGACCCCCAGCCTGTGATCTAAAGGGTGGTGGGAGTCAAACATCAAATACTGATCTGTGTGTGTTGGTTTTCTGTAAACCTCTACTTCCAGTTTACCATTCTCCCTGACTTCTACCAAGAGGTCCAAGAAAGCCAGTTTGTTGTTTTGTACCTCTTCCCTTGTAAATTTGATGTTTTGGTCTACCGCATTAATGTGTTCTGTGAAAGCTTGTACTTCCTTCTGGTGGATTTTAACCCAGGTGTCATCCACATATCTGAACCAGTGGCTGGGTGCTATGCCCATAAAGCGCCTGTTTTTCTACCTCCTCCATGTAAAGGTTGGCTACAATGGGTGAAACTGGAGATCCCATAGCACATCCGTGTTTTTGCTTATAGAACTTATCCCTGTATTTGAAATAGGTGGTATTCAGGCACAAGTCCAGTAAGGCACACACCTGTTCTGGGTTGAGATCAGTTCTGCTGGTGAGAGTGCTGTCTTGGTCTAGCCGTTTTCTCACCATGACAACAGCCTCCTTGGTGGGTATACAGGTGAAGAGAGCCCTGAACAAGCCCTTCCCCTTTTTACTGTATTCGGCATACTATAATAATACAGCAACCACATATCAATATACTATATACTAGGAAGATTTGGCCAAAAGCCACCTACTTGTGTCCCCATCTGCTCCAAACAAACTGATGCAATTTTACATATTGCATCAAGGCTACCTCACTCCCCATAGACTCTCGCATCTCCTGAAGAGAAATAATATAGACTTGCACTCCAATATGAATGATTTATTGTGAGCCAAACATCATTATGTTGTTACATGGTGATGTTTGGCTCACAATAAATCTTTCACATTGGAGTGCAAGTCTATATTGTTTCTCTTCAGTACTTCATTCCCTTTGAAGTAGGGGAATCAGACTCTTTGCACCCATTTAGGGTTAGTGTGCATATAAATTTTTGTTACCCATTTGTATCTCGCATCTCCCCCTCCTATTCCTCTGAATGCCCCAAATGCCACCAAATGCCGGCTGACTTGGCATTTATTATAGAACTGCCCAAAAGTTGCTAGATTGTGGCATAAGTTCACAAACTACCTATCATCAAAACTACCATACCCGGTGCCACTTGAACCTAAGCTTTGCATACTGGGAATCTCAGGAATAGAATCCTGGAATAAATATGAACAGACATTTATCCGTGAAACCCTATTCTTTGCGAGAAGAGCCATAATACAATCTTGGATGGCCCCCACCACCCCTAAATTAGCCGGCTGGAAAAATATGGTGACCCAGATGCTCCCATACTTGAGAGTAATTTATTTAAACAGAGGATCCTCTAGTCCGAAACTTCAGTCTCATGTCTTCAATCTGGTGTTCTCTCTGTATATGGTCTGAATTATTACGTAAAACCCTACAGAATTGCGAAATCTGTAAGGGATTTTTAAGGATTTTGGATGGTGGCAAGAGTAATGCAATAATGTATTCCTGTCTGTGTCTTTATAGTATAGCGTGTATCCTAATTTGTCATCCTGTACAAAAATTTGCAAGTCCAAGAAATTTATGCTTGTCTTACTTTTGTTGTGCGTGAACTTAATAGGAGAATCCAAATTATTCAATGTATCCACAAAGTTCTCAAACGATTCTTCTGTACCTTGCCAAATTAGGAAGAGGTAGTCTATAAACCTGTGGTATAAAATCAAAGAGTCCCCAAATTTAGACAAGATCTGTTTTACCTCAAAATCATGCATATACATGTTGGCGTATGCTGACGCCATAGCCGCGCCCATTGTGGTGTCGTACTTCTGTAAATAGAACAAACTTTCTAACTTAAAATATTTAAATAGTAGAGTTGTGTCCAGCAAATCAATTATAAAGTCTCTAAAGACAGGAGTTCCACAATTACTAATTTTTAAATACTCCTGTACCACAGATACCCCTTCATTGTGTGGGATGTTAGTGTACAAGCTGGGCACATCCAACGTAACTAGCCATAGTTCACGATCAGTGGGTAAAGTCACCTCTTTGATTATTGCGATCAAATGATTTGTATCCCGTAAATAGGTGGAGAAACTCTAAACAACACCCTTAAAATGTCCATCAACAAACTTGCTTAAGGGTTCTGGCAAATTCCTCTGGCCAAAATAATCGGTCAGCCCAGTTGGTTGTTTGCATCCTTATTTATTGGATGCAATATTGTGTACAATATAGGGCAAATAGGGTGTTTCTGTTCTAGTCTCTGACTTCTTTCGGGATTAATCACATAGACACTGCTCTGTCAATTTTTCAATTGATTTGTCTCTAAAACTCAACCACAGGATTATTGGTAAGACGTATATATACCTGTTGATTACTCAGCTGTGACAGAATTTCTGTATGGTAGTCAACATAATTTAAAAAAACAATTCCTCCGCCTTTATCAGCTGGACGTATTATAATTGAATTATCAGACTGTAAGGACTTAAGAGCACTTTGTTCAGAACTTGTTAAATTGGGAGTAAGTTGCTTACCCTTTTAGGAGAACCTCTGCAACATCTGTTTGAATCATTTGTTGAAAACATTTGATGGTCGTGTTGTTATTTACCTGGTCAAAAGTACTTCTCAAATGGAACTGGTTGTCATAACTCGTAGTGGAAGTTCCAAAATGCCCTCTCAATCTAATCTGTCTCAGAATCTTAAATAAATCCATATCCCAGTTAAGTACATTAAACTTGATTGTAGGTACATAGGTTAAGCCTTTTTGTAATACTTTAGTCTCTGCAGTAGACAAGGTATGGTTATACATATTATAGATAGGAATTTACCTCTTGCATCTTAACCGTCCATTTGCCGCCTCACCTGGTTGGGAATCTTCTTTTTCTCTTTACCATTGTGAGTTGTCCCTTGTCTAAAAAAATCTTTAGATGCTGTAGTTCCCTCACCCTCTCAATTTACATGCAGGCTCTGGTTTTTGGGATCCAGATTAGTGTAGCTTTAGTGTATGTAAATATATATAAAAAAGAAAAAAACATGGCACTCAGTAGCATCAATGAAGGGGGCTCCTCCCACTTCCTCAGGCAGTACAACAAAATATTTGTCCCTATTACAGAATAGGCTGTTTATAGTCAAAGACAGGAAATAAGAGGTGCAACCTCAAACAGTTCCCCATCAAATACAAATCATACATTTTTTATACAAGGTATTTACATGTAATATTCCTTATACATATAAGTGAACATGAAACTCATGTGTATAGTATCTTAATTAAAATTACTATTTTTGCAGGATAACCTGTTTGAGACCCTGCAAAAGAGTAGTATGTCCCCTATTTATCTATATCCATAGGGAGCATGTGGAAATCATGGGTTCAAGGGCTGACATAAGCAGAGTATACAGAGGGAGACAGTTTATAAATACAAATACAGATTATAATCCCTGTTTAACCCCAGTGGTTCAATGGTACCCAACCGGTGTATCCATCTAACTTCCTGGCGCTTCAGGACCAACTCTCTGTCCCCTCCCCTCCTTGGAATTTGGGTGTGCTCCAATATTGCAAATCGCAAATCAGAGTCACTATGTCCCAAGAAATGTATGATTTCTATTTGATGGGGAACTGTTTGAGGTTGCACCTCTTATTTCCTGTCTTTGACTATAAATAGCCTATGCTGTAATAGAGACACATATTTTGTTGTACTGCCTGAGGATGGGGAAGGAGCCCCCGAATCGGGCCGTTGCAGTGGGGATATGTGTTGGTGATCTACCAAATAAACACACTTCATTGATGCTACTGAGTGCCGTGTTTCTTCTTTTTTATTTTCAAATTGGGAGGTTCAGCAAGACTCCTCTTGCACTGGCACCAACCTTTACATTAGCTGGAGAGCCATTACTTTCTTATCTTATATATATATATATATACACACACACACACACACATATAGTTTTAGGCTTGTTTAAATTTCATGCTTTTTTATATTCTGGAAAAGAAAAAACAAAGCTTTAAAAGTCCTTCTTTTCAAATAAGGATTCAGATATAACATTATTTTTATGTCTGGTTCCGAATGTTCTGATCTGTGCTATTTCTTCTTGCTTTTATAAACTAATGGCTGAAAATAATGAGATACTGAAAACGTTATGGAAGGGGTAAGGATAATAATTGAGAACTTAGTCTGTAATGTATGTACTATTTTTAAAAAGGTTATAATGGTGTCAAGGGAGCAAATATTTTAGCTCAATTCATTATATACATATGGGGGGGTTCCATAATTTTTTTATGGAAATGTGTAAAAGGCAATTTGTAAGTTTTACATTTGTAAACAACTTATATACAACAGCTTATTTACTTATTCTTTCTTTTTTAATGTTTCATAATTTTTATAATTTAATTGGATTCTCTCATAAAATATGTAAAATAATTTACCAAAATCTCTGCATTAAGACATTGCAGCAATAGAACAAAACTTTATTGAAAAGAACCCTATTATGTACACCATACAAATAACAGAAATAACTTGAAATATTTTAAACATAAGCTATTTTGTCATTCAGAACATTTTTTTTCCATTTTGTGTGTAAATGAGTATGTACTGCTTGTTAAAAAAATATTTATTGGATGCCACTTCTCACCTTTTTCTTAAGTTGGTTGATAAGTTTCAAATTTACAGTACTAAGCTCTCAAGAGTACTTAAAGTCATATACACATAACCTGTAGAGCACTACTAGATGTTAAAAGGATTTCTCATAGGGTTGTGTGAGAACATTTAATTGAATTAGAAAAATAAAACTGACAAACTGTAGAGCTGTTAAATGGAAATCAAATAAAAGTGATGATTGCCTTCGTGACTGCAAATCCCTATGCTTTCACGAATAAATGTAGGAGCATTTTGGAAAAAATGTAGGATTTATCTATGTATATTTAATGTATGTCTTATTTGTACTGTATATGTACTGTGTTTGAAAGGCTTCTATTCACCCCATAAATGGCTTCTCAACTGTGTAACCACAGATCGGCTATTCTATTTTTTATAGCATCTTACTCCGCCCATCTTAGTTGCCATTCTCTAAACGTTTCAATTATGCAAAAAACATTTTATTTTAAATAGATGCCATAACTGCTTTGAATTTTCTATTTATGGATTCACCAGTACTTTCCAAAGAATTAGAATTTTAACTTTTTAGTGGAATATATATTTTTTAATTCATTGTATTTTCAAAATTTAAAAACACTGTCATATAAATTTTAATATGTTTATCTTATAAACATTCTACCAAATGGAGTTGTTTCACTATTACACTTTGGCAGATATATTGTTATTATGGTACAAATACAGAGTTTAAAAAACAACACTTCAAACCTCATAAAGAGTAACATAAAGTAAAGCAGTACATACATTAGTGTTATTAAACATCCTATAAACAATTATTTAATTGGTACTTATTTCTGTCTCTCCAATTGTAGTTGTTAAGTTAAAACAAATTCCCGAAACCTTATTACATTTCTTTATTCACTACTTATGCTTGTACATAATTTTTATTAAAGGGCAACAGTGGTCTTCAAACAGGCTAGGTTTAAAGGGCATGTCCACCCCCAAATCTAACTTTGGGGGTAAGGTAGATAACCCCTAGACACCACAATATTTCATTAAAAAAATCCCTACATTTATACTTACACTGCCTTCTCTGCTGCGGCGATCCGATCTGGCCTCCTGCTTGAAAGCAGGGGCCGGACCTCAGACGCGTCTGTGATTGGCTGAGCGGCAGCTCGGGAGAGAAGGCTCTGTAAGTACAGATCTGTTTTTTTTTAAAGGAAATATTGTGGCAGTTGGGGGTGGGCAGGGGTTACTTACCTTACTTCCAAAGCATTTCAGGCTAGGTGTAACGATGGCTGAGGATGGATCCGTATGGTGGGAGGTGGGGGGGTTTCTGTGCATGCCCCAGTCCTTCACAAGGACGAGGATTCAGAATGGATCAGAAGCCTCACATACAGCTTGGACTCTTCAGTTTCCTGGACTTTGAAAAGGCATTTCTTCGGAAACCATAATGAGCAGAGATGTAAGGTAAGGTTTATTTTAAACTACAGAATGGTGCCAATAGTGGGTTTAATTAAAGTTTTGGGGGTGGACATGCCCTTTAAATGGAAACCTACAGTACATCTCTAGCTGCAGCCTGTGGGAAATTATATTGAAGTGAATTTTCAAATTTTCTGCTTCCAGTGGTTTGAGTGACATCACCTGAGTGATTGAGTTGAGTTGAGTGACATCACAAAATTAGTAGAAAATCTAGCGTTGGACAATCTCGCAAATATACCTAACACCAAAGGGCAATTTTTTGACAAATGGTGAAATTAGTGTAACAAATTTTCACCTTTTCTAAAAAGAATATGAAAAATCTTTTTTAAAAACCTATAACAATGTTTTTAAATTATTTTCAAGGGGAAAATTTAAACATTGATTAAAAATAATTTTAAAAAGCTATTTCCAGCCAAGAAAAGACCCCCAGAAATGCCTTCTCAACACTGGATTTGGAAAAATGTTCTCTAAAAATCTGATTTACTCATTTAACAAAAATGCGAAAAAATTGCCTAAAAGGAGAAAAAGTGTTGAAAACCTGATTTTTGGCTATTTATTTTTTAATTGTGAAATTTTTTGACAATAGCACCAAAAAAATAAATATTACAAATTGATATATTATCTTCTCAAACAGTATTGCACTTCTGAATCAACAAGGCAATATAATAAAAAAAATAAAATCACATTAATTGAAGGCCCTAAATGTTGGAATGCCACACACATTCTATGATTGGGGTGTCCCCCAGATAAGTCCAGAGATGTAATTGCTCAACTGGCTTATAAATTAATGAGTTATGAACAATCTCTAGGCTTTTAAAGGGCATGTCCACCCCCAAAACTATAATCCCCCCCAACTACTGGCCCCATCATGTAGTGTAGTGTAATCCTTACCTCACATCCCAGCTCCATATGGTTCTCCTGTAGTCCCCCCCCCAAAGTCCCAAAAACTGCCCACCAGGAGGATAGCAGAGTCCATATAGGACTCTGCCTCCTACCTGGCCTCCGGGAGAATTTTGGCATGCGTACTGCAGCCCTTCTCCCCCTCCCTCCCTCTCCCTCCCCCTCCATCCCTCTCCCTCCCTCTCCCTCCCTCTAAGGATTCCCTCCCCCTAGCCTAAATCCCTTTAGCTATATGCTTGCCCCTGTCCCCCCAGCCCCAACCGCTATATTTATATGTTTAGAAAGCTCCCCAAACTTTACTTACCTCTCCTCTTTCCTTCACCGAAATGAGCTGCTGGCAGCCACGTCCGTGATTGGCTGCCGCTCAGCCAATCACAGACGCAACTGCCGGTCCCACCCCTCTGCTTGCATTTTCTCGCAAACAGAGGGCCGGGAGCGCGGCGGAGGAAAGAGGGGAGGTAAGTAGACTTTGGAGAGCTTTCTAAACATATAAATATAGCGGTTGGGGCTGGGCTGGCAGGGGGAATCTTATATTAAAAAATTAATTTTAGGGCGGACATGCCCTTTAAGCACTTCTTTATATTTCTAATAACTCGCTAAATAATAAAACTGACAATATGTAAAACATTGTGTGTAGTTTGGTATGTACATTTAATATACGCACAGTAAATTTGAATTGGATTAATATAATTTAAATGATATAATTAAGAACAATTTGTAAGGTTAAGATTTTGTAAAAGTTTACTGGTATTTAATTAGAAAGGATTTTGCTGAAAGCAAAATAATTGTACCTCTTATTCTTTATTATGGAGAAAAGCTTTCATTTAAAAGTATTGAGCAATGGTTGACCATTATTCTTAATAACATTTACACATTATTTGTAGATAATGAAACCAATATCTGACTAAATTTAAAACAGAAATTAGCATGAATAAGTATAGGTAATCTCACTTAAACTTAATGAGTCACGTTCAGCAAGAGGATTAGATGTATTTATTTATAAATAACAGTTCTAATTTAGAGGAACAACCAGAGGACAGAATGAAACAAGGTACAGAAATTGTAAGCAACAATGTGTTGGAGATAATGTTTGAATAAGCAGTTATGAAAATGGATATGAAAGTTTATAATTAAAACTGTGAAGGTCAATGGTAATTTACAACTGATCACTGAGTCAATCCATGAAAGTAGCTCTTTTTCAGAAAAGCTAGAGATGCTATGGCTTTAAATCTGCTAAAGATTTACACAATGATTTGTCACTTTATGTTTAG
The DNA here is from genome assembly GCA_019447015.1 of Hymenochirus boettgeri. Taxonomy (NCBI): domain Eukaryota; kingdom Metazoa; phylum Chordata; class Amphibia; order Anura; family Pipidae; genus Hymenochirus; species Hymenochirus boettgeri. The sequence goes on along the minus strand of CM033474.1, from coordinate 190,898,021 downwards.
CATGTTTGCACAAAATTTTACAATTGTAAATTGTAAAAGGGTAGATGGGTTCTGCAATATAGTGCATGGTGATGTAAAATGTACTAAAAGTTAGACAGGGGCATTTAAAGGTGTGTATGTATCATTTAGGTAATGATGATGACAAGTAAAGCACATTGGGGGAGCTTCAATGTGGCCCAAATCCTTCTAAAACCCAGAAAAACCAGAAGAAATTTCAGGTTAACGTGGGTTTTAGAAGGATTTTAGAGCACAGCGCCATTTCCAAATGTTTTTGGAAATAGCACTGTGCTATAGATTCAAAACCGCTACCGTTCAGTTTTGCGCTACTTGGTAGCGAGAAACTTAACGCTACTGTGTGGGAGGCTTTAAAGTCACGTTCTTACCTTGACTGATCCTGCGATGCAATAACTTCTGAGGCAAAAGTAATAATATTCAGCAGTGTATATTAAAAATTAAAAATGGCTGATTTTACAATAAATAAATACAAGATTTTTACAAATTGCATGCACACAATTTCCGACAATAGATTTTTTTCTATCAAGATACAAATGGGAATATGGCCAAATCCATGCTGACTACTAATAATAAAATCAGTTCTGGAGGCAAAGTCCAGAATATGATCCCGTAAAAAAGTTTCCATCACCTTCCCTACCACTGATGTTAGACTTACAGGTCTCTAGTTACCAGTAGTGATGGCTCAGTTCGCGGATCCGAAACTCGTTCGCGAACGGCGGATATCGCGGATTTTCCGTTTTTCCGCCTTCCGTACTTTTCCAAACTGCGTTTTTGAAAATTTTCAAAATTACGAGGATTTCGCGTATTTTCGAAAATGCGTGAAAATACGTATTTTCGAAGAATCCTCGTATTTTCGAAGAATCCTCGTATTTTCGAGGATTTATTTATTTTAATGAGTTTTCATGGGTCTGCTCGCCGATTTTCAAATTTTCACATTTTTCCGAAAATTCCCGGGTCCTCGAGCAGACTGGATTTTGCGAAGTTCGGACATCTCTAGTTACCAGGCTGGGAAAAAGGGAAAGGAGAATGGAAGCCTAAAAATATAGGTGATTCAAGATTTTTAAATGTTAATACCTTAAACCATTTTAGTTATTGTTGTGCTCTTCATTAGTACTTTTTGGATGACCCAGCTGGACTGGCGAAGAAGAGGTAAAATTTCAAATATTAATCTTTGACATAATTGTCTAATTATTTTGTTTTGTTATGTTTCTGTTAATTGTATTATAAGATATATTAAATTTAAAATATAGTATTTAAAATGAATATTTCTTGATGGAATTTGTTTGTGTCAAAATCAAATTTGTTACAAAACTGTGATGAGTTTGTCATAATTATAGCCAACCTGCATTCAAGTCTATGAAGCTGGTGCCAAATAAAGATTTGTTCTGCAACAAGATGGCAACAGAGGCAAAGGGGCTTGGGAACAAGAAGAGAAGCAGCATTTACACACAACTCCTAGCATATATAATATAGCATCTTAGATAGTTTTTACACAGAGATTTACCTGAACTTAATTTATTATTAGACTCTCATTTTATTTAATACTTTGTTTAATTTTCAAATATTATGATAAATTTAGTATTTTTTAAATGACATCTAATGTACCATATGGTCTATTATATGTGTTTATCCTCACTTTTTAATTCATAAATAAATTCTTAAATAAGTTCAATAGATTCATGATGTTCCTTTTGTTCCTATACCTCTCAGTCATTTTATTGTCAATACAGCAGCACTTTTTCTCAAGGTTTTGTCTCCTGCAGTGAATTTTGGATTAATCGATGTGTTGATAAAGTTTTAGAGATGACTAGCTTTAGTTCTAACTCCCACTGACAAGCCATTTGTTGAAGAAAATCATACCATGCCAATTTTTCTTAGGGAAAAGAGACTTTCATGCTGTTAAAGCACAACCAGTCTAAGAGCAACGTGCCTTTCCTTCCTAAGTTATCACTTCCTTATAATTACTGTTCACATGTTTGATGAATTCGGCGTATGCTGTGAGAGCTAACTCCGAGATATAGTATTTTTTTAAAAGAACGGAACATGATGTCCTTTTAACACCGTTGATCAAATTGTTTATTGTATGTTTCTTAAGTTTAATTTTTTTTTCTCCCCATATTAGAGAGGGTAATTCTTAGAATAAACAACTATTTTACCAATGGCTAGGTTATTAAAGGTTATGCACATAAGAAATAAAAGATTACAAACACCATTTAATTGCAATTATTTTAGTTTTCTTTTTAGCAATTTTACTAGTTTGAAAGAAGACAAGTATTAAAATATTAAACAACCTTTGGGCCAAGGTCTATTGTATACATAATGACATCTTAGTGCCATACAAATACAATGTGGATTGTAAAGTCAATAGAGAAATTTGTGCCCGATATTTGTCTCCAACATTCCTACATATGACAGCGTCTGTCCGGACCTGCCAGACTACATGCAGGGGGAGCGAGTGATCAGGTAAGTTCTGTACCTTCTCTTCTGGCTCCTATTTGTTTTATCTCTCTTTCTCTTCCTGGATGGCGCACCGCCACCTTAAACTCAACCTATCCAAAACGGAATTAATCATTCCCCCCCCCTAAACTGGGACCCAGTCCACCATTCTCCATCCATATTGACAATATGGTCATTAATCCAGTTGAATCTGTATGCTGCCTTGGAGTGATCATTGACTCCAATTAACTTGGCTTGCACTTATCCTCGTGTTTGTATACTCCGTATTTTATAATGTACAGCACTGCGTACCCAAGTGGCGCTTTATAAATAAAATTATACATACATACATACATACATTGAAGAACCTCCCATTCGTCAATAAAACTAAATGGCACAACTTTAGTTTTTCAGTGGAGATACAGCCAATACAAACTTGAATGATAATTCTATTAGCCACAAAGGGCATAGGATGCACGGGAAAATCAGGGATTGGGGTGATTTATAAATGTTACTAGTGTTAAAACATTTAAAATCTTTAATAAAACCAGAGAACTACCCATGGAAAAGATTTGTTCCCTTTTTGGGCCCTATTTAAAAAAACAGTGGAATCACAAATATAATGTAGAAGATTTATGTCATTGGTCGTACATTTACGACCACACGGCCACACAATACCAAGCATGATGATATATTTATGATAATTTAAAATTTTAAATGTTCAATCGTTAAAGATGTGGTATCACTACTTGTTTGTAATAAATGCTTCTGTATGGCCCCAAAAGTTGCCGCCTCCACCTGCTCACTAGAGATGTCCGAACTTTGCAAAATCCGGTCCGCTCGAGGATCCGCGAATTTTCGAAAAAATTAGAAAATTCGAAAATCCGCGAGCGGACCCATTAAAATGAAAAATACCCTCGAAATTACGAGATTTTTCGTATTTTCGAAAAATTTCGAAATTACGGGTTTCGCGTATTTTCGAAAATTTTAGAAAATACGAGAAAATTGCTATTTTCGAAAATATGTATTTTCGAAAGTACGAGTAATCCTCGTAATTTCGAAAATTTTCGAAAATACGTATTTATGGAAATAAGAGAAATCCTTGTATTTTCGAAAATTTTCGAAATTACGTGTTTTCTCGCGAAAAGTCCGCGAATTGGAAGTTCGGAAGGCGGAAAATCTGGAAAAATCCGCCGTTCGCGAACGAGATAAATCCGCTGCGGATCCGGGTTCGGATCCGCGAACCGGCCATCCCTCCTGCTCGCTGTCAATCTTCACAAATGGTTTTTTTTCAACAGTGGTTCAGCGGAATTTATTGAACTTCAGAAAATCCAAAATTCTGATTGAAATGAATTTTAAATTACAATTTTTAAAAAATATTTGATTGGAATTTTCGATTTTGAACACAATATTTAGACTCTACATTTTTATTTTCTAAAATGCAGTTTTTAGAAATTTTTTGATCTCTGCAGTACCAATTTGAAACCAGGTTTGTTATAAAACCAGGACTCCCCACCAATGGCAATGACCTGCCATGCATTTAAGCATGGTAGACACCATGCAATGGTTCCTGACACATTGAACTAACGGTTGATTGAGCTGAAATATTGCATGGTGTGTACATACCTTAAAGGAGAACTAAAGCCACAGAACAACACTGAACCAGCCTTAATATAAAACTAGTAATCTGTGCCTTACCTCTGTTTTTTATACAGGCGCTGGGAAATTTACCTAAATAATATATGGATTGTGCTTTACTTCACAGCATTCTAGTATCCCACAGTTTGGTCAATGACCATTATGTTCTTGCTTCTGCTATGGCAGAAACTTGTTACAGTTGGTCACACCCATTAATAATCTCTAGCCAATACTTTTACAGGACAGATAAAGCAAGGAAGAATGTAACTGAAGTCAGGAGGTGTTGGCTGACACTGCACATACACACAGATACTTCATCCAGTTCTTAACAGGTAGAGATGTCCGAACTTTGCAAAATCTGGTCCGCTCGAGGATCTGTGAATTTTCGAAAAAATTCGAAAATCCGCGAGCGGACCCATTAAAATAAAAAATATCCTCGATAAAATAAAAAACACATATTTTTGAAAATTTTCGAAAATACGAGAAATCCTCAGAATATCGAAAATTTTCGAAATTCCGAGATTTCTCGTATTTTCGAAAATATGAGAAATCTCATAATTTTTTAAATTTTCGAAAATACGAGAAATCCGCGGATCGGAAGTTCGGAAGGCGAAAAATCCGCTGTTCGCGAACGGGATAAATCCGCGGCGAATCTGGGTTCGGATCCGCGAACCAGCCATCCCTATTAACAGGATTACATTTACTTTAATACACTTTACTGAAGTGATATGTATAGCTTATTGGTGTTTTTAGCGGGGGTGTTTTTAGATTCTGGAGTATAAAAAATTGGGTTTCTCCTTTAAACATGGAGCCCAATTTATGCTACCTCTGCACATGCTCCAGCTTGTAAATAGCAGGGAAACTTTGGGTAGGACAGCAAAAATTTTGCACCATGCAATGCAGCCTCCTGATGGCTTTTAGAAAGTTGGGGATAGGTTGCTTAGGAATGGTTAAGCAAAGCAAAATCTTAAATAACTAAATAATAGAAACGGATGGGGAATGAACGAGAGATAACAGCAACATATATATTTGGAAATAAATATTTCTTTAATTAAATATGAAAATATCTTTGCATTTGTAAAAAAAGTATCTTGTCTATAGATGGTACAGGGTCTAACAAGATCTTTCATGAGTTTCATGTAGAATTTACAATCACTAAATTAATAAAGTGGGAGACATTGTTTTCACATAAATCTTGAAAGCATTTAAAATTTTAGGGATGAAGGATGTTTTTTTACCCATTAAAAATAGATTTCTAGAAGTACTATGAGAATACTGATCCAATCCTGACTTTAAAACAGTGACCTGCTGCTTTCCTTGCTATTGTGCTATCTTTTCCACTTCCATGTTCAGTCTTATGCATCTGTTTATTCAATGAAAGTATAATTGTTCTCTGTTGCTCTCTGCTCAGATTTTTTTTAAACTTTATTATAAATTATTTGTGAGAAAGCTGTATTAATTTAAATTGATTTAAAAGTTTTAGAGATTCTGAAAACAGTTTATGATATTTCTTTATAGTATTTATTTCATTATTGTATATTGTATCAAATATAGTTTGCTGGCAATGCATAGATTACATTTTTAACATTTTTCTTATTTTAGGGTTTGTTTAATACAGGTTTATAAGCATTAGTTTGTAGCCCTAAGAATTATATAACTGTTGTATTCTAATTCTGTTAGAAGAGAACCTGTTATCTTTTTGTTTTTAGCACAGTAAGAAAGACAATAGAACGACATTCTATTTTTTTAAAGAAACTTTATGATTCTTTCAATGCGGAATTAGCAACAGGTTTATTTAAATATTCTATTTTTCTATATAATTTGAGAGGGATTTATTATTTTACGTTAAGGAAGTTCACACTTTTATTGCTTCAAGCAGATTTTACAGCATTCTTTGAACAAATTATCTTTCTTTCTGGATTAAAAAGGGACATTTTCTAGGTTTTTCTTAATAATTAATAGCATTTGTTTCTTAGATTGATATATTTTGCTTTATTTTTACTTTTTTTAATGCTAAAAATGTTCAATTGTTGAATTTGGGGGAATAAATTATATTGCCTTAATGGATCACATGATGTAATTATTCAATATTACCATTTTTTGTATTATTATATTGGTAGGTTTGCATATATTTTTTAATATTTTTTTTCATATTCGAGACCAAATTAAAGTAAACTGACATAGTCAGAAAAGGGGTCCAATCTACTTAAGTTGCAGTGTCAGACTGGGCCATAGGGTTACAGGGGAATTCCCTGGTAGGCCCATAGACCATTCACCCATTTTAATAAACAATAGGAGTCAGTAGGAGTAAGATAGATATGTTAATGAGTGATAGTTGTTCTGGTGGGCCCTGAAAGTCAGTCCACACAGGGTACCTGTTTGTCACCCTGGCATTGATTGATGTCACATCTAGAGACCAAATTGATAAAAGAAGGAGGTCCTTTATTGCACGTGCAGAGACAGGCCACGCACTACTCTGAGTGTGTAGCAAGTCTAAATTACAGAGGTTTGCTCACTGGGTTATATAGGCAAAATGACATCACACTGTGGAATGTTATATAATTCACAACACATGTTGGGCGTACATTCATGGAAACAAAGAGACCTATCAGAAGAGGTATTGTGTCCCCTCCCAGCACTATATGTGTTTTTCATTAAGGAGACGTAGAACCTATAACTTTAACCCCTTCACTCCAGCCTCAAATTCTTCTCCATTCTATACCTTGAATCCAGATTTCCTCCGTTTAAACTTTGGTTCTAAACAATAGCTTTAGAGCCTGGTAGTCCTACACCTCTAGAGCCTTATGGTCCAATACCTCTAGAGCCTTGTAGTCCTAACCATTTTAACTCTTTGGCCATTAATTAGATATATCTGATTAGGGCATAATTATACATTATTATCAACTATATTAGGGACCCTAGGTGACCACCTGTCACTCCCCCCTCTTGATCGTGATTTACGATCACAAACCATCACCCTACCTATTCAGATGACTGTGATCCCCTGGCAGGTACTTTGTAACATGTGCCACCCTTGTGGTGCACATGTGACAGGAAGGAACTGGATTTGGGAAATCACCTTCCATTCCCTGCCTCACATTCATCTGTCCTGTCCCTATCTTAATTAATGATTATAAGAGGTGGGATGTTACCTTTTATGTACAAGGTAACCATAGTAAATAATAAACACTTCCTATTGAACATTGGGTCCCTAATGGTATCCCTGTACCACCCATAATATGTAACATTTTATTTATTTGCCTTTATATTTAGGCATAGAATGTGTTAATTTTTATGTATATCTATCTCTCAAGAAATTATCATGGTTAAAAGATATACTCCATTATTAGATTTAAACTGTCAGTTAGAATGTGTATAGTAGGTGTGTGTGTGTTGATCATCTTTGACTCCATATTCATACAACATTTAACAAGTATTTTAGCCATTATGACAATCAAAATAATCACAATAACAATGGTCAGTAAGAAAGTCACAAAATTGCCAAAAACATTGTGGAGCCAAGATCCGATGTTGCCGAGCCACTTGAAAGGATTCCATTAGTTCTTTAGAAATGTCTCTTAATTTTTGTTGTAAACTGTCCACTTTAGCAAGGTGAGGTAGTACTGGGTCATGGGAATCCTCAATCCAAGTGCAACTTTCCACACCAATAAGGGCACACACACCTCCTTGGGCTGCTAGGATGTAGTCCAATGCCATTCTGTTCTGCAAGGATACTTTTCTGACCTGTGAAAGTTCATCATAAATAACACATATAGCACTGGTAGTTTCATTAACAATCCCATCCATTATTTCCGCATATTTATTCAGTCCGTTAGCAAATTCTATCCCCCAGCCTGTCCATGGTGGAAATCACATCCACGCTTTATCTGCATCACTGAGAGCTCCCTTTTCACTATGTCATGCTGATTTGTATGATTTAACCCTTCTGTGGAAGTGTATGTACTGTATTGTATTATATCCTGATGTGGGTTGACTGTTATCATGAGAGAATTTTAAACACACTGATAGTTCATACTCCTATCCTGCTATCTGTAAAGATGTCCCTTCTGTAGAAATTAGTTTCCTTATAGAATGTTTGTCTCATTTGACTGTGGAGATATGTACATAATCTATTGTAAACTTCCATGTCCCTGTATGTATTCTCCCTGTATGTATTCTCCCTGTATGTATTCTCCCTGTATGTATTCCCCCTGTATGTATTCTCCCCCCCTAGAAGATCCTGTTCCCATGATAATGGGAAAACTGGATCTTCTATTTCATAGCTTCCCCTTATGGTAAGTGGCTGTGTAAAGTCTGTACTGTACAGTTAGCATGGTGATATTAGAGACATGTTGCTTTATAGTGTTAGTTTCGTTATCTATTATTTGTGGGAGGACAGAAGCTTCTGACGGTGATGGATACAGATATGTTAGTGATGTATACAGATTGGATTCACCACCCTGCACATGACTAACTTGACAGGCAAACAAGATAAATGAGAAAAAGCATAAACTTAGCATTATAACGGTAGGTTGTACACAGGATCTTGGGTATTGTATTGAAGACGCTGTTTGCAGTGGCTGACATGGAGCCATGTTGGCTTTCCCTCTAGTTTCATTGTAGTTGTAAGTAGCACTTGGTATGGACCTTCGAATCGTGGGCCAAGGGAACACTTTTGGAACACTCTGACCATCACCCAGTCTCCTGGCTTTACAGGATGTTGTTGGTTCTCTACATCTGGTAAACTGTCATGTACATGAAGATACACTGTAGTAAGCTCCTTCTATAACGTAATAACATAAGAACACAGATCATAGTGCATTACCTCTATCTGATGGGGATAGTGTAACCCTGTCTATGGCTTGTAGCCAAATAAGATCTCATAGGGACTGAGTCTTGTGCCTTTAATTTTCGAGATGGCCACCTTTATTGGCAAGGAGACCTTCTTGAATAAGTTTTTCTTCTACCCAGGTTTTGATTGATGTATCTTACATGGTTTTGAACCCTCTGTTTTTCCAGATGGGTCCAAAATCATGTGCAATTCCATATGCATACATGCTGTCAGTGTAAATGTTAACAATCTTACCTGAAGCGTGTACACATGTCTTACCCAATGTGACCAATTCCGCCTGCTGTGCTGAGTAGGAAGGTGGCAATCGGCCAGCATCTAATGTAGGGAAACCTTCGGCTGTTGACGATATGATGGCATAGGAGGTGCATGGAGCTCCATCTACATATAACCTGGAACCATCTACAAATAAAGTAAGGTCAGGGGCTTGCAGCGGCTCCTCACTTACCGGAGACCAATTGGCTAGTCTCTTGCTCCATCAGTTGTAGACAATCATGGTCCTCTAACACCGTCTTGGCATCACCATCCTCTGGCAGGAGGAAAGTGGCTGGATTGAGGACTGTGCAGCGTTTAACCTCTACTTCCCCAGACTCTAATAGGATAGACTCATACTTGCCTAGGCGTGCTGAGGAGATGTGCTGTGTCTGCGCACATTGAATGATTCCTGCTGCTGCTGCATGTGAAGCATATACAGTTAGTGGTTACCCTATGCGAATAACTGCTACCTTCTCAGTGAGGAGAGCTGCTGCCGCTACCACTTTAACACAAGTGAGAGCTCCTTGAATAACTGGATCCAGGTGTAGTTCTCATATGCCACCACTCATCACCCAGATGGGGTCTCCTAGCAAAGAACGCCGTTCCCTGTATTCCCTAAAACAGCTCAAAACAATTGGAAAGGTTTAGTTGAGTCAGGTAGTTTTACATTACATATTCTGCTTTATTCTATAAGTCCATCACAGTCTAACCACAGACCAAACCTAGAATGTACTTTCTACTCCCTGTAAGGGAAGATAAAATGTAACATATCAGTTTTCCAACGTTAAAAAAAACATAATTCATCACCACACAAATCCTCTACTTTCCATGTTCAACATACTTTAAATTATAACTCTCTTTTCAATGTTCCTCCTTCTATGTAAATTAGATACACATTACTTTCTGTAAACTTTTCATTTTCATATACATTTTCCCCAACTTCTACATTAACAACACAGATTCCATCTAAAACCATTTAAAAATTATTTTATATTCACTTGTAGAACCAAGGGTGTTTAATTAAAGAAGCAGATCAGCTGCTTTGCTGGCGCTGACAAAAATTCCTTTTTTCTCTTTTTTTCTTTTCCTTTTTTTTTTTTTCAAACATACCAACGACATATTATAATTTTACATTGTTAACCTAACCCATATTTACTTGGTCTTTGATCTAAGCATGTAACGGCTGTTATCTAAACCATCTGGTTCCCTCATTCCAAACCTTGTTTCTTTTTAAAGGGGGTTATGTGGTTTCTTTATTACAGGGGAGAATCGTGCACTTATTGTCCTCCGTAATAATTATATGATCCCACTGAAATTTAACTGTTTCATTAAATCTCCATGTTACCAACATTAATAGTACAGCAACAATTGTATATTACAGCGATAGCTTCGTCAATTTGACGTGGTGTAGGATTTCATTCTAGCTTAAGAAAACATATGGCCATGTGTTTCTTATTCTAAAGGGAGAGTGCTCTGTATATTGTGTGTGCTTTGCTGTCTTTATTGACAGTTTATATATTTACTGTCTAAGTGTACCCATCTGACAGATCAAATATTCCCAGCAATGATATAGATATAGGGTTTCACCTGCCAACCTGGTCATCTCACTCCACTTGGTATGGGACTAACAGTCCATTCCCCATATTTTTCAGCCATCCTGACACAGGGGTTACATGTTATCCTGATTACTAACTATATTCCCCATCTTAAATTGTGACTTGATAGAATTATTCTGTGTATCACTCTACGTGCATTTCTTTTCCCCTACAAACCCAGAACATATATACATATATACTCTCTCTCGAAAGAGCTCTTAATAAAGGAGCCTTCCCTAAATAAAATAAATAAACCCTATACTGGCCAGCACAACTAAATCACCGGTGAAAAGACCCTATGCACGTCTCTCAACACCACGAGCTGTGTTGAGGAGCCAGTGATTTTGAATTTTCCCCTCACAGTCACAATATAAGAGTCATTAAAAATAGTGGAGTGTTTGAAAAGAGATTGCAGGTTCCAGAAGAATAAACCCCAAGTAACAGTATATTTCACTGTTTGATTCCATTCACATGGGCGTAGTGTGATTTAAGCAGTGGTTGTGTTAACCCCCTTTTACACTGAATGTTTAACAGCATTATACAGACATAATATACACTTTCCCCATAGCATAATAGAGCATACAATTGGCTTTCCACAGCAAAGTATTACAACAAATTCTAATACAAGTCTTCCCTTGTTTGAATATTTGCAATGTATTAGATTGAAAATAGAACTATTTCCCCTCATTCATCTGTGAATGAAAACTGTCACATCTGATACAATTAGGTTATCTTGAATTCTGCCTACACAGCTGTAACAAATCATGGTTCGTGCTCTAACTTCAGACTTTTAAAATTAACCCCTTTCCTTCCAACACGACTTAAAAATCTACACAATCTACACAAACATTATCATAACGTTCCTGAACATTCAAACAATACACAGTCTTAGGTTGACAATTACAATTAAATCTAACAGAATTATTCTCATTATTGGCCATTGCATTAAACATAAAACATGAGTATTACTAGACAACAATTCACACTCCAGTCACACAAGTTTGTTAGTATTAAGACAGACAATTACAACATAAACTCTAGAGAGACATCACCTGACTGAGGATGACATTCCGCAGAGACTCTCAGACCGATAGGGATTGATTTTGATAGACAAAGTCCGGAATAAAACCAAAAAAAAATGGTCTTACCAATGCATTGTGAAAATTTGCCTATTAACCCTTCCACCGTCTGTCTTTGAGAACCTCCACTGGACTGTACCCTTAAAGAGAAATATCTCGTGGAACCTCCATCTGAAATTCAGTCCACACATGGTACCTGTTTGTCACCCTGGCATTGATTGATGTCACATCTAGAGACCAAATTGATAAAAGAAGGAGGTCCTTTATTGCATGTGCAGGACAGGCCACGCACTACTCTGAGTGTGTAGCAAGTCTAATTACAGAGGTTTGCTCACTGGGTTATATAGGCAAATGACATCACACTGTGAATGTTATATAATTCACAACACATGTTGGGCGTACATTCATGGAAACAAAGACCTATCAGAAGAGGTATTGTGTCCCCTCCCAGCACTATATGTTTTTTCATTAAGAACGTAAACCTATAACTTTAACCCCTTCACTCCAGCCTCAAATTCTTCTCCATTCTATACCTTGAATCCAGATTTCCTCCGTTTAAACTTTGGTTCAAAACAATAGCTTTAGAGCCTGGTAGTCCTACACCTCTAGAGCCTTAGGGTCCAATACCTCTAGAGCCTGTTTC